>OY747722.1:24692500-25377500 GCA_963556495.2 Valencia hispanica
TTCCAAGCTTGACGTTCAAGTTTCTCCTGGTTTGCCTTTCTGCTTTGCATTTGTTTTGTTATTAGAGTTCCTTGGCCCGGGCGCACAGAACAGATCTGAACTATGGGTACTACAACAATAAGGGGAAGTGAGTGTCTAGGCTTTAGGGGAGCAACACAAAATTAGCCCATTAACGTTTAACATTTCATAACAACATTTAACCCTGCATTAAATCTTTATGGGTTTGTTCTATGTGAACTGTACAGTGAAAAGGACCCCAACAACTGTGCACTGGGGCTTAATGTTTTTGTTAACAGATGGTGAACTTTGGTTATTTTGACTTGAGGGAGTAAACTCTCCAAGATGTGGTTTTAGCTCATTTTTGATCAACCAGCATAACTTCACATAGAAACCTGGACATAGAGTATTTTGCTGAAAAAAAAACAACCTCAGACTGTTAATATAGGCTAATATAGTATTATATCCCAGTGATATGAACCTCTAAGTTGTTTTAAAATGCAAAAGTCAGCTAAAACAGACTGTGTACGTTACACCAGCTGGTCAAGCTTGCAGGGCTTTACAAGATGCTTTGTTGACCTCCTGGATGAGTTATTGATGCATTCTGGGAGTAAGTTTGGTAGGTCAGCTATTGCTGTGATGGTTTATCTCATTTTCATGTTGCAAACATGTGTGGATAAGTGTTATCATTGTGGCTTGCTGGGGTCCCAAAGCCTTACAAAATGATATCAAAACCCATTCTTGGAATGATATATGTCAAATAACTTTGTTTCTCATCAGTTTTTTTTAATTTCTTTAGATTGTGGAATGATGAGTTGTATTTCGAGATTTTTTAGCCTACTTTATGTTGTCAAAACAAATCTATTTCAGCGATCGAGTTACTTTACGTAACCATTATTGTGAAAATAACAAGAAAACCCAACTGAAAATGGCCTTTTCTAAGACATAGAATCAGTTACCCACTTTGGCAGAAAGAAGCTTCAGCCAAACAATTTGAATTATGCATGGCCTGCCACACCACTGGCTGTCACAGATTCACAAAGCTTGACAGAACAACTCTGAGGGGAAAAAAGGACGAGGCAAACTGAAGAAGAGCATTGAAGAATAAATGTGTTACATGAGCAGGAAACTTTAATGAGTTTAATAATCAGTCATACTAATTAGCAATATCCAACATTTGTAGTCAGTGATTTTTCTATGTAGTCCACTTGCTTTCAATAACACAATATCAATAGTTTTTTTCCCTGTCATAAAATGAAACATTAGCATTCTATGGCTGACAATATTAACCTTTGCTTCAGAATAGTGTGATAACTAATCAGAAAAGAGTGTAAAATATTCTCTGAAAGGTTGACCAGATGCTCTGCACTAAACACATCTGAGTTTGCTAAGGTCCTACTTCAACTGCACCAGTCAGCCTAGATGATAAGCCAGTCAGAGATTTTAGAACTCTGTTTTTTGTCAAGCTTTGACCTCACTCACCCACATTGATTTTTGCAGATTGTAATTTTCCTATAAGAGCTATAATTAACAGCATTGGCATTTTTTTGTTTCTAGGAAACGTCAAATCCTGTGTGTAAGAAAAGCCGCTATTAAATTAGGCTTCACAAGCTGAAATGAAAGACTGTCTTCAATTTTGAGTTTTATCCTTCACCCTAATCCTTAACTGACTCCAAAGATTCTCTGGAGGGTTCAAGTTGGGACTCTAGCAGGGATGAGATTTCCAGATATAATTTTCAATAAAAAACAAAATTTCTTTGGTATCATGTTCCAAACCAGCCCAATCTTCTTCCCTCCATGACAGCTTTCACACTGAAGAGTGTTGTAGCATTTAGATATGGTGCCACCACTCAGGCTTTCTACCAGTCAGTCACCAGTCGTGGTCGATCAAGCTGAAAATCATCTGATTGATTTTGGACTCTCCTGTCTACCATTTCAAGCTTTTGGACGAAGCGTGATGTGAGACTAAACTGACAGTGAAAGATTTACTGCCAAAGAACCGAGCATACAGGCAGCATGGTGTTCTGGCAGGGATGATGAAGTATTTCCCCCAAAAAACCTTGTGAGACTCCTTATTCGTCCTACCCAGTGGTGACAACCGGCACCCCTCGCCTTGTCTCCTGACAAATACTGTGTCTAGGTCATACACCTGCACAGTTGAACTTCTAGTGAATGACCTAGCAAGACCAAACATACAAAAATGAACAAATTAGTGCGATATGCTTTTATTAAAAAAAACTGAATGCTCATAGTCTGGGACCTTACTTGGTCTGCAGTTTTTCTTTCTGTTTAGGAAAATGATTTGCACCTTTGGACAGATGGAGACGACATATCTGAGTGATTCTGTGTGACACGTAAATCAAAAAGATGTTTACAGGTAGCCCAAACACAAGCTTGGTGTAGGAAGCCTCTTTAAATAGTATTAAATAACCCTGTTTTAACAGATGAAAGAGGACCACTCTGAACCTTTTTTTTTTTTTTACCAGGAAGCTTTTCTGTTTAAAACAGCTTTATTATTCCAGAAGCATCTACATTAGTTATACAGGAATAATGGAACACTTCTAGTTGCTTTATGCTTTTAATCCAAACCCCTAAAATGCTGTGACTAAATCGCGTGGAACTTTTAAGTAAAGTGCAGCACTTCAAATAGTGTTATGCGCCTTGTTTGTCTAGTATTTACATGCAGCTGACGCACTGCACAGTCACTCTATACCACTGATCCACTGATGCTGATAAAAAGTGACACTTTGCCAGGAGAAGCAGGGAGGACATAAACCATACAGGACAAGAAGTAGATCCTGGATGTTGTAAAAAAAAAAAAAAAAAAAAAAAAAAAAAAACACTGTTGGGTTGGGGGTCACCTGAATACATTCCATCTACAGAGCAGCAGCTCAGAGTAGAAAAGATCCTACTCCCCAAAATGTTCTTGCATTTTTCTGGAACTCTGATTTTACATTAGATGCTTGCCTTAGGGCAAAATAAATAAACATATATGTCTCCTATAATTTCAACACTGGAATACTGGAAAATTGCAAAATAATGCAAACTGTAAGGAAGTGGATGGATGGATGGATGGATGGATGGATGGATGGATGGATGGATGGAACCATTAAAGCCTATACATACTCTGCAGGAACAGTTAAATGTGTTCTCTCTCACGGCTGTAAAAACAAAACTACATCATTTTGTCTTTGCAGCTTATTCTAGACATATTACATGCACTGATTCTTTTTCCTTCAGTGGTGTCCTACAACAAATACTGCAAGAGGACGGACATGTAAGGACTTCCCAGGAGTTCTGCATTTAAGTTCTTGTGAAGTATGAAACATCCTGGCCAGAGAGAACTCTGTTCTTGTTCCTGGGCTCTTGAATAAAAGATGTGATTTCATAATTCTCCTAAAGTATGTATTGGTCTTTAGAAGGCACAGCTCTTTAACGTTTCTCTCTAAAATCAATATCCATTAAGTTTAGGAAAGTCAGACATTCACTAACAAAAAGTTTTAATGCGAGGTTGTCCCAGCCTAAAAAAAAACTCCTTTAAATTATGTTCAGAAAATATGTTTTCTTGTTACTCAGTGCCAGGGTGAACTGTGCATGCATGAGTACACAGAGCGACCTGAAAAAAGCATCAGATGTTGAGGGAAGTGACCTCTCCTGATGAGATGCAAGCAGATGTTGCTGGTTGGACAGCGTCCATATGGCGGCAGGAGAGGGGTAGGAGAGGTTTCCAAACACCCAATCACTTTGAATCCCCTACATCAACCTCTGTTGTCACCTTCACATTTACACCATACCGGGTGCTTTTAAATTAGCCTCTACTTCTGAGGGTTCATCTATCAGTGCTTTGTAAAAAGGACTGGAGAATGCAGCTACTGCACCCTCTAACGATCGATCCAGGAGACTAATGATCTGAAGGAAGCTTATATTAGCATCGTAGAGCAGTCCATCCGCAAATTAAAACGACCATATAGGTCGATTGTGACAGCTACAAAAAACGACCCTATATTCCGTATGTGACCCCTTGTGGTTTAAAATGTCAGCTGTAAAAAACAAACGGCCCTTTGGGGGCCTGGCGCATCTATCTTGGGCATTTAAACAGATGATGACGCAGGTATCGAACTAATCTCACTATAAATTAACTAATAAACGTTGTTATTCTGAATACAGTGGGGTTCACTGTGCTGCTCATGGTTAAAAAAAAAGTATAAAAGCCGTTTCGCGTAGCACAGTGGTTGAGACGGGTGCCCCGTGTTCAGAGGGATGAGGCCTTCCAGGGGTTCACTTCCACCCCACTGATATTTGCCAAGTGTTGCACTTTCAAATAAAGGCCACTGTGTGGCCACAAAACCTTAAAAAAAAGAAAATGCCGTCTTCGCAGATACAGGTTGGTCTTCTTTGATTCAGTGCCATTCTTTAATTATGTGTTAATTTCACATGTCAAAGGATGTGTCATTTCCCCCTGTTTAAAACGGTAAAGAATGAAAACAAATGCCTTTTAAACATACGGAGGCAGAGAGTGTTTTTGGACCTCAGGTAAACTTTGTAACTCGATCGTCTGGAATTGATGCGCTATGATAACCACACTGCAATAACCAAAAGACTAGCAACACGTGAAGGAAGGAATCAAGAGAATGTATGTTTTGTTTTTTGTTTTTTTCAAGAGAATGTATGTAAATAGTAAAACTGCAGTGAGTTTTACCAGTACGAATGTTGGTAGCTGAACTGAGATCAATTCCACGCATGCGTATTTGGCAGCTCCTCTGAGAAAGGACGTGCATGTCCTGTTGGTAGCTAGTCACTGCTGGATCCGCGCCTGACCCCAGAAAACGCTCACACAGGTCGTTTTTTGTAGCTGTCACAATCGACCTATATGGTCGTTTTAATTTGCGGACGTGTTGCGTAGAGAGAATGTGAGCAAAATCAAACCGAGGTTAAAATGAACACAATGTCCAGAAAAATATCTTAAATTAGAACTTTTGGTCCCCAGTTGATCATCTACCTCTATCCCACTCTTTCTCTTGCACCCTCTTCCTTGCCAGCTCTGTAGTCCAATACCTTAAGCATTAATCAAAGGAGCAGCCAAGAGGCACAGGGCTCCTTTGGAGGAGCTGCCTTAGTTCAATTATTTGCCTACTGAGGCTGAATTCACAATGTATGCCACGTTTTTATTTTGATAACAATGGCACAATCACACGTGTCTGATGGTACAAAAATGAACAGGGAAAACAGATGCACATGATATATTGATGAAATTCTCATACAAGAGCTATAGCTCTTGTATGAGAGTGTTACACATATATATATATATGTGTAACACTTTAATCCTCATGTTTTTCAACAACTAGGCTAACGTGTCCTATGGTTTATTAGGTATAAGCCAAACCCTAGCCAAGTTGTGTACCACTATTCACCCATAGGCTCATTCAATGTATTTTACAGGACAAACAAAGGAATGAAGATTTAAAAAAAACAGCTCATTGTATTTCCAGATTCCATTTTCTTGCCCATTGTTTAAAAGTTGCTTCCTTGCTTTTATCAGCCTTTCTTCCTTCTTTGTATACTTCCTTTTTTTGTAGTGTCATTCCCTTCTTCCTTGTAGTGTGCCTCCTTCCCTGCAGTGTCACTCCTTGTATATTTCCTATTGTTCCGTTCTTTCTCTTGTTTTTTTTTTTTTTTGTCTGCTCCTCCAGCTAATGATAGCTTCTCAGAATGAGAGTTCCCACCTGCCTCTATTCTGGTTTCTATGCTCAATTCACAAACCAAAGCGAGGGAAACAATATCTGTCACTGTGAGTGACAGAGCGGTCTTCAAAGACGATGTTAGAAATGAGAGATATCGGCAACAATTCATCTCTTCATCGTCACTCTAGCACAAAAAGGGCTTCTTTGTTAAAAATCATGGATAGTGCTATCAAAGGGAAGGGAAGTACGGGAGCTGCTTCAATCTGGACTGACACAGAGCGTTCTCAAATCAGTCATTTATGCTAATCCAACCAGCAGGTCTGGTTCCTAATTAGGTCCAAATGAACAATTAGCTGATTTGGTTGAAACATCGAAAAGAGCTGTCAGTCAGATGACAAAGATGTGGTGATGAGCAGAGACAAAGGTAGGTAGGGAACGGAGACAAAATACCTGGACGACAGTCCACCTGGACAGGTAGACACATGGAAAATCCACAAACAGAAGAATGTCTGGGTGTGCATTCACACTTTCATGTGTGAGAGTGCATCTTTCTGTCTCTAAACTGAAACAAACAACGCCGTCTGCCCATTACGCAATTGAAGTAAGTGCGACGGGACCATTACGGTCCATTTAGGCTGCAAACATAGAAACCGCACTTGGTTCCTGTTTTACCCACACAAGCGTGTAGGAGCATCCAGCTTACACTCACAAAGCACTGCCAAAAAAGTGGCAGGGAAATCCAGACTCAGGGGTGGTCCTGTCTGCAGGGAGGAACTGATGATGGAGGACATCTCCATTAGCAGAGAGTGAGTCTGTGAACATATGTCACAACATGTGGTGAGAGCACATGTTTGGATTTCATAAATGCAGCACGTCTTCAGGATATCTGTGGCATGTAAATATAACACCTATATTTCCTCGCAATGTAATAGCAAAATCCAATGCAATGTAAACGGCAATGTAATGTAAATCAGCTGATTTTAAAATAGGAGGGTTAGGTAGCATTTTACCTGGAACTTGAATCTACCAGACCACTGTATTGAATGTTTTCATTAAAAGAAAATTTTTTCAAGTGTTTCCCTTTTTTTTTACCCTGCTGCCCTGTGCTCTGCGGCACTTCTTTAAAAAGAAAGGTTTGAAATGAGCAAAACCATTTCAAAGTTGGGGATTTGCGGCAGGTAAAATAAAGCCGAATGATATTTAAACCCAGAAAACTGTTTCAAAATACTTTTACGAATAAGATTTTTCCCCCCCCCTCCGAACAACAAGAAAAACAAGCAAGCGGACCTTTTGGTTACCAGTAAACACAGATACATCAGTGGCAAATTTTTTTAAGTTGCACACACACACACTTTTCTCTCCTTTGACAGTCTCCCTCTCTGTGACCCTAATGAAGGCAGAGCGTGTAGGCAAGCATTTATGCCATGCCTAGCTCCACACGCTTAGCCATCCAGGGAACCATACATCTACAAGCGCGTGTAAAGAGATGGAAGGACAAATGCACGGAAGCCACAAGGCTTGGGCGAGAGCTGCGGCACCATAAATGTGTACACACCAGATCACTGATCTGTATGTGACTTGGGGTCAGCCCATCTGTCAGTCTGTCTCTCTCTCCCCCTAATCCTTTTTGCTCTCGCCCTCTCACATGCAAATGTACACTTTTCCGCCTGACTCGCTCACATAGAGGGATCATTATCTTTGGCACTTTGCAGACACGCCGTCATGACGGGGGATATTATAGAGACAGGGATGGCGCTCAGCACGCCAGCCCTCATTAGCAATGCAACCCCTGTGTCGCGCTTGGGGTTCAATGCGTGCGCGACCGCACGCTTACCCTCCTTTGATGTAATCCAGAAAGGTGACTTCCACGTCCACGAGGAATGACAGCAGCGTTACCTGGAAATGACAGGGTAACAGTGACAGATCGCTGATCGGACAAATATGTGATTTCTCTCTAATTCGATAAAAATCCAGCTCCATTAAACTGGACGAAAGAGGCTGCATGAAATGAAGCATAAAACCACATCTCAGGTATAACAGAGAGGAAAAAATGCAGCAGGGTTCTTAGCTTACCGTTCCAGAGTTTTTGTAGTTTTTCTTCTTTCCTTTTTTCTTTGCATTCACCACCTGAATGGGAACAACATCCATTGGTTTAAAATTTTACTTATGCAGCAAAGCAGGGTTCCTACACAATATCGTTTAAAAATTCCAAAATCATTTTCATTTAAAATGCAAGGTAGAAAAACAGGATATTTCTACTTTAAGCAGGCTTTAAATATGGAATCTGCAGGGGAAAAGACTGAGGAAGAAAGAAAGGAAGGAGACAATGGAAGGACAGAGGGGAGGAATGACACAAGTAAGCAAGGAAAGACATTAGGAAAGCAGGAAGAACACAGAAAATGAAAAGAGAAAGGACACATTGAAGGAAGGGAGGTAGAACACAAAGAAGAAAGTAAAGAAAAAAGGAAGCAAGACAAGAAAAGAAGTGATGAAGGAAACAAGGAAAGAAGGGCAAGGAAGGACAGAGGGGGGAGTAAGGACACTGGAAAACAAGGAAAGAAGAAACTAACTAACATAAGCATGATTAAAAACATCTGTGTTCTCTGGTTTAATTTGAGTCCATGAAAGCACTAATAATTTCTGACTAGATGTCATGATCCACAGCTTTTTGGGTTCCTGGTTCTTATTAGTGTTTGTAGTGGATTATTTTGGGTCGTTGTCATTTAGGCTTTTCTGTATTAGTTCATTAATTTGTGTTGAGTTTCTTTGAAAATAAAGGCAGAACGGTACATGTTCCTTGGGAAGTAAGACAAAAGGACAAAATGGAAGGGAAAGGACACATGGATGGATGGATGGAAAGATGGAATGACATAGAGGAAATTTGCCTCTTTAATTAGTAACACCAAGAACTTTCCGATTTACGACATATCTAGAATTAGAGTGAATTTATAACACAACCAGACCTTAGATGCTTTCCTCAGATAAATAAAGCTCAAGCTCTTAGTCCGGTTAAGTTACTATTTTCAGACACTATTGAGCTGTTGCCCTCAATTAATGCCATCTTTTATAAATCTGTCAAGAGTTTGTAAAACATCCAAGTGCTTCAGTAATGCAAGGGGCCAGACAGAAGCGGAGCTGAGACTCCTCTTGAATCCCAAACACTAGATCGTTGCTTCCTAGTCCCATTAAACTGTGCCAAGGTCAAAAAGAGGGAGAGGGCCTCAAGGAAACAACCGACGAAGGTGTGGATTTTTTGCATTTCTCCTTGGTTATCTTTGAGCAAGTACCCACGAGGCAAGTGTGCCTTTGGATGTGAAAAAATGTGGCCGTAAAAAAAAAGAAACACTCACTGTAAGTTTGTTTCAAAAAGCAAAGTAATACCCTCAGGTTATACTGATTTTTTTGAAGCAGGTGAAACAATAATTTAACATTGTGAAATAAGACAGCATATGGGTGTGTATTAAATGTAGGCTCATCTAAAAGACAGTAAGGCTGTTTAAACTGGACATCTTCCTGTGCTTTCTCGTCTGTGTGGCCTTCTCTTAATCCGTGTATTCATCAGTGTGTGTGACTGCCAAGCATCTGCTTTTTTTTGCCTGTTTTCATAGGAATCTGCATCATTATCTAAAGCTGAAATTCTTCTACATTCTGGGGCAGGGATTTGCAATTTTTTAAAATATTTTTCTGAAATAAAAGTTTTACACCCAGTTGAATGCTGAGTGATCAAAATTGCACCAGACTTTTACTAACATTTCCTAAAAGCTGACAAAGTAAGAGATGAAGAAATAAACAAAAGGCTTTGAAGAAATGTGCATGCCAGCTCATCATAGATACTGAGACTCACCTCATAGACATTGAACTGGCTCTGTCCTATAGAGAGCTCTCTATAGCTGGTGCTGAACTCTCCGATGAAGTCATGGCTACAGTGAGAAGTAAAGAAGAAAGAGACGGTTATACCTTCTGATAAACCAAATGGGATCAACAATGAACCCAGGTCAAACTTATTGACTCACTCCCAGTATTTTTTTTTTATTTGCCAGGTGGATTGGACTTGGTGTTATTTGGAGAGTAGAAATTTAGGACAACAAAGATCACATCTGGCATTCCTCAAGGCTCTATTCTCAGCCCACTTTTATTTAATATCTACATGGCACCTCCTTGCATATTTAATGGAGCATTGCAACATTATCTTTGCAGATGACACACATAAGTAAATAAGTGACAGCTGAGATAGTATTGAGACCTTTATATTGTTCCAACATGTGTGTATTCATATAAAAGACTGTATATTAGAGGAAGCAATTACCTGCCGTCTCGATCCCAGTCGTAAACTTCAACCTTGATTGTTCTGGTGGGAGAGAAACAAAGTTAAAAATGAAACTTATGAAACTTTTTTTTCTGAGACGAGGCAAATGTGAAATGAAAAATTATTTATTTATTTTTATGCCAACAAAGTCATGTAACTTTGAGAGGAAGAGTCTTTCTGCAGCCTGACTTCATTCCAAAATGTTGTCTACCTGCCCTTTACTTATCTTTGATAATGTTCTCTTCTAACCTCAAAATGCATCCATTTCTCTGCCCTATTATATCTTATGAGGAAATTAGAAAACAAAAATAAAGAACAGCCTGAAAAGGTTTGATTTGTGATGCTATCTCTTCATCTACCAATATCTTCAACAAATGAATGACTTGTAGGCAAAGGAGAAGGGGGGCAGGAGAATAAAAGAACAAGCAGCAAATTAAACCAGTGACAGCTCTCTGCACTCAGCTGGAGAGAGTGACGAGCCTCTCAGTTAATTTAGTTTGTCATTTTGACAGAAGAAAGCAGAGACGGATCTCCTGTATTACACTGTAGAAGTCTGTAACTAGACAGGGGAATATTCAGACTGGCTTCTGAACTTACATCTAAGCCATTCTCTAAAGTATCTGAGTGATATCTAATTAGAATCAGAGCCCCCTTTCCATCTTGTTCATCTTGCAGAATAAAGATCGGAAATATAAGTCCTCGATAATGGGCATCGGAGCTGCTAAGGAGAGCCAGATGTGCATTAGAGGAAAAAGATGTCGAAGTAAGAAATGGCAATGGTCCTGGCTGATACGGATGAATGGGGCTCCTGGTTAGTGTGCTGCCCGCATTCAACGCCGCATACTTTTTATCTGTGTGTGTACGGGTCTCGTTAAGACAGTGTTGCAAGGAAAACATCTCAGTGTTTAGAGCTTTGATGATGCAACATAAAACTGACAGTGACTTCACAGTGCACACACACACACACACACACAGTGGTCTAATGTGTGTGAGAAAAAAGAAAAGAAAGACAGTCTTCTTTTGTTTTCCAGCTTTAGCTCCCCCCTATCTCTGGTCCCAGGCTGCAGACCCAAGTGTGGCAGTGTTTGTGCGCCATACATGCAGCTTGCCGAGTCTCCCGCTGATAAGGCACAGAGGAACTCAGCGCCACCCGTAAGCTTATTGGACCAAACTCAGGATCAATGCTGCTGTCTGTTGGTTCAGCTGAGATAAACCCTGTTGTGGGCTTCTTTGTGCACCTTTTCACTACTAAGCTCCCACAGACACAGGAGGATCTATCCATTTATTTGTTTTCTTACCTGCTAGAGTTGAACTTCCCCTGAGATATTATGTAACCAGGAGAAAACTAACAAAAGTAAACTACGCATTCACTGAAAGGCTGTGGCTGAACAATGCATGCTGCTTGCTGAAAGAAGAAGAAATATATATATATATATATATTTTTTTTTTTACAACTCCTGTCCTTACAGCTTAGGCAAACAGAAGGGTGGGTCTGGTTGCTTTACTGTATCGGGGCAAATTTGATCTGTGAGAGCTTCCTAATTGATGTTATTCATTTAAAGGAACAATGATCTAGATCATGTTAAGGCAACAAATAAGAAAGGTTGCAACAGTTAAACAATGTAATATATAGAGTCAAAAATGACAAAAGGTGAAGAGGGAGATGAGGAAAGGGGGCGAGGTGAGAAACGCCCTTTCAGAGCCCTTCTTAATAGCTCTTTAATGTATTTTTCCAATATATGTATGTATGCTTTTGCTTAGTATTCAGTTTGTCCCATTGGGACTTATTTGTCCGTTTTCACTTGCTGCAAAACCAACTGCTTGTCAGGTACATCTGAATAAAGATGAGCGAAGTTGACTGATATATACCAACAAGTTTACCTCTGACTTGACTCAAAAAAAAGAAAAAAGAAAAAGAAATTGAACATTTAGAGTGGCCTAATCAAAGTCTTGATTTAAATCTGACTGTGATGATCTTCACAACGATGTAAAATACACTTTTTTCCAAAGGCTTGATGGCACTTGTTGCAATAGATCACTGTTAGAAATATGTAGCTAAATTTAGCAGCAAGGATAAAGATGTGCTCACAGTGGAAAATATAAACTGCAGTTACCGCTATTCTTCCCCGACTGTTTTGAGTTTTGAAAGCAACCCCTCGGCTATAAACACTGCGCTCCATACCTACAAGTTAGGACTCCGAATCCTGTCACTCAGTATAATTTTAACAGTAAGTACCGCGGACAGCTTCTCCATCTTCTGCACTTCCACAGTCAGTGGTACAGAAAGCTAAAGAAACCTGTTTCCCAGCAGATGGATGTGTCTGCGATCCTCAATGGGATCCATTCCCGATTTACTGATTTATTTTTGTCCAAGGGCTGAGCAATATGGCTTCACATCAGTATCACGATATATTGAGCAGTTCACCTCGGTAACGATAAATGAACGAGAACTACCGCCAAAAAAAACAACAATTTTTCTCTAGATGAGGCTGTGGCTTCTCCTCTTCCTTTTCGACCAGCTCTAACCCTGTTGGTTTGATAGTTTAATTCTCCTCCATTTGCTCACCATCTTTCCCTTCCAACGTTGCCAACTCCTTAGCACAGAAGGTAGCTATTGGCTGTCCCAAAAGTCTAGAAGTGTTTTTTATATCACAAATTTTGGCATAAAGATCAGCCTTACAATACAGACAGTAGGCCCGTGTAACATCTCCAATAAGCATTTAAATTCAGGGCTCGATTCCCATTCCTCTCTGTATTTCTCAGAGCCCAATTTAGTTTGAGACATGATGACTGTTTTAACATCTGTCACAGAGAGGCGCATACACAGTGGACGAGGTGAGTAAGTGACTGAGCTGTTTGAGTGATTTATTTTAGATAAAGAAATTTTTATATTTATATAACCCATTTACATCCTGCTATGACTAGACGTGGACAGGATCGGCCAGCGGCGGCTTCGAGAATACGCGATACATTTGCAGTCTGGAAGCAATGGGGTAAATAGCTGCTCGGACTGGAGCTGGACCGGCCGCCTGCTGGCGCTAGATTTGATGCGTCGCTTTTTTGAAAAAGAGTCGCTAGAGGGGTAATAGTCATACATTTCGGTATTGGTACATTTTCGGTTTATTGCCCAGCCCTAGTTCATCCTAGGCTGAACACGTAAAGGTCCACAATCTTTATAGTCTTCACTAGGGGTGGGAATCGAGAACCAGTTCCGACTTAGAACTGGTTCCAACAGACCAATTCCATTGGAATTGTACGCCTCCACGTTATCAATTCTTCCTAACAATTCTTTTGATTCAGTTTTTTATTTTATTTTGCGTTGTGTTACAATTGCCGCAACATATGCGGTCTAACGCCCACCAAGCGAGATGAGAATTCTGCCGTGTGTATTCCACGCAATGCTGTAATATCGTGCAAATACCAGCACTACACTAAAACATTTGTCTACCCAGCATGAAACTAAGTACCAAGAATGTCGCGTTCCAATGCCTGCATACAAGTGCTAACGTAGCTAATCAAATAAGCTCCTCTGTCACCTTGCAACTGCAAGTGGCAGGCACAGATTTATTTTCTTTTTATTACTATTAAAAGCCGAAGGACCTACAAATATTTTACGATCTCATGCATTTTACATGATGACGACAACGATGACAGAGAGAGGAAGACACAGCTCTCAGGCAGCTAGCCCCTCAACATCAGCTCGAGTTACCCCTTTCATGCATGCTACTTCAGAAGCCAAGTGGAATGAGGAGAAGAACGTCACCAGGCAGTGACCATGTTCATGGTGAAGAGCTTACATCCCTTCTCCGCTGTAGAGCAAACACATTTTCAGTAGGTGGTCCAGCTACTTCTACAATGTTTACAGCCTATTTTAGCCCATACGGCATATCTACGGTGAACTTTTAAAAGTAAAGTCACAGCATGTGTCTTTCTGGTGGATAATACATAATTAGAATTACATGTTAAATTATGTCTTGATTATATCCGAACCACTGTAAATATTGACACATGATTTTAGGGAGATGGTGAGGGTCTTAAATTCCAGAAAACGTTTAGTGAGTTTATGTTCACAGTCTTGTGCAGAAATAATTTTGGGAAACATTTAAATGGTTGCTCTTGGTACAGGAGACTGTGTAGAATTCATTTTTGACACACACTGAACTACTCTGGAAATGATAACGGATTTATAAAGGAAATGGATCGATTGGCAGAATCGATAATGACATTGATATTGATGAAAACTTAATCAGTTCCCATCTTAGTTTTCAATGATGTATGAAGGTATTGCAGTGAAGGGGGACGAATACAACTCCATGTAACACAGTTGAGATTTTAATTTGTGAAAAAAAAAGAGAAAAGCATTTGTGTTCACATAAAATCCCAATAAAAGAGATTGAATATGACAGAATGTGAAAATGTTCAGTGGGTACGAATACTTTCGCTGCATTTCCCGTTTTCACTTGAGACAATTTTCGGTCTAGTTTGTAAGAGGTACACCCTCTTTACCCTGAAACTGCTGAAAAGTCTTCCCTAAATGTCGTCACGTCCGCGGGATGTTTACCGGAGCTGACAGAACAGCTCTTGCCTCCAGTCACCCCCCCCCCCAAAAAAAATATCTTGCATCATATTAATGTGCAGAGAAAGCAGAGCTAATGCCACCATTTAATACTGTGTCTGCACCACAAATAGATGGAAACTCTTTGGGATAGACAAGATCCAAAAGACTATAAACCAGGCCACCAGAAAATATAATTAACGCTCACCTGAATTCTATTATCAAGATAAAAAAACTGGTTTCTGGTGCAACACCAGTCATGGCTACAGTCATTATTTCTGCCCCTGTGGTGAAACTGTTAGCAGCATTCACTCAGTCTGTTGGTAATCCTGAATACTTTCCTCCATAGTTCCTCACACAATGTAGAACATGCATTTTGCATGTGGTGGGGAGCCCTATTATTTACTTTCCACTGACATTATCTTTCCAGAGAAACAGAAACGTTGTGAGGCACACATCTCTGACAGGTGAGCATTATCATCACTGTCACATAATAACAGTTTCTATCATTTCGAAGTAATTCTAATAATAGCATGAAAAGACGCACTTATGGAACTATTATGTGGGGTGGTTTTTATAAACAGACCCGAAAACCAGTCTGAAGAGGCCATTAGCAGGAACCGGCTGTACATTAGTAGGGCTTCTTAAGTTATTTATTCCCCTTAAGATTTGTTTTGTGTGCAGTGCTGGAAAATATGTATTATTATCAAGATGCTTGAAGAAGCAGAGATCTGGTGTCCATAAACCAGGGAGATTTACCTGTCGTAATCCCCATTGCAGAGAGCTCTCACAGGGATCTTAAAGGCTTGCCACACAGGGTTCAGTGTGTTCTTCACTACCTCGGTCTTGTGGCAGATGGTAAACCTGGAGAGAAATGGTGACAAGTTTAAGGTGGTAAAGATGAATCAAAAACCCAAAATGAAACGAAGTAACTGAGCAGCAAAAATGGCAGAAAATTAAAGAGCTGGCAGGGATAATGGATAGAAAGATGTAATAGGATTTAAAAAGATAATGTTATTTTATATTATATTTATATTTATATTATTGATCCCCCCCCCCCCCAAGATCATCTTATTTATATCCCAATAAATAAGATGGTAAACGGAATCAGATTTTTTATTTTTTTTAACTTTGACCAGCCCTTGCCAGCTACGAGCTGGTTAAGCAGAAACCACCCAATGTTCCCACTCGCTATATCTAAATGCTCAAAGTTTACGATAACATCAACAGCACTCTTTGGTGTAGATGTTGCAACTCAGGGAGGTGTTAAAACATCAACTCTGGGAAGTGTACAAGATGTAAGATTTTTTTAATATGAAAACTGTAGGTAACGAGCTTGACAAACATGCTACATTTTGCAAAGGTAACGTCCTTTTGGAAATCCCAGAGTTGAAGTAAGGCTTACTCCATCTTATAATGGCACCTCCAAATTTTTTTGTCTCTGTTTTAAATGCACCCTCGCACAAAGTGTGACATTGTCTCTGCTCCTAAAGAATTGAATGTAGCATTTATCTGCCGGGGTTTGCTACTCAAATTGCATTTTGTTAATATCCTCTCTGTGGCACTGTAGGACAATCTAAAACTGATATTGGTAACCACATGGACTGGATACCAGAAACTGAAACCATTCAATGCATTTACCACACTTTCTCTGGTCCCCAGGTATGTTATATATTACTCTTTTGTTAATTGAGTCAATAATAAGTCAAAGAAGGCGTAAATTATTGATAAAGATTATAAACAAGAATTACATGTAAAGCAATTTTTGTATTTCTGGGTAGTTTTTTATTATAGTTCTAAAAATCCTTTTTACAAAATAAATAATAATTAAACAATAGAAACTCAAACAACAGCTGTTCAGCTTTATCAAAGAAAAGCAGGTGGAAAAATAACAGGGGGACTTTTTTGTCAACTCTTCAACATGGAAGAGGCTGCATCATGCTGTGGGATTTCTTTCCTCCACCTGCACAATACGGTGGAAAGGATTAAACTAGAGGTCTACCGCCAAACTTTACAACTTCACCTTCAACTCTGCCCAAATTGCAAGATGGTTGCAGTTTAGACAGGTTATCGGTCTCAAATACATCCAAACTGATTTTTTGGAATGGCTGAAGCAGGATAACATTGATCACGAGGAATGATTTCCACCAAGATCCATCCCCGGTGCTATTGTAAATGTGCAGGCTATACTTAATACCAGTCTTTTCAGGTAAACCAACCAATTTACATTAACTTTACTTTTAGAGTTCATTAGCCAATTTTTGATGTATTGTGTTCTAGATGCAGTCATGAGATGGAATAACGTTGTTTCAATACTATATTTTCGTTTTTCATCCTACATCAAGATCTTGAAAATAATTCACATTTTACTCTGCAAAGTAACACTGACATTTGTTGGTAGATTTAATATAATAAAAACAAACTAAAAACGAAAACACCTCACAGCTTTAAAATATAACATTCAAATTACCTATGACATTTTTTTAGCAATACAGCTCACATTGATCCTGTTTCTAAGCTTTGAAATAGTTTTTTTCACTGTGTACAAGTGGTAGTTTGTGCTCTCCTGAGAAACACACACACACACACACACACACACACACCATCAGGAAGCAGAAAAAGAGGTAATTTCATGAGTCCCTCGGTTAGTAGGAGGAGTTGGTATCTCAGAGCACAAAGCCTTATCTGACTTGTGCCACACTGCAGGATAGCAGAGAGCGCCAACGGAGCCCGATCCAACACACACACCTCTAAAGTGTTTCTACATACCCAGCAGTGCTCCGCTTTTCCAACACACACATGTTGCTGTCTCTGCATGTCATTCACAAGCACATGTTTAAACCGCAAATCAATGAAACTAATTTCCTTTGCAGGGAGGGATCAAAACCCAACATGAAAGGGAAAGAAAGAAGTGAAGGAGGTAACGAGGAACTAGGAAGGATGGACGGATGGATGGGAGGAAAACTCACGTGCCGTCCTCGTTGCTCCTGTAGAAAACCAGGAACGGATCCGACTTGCCAAAGAAATCCTTTTTGTCCAACTTGGTCCCACAGAACTGCATCATCACTGATTCCTTATGAAATAAAACAGCTTTGGAGTGACTAAATCATTTCAGGATCAACCAATGTGAGTGTGAAAAGGCAAATAATTTACAGTAAGAATACATGAGGGGACATGATTACTTCATGAACTTTAATGACGTATAAAACATCAAACTACAAGGAACAGTCATGCTTCTTATCTGCTTTATAATCATATTTGAAGCTTTTGTTAGAAAACTGGAACAGTTCTAATGAAACAGAAAAACTTTGATAGATAGGAATGTAAGAAAATTATATTTTAAGCCCAATTTCGACACTTTTTTTAAGCTAAGAAAAACATGTTTTATTCATCAAGCAAAAGTTTGTAATAATTGAAAACCAAATTGCATTGACTCTCTCCTTTTTCTTTATATCTCTGTATTCCAGACTGTGATTTAATAAATGTTGTGCATATCTTATGAATTGTAGCATCCATTTGTGTTCAGCCCTTGCAAAGTCAACACATTCCAGACAATTACTTTTGACCAATTCTTCTTTGCTCAATAGCCCTAGCTCTGTCAGATAGGACCGGGAGCTTCTGTGAACATACATTTTCAGATTTTGCCACAAATTCTCAATCATATGTTGCATCCAGTTCATTCATGCCTGATCCTAATGGTTCATGAGTTTTTCCAGGAATTTTACTTTTTTACATGTACAAAGTAGTAAATAGTACATGAAGTCTATTTTTTGCCATTTTTAGCTGCAGTCTGCTTTCCTGCGGCTTCACTGGTGAAAAATGAATGAAAAAGGAGTAACTTTATTTGAATTTGAGAGTCTGAATCCTAAAGTGTTCTTTTTTTTCAATGAAACAGTGTTTCTGCTCAGTAACTGAACCCCAGAAGTAATTAAGGGCATGCTGAGGCTAAGAAAGTGGGGCAGCAATGATGACAGATGAAAAATAAGATAGTGCCAGGGAAATACAGGAGGAGGATCAGCACATTTTTGATGTAATCCCTTGTAAGAAACCTTATTCTTTATTGATTTGAACAGTGTTTTTGTCGTGTCTTTTTGATCCTGGGTTTTGCATTTGCAGAAGCACAGAATACATATTGCCAAGTAACTTATAATGTATTGACATTTCTGATAGACTTAGCACCAAAAGTAAGGACATTCTCTGGTTGATTGTTTCTTTGTTGAAACTATGCCTATTGGTAAAAAATTGTGCACAGTTGGAAAGGCTATTGTTTAGGGCCACCTTCTTATGAAAATCCCTTTGTGGGTTGAGCAACCATCATCTTGATTCACTGTAGGGATGGTGCGATCAGGGTAATACGCAGTATGTGTTGTTTCCACTATTTTTTATGCAAATCCCAGATCCATTTTTGCTCCTTGGGTTGCAGAAAATAAAGTCCACCACTGCTTTTGAATGAACACCAAGTTGCAACAAGAAAAGAGTGAAATAACATACATTTTCAAACATACAAAAGATACAAGTGGAGAGACGACTAATATAGTCCTTTGGCACAAGTCTTGATTATTCAGTGTGGACAAACTAAAACATGCCTGAAAGCAGATTTGAAAAAGAGATCACCTACAGGCAGAGCTCTAGGAAACCAGTTACTCACCCTGCAGTTGTTCAGCTCCTCGGCTTTCACAATAATGGTCCCGCATTTCTTCCCTTGAATGCCTCTGTGGACACACACACATTTAAGGGTCAAGAGATCGCAATCACACACAGACATGGACCTTGATTTCATGTTTACGCGACCTGTCCTCTTCCTCCTGCTGTATGACTCGCCCCTTAACAGTGAAGGGCAGAGATGACAATGATCGGACGGGACCTCCTATTTCCTGAGAGGATTTGCTATCTCCACATCAGCGCAGTGTGTACACTCGAGGAGCAGTCGAAGGGAACATCACGCTTGTTTGATAACAACAGGGAGGGTTCCACAGATATCCAGCATGAGGTCCCAAGCTGGATGCCAACCTTCTCACAGTAGGATGAGACCCTCCATGTGTGCAGTCTAGCCCCATCATTTGCCTGCCTGTATGGACACAGGCTGGGAACTAATATTATCACCCCGCCTTACATATAATGCTGAAACCACAGTCAGGGTTTTATGTTGTTTATGTTGAGCAACAATTACATCGGCTCACTGGACAGTTTTCATAAAGTGTTGACCTATTGCTTGACTTTCCTCAGGCCTATGATTAACTTGACCCCCGAAAAGTACAACTATACAGGTTTCTGTGCACACACTACACCCGTAGCAAATTTTACAACGTTCTGGAAGAGCAAACCTCTTGGAAGGAGTAAGGTTTTCACAGCACTATACAGAGCACCGGAAAGGAAAAAGGGCTCCGGTGTTTGGATGTGGGAGTGTGTACAGTATGAGCTCAGTTATTATTACTGGGTGTGTTTATGCAGGAAAGTTTGGGGAAATGGAGGAACAGTTGATGGACCTGTTTAACTCTGTAAACGTAAGCAGTTTCTTCGAATAAGCATGCTCATTCATTCATTTCTATTAGCTCCACTATTACACTCAAAGCTCTCACACGGACACCAGCATGAGTGAGAAAAGATCTCTAAGCCTGACACGCACAATCCTCACGGCTGTTAGACGAGAACCGGAGATTTAAGGTAGATGCCTGATTTAATGTGAAACTGACCCCATAATGAAGCATTCTAAAACTATATTTTCACCTTATCAGTCTTTAATTCAAGAGAAAAAAGAACAATCTGTTAGATGATGACATAAAAAGAATGAAAAGCTGTAAATATCTGATTGCAAAACTTTAAGGTAATACTTTTAGCTACAAGTCATATACTCTAATCTGAAGCCAAGCTTTTTTGTAAGGTTTTCCTTTAGTACTTTGCAGAGAGGTAACAAAAAAAGTAAATTTCTTCAAAATTAATAGAAAAAAAACAATATTGAAAAGTCGCACAGTGACTGAAAAATCTTAATTGGTGAAAAAAGAAAGTGCTACACAACGTCATCAATGAGCGTATCATAAGTGATTGGTATTGTATTATAGAAGCATCTCGAATTACCCTGTTGTTGAAAGTGTGCTACACAAATAAAATTGCCTTGCCTTGTCTAGAAAGTTGATGCATGATGAAAACAGTCGATAGTGATAATTACAATACTCATGATGCAATACACACTTATACCGTGTTCCCAGTGGTCTCTGGAAAAGAAGAAGCCTCACAACATTACAGTCTTTCCATTACACTTAAAAGTGGGCATGAAGTGCTTTGCCACATTTCAATCCTTTTTTCTGTGCTGGACCCACCCGGAGTTTTAATTAACGGTTCTTGTCAAACCTAAAATGCTTAAAAAAGGCTATTCTTTGTTTCTGCAATGACAAAAAAGATTTAATCAATCTTAAACTGTGTTTAAAGAAGTTTCTGTTCAACCTAGAATAATCCAATTCCAATTTACCCAGTCTAGAAACTCCAGACCCTTTTACATAGTGCCAAATAGGAATCTTGAATTTAGTGCTAATTTCAACGGTTGTCACAGTTGTGTACGGCTGTATTTTCTCACAGTCTTTACAATTTGCTACATAAACCATGGACTGGAAATGAGGATGACCAATGGAGTATTTGTACAGAAGACAACCCGACACTATTTCTTGAACCGCCTCTGCCACCCCCAGATAGAATGGTACCCTGGGTAGTGAGCTATATTGCCCAAGCCAATAGTGAGAGTTGAGCAACGGAAGTCTTAAAACACTGTGATCAATAGGGCAACAATCGCTACTAACAACTTTAATATTATAGAAAATTATGTCATAATTTCAAAAAACAATCAAAGGTGATTATGAAGTCATTTTAAACAATTAAATCATTAAACCAAAAGTTCTTAAGAATGTTTTTAAAGTGTGGAAGGCAAAGTAGGCTGACATATCCTGAGTAAACTTGCAATCTGACTGTGATGAGATCTGCCATGAGAGACCCATCTGGCAGAAATCGACTAAGGCATTCATTTAAAAAGCCCAGAATTGGGGTCGGAGACCTCTGCGTCACTGTAATTCAAAATCTCCTTTTAGCACAGCACAAGGAACTGGAAGGAACATGCTTTCAAAATGGCAGAATTATCAAGATGAAATACATCTTGGACCCAATGAATTGCAAAAGCAGTACGATTTCAACAAGAGTTCGGAAAATTGAGGAGGGAGGGGGGGGGGGGGGGGTCCTCTATTATTTCCAGGGAGCTTAGGTCACATCATTCATATGCATTACATGTGTAAAGTGAAGGAAGGATATTCAGGCTGAAGACAGAAAATCAGAGAGAGAAAAATGTCATCAGAACGGCAGCAAAAAGCAACAATAACAATAGATTATTTCTTTTAACTCGTGACTCCCATTGATTCATTGCACCTGTATGATGAAAATGTCATATACCACTAATGTACAAGGATAAACATAACTTTCTAGATCGTATAACCATTAAAATAAACCAACCAGAACTGAGATTGGAAACATTCAATCTTAAAAGCCTTAAAACGCCCTGCTATATTTCATGCAGTTAGGCAGCAGCAAAAGCAGCCTTCCCTCTTCTGCTAAAGTATGGCTGATGCTGTTTGAAACACTGAAGCAAAAGTGTGCCCATGGATTATTAACCTCATCTGTTAAATTATTTCATTATCCATATGGCGGACTGCAATTGCGGATGTACAAGTTTAGATCACAAAAACATGTCTTTTAGGGCTTTCCTCAAAGTAAATTTTTCAGAACCTCAAAGTTCTTCCACTTAGAAATTTTGGAGGGGTCTGAAATTCACAATGTAAGTGCATTTCCACTGTGAGAGACAACTTTTTTCAATTCAGCAAATCACATTGTGTGATTTTTAAAGAATTTATTTGTATTTTATTGTTGCACGTAAGTATTTGAACACCTGGCAATCAGCAGGAATTCTGGCTCTCAAAGACCTGTTATTCTGCCTTTAAAAATCCCCCCCCTACTCCACTTATTAATCTAAATAAGTAGCACCTGTCGGAGATCGTTAAAGACACCTGTCCACCCCACAGTCAGTCAGACTCCAACTTCTACCATGGGCAAGACCAAAGAGCTGTCAAAAGACACCAGAGACAAAATTGTAGATCTCCACAAGGCTGGAAAGGTCTATGGGGCAATTGCCAAGCAGCTTGGTCAAAATAGATCAAGTGTTGGAGAAATTGTTAGAAAATGGAAGAGGCTAAAGATGACTGTCAGTCTCTCTCTCGGAGTTGGGCTCCATGCAAGAACTCACCTGGTGGGGTATTACTGATGATAAGAAAGTGAAGAAACAGCCTAGAACTACACAGGAGGAGCTGGTCAATGACATGAAGAGAGCTGGGACCAGGGTTTCAAAGGTTACTGTCGGTAGAACACTACGTGGTCATGGTTTAAAATCATGCATTGCAAAGAAGGTTTCTCTGCTCAAGTCATCACATGTCCAGGCCCCTCTGAAGTTTGCCAAAGACCATCTGGATGATCCAGAGGAGGCATGGTAGTCCTGTGGTCAGAGGAGACCAAAATAGAACTTTATGGTCTAAACTTCACTGGCAGTGTTTGGAGGAAAAAGAAGGATGAGTTGCATCCCAAGAACACTGTCCCTACTGTGAAGCATAGGGGTGGAAACATCATGCTATGGGGGTTCTTTTCTGTGAAGGGGACATCACGACTGCACTGTATTAAGGAGAGAATGACTAGGGCCATGTATTGTGAGATTTTGAGCAACAACCTCCTTCCCTCAGTCAGAACATTGAATATGGGTTGTGGCTGGGTCTTCCAACATGACAATGAGCCGAAACACACAGCCAGGATAACCAAGGTGTGGCTCGATAAGAAGCATATCAAGGTTCTGGAGTGACCTAGCCAGTCTCCAGACCTAAATCCAATAGAAAATCTTTGGAGGGAGCTGAAACGTGTTGCTCAGCGTTGCAGTGTTTGCAAACCTGTTCAAGAACTAAAGAATACGTTTGACCTCTGTAATTGCAAAACAAATATTAACACTGATTTTCCCAGGTGTTCAAATTCTTATATGCAGCAATAAAATACAAAATATTTTTTCTAAATCAGGCACTGTGATTTCTTGAATTTAAAAACAAAATGCTCATCAAAAGCCATCCTCAGACAGCTGACCAACACAATGCGGATGAACATAAGCAGAGGATTAAAAGACAAACTGGTGTCCTACTGGTGAAGAAGTGGTGCGTCACAGCAGAAACTAGGATGTGGGAATGACGTCTCAGCTATCTAAAACTAAATTGTCTACAAGGAAAATCAGTAGTTTACCATTAATGCTCATTAACTAGCCTAAGTAGTAAAAATATATGTATTGTTAATGATCATGTTAGTTGATGCATTTACATATTGTAGAAATATATTCATATATAGTTGTGTATAGTAAATATTAATTTAAATACCACAAGTGCAAATAAACAGCCCATCATTGCAGATTTGATCACCTATTAAGCGCATGCTGGCATGTTGGGTTTCAAGGATAGTGGTCCGGTGAAGAACCACACACTTTCCAATTTTGGATTGATCATTTAGGGCAAGCTGATTTTTTTCTGATTTTTCTGACTTGAAAGTTGGATGACTGAACTCCTGATTACCAGGGACGCTCCAAGCCAGAGCAACATCAAGACGTGAGGCCAAATTCAGTTCCCTCAGCCACGAGCTTCGATGTAATTTATTCGGATTATAAGTGACAGAGCGAAGTAGTGTTTGTGAAATTAATAATATTCAAAACAAGGTGAGTTTTTGTATTACTAGAGGTGCTGTACATCTACCAGCTCTAGATACTCATTCTTTACAAAAACAAGTTTAAGCTCCATCTGTGTGGATGGTGATCGTCTTTGAACATTAATTTAAGTCTTGTTGCAAATTAATAATTGAATTTTGCTCTGGACTTTGACTGGGCCATTTAAAGATATGAATATGCCTTGATCTAAGTCATTCCGTTGTAGCGCAGACTGTTTTTTCAGGGTTATTGTCCTGCAGGAGGGTAACTCTGCTCCAAACACAGGTTTGTTGAAGCCTCTAATTGCTGTTCGTTCAGGCTTGTCCTCTGTTTGACTGTTTTTTTCAGAAATGTTTACCTTTTCACTGGATTTTCAAAGGGGGGGGGGGGGTTATGTGTAGCGGTCATGGCTATTTTGGTGATTCCACCATTAGGATTACTACACACCTCTAAATTAGACATTTTAATCGGATCTCCCCTCAACAAGATCCAAGGTAGAGAAAGAAGAAAAAACAATTCCCCACAATATGTGTCTCTATGACAACCCAGCCAGAGTTAAGAGCCCCTTTGACGGGTTATGGAATGGGAATTCCTCCGCTAGTTATATCTTCCCCAAATCCTCACCGCTCCTCCTCTGTATCTCAGACAGCTGAGGTCATTATTCTGGCTGACAGATCTGCCTCGAAATGATATGTGGGCAGGAAGCAGAAGGATTGTTCAGCTGTGGGACGAATAATGAATCTTACTGTTTTGCCTTGTTTACATACATGTGCCAAGACACAGAAAGCTCAAACCCTTCCGAAAAAATGGAAAGTGATGAAATAAACTGAAACTGAAATAAACCAAAGTGTGAGTGTACGGTCACGTGAAAAAATGTATACACCCTTATGTTTTTCTAACATATATGGGGCATGTGGATATTTAATATTATTTATATAAGGAAAAATGAAGTAAAATAAACAAACTAAAGAACTACAGAATTTTTTTTAATTTTTTGGTGAGTAATAATGAAGAAACCTCCATATTTGTTCCCACAACCCTGCGTAGGATAGACGGTACACATAATGGATGCATGGAAACATACCACATTGGCGGCTGGACTAATAGATGGCCCCTGAGAGGTTATGCTAAACAAGTAAACACGAGTAAAATAAGACATATGTGTTCCATTTTCTCTCATCAAACCAATTTATTTCAAAGAGATAAAAAAAAAATAGATTAATATCTGAAGACTTCTTTGGAAAGAACTTAACATTTCTTAGGGTGTCCTAATTTCTCCACTTGTGTGTATGCTTGTATGTAAAATGAAATACGACAGTTCTATTTATGAGAAGTGAATATTTCTCTTATAGGTGGGGAGTAAGTAGGGGGGGATTCCTTTTAATGTAAAAAATCATGCATTTTTCATTTAAATGCTAAGTTGCTTTCAAGTAAATTGCTTTCCTGTGTTCAGTTTATAAAACACTCTAAAGTTAAGGAGTGCTTCAGGGGATACGTTTAAGCTCTCCTTGCTTAGATAGCAAGTGTGTGTGTGTGCTGCTCTGTGTGAGGTAGTGCTGTGTATCATCTAATCAAGACTCATGGTTTTGCAATCAGTATCTAGCTAGAGATGGCTAATTAAGTCTGGGTCGTGTCTGGGCTTCAGTGTAACATGCATAGCATGTCATTCTCATTATCTTCATGACCAAGGTAGAGTATCTGAATGAGTGATCAGTTGTCGTTAGAATAGCATGAGGAAAAAAACAACAATGAAAAAAAAAAACATAGCATGAGGATCCATCTATTCTTGGTCATGGCCCGACACACAAACGTTTTTCCCTGAAAAGGCAGCTCATAATCATAATTCTCTCCCACAAAAGGAACCCTGACACAAAATCCATGTCACAACAGAAGCAGATAGAGGCGTTCTTTGTCCTTGTTTTTTTTTTTTTTTTACAAATGCTTATAATCAGGCTTCCTTTCACAGAGATCAGTCTTTCCTTGCTTTCTTGTTTCTGAAGCTGTAAACCCACTTTTCCTTCAATAAAATCACCAGAGGTTTTCTTTGACCCTGTACAACTCCAACTCCTGAAAAGTGTCCCACACCATAATCCCTTCTACCAAATATTTACACTTGACACAATGTAGTAAGACAAGTTTAATTCTCCTAGCAACTTTCAAAGACAGATTCCTCTACTGAATTACCAAACAGGAAGAAGGCCTGAAGAATGGCTCAAGAGAACATTTCTCCAATACTTTAGATTCCAGTGGCGGTGTGCTTTACACAACTGCATCCGAAGCTTAGACTCTGTGATCTAAGGCTTAGATGTAGCTGCTCGGCCATAGAAACCCATTCCATGAAGCTTACCAAGCATGGTTCTTGAGCTAATTTGAAGGCTGCTTCAAGTATGGAGGTATATAAGAACGATCCTGCAGAAAGTTGGTGACCTCTGCACGCTAAGCATCTCAGCATCAGGTTACCCTGCTTTGTGATCGTACACAGACTATGACTATGATGTGGTTGAGTTGCTGTTGTTCCCAATCACTTCCACTCTGTGCAATCCAACAGTTTACATTTACTATTTACAATTATCTGAAGACGTTGTATTGTTTGGACTCAAATTCAATTTAGTTTGATAACTATTTGAGTAGTGGACTCGTGAAATTTTTATAACCCCAGAATAAAGTGATCTCATGCTGGTAGACATTAATTGCTTTCACTTAACCATACTTCCCTGTTGCATACTATTAGTAGAATATAGGAAATGACCAAGACTGCAACGCTACAAAATAAAGATGGAACAAAAAGAACAACATGTATTATTTAAATAGGAAAATACTAAACAGACAATCAGAGACAGATTAGTCACCTGTCGCAATGACTCTACAGAAACCTCTCCTTCTGTGGTATTCAAACAGCCTGTCTGCACTGATGTAAAATCACTTGGTGGCCTGCCAAATGTTTGAGGTGACTGACACAGCACGGCACCTGGCCCTTACTTCTGGCTCCACTGCTGGTGGCGTGGCTCCTAGCAGTGTTTCAGAGTCAGGTGGTGTCATATACGCTGATGGTGCTGCTGGTACTGATGCTACTGCTGTGATGGATTTATCTCTGTTTTTGCTTTTTAGTTGCTTTTTTTGGTGCAAAATACAGATGTGGCTCTTTTTTTAAAGTATGCATTGAATGCATACTGGACCCTCCTTTTACATCTGTCCAGCTGCGAAGGCCAAAGATACAATCAACAACTTCACAGGTAAGGTCAAAATGTCATAGCAACGAAAAGACTGAGGCCATGAAGCGATTGTATGAGTATACTGTCATAAAAAAGCCCCATTAAGAGAGTCTAAATGTAATTTACACATTTGGTGAAAGATCAAGTCCTGTCATTTTTTTGACATAAATGTTGCCTTCTATGTGCCCCTGTTTACCACAGTGTGTGTATAGTGAGATAAGGAGAGTAAAATGTAAAATTCTGTAATGATCAAAACAGAATAAATAATATCTTTTTTACAGCTTTTTTATGTTTAAATATACGCCAATAATGTTTGATGCTCTTTAAACACTCTGCTTTCAGTTAGAGCCACTTCAAACTTTTTGAAGTCAATATATTTTCATCAGTGCAGATAGAACATCTGCGTGGTGTTGCATTAAGATTAAGTAATGTTATTATTGGGTCTTTAAAAGCAATATTTATACGACACATTGGCCATTACAGCAACCTTTAGGCCCCTGCATAATTTCTCTAGGAACTTCAAGCCTGGATTCTGTATGGGCCTCTCCAACACATCAATATTGCCTCAATCAAGAATAAACATTTTTGTCAAATTGATTCATTTATTGGGGAATGGATAACTCTGAACCCATCGGTTGATTGACATGGTGCAGAAGCTTGACTACGTTTGGCTGTGTACTGCTGGTCACCTGGTTGTACGAAGGCTGAGTAAACTAAAGGAGCTTCACACATCCCTCAGCATTGTAAAACTACTGTTGGGGAGCTACCAGCAGAACGTCTGTGAGCTTTAGCCTGCAGACTGGCTACCTGAGCATGCACCCTGACTCCATGTTTAGACTGTTAGGTAATATTTATATGTATTTAATTAATTTGTTATTTTCCTAGTAAAAGCATCTAGGATAGAAGGTCATGTAAGGAACAAACAAAGCCTTCTGTGTGTAATGTTTGATGATGGCAATGTATCAGGGGGATTAAACAGACGTCAGCTGAAAGATATCTACACAACGTTCTGATATGAAAACACACGGACTGTCACTCTAATCAGAACTAGTACTGACCAGCTCGCCAGGAGCAAACACGGAAACTGAGCTCATGCTTTTAGAAGATAAACATTGATTGCTAAATACTATTTAAGGGTTTGCATCACAAACACCTGAAGGACTCCAGTTTCATCTTCGTTTAACAAAGCTATTTTTGCCACAATAACTGTAGATCAAAAAAGCATGTTATACATTTGTATTTTGACATTTATGTGTAAGTTTCACAAACCGTTCAGAGGAATCTCACAGTAGCCTATGCCTAAGCAGCAGATATTCCAGGATGTTTGTGCTAGAAGCACAGGGTTCTGTGCTTGGACCAATTCTGTTCACCATATATATGCTCCCAATTGGTAGAATCATTAGACAGCATGGGATAAATTTCCACAGCTATGCAGATGATACACAACTATATTTATCCATAAATCCTGATGAACCCAGTCAGTTAGGTAGATTACAGGCATGTCTGGAAGACATAAAAACATGGATGACCCTAAACATTTTGCTTTTAAATTCTGACAAAACAGAAGTTGATGTCTTTGGACCAGAAGTTCTTAAACAGAAACTGATTAGTCAATCACTTCATCTGGATGGCATTAAATTGGCCCCCAGTAATAACGTAAAGAACCTCGGCGTTATTTTTGACCAAGACTTGACATTTAAATCCCATATTAAACAGGTTTCTAGGATTTCTTTCTTTCACCTCTGGAATATTGCTCAAATTAGAAACATCCTGTCCAGGAGTGATGCTGAGAAACTAGTCCTTGCATTTGTTACCTCAAGGCTGGACTACTGTAATTCTTTACTATCAGGAAGTCAACAAATGCCATTAAAAGCCTTCAGTTGATCCAAAATGCGGCAGCAAGAGTTTTGATGAATATTAAAAAGAGAGATCACATTTATCCTGTTTTAGCTTCCCTTCATTGGCTCCCTGTTAAATCCAGAATAGAATTTAAGATCCTTCTTCTTACATACAAAGCCCTTAATAATCAAGCTCCATCATACATCAGAGATCTAATTGTTCCATATGTTTCTAACAGAGCACTTCGCTCTCAGACTGCAGGTTTACTTGTAATTCCTAGGATTTCTAAAAGTAGAATGGGAGGCAGATATTTTAGTTATCAGGCTCCTCTCCTGTGGAACCAGCTCCCAGCTTTAGTCCGTGAGGCAGACACTCTGTTTACTTTTAAGGCCAGGCTTAAAACTTTCCTTTTTGATAAAGCTTATAGTTAGAGTGGCTAAGGTCATCCTGAGCTATCTCTGTAGTTATGCTGCTATAGGCTTAGACTGCTGGAGGACAGACTTACCAATTTTCTTCACTCTATTACTTCCTTTTCTCGTACGACTCTCCAGTTGTATTACAGTACATTCTGTTATTTCGACTGTTAACTTTGTTTTCTCTCTGTGTTTTTCTCTCCATAGAAGATATACCTGGTCTGGTATCCTGCTTGGCTGCAATGCCCTGTTGGACGGGGGGCATCGACTGGGATGATGCTCCCAGTGGCTGAACATCCACTGTGTCCTGTTATCAACTTTTTACTTTCTGTAACATAGAAAGTTCTCTGATATCAGATCTTCTGTTCCTTCTGTGTTTCTGCTCTGTCTTCTCAAACCCCCAGGCAGTCGTGGCAGATGGCCGCTCCTACTGAGCCTGTTTCTGTTGGAGGTTTCTTCCTGTTAAAGGGGAGTTTTTCCTCTCCACCGTCGCTACATGCTTGCTCAGTATGAGGGATTGCTGAAGGATTGCTGTGGTTGGAAAGTCTGCCCAACCTCACGCCAATGACTGACGCAATCTGCTGGGATTCCTTAAATAGGAAACTTTTTAACTGATTGGAATGTTTGTATAAATGTATTAAAATGACTTCTTGTTAAGTGCCTTGAGATGACATCTGTTGTGAATTGGCGCTATATAAATAAACTGAATTGAAATGAATAGAAGCAGAGTGTAGCGAGCACTTCACTCAGTGCGTCCCGTCTTTTTTCTTTGGTTGCTCTCACTGCGACTCTCTCGCACACACACCAACACACATCCACGCACCTGAAGCGCTACTGGATTTTGATTGAACAATGTAATTAGTTATAATTAGCCCTTATTAAAATTGTTAAAAGAGCCTCCCTAGTGACTCTGGCTGCAGGTGAGTGTCTACAGAAGTCTAACACACACATCCACACAGACACAAGCTCTGTAAAATGACAACTGCAACAGCTGTGGGCTCTGTACTTTGGTTTTTAATAAATGCTGACAATTTCACTTTTCTTCACCAAATCAAATTTTACTTTGATAAATTAATTTCGATTGGTTTTTCTTTTTTTTCTCTCTCTAACCAACAGTACATGACATGAGAAACATCATGTGAAAGTTTCCAAATTTGATATTCTACAGCCTGTACTTTCCTTAACTGTCATGATGCTCTGCAGCTAGTCACTGAGCGTAATTATAACACTGTCACAGATTGGAAGATTATCAGTTTTTTCGGGGTGGGGGGCATTAAAAATACTTGATAGTACCAGACAGTTAAATAGGAACTGAAGAAAGATTAAAGCATCAGGACATCAAAATCAGAATTTTAAATATAAATTAGACGTAATTTTGAACCAAATAATTTTACTGTGTTACTTTAAAAAATCTTTTTAGTTTTCTGGCCACCACGAAAAACGCAAATTCACGACATATGTTTGAGCCCTGCATACTTAAAAAAAAAAAAAACTGGACAAAACGACCTTTCTTATGTTTAACTCTCTCCTTGATGCATTTTACCTTGAGGTAGGTTGAGAGGTTGGTCAAGGAAGATTCATCCTGTTTAAACTATTTTGACATTTTGTCATGCTAGATCAACTTAAACATATTTTAGGTGGATTTTACAGTATGCTATTGACCAACACATATATAATTGTGAAGTGACATGAAAATTACACATGGTTTTTTAAAATATTTTACAAATAAAAATCTAAAAGGGAGCCATACATTTGTATTTACTCTGATAACTCTAAATGAAGTCGAGTTGATGTGCCCGCTGATGTCACCAGTCCAAGCAAGAGGGACATTAATGACAGAAGCAGTCAAGGTGCTCATGATAACTTTGGAGAAGCTGGAGAGATTAACAGTATAGGGTGGAGCAAACACATATATTAAGGGTCTATGTGCAAAATACAAGACAGAAACCAGCACTGCCCGTCCCCTCGAATACACAATCCCCCTGTTGAATACAAATGCCGAAATAAAGCTTTCACTTTCAGATTTGACAAACCCCATTCAAAGTGCTTTTATTCCCTTGTTCTTTTTCCTGTTGCAATTTTCTTCTACTTCTTTTCTGGGTGTGTTTTTGAGATGCACTTGGCTTCTCTCCAGTAGGAACACACGTGGCTCCACCCAACATGAGTGCAATCAGGTTTATCGCTTGTTTGAAGTTCCAAGCCAAATTTTCTAATTGAGTTCTCTTTTGTCCAGTGGTGAAACTCCGCTTTACTTCCTTGTGTTTTTCACAAAGTGGTATATAATTGTAAAGTGGAGTTTTTGGTATGTATTCATCCCCTCCTTTACTTTACTAATTCAGTGTAACAAATGATGCTAACCTTGTGTTTCCATGTGTAATCAAGAGGAACAAGGAGAGAGGGTTTGCTGAAAGCATCTATCAGGGAAGACGACATTTTGCAGTCTGAAGTGGAACCCATAACTCCTTGAAAAAAAAAAAGAAGAGCTGAAATGAAGCCGATCAACTCTCTGTTTAGATTCAAACGCTTTAAATTAGCAATTAAATTAGAGGATATAGAAGAACTGAAACAAAGGCAATTTCCGGATGAGAGCAAATTACTGTGTATCCTGATGAAGCTAATTTAGCTTTTCATGTTGAGGCAATGAGCCGGTGTTTCTGTCAGTAATCAAAACAAAAAATGATTCTCTGACGACACACTCTCATGGAAATCGGCACTCCCAACGACGACGAGTTGAAGTATTGTTACTGTAAGTCAACAGTTACAGTCATCATCAAATGAACTCTGTTGTATTATTATGTTAGATGCCTTAAGATTTCCCCTCAGGTTCCAACTTTAAATAACCTTAATAAACTTGATGTACCAGAAGTCGCTGTCACACAAAAAATTGCTAAGGTGCAGCTCACTCTCTCAAGCACAGCTTGTGCAATGTCATTTTTCAGTCACTGTTGTGGTGCATTATGGGATATGAGTTATATAGGCAATGTACTGGCGGACAATTAATAACACACACACATATATATATATATATATATATATATATATATATATATATATATATATATATATATATATATATATATATATATTATAAATATATACATATACATTGCTGATTGTGCGTGTTACATAAATAGAAGGTTTTGTGATTGCATCATTTCATCACCATTCTTAGCAGCATCAGTTGTAGCGGTCACTATATTTCTGTTCATGCAAAACATGGCATTTCAAGTTCAACCATTTAAAATGGTATTACAATATTTATTTACATTTCAACTTGAATTTCATTTCCTTGACATCCAGTGGAAGCAGTTCTATTCATCCCAAAGATAATTACTCTTCTACTAGCTGTGGCCATATTAGAATTGAAAACCATTTACATGAAGTTCAATTCAGCTCTGTTTGTTCTAATCCAAAATGGAACTATTCATCCAGCTCAAAGCCGCCCATGCTAATCAGTTGTAAATCATTCTAAATAAAATTATATTGTAGTTATATTAAAAACTAATATTTATGTTCTCTTTATTATTTTATTTAAAACTATTTGTATTAGGCACACTTTATCTAACCCAGCTCATCCTAGTTAAGTACATTTAATGTAGTTCAACACATTTTCTTTCAAGACAGCTAAAAGCAAGATGTATTCCATCAAATTTTCATTCACTGCAATTATATTTACAATTAACAGCATTCACCACAATGCATTTTAATTCAGGCTTGCCCAATTCAGTCCTGGTCTATGCAAGTTGATGTAAAACTAATAAATCCAATCGGAATCAAATGTGAAATCTGTATACGTACAATTCAGCATAATTCCATAGATTGTAATTCACAACAATTTGATTCAGTTCTACTGATTCGGAACCGTTCAGCTGACCCCAGCTCCCTTTAGTTCCACAATCTAACAGTATTAAAATTCCTGTTTGTTTTTTTTAGATTAATGCATAGCAACTTTTATTAAATGTTAATGTAAAAAAGAGGGCATTTACAACACTACGATACAGTGAAACAATGATAGAACATAAGACATCAGCACATTGGATTGCAGATAAATATGCAAAATAATTGCAACTGAACTGTGTATGCAAGTGCATGTTTTTAATTGGCAGCTACTGTAACAATGCAGTTTTTTCCTCAGTTTCCCTAAAAACAAGAACACAATTAACTGAGAAAAGTCGAATTATAGTACATCATCAGTACTTCATGTTCTTCTCAGAACTATTGTGTACAAACTGGATCTCACAAATGTCTAGCCCCCTGATAAAACAGGAACTTTTCCTGTCATGCCTTATCACACTGATAACAGAATCATGGTCATACTGCTCTCAGCAACAAAGCAAGATTTACTGTACAATATATAAACTTTAACGAATGGAGAGAAACATTCTGCCATCATCCAAGTGTAAAAGCAGTGATGAATAATGAAACACGGCATTTATTTGAATTTCCTGTCAGTTAGACCCACTTGTCATGCCTTTGCCTCAAAGAGGCAATTTCCAGAAGTCTTATGGCTTGGAAAAGGTTCTAGATGAAGATTTCCTTTTCAAAAGATGAGACAGTAAACCCAAAAAGGAAATATCTCTGGCGGGTTTCCAGCGTGTTCTCCAGGGAAAACGTGACTGACAGCTCTGGGACTCCTTTGATGCTGTATACAGTAACCATCAATCACCTCTAGCGAGATTACAACTGGCGTTAACGTCTTCTCCTTAAGCTGTGGGCACATCTACTCACCCGAGAGGCTTTTCCAAGCGACTGCCCAGCGATCCAACCACCTCTCCGAGCGTGCAGTAGGCCTGGCCCAGGAAGTCCTGCAGAATCAAAGAGCAAGTGAATTTCTTGAAATGTGTGATACATATATGCAAACACAGATGCCGCTATATCATAAAATAAATATTTAATTTCAGTAATTCAACACAAAAAGGGAATTGTGTAAAAATCTTGAATGGACTTTAAAGTATCTATCAATCAATCAATCAAACTTTATTTATAAAGCGCTTTTCATACAACAATTGCAACTCAAAGTGCTTTACAGAATTAAAATGATCCCACAAAGACCACATTCCCATCCCTCCCCCACAAAGTATATTCCTCCAAAGGGTATGGTTATCCCTGGTCTATGTCCATGTTTTCTACCACACGTTTTCCTTCTACTCAACTTTCTGGTTCATACTGCTTGGATACTGCACTCTCAACAGCCAGGTTCACAGGATGCTGTAAGCTTTTGTTCCTTACCCTCGCAAGAGTGTCGGTAACAAAATCACTCTGTGTAATAAAACAGTATAAAAAAGGTATGAGCTGCACTCATTGAATTGAATTACTAACATATATTTTGCTTTCAGATATGTTCTAATTTATGAAAGTATACCAATACAGTACCCGACGTAAATATAGAAAATATGTCCAGTTGAGACTTGGCTTTCGTGAATACAAACATGTTTTAAAAAAACAAAATTGCCATCTTTTTCCCTTTTTAGCAAGAGGTGAAGCCATTTGTCATTATTGTAAAATGCATCTAATTTTAGATCAGAACAGCTCCGGGCAACACTAGCATAATGGTCTCATTTGTTCTACTCATTAGCATCTTCTCCCAGCTTTATGTTGGCTTTTTTAGATATCTATCATCATAAGAACAATTTCCACAAGATGAAATAAAAGAACACATCTGAAAATGTGTTTTATGATATATTCTTTTTGCTTCCGTCTTTGAAGAAAAATAACAAGCCACCGAGCAACCTCGGCGGGTGCCAGCATGGGGTCCATAAGAGAACTGGCTGTGTGCAGATAATGGCTAATTACAACAAATAGCAGAACTGGCTGGGAAAATAAAGTTAAAAGAAAAGCTATTTCAGTTCCAATCATCCAGATAACAGTGATATCTAAAGCAAAGAAAAAATTCAAAAGAATAAATATTGTTACATAAAAAACTTGTACGAACATTAACGATTAAGAGCAGCTTTGGTAGAAAGTGACTCCTTTAACAGGCAGTCTTTCCCTAAAATACATGTTGGGATTTCAATGCACCCATCAGGAGAACTACTGAGGAATTATCCATCAATCAGTTAAGAGATTTAATAAATAGTTATTTTAAATAACTGTAGTAACTTTTCAGAAATGTTATTGTTTTGTTCACCCCTTCAAATGTTAAAGGGTTTTTTGTAAGTTTTTTTTATTTGTCAAAAAAGCCACATTTAGTTGACTATGATTGATTTGTAAAAACAAAAGGGTAAAACATCCAAGGGAGTGAATACTTTTTATAGGCACTGTATGTCCTTGCAGCATTACTATCTAATTGTTGCCATGACTTTGTTTAAATTATCATTAGAAATGCTAAGACAGCTTTCAAATTTAAATGTACCTTGAATATGATGAATAGAATAAAATAAGATACAAAGCTTTTACTGTCATTGTGACTGTTACCTGATTTAATCAAAATTCTTCATCATCGCAGACAAAGTATATGCTTGACATAGCATGAGATGAAGTTTTGCAAATATTGGGTCATTGTTAAGAGATTAGTGCAGTCCTTCTGTAAATTCTGTAGCATATGTGCAACATACGTGGTAGCCAAGAGGCACTGTCGTCATGCAGTAGAATTTTACACAATGTCCTTTTTTTTTTTTTTTTCTGTAACCTGGTTTGGTTGGGAATTAAATTGCATATGCTAGAGTCTAATCTATAAGAATATGATGCTGAAAAGTTTTTTTTGTTTTTTTTAATGAGCATTTTCTAAAGAATTCACTAGTGTTTAAGAGGTATCAGAGAATTCAAACGGATTAGAAACCATGTGAAACTTTTACTATGTTACTGAAGATAATAAAATTGAGCAATCTTTTAAAACATCGACAAAATCTGACTGCATTTTTATGAAATCAATTTATTTTACCATCTAGTCTAAAAACTGAACGGTTTCGAACACCTGTACTTCCTAGAAATTCCTACAGCTGGCACATTGCTTTTTTTTTTTCACCTTAACACTTTCATGAGGATTGGTGTCCATGGGCTCTTCAATACATAGAACAGCAAAGACTAAAATCCCATCAGAGAATCACAACATTAAATTTAATTGGTGCCATCAAAAACTTTTTTGCATCCACTCCAATATTTAATGTCACAGTACTTTGGAACAGATAGAAAAAAGTTGTATCTTCCACTGCTTCATTAGTGAGCTGTTCCATCTGTTTCGAGTTCATGGACAGCAGCTGGCTTTCCTAGTTCAGTGCTGCAACTATGGTGAGCCTACCAAGTAGAGCAGTCCATACGCCTCCAGCTTGTAGATCTCACAGAGGTCACAACATGGATCAACATAGCAATCTGCAGTCTGAGATTTTTAACTTGCAGTCTGTTAGCCCAGAAGGCACTTAGCCAATCTGCAGGCAGCAAAACACCAACCACGAGGCAATGGAACGAGATGGGTAGCACTTTTAGAAGGAAACATTGTGAAAAATCATAATCTGGGGAAAAGTCAGTGACAGGTTTCTTTTCTCTACTGGTGAAAATAAAGTAACAGTACGTTGAAATGGTTTAGAGAATACATCAAGCAGAATAACAATGGAACTGGTTGACCTCAACATTTAAAATAATGTTGATTTTTTTCCCCCTAATAAATAGTTACGTTTGTAAACAGAAATAATGATAAGTTGGGAACGAGCTGACCCTGGTCCAGAGAGTAACAATGGTATACCTCAAATTATTAAAATACTGAATTTATGTACTCAAAAAATCCTGAACTATAATAGCTTTTATGAAAACTGCATAAATATAGTATTTTACGAAAATTAAACACTTTATAAAATTTTCCCTGCTATGTGAAGCCTCATATATTTAGCTTTTTGTTTACAGAAAATCATGTACTCAGAAGTTACTGCTTCACAGAAAAATACAGATTCTGTTTGGTTCTTTAGCCGGCTTTATGAGATCACTGGAGGTAGACCAATATTACTGGCCTCATGATAAATTGGACAATATTTGGCTATTTTTAAAGGTATCGGCAATCAATCTTGACGGCACACCCTTTGCCGACTTTTTTATCAGGTGCCTCTTTGGGCAGCATGGTGTTGCTGTTGTTGGTTGACTCAGCGTCGCCCTCCTGTCTGTCACAGAGATACAAGCTGACCCCAAAGGACATTCATTACTAATGTGTGTCCTAACTTGTGAAAAAGAAAAAGGAAAAAAAACTGCATAACTACTACTGAAAAGGATCATCTTAAATATAAATATTGGAAATCTGTTTGAATTTTAAATATTGGCATTAAAAAAAATATTTATCACTGTGCTTTTAGAAATGACATCACCAGTGGCCGGTGCATTATGTCAGTGTATCCAACAGAGGATCTGCTTGTATTTTGATACTCATCTTCAATCATGGATGCAGACTATGTAGCTTATTTTAATCAGCGTTTAATTTTTAGGTTTAGGTTTAATTTGGCTCCTTTCCTCATGTGAAGATCAGTTCTTCTCACACAATTCTCAGAAAGCCCAGCAGACTGTACTTCCCCAGGTAAAACACCATCTAATGGCTTGGCTCTCTGGCTTTCCCTTTGGGATCTGCATCAAGGCTGTAAAGATGGTAAGCTGCCTTAGAGTCAATGTCTCCCCTTATATGAGATTATTGATTTTAAACAAGTGAGGCAAAAGGAGCTAAGGACAGAGAGAAGATAGCAAAATGGATAAGACCAATGAAAGAAACACGATTATATGCATAAAAAAGGCTAACAAAAGGAAAAATGATAAAGAAAAATTCAAATGAAACGAAAGTTCTTAAATGGTGAGTAATAAGAAAAAGTATTTACAGTGCTATGCAAAACTATTCAAATGCTTTCCATATTTTGGGACATTACAACCACAAGCATTCATGTGCTTATTGGGAATTTTGTAAGATAGAACAACACAAAGACCAGCGCAGTTGTGAAAAGGGAAGTAAATATATCAACAACAAAAAAAAAACTGGATATCATTTGCATATCATCAAGCCCAGTATTCTGTACTTATTGATCTTCTTCTGTTTTTCAGTTTCAGAATAACATAAAAAATGGGATTTGTGGTTTATTAAGATTTGCATTTATCCATCTCCAGCCCTTTACTTTACTCCAAATTCACGTCCTGATGCAAACGAGGTCTTTACATTCCAACCTCTTTAAAAAATGTTTGTCTGAAGCTGTAAGAGAAACCTATGTGCCCATAAAACAAAGCTTGACAACAGGAAAGCCCCCTCTGTGCATCCCTGCTGCTGAAAACATAAAATGAAATAATGTAGTAGCCTGCAGAGGGGGAAGACCTGCATCATTCTGGTTGAAGTTGATGAAAACTCGTTTTATTTTATTTTATTTTTTCTTCTTCTTTTTTTTTTATGTGTCCCACCTGGCAGAGTGGCACTCAGAATTGGTGTTTGAGTACCAATTAGAAGCCCAACCAATTTACTTTCACAAGGGGAGCATTACGGCTTTTGCTATAGTACTCCACTTGATATATATGTGTAAGAAATCTTTATTAGAAATTGCAGTGGGTTTAATTTTCATGCAATTCTTTATGCAAAATAAATATGTTTCTTTTAAGGTGGGTGATTACAGACTCTAAAGCCACATCCCAGAATAAGGCTTACTTTCATAGGATACGCAGACTTTCTAAAGTCCATCATAAACCAGTGGTTGTCTGCGCCGCCTTAACATCATGGAAATCAGCTCTAATGCTCAGCTACCTTCAGCTCTCCTTTAGAAAAACAACAGATTTAAACCAAGAGTTCTGTATTGTCATTTAGGTCAAATGAAGTGCTTTCAGTTTTAACTTCAGAAGGGTTTATTGTAACTTGTAAATATCATGTCGTATGAGTTTGATAATGGTAATTACAGCTCATACAATTTTACATTCAAAAACCTCTCTTCGACTTCTCCAAACATTCATCTTGAAATGGTGGTCAGAGAGTTCTATCTTCATGGGTTCCCTCCAGTGACACCGGTTTTCCAGCCTCCAAGCCTCCAGTTCATGGTGAGCTTGATTATTGGTGCTTCTTGGGTTGTTCCTGAACATCCAAACGAACTTTCTTTCATCTAACAGTGACAGCTTAGCCGGTTTCAAAAGACATACCATGGCGACATATCAGGGTAATACTGCAACCATGGTGTGTCCTTTGAATGCGGAGTGGCGGCATGGCGAGATGAGAATATTGCGCCATTCCTGCCGCCATGCTTGATGAGTTAGGGTTAATATTACCGCAACACTGGACTTGACCACTAATGAATGATCAAAAGGCTTCCTGCTGCTGCCTCTGCTTTGCGGCAAAGTGCCCCCAGGCTCTTGTGTCAAATTGGATAAACTTGCATAGAACTGGGTGCAATGATTCCAAACACACAACAAAACTTGCATTGGTATGGATAAAGGAGGCACTCTAAAACTGCACCCTAAATTCAAACCTCTGCATCCAGCTGAAGTCATTTATTGTATTATCCATCCTGAAGTGTACAAAAAAACAACAACACAGAAAGCCCTAAAAAATATGAAAAATGTTTGCACAAAATACACTGTACTGTATGCAATGCTCTGATCAGAACTGTATAAGGTTAGTAAAATGATCAAATGTCTGTACTCAGGTTTTGGTCTTTATCAAATAAACAAGACCTCATAAAAAGCAACTTAACTTTCCTAAAAAAACAATGCAGTGCTGCAGGCTAGAATGTGATCTCATCCCTTTTCTCAGATGTATTTTATGTTTCCTCTAATAATTCCACACCACTTTCTAAAAGCAGGCAACAGTTACACCTGTGAATCCATCTCATGTGTTATGTGGGCAGAGTGGTGAGCCTGGACACTTAAAAGCAAGAAATGATAAGAGCTAGGTGGCGTGTTGCCTTGGGGCAAAGCAAATATGGCGCTCTGTACCATCAGAAAAGCAACACTGAGATAAACATTTCGCCTGTTAGATCCCCTCCCCCCGTCACACAGTTTTATGTGATATTACAAGCACAGGGTTAGGAGTTTGGCTCCAGAGTAACCAAACAGAGGGTTACAGTGCTGGGGATAAAGAAAAACTATTTGCACCCTTACAGAATTTGCAAACAGTCAAACACGGTGGTGGTAGTGTGATGGTCGGCTTTACCGTTTTAGTATCTGGATGACTTGTATTCATTGATGGAATCATGCCTCTCCACCTGAGGGATCATTTCTGCCCATCAGTTTGTGACCTTATGCTCAAGCACACTCGGGTTAAGCAACAAGAGGTTTATCCAAAGCACACCAGCAAGTCTACCTCTGACTGTCTAAATAAGAAAGTTAAATTTTTTTGAGTGTCCAAATCAAAGTATGGAATAAATCTAATTCAGATGCTATAGCGTGACCAGACCAGTGACAAGCCATTCAAAAACTCAAAAACTGTTAAACACTTGATAGCAGCTATTCCACCCAAAGGTGGTACAATCAGCTAGGTTTGGGGGGGAATTTTTATTTTCATTATTTATATTTGCTCAACTTATCTTTTATATCACTATTTGTTAAATGAAGCACTTATACGACTTGATATTAGGATCATCTTGAGTTTTTTAATCAGTCTTTTGTGGATCTTAATGGGAACTTCTTGGCTTAAATCATTACGTCTAATCAAATCATATCCTGTTTGGCGTGTGGTAATTTATCGGAATTTTTATCCATATAATAGACACGACTTTCCTCACCTAATGATAAATAAACATGACAAGACAGCATCCAAGCTGCCTCCAGTTCTTTGAACTAGAACGCCCTCGAAGCAGCAGGCGGGTAATGGCTGTTATTACCTGTGAGGATGCTGTTGTAACTAATTACAGCTGTTGTAATCACTGGCATCAACGGTAAAAAGCAGGGTGGACAAATTTGATTTCTAAATTACTTACAGCCTGCTCTGAGACCGTGGAAGTTTCGTAGATAATCAACGCAGTTGTCGTAATGGCCAGATTACTATGAAGTGGCTGAAATGGTTCAAATGGGAGCAAGACATACTGTACACACAAACACACACACACACAAACGGAGAAACGAAGACCCAGAGAAGGACTCACATGTTTCTGCAGGTTGGCGCTCTTTGAGTCAACATCATACCTGTGGAAATAAAAGGAAAGGGAGGGTCAATGCATTCCTAATAGATGCAAAGTGGCAGGATCTCAGCTGGGAACTCTGTGGATGACAGGCAGGCTAAATCAGTAATGGGACCAAACAGCTTGTCAGCGTACACCTCGCTATCTGCTATGGGTATTCTTCATCCCAGCATGACAGCCTTACAAGCCTTCTCCATTAAACTGACACTAAACAGACTAATTGTTATTCACACACAGGACTGTGAAAAGATGAGTGCTTTAGAACGTGAAGGCCCCTTTTCCACTAGGTACGGCTCAACCTGGGCTGGGTCGGGCCTGGTTGTGTTTCCATTGCCATCTCAGGAACGCGGCTGTAGGCGAGGACCTGGGGGGGCTCAGCGTAGCAAAAGCTCCAGCAAATATCAGTCATCACTCACCGTTTTCCGACATTACAAAGTCCAATGCTGGAGCCGGTATCTAGCCCACTCTCTCTCCCGTTGCTAGCCGGCCTTTCCCCATAAACGTCGTCCATTTTTGCTAAGCACTTCCAGTGCTTGCGGTCTTGAACTCGCTGGAACCTTTGCGTCACCATTCTCTGTGATATCACTTTACACCGCCAGGCCAATCAGTGACTACCACTAAGTAGGTAGGAGTGAGAGTGACGTCACTTTACCGAACCAATCAGTCCAATCAGTGGGCATGCTGGGTCGCATTGGTCCGCTTCGGACTGAGCCAGAGGTAGTCCGAAAAAAGGAGTCGGCTCGGTCTAGACAAAGGTAATGGAAAAGCGCTAAACCGGGCTAACCAGACACGGTCTGGGCCGAGCCGACCCTAGTGGAAAAGGGGCATAAAAGGCTGACATGGGGAATTCAATGAGCTAGTCATCTCCTATTCCTTTACGGAAACCTTCCACATTTTGTCACCCAGAATCTCAGTCTGATGCCTCCACCACCGTGTTCCACTACTGGGATGGTGTGTTGAGAGTGATGAGCATTTTCCATATGGGTTGAAAAGTTACATTAGGGTCTCATCTGACCAGAACACATTCTTCCTTATGTTTAAGGTGCCTACTACATAGCCTGTAGCAAAATATTTTGACAATAATTTCAGACTTGCTACCCTTCCATAAAGTCCAGATTTGTGAGTAGTGGATCTCGGCAAGGCCCCCTTTTGATTAGTTCCTAATTAAGCCTCCCCTATACTCGATTTACTAAGAGATTGCATATAATTGCCACCCATTATCTGTTTTCTTCCACTTCACAGATAATACTCTACTTTGTGTTGGTCCATGACATAAAACACATTGCAGTTTGGTGGTTATACTGTGTCAAAATATGGAAAAGCTCAAAGAATGCGAACACTATTACAAAGCCCTGTAAACATTTTTTGTAAGTGTGTCTGATTTGTCTTGTTTTTCCCTTGACCTGACACCCCAGTCCTTCCATACAGGCTGTACACATAAAATTTGCAGGAGTGATTTGTCTGGAAACCTTCCCCCAGGCTCTAAAGAACGGCAGGTCATCAGACAAACCATTTACTAAGCAATTTGAGATCATTTCACTCAGCTCTAAATATGGATTGCCCTTTACTGCCCAATACTTATGAGAAAAAAGTAGCAATTTAGTTACTTCTTAAAATGTCCAGGATGATGCGTGGTGTTAGGATTCTCAAATACAATAAATCTGAATCTGTATGGACAAGTATTCTCCTGTGGAACTAGTCTGGGGGCTGGTTTATTACTAAATGTCGTGCCTCCAAATCTGGATTTATAGATCCTAGAAACAGTGATCAGGAGTGATGAGATTTTTGATGTAGCTGTAGCCTTTATAGACATGTAGAGCTGGGTATCCTACCAGGAAAGTGACAAAGTGTCACGGTGTGATCCTCTTACTGTACGTATCTCAGGAATGTTTTTGCCTCTGGTCTAGTCAGCTAAATAAGCATGTATTGCGTGTGTTTATGACACACACACAGCTATATTTCCTTTCACTTCTTATTTGAGGTATTTGCATCATTAGAATCATTAGCAGAAAATGAAAAACCTTAATGGGGTAAAGAACTAGTTTGGTTCTTTTCCCGGTAGGGATATGGATAACTGGATACTAGAATTACTAGGCTAATTGTTACGAATAGAAAATAAAGCTAAATTATAAAGTGGCAGGCTTAGAGCTGTTTAGGTAACTTCTGTAATCTTTCTAGTGTGTGTTTGTCGTTGTGGTTTTTTTTCAGAGGTTGTGGGATCCAGTCAGCTTGCTTTTGGTATCAGTTTGAAATCATTGGATTTGTTCAGTTTCCTGGTTTGCCGCCTGCTCTTACTGGCAAACATTTTTCAGACTGCTTGGGGCTGTGTTACAGTTTTTATTCCTTCCTTGAACACATCTTGCCCTTCGTTTCTCTTAGTTCATTGCCAGATTTTCAAAATTGCTGTCTTGTTTCTTGCCTTGTTCTCTCAGTCAAAAGGATTTTGTACGGTGCCTTTGTGTAGTGTTTATTAAAGTCTTTGGTATTCATAAGTAATTTTCCACTCATGTGCATATGTGGCCTGAATTCCAAAACAACATAAGTGTGTTTACTGTATGCGCCAAAGGTTTTCACAACCGCCTTGAATTTTTTCACACTGAGACCAATTATAACCACACAGTTTAATGTATTTTATTGGGATTTTATGTGATGGACCAACACAAAGTAGTTGAGAATTGTAAAGTGGGAGAGAAAGAATTTATTCATTTTCAAAACTTTTAGTAAATAAAAATCTGAAAAGTCTGGTCTGCAAATTATTTATTGTGATTTCCTAATTAAACCACAGTGCAACCAACTGCATACAGAAGTCCATTTGTGAAGGCCTTAGGGGTTTTAGAATCATAAAGACCAAGTAGCACACCAGAAAGGTCAATTATAAAGTTGTGGAGATTTTTTATGCAATGTTCAGTTTTTAAACCATGTTTTAATTCAGCCTACCAAGGCATGGCCACAGATGTAAATGAGGGGTCTGCAACCTTTATGATTCCAAAAAGCCATATTTGAACTCTAACTTAAAAAAAAAAAAAAATTTATCCATGGCAGTGGTTCTCAACGCTGGTCCTCAGGACCCACCGTCTTGAATAGTGTAGGTGTTCCCCAGCTGTCACACAACTGGATTAAATGAATAGGTGAACAGGTTTCTCTAGCACTAGATATCATGCTGAGGAAAAGGCACTGATTTAAACTATGTGTGCTGGAGCAGAGACACTTTTAAAATTTAACAGAGAGTGAGTCCTGAGGACCATGATTGAGAACCACTGGTCTAGGGCCATAAACCCTACATGCTTTGTCTGATAGTTAAATTGAAGAACCCTATTGCTGTTTTTTTAAACAAAAACAGACATTTAAGTTAAAAATTTTAGGTCATAATTGTGATTGTAACAAATTGTATTAATACAAAACAAAGTAGAGTGTGTGTGGTATAAAGGTAAGAAAAAATAAATACATTTCCATAAGTTTTATTTTGTTGTAGAATATCTGCCCAGATATAAAAAACATGAGACATTTTTTTTATGTTTATATTTAAAACATTTCCAAGATTTTTATCAGGTTTGGCCTGAGTTCCTAGGAGCCACTCTGGAGGGCGGAAAGAAACAAATGGTGCTCTGGAGGTGCAGGTTACAATACCCTGCAATAAACCGGCCGACCCAGAGAGGAGGTGCTGCACACATCCACAGCTCAGGTGGAACAATCTAAACAAACTATTAGTCGTGTACTTGACTAATCTGACCTCTATGGAAGAATGGGAAGCAAATAAATTACAAAAAGAGAGGAGACACAGGAAACACACGTGGCTATATGTGGTGGAAAATACATGCCCTCCTGAAAACACCACAACCATTCTTAAACACAAATGTTGCAGCATCATGATCTATGGATGCTCTTCAGCAGCAGCAGAAGGCCATAAGGTCAACCTAGAAATTGTATTTAGAAAATGAATCTCGTTCCGACCTCTGGCATTTACGTACTGTTTGCTTCCTAAAATAAATTTGATCGCAGTGAGTTCAAAAGAAAAAGTTCTCGTTTTGTAATAGCGCTGTTTTTTATGATTGATGTTTTAATTTGGGACTAGTGTCTTTTTAACGTAATGAGAAATTAGTAAAACAGATGACCATTTTAGACCAATTCAGTAGCCAAATTTAACCAACGCTGTGACGTACGCGGATTTGGAGAGGAGCAGCGATGATGAGGAAAACACCTCGTAAACAGGAACTGGATTTCACACTTAGGCTATGGAATACGTACAGGGATGCCATCTTTCACAGTAAGTACGCCCCTACACCAACATAGTAACTTGCAGTATTACTGTAAACATGGTTTCTGATTGATTGATTGATGGATTTTGACATTTGTTTGGAGTTTTTGCAGTATTTAATGTGGGTAGAATCCAGGTGCTGGTGGTGGATTTCCACAGGCGGAGCCACACCCCACATTGACACTGCATATAAATACCTCGGAAAACAAACTGGAGCGGAGACTCAACAGTGAAGACGTCTACAAGAAGGGAAAGAGCATACTTGAGGAAGCTTAGGTGCTTCAAGGTTTGCAGAAACATGCTGCAGATCTTCAATAAGTCTATTGTGGAGCTTGGAATCTCTTCCGCCATCATCTGTTGGGGTAGCAGCATCAGAGGTAGGGACTTAAAAAGGTTCTACAAGCTGATAAAGAAGGCTGGTTCTGTTTTGGGGATGACTGTGGGACCTCGAGAGATGATGATGCAAAGAAGGATTCTTTGGGATTCTTCCCAAATGTTCTTCAAGAGCATTATGGACAACCTTGGGCATCCTCTTCATGACAACTGCCTTGTTGCTCAAGTGTGCAACACAAATAAACTTGACTTAAATTCACTAATGTATCTTTGGATTAAATTACTTGATTAGAATAGAAAGTCCCTTTATTGTCCCACACTGGGGAAATTCAGCCCCAACAGCAACAAGTGACAGATTCACACCAAGACAGAAATATACAAAACTGAATTAAGAATACTATACTGTACAGTAAGGGCAAAATTACAACACCAAAAATTCTGTGATGTCATTAAAAATAGCATACTCTGGTTTAAGAAATGTGCAACTGAGCAGGATTTTTTTAAATACTTACAAAATGTGCCTGTTTATTTGTGCATTAAACAACAGACTATTTTCAAAAGTGCCAAAGTAATGCAAACAAAGATGTGTAAGCAGAAATGTTACTTAAAATTAGAAGGGAATGCAAATAACAGCAGGGATGTAAACACTTATTGAGTTTAGTAGGGAGCAGTGATGGTTATACGGTGTTCCAGCTGCTGTGAGGAAGGATCTATGATAATGTTTCTTCATGCACCGAGGATACAGCATCCTGTTACTTAAGGAGCTCTCCAGTTCAGCCACAGCTTCATGTATGGCGTGGGGGTCACAGTCCTAACAGGGATGTTATTATAGCAAGAGTTCCTCCGTCTCCCACCACCTGGACTGGGTCGAGGGGGCATCCTGGTACAGACCTGGCCTTCCCGAAGAGCTTATCTAGCCGGTTCCTCTCAGCTGTACAAAAGCTGCTGCTCCAACATGCTACACAATGGGCGACTGTGCCTCAGTAGGAAGAGTAGTTTTCATTCAGTCGTAGGTTAAATTCCACCTTCTTCCAGTCACATGCCCTGGGCAAGGTGTATCTGTGTATGAAAAGCGCTATATAAGTCCAGGCCATTTACCATAGAGGATGGCTGATTCCACCACAAAACGAAAGAAGGCCTTTAGGAGCCCTCCCTCCACTCCAAAAAATTTCAAATTTCCTCAGCAGTCTGACCCTCCCTGTAGAGATTATCAGTGTTATGGCTCCGGTCCAGTTTAATTCAGGTAAACATCCAGCTACTTAGAAGAGTCCACTATCTCTGTGTCCACTCCCTGGATGTTCACCGGTGTCAGTGTATTGGGTCTGGGCCTGCAGAAATCCAGTTCCCTGGTTTTGTATTTACTGTAATGTAGTGAATGAATGTAAATAAAGCCATCAGATGTAGATCATTCTGTTTATTTTATTATTGCGACTTGTGGACCTTAAAAACCCCTGAGGAAACTATCATCTTTACGAACATAAACATACAAAACCCTTTTATGAGTAATGTTTAAACCAGTCTAGGTTCTTGCACAACCCAAACAAATGTCAAAATCAATCAATCAATCAATTAATCACAAAGCGTGTTTACAGAAATACTGGAAGTTACTGTGTTGGCGTAGGGGTGTACTTACTGTGAATGATGCCGTCTCCGTATGTATTCCATTGCGTACGAAAGAAATCCAGTTCCTGTTCATGTTTCACGAATGTTAAATGCATTTGGCACTTTCTACATACACATTTACTTGGTTTTGTTTCCTCCTCATCGCTGCTTCTCTCCAAATCCATGTACGTCACCACATTGGTTAAATTTACTATTATGAAAAGAGAACTTTTGCTTTTGAACTCAGTGCAAACAAATTCATTTTTTGAAGTAAACAGTACATAGATGCCAGAGTTCGGAGCAAGATGAAACGAAAGCCGGGTTCACCTTATGGCCTACAGGGAAGCTGGTAACAGTTGATGAGCAGATTTATGGCGCTCCATTAGGACAATAAGCATAACCACACAGCCAGAGCAACAATGGAATGAATTAGACTGAAGTGCATTCATGTGTTAAAATCTGAAAATTTCCAAATGATCTGTTGTAAAGCTTAAAAAGTCGATGTTCACAGATGTTTTCTGTCCCATCTGACTGAGTTTGGGCTATTTTAAAAAAGAAGAATGGGCAAAAGGTCTTATGTGCAGAGCTGAACAGAGATACCCAGAAGGTCTTGCAGTTGAACTTTAGTTCTTCAAAGTACTGACAGAGACTGAATACAAAGCCACAAAAAAATAAGTTAGTGGTTGTATCATGACATCAGTTTCATTTAATCTCAAGGTCTGTTTTTAGGAAGCAAATATATAAAGTTTAGTTAAAAAAATTACTTTTGTTTAGTTTTCATACAGGCTATATTGTCATGGCCCTCTGGGAGGCAACAATCTTTCACCCGCCATCATTTCAGACAGTGTTACCCTCTGCAGGCCAACAGTGACAGCTTTATACAGCTGCTGATGAAAACAGCACAAAACAAGGCCCACATGTGCACACACTGTGAAAGAAAGAGAGTCACAGAAGAGCCTGTTTCTCACACATGGATAATGCTTATTATGACAAATACTCTCAGAGCTACAAAAAGCCTGCATGCTATTTTGGTTAGAAGATGCTCAACTCCATTCAGACAACCACTCAAGAGGTAGCATTCAGATAGGCTAATGAGCAGGCATAGAGGCAGTTTTATTACTATCCTCATTCGAGCAACAGGATGACTTTGAATTTGTTGTGGGGTCTAATTGAATCATAACCTTATTTGACTTGAGTTAGGACCCCCAGCAACTCAACTTGTTTTCCTGATTACGCTGAAGCATCTATGTCATGCTACTCACCATGTCCTCTACACAATCCCAGTTCTGTACCTCACTTGTTACCAGGCAATCAGTTGTCAGGATTTTCAGGTGTATAATCTATCTTCAAAGCCATTCTTCTAATCTTTCAGATGTCGGATTGTCAGCCATCCTGCTTGTCAGGTTCTCCTTTAAATAGAAGCTGTCAGTGTCTCTGACACGCTTCAGCTATAGTTAAGTTGTCTTGTGTCCTATTCGGATGACTCTATTTGGATTGCTACTTCAACGATTACTAACCAACGCTTTAAATTAGTCGATCGAGTGAAAAGATGCTCATTTAAAGATAATAAACGTCAACAAGTTGAGTTTGATCAATTTTTATAGCGCCAATTCCTAGCAAATGTCATTTAAAGCATTTTAACAATACACAGTATAATTAGATCAATACAGTGATAAAGAAAGATTCCAACTCAATTAAATGAACTTGCAGCAATCCCACATCCTGAAAATACATGTGGTGACAGTGGAAAACAACAAGTCGCTTTCAATGAGGACAAATATCCAGCAAAGCTTCGACTCAGTTTAACAGTCCTGGAAGGAAACCTGGATGGAAACCTGTTATGCCCCTTTTCCACTAGGGTCGGCTCAGCCTGGGCCGTGTAGTGTCAGCTCTGCCCAAAACAGCCTGGTTGTGTTTCCATTGCGATATCAGGAACGCAGCAGTGGGCGAGGACATGGCCAGCGTTCCAGTAAAAATCAGTCATCACTCACCGCTTTCCAACATTACAGATGGAGTTTGTATCTAGCCCATTCTCTCTTCCGTTGCTCATCGGCCTTTCACCATAAATACCGCCCATTTCTGCAAACCACTTCCAGTCGTTCGGTCTGCCCCACTCCGGTCGTTGTGGTTCTTTACGGCCCAATATTCGCACTTGAATTTTCCTTAAGTTTCCCCGAGCAATGTTTTGAACTCGCTGGAAGACATGCGTCACCATTTTCTGGGACAGCACTTCACACGCACACCGCCAGGCCTATTAGTGGCTACCACTACAAAGATAGGAGTAAGAGTGACATCACTTTACCGGACCAATCAGTCCTTAGGTGGGCATGTTGAGTCGCTGCCGTCTGCTTCGGACTGAGTCAGAGGTAGTCCGAAAAAAGGGCCGGCACTACAAAAGGTAGTGGAAACGCGCTAAATAGGGGCTGACCCTACCCGGTCCGGACCAAGCTGACCCTAGTGGAAAAGGGGCATTAGAGGCTTAAAAAAAGTGATAAGCAAAAACACTTCTCATATGTTTCTTTTTCTTAAGGTTTTTGTGGCCACAGTGGCCTTTTTTTAAAAGGGGATAGTACATAGGAGAAGGAGAGAAGTGAGGGAAGACATGCGACAAAGGTCCACCAGGACGGGGCTCGAACCTGGGACAACCACGTTGAGGACTTAGGTCTCCGTACATGGGGCCCCTGCACTAACCACTACGCTACAAGATGCCCTACTTTTCATATATTTCTGAGTAAAAACAGTTGAAACCCAGAAATGAAATCTTTCCAATTTACATCACATTACAGTCTCAATAACACACATGTTTGTGGTTGTAACGTGACAAATTATGAAAAGGTTTAAAGGATGTGAATAGTTTTGCAATGTGTTATGTCAGCACTGCTGTGAGGAGGATGCCCGGTAGTTGTGTAACAATGTAATAAAAGTTAATTTCATTTCTGTATGTTTCTGAGAAATAACCTGCCATAAGACAACTGGCTGTAGGTTAGGGTGTCGCTTTTTCCATCATCCCTCAAACAGCCTGCAAAGTAGTGAAAATGATTTTTAAAAATGATTTCAGTCAATACTGAAACTTCATCTGGAAGCTGCAAGGGGAGAACCACATTGATTTGAGGGGAAATGGTATGATCTTGTTAGCAAATCGGGACTACCGTATTTGGATCCTCTGAAGAGACAATATCAAGTTGCATTCTAAAAAGCTGCATGACACGTTTCTTTTAATGCACAACAATGCAACTGGTAGCCGGTAGTGCTTCTTCTAGGTGTGAAACTAAATAGACTGACTGGTGACTTGTTGAGGTCCACAAGAGGAGTGAGCAGACTTGATATGAAAGGTTAAATGCTTTTCTTTTCATGAAGGAAAACTGTCCTTTCCTATATCTCCGCCACCATCCCCCGAAACCCCAGTTGTTATGGCTACCTGCTACGCCGCACACACCGGCACGCAACTACCCACACTGTCGCCTTGGCCGCGCTGCATGTGGGAGAGCACGCGCAAGGGGCACACATCACTTTTGGTTTCGTCTTGGAGTGGGTCTGTCCACCATGTGACCGGGTGACACATCTCTTGCACACGTGAGCGCGGAGCGTGACTGAGCAACTTGGTGTAAATACCACGCCAGAGCTCTGCATTCCTATGGCAGGGCACCTGTGCAAAAACTGAAAAATGTGAAGGATATTTTACCTGGTGAATCAGGTGTCGTGATTGGAAATAGCTCAGTAAACTCTTAAGAGCTGCCAGGATCGAGCTTTGAACCAAACATTCCTGCTTAGAAGAACAAAGATGTTAATCATATTTTATCCTCTAACTAAAGTCCATCAACACAACCTACTTTTTCTATAGCCTTTTCCCTCCCGTCTCAGACCCAGCAGCTCCTCCCCGTAGTCGTCTAACTTTTAGATCATGGTTAAACTGTTGCTGTTCTTCTGTGATTTACAGATAATCTAATTAATCTTTTAATTTTAAAAGAGAAACTGAAATTTGCATGTAATTAACAAGAAATAGTATCACCTAGAGACACTGCTTGAAGGTTTAAAATCTCTAAACTCCTGAAGATGGCATCTCTATGCAAAGGAAGACCAACAAAACATGGTAACACGTTTGGAGAAAACCAAACAGAAACCCTTAAATGTACTGACTATTGGACTCTTTTTTTGCACACTCTGCAGCTGAGCAAGCTTTGGTCAACACTCTTGCAGTTGGAGGACTTCCCACTACGATTCATTGAAACGCTCACAAAAAAAACCTGCCTCCCAAAATGAAAGCTTCTGCAAAATCATTTACGGGTTTCATAGTTGAAGTACAGCGTATATAAAGTCAAGTGGGAGGCCATCTGTCCACCAACTGAAACTTGGTGATTCTGAGTCATGCAACATGACAATAATCCCAAAGACAACAGAAAGGCGGAAAAAAGCCCTTCAACACTTCAACCAGAGTTGTGCATACACAAATGTCTGCAAACCTCAATGGACTGAAATTTGATAGAAGAGCAGACCAAATTTAATCAGCTGCTTGAAGTTATTGTTACAAGGGGATTTTTATGTTATGAACTCGTTAGGTGTGGTTACTTTTTCTTTGGGGCTTTCTCTCCGTTTCACAAACTGAAAGAGGGAGCACTTTTTTTTCAAACTAACTCTATAAACTCAACAAGCACTAGGATAGCACTCACTAACCGCTAAGCATCAAGGAAGGACAGGTCTAATTTTGACCTAAAGTGGTAAACATGCAGAGCAGTGATTGGTATGTAAATCATTCGATTTGCAGAAGGCTGGCCTGTCTAGAACTGCGTGACATCATGAGTCAAGCCTTAGTTTAACAGTTGCTTGACGGTCAAAATAGGGGAAAGGATGTAAAGCACACTCCTAAATCATGTTGTAGGACGCCTCAGCGTGTGTGGCTCAACCATCACATTTCTTTACATTAAAAAAAGCTTCTGCTGTAAAACGTCCTGAACGCAACTGAAAATCTGTGGCAAGACTTGAAAATTCATGCCTAAAGACTCCCCTCCGTCCAAACTGAATCTGCTCTTTTTCAAAGTCAGAGCAATTGGTTTGCAAGGAAGAGTGGGCAAAGATTTCACTCTGTGGATGTCCAAAATTGGAAACTCCACAAGTCTTCCAGCTGGGCGGAAAACAAGTGCATCACTCACCTTTTAGATATTTAAGTAGTAAAAAAAGGTCTAAAACATGAAATATCCAACTTCTCTCCCCTAATATGCATTTTTGTTGATCAATCACACAAAATCGTACAAAAATATGTTGCATGTATAAGTATGTGGCTCAACACGACAAAATGTGGGGTGCCAATACTTTCATAAGCCAGTGTACAAAGCAAAGAAAACCTGAGAACCTGCAGAAAATACAAGAAGACAATGACACAAGTTTAGCAAATGATCCCCTTAAAGCAGGAAACATGAACCTTGGTTGTACTCACAAGTCAAATCTGAGATTCTGTCGCTCTTCAAAGAAGTAGTCCAGCATGAATTTCCTCACAAAGTCTGGGTTTAGCGTGTTGTCAATCACCTCCGTTCTCCCAAACTGGAAGTAAAGAACAAAGATAAGAGAGCCGCTGAGAAAACAGTCTGGAGAAACCTCAAGGGTAAAACTGTTCCACGTCACCACTGCTTCTCTTGAGTCGTGTGTGATGAAAACATTTCCGTTTGCCGCCCTACATTTAGAACAATCTATAAGCTGCCGTTTTATCTTTCTGCAACACTTTCAGAGCTTTCTCCGCTCAAAGAAACACAGCTTTTCCAGGCCCCTCTGTGAAGTTGCGGTGCGTCATGTAAACATCTTATCACCTGCAGCCTGTTCCTCGGGAGACACATCAGGGGAGGCGCCGGTTACAGGAGATTATGTACAGCTTTGGAGTAATGAATGCAGAGCAGCTTAAGTATCCAGTCAATGGGGGGTCAGGTAGGTCCCCGTTTGACATTTAACTTTGTCTGGTAATAAAGCAACCAGATGCTGGGCCACTTGGAGCTCTGAATAACTGGGAATGACTGGGGCAGCGGGATTTGCCCCAACGTCATTTACATTCATGACTATTCATGGTAAGATAAACCCTCTGGTGACTTCAGTTCAGTCCTATGAGAGAGAAAAAATATGCTCTTAAACATGTTATTGAGGGTATTTATTAATTAAAAAGAGCAATGACAGGCATAATTAGGATTTTAATTAAATCTGGCTACACCTGAAATAGCAATAACCCACCTGTGTCTCAGTTGATTTCCTGAGAAATGACCATCTGCCATTTTTTTCATAGAATTCAGCTAGATGGTGAATAAAATCATTCATCTAAAAATGATGCCCAGTATTACCACAAAGAGCCAAATTAGGCTGGTGAATACTTTGACCTGTGTAATTTGGAATCTAATGTTTCTACTTCCAGTTAGTTAAATCTGAATGCTTATTGCTTTTGATCATTTTTAAGTGAAAAGTGTGTGTGTAATGAGAGCATGTGTAGCCCAAAGTAAAAAACAGCTTAAGCACATTATAGGAACCTTGACTAATGTAACCTGCATGGCTAGATAGAGTAACATTGGCATTTAAAAATGATATTTAATGACTCAATATGAGTGTTGACTTCTTAAAGGCATAGTGCAGTTTTTATAGTGCAGCTATGATGAGTAAAATCCCAGCCATAAACAGAGATTAGTGGAGTCTTAGCTTAAAAAGGAAGAAAAAATGTCATGTACAGTCAAGCTAACTGCTTGTTCACACAGATGCCTTTAAAAAAGGACTTTCCTTCATCTAAAACAAATATTTGTAGACTGACTATGTCCAGGAAACACACTAAATGGAAGATATTGCTTCCACCAGCTCTACTATGTGAACTTTTTGTTTTTCTTCACGACAGACAGTACTCCTTGCACAGTGCCTCTGTGTTTAGCCGCGTCTCTTTCCTGGTTAGACTCTTGGAAGGAGCTATTGCTGCCAATAGGTTTGTGCACTCTTATTTTCGTTCCTTGTAGAAAGTTCTCCTTACTCAGGGTTTTTGTGTTCAGCTGTGTCTCTTTCCTGGACGAAGCCATTAAAAGACCTTTAGCCGCTATTATATGTGCTTCTCTTTACGAAAAGAAAGTACTCCTTGCTCATTTTTTCTGATTTTAGCTGTGTCTCCTTCCTGGATGGGGTCACTGATGGAGCTCCTGCTGTCATGAACTCTCTTTGTTTTTTTGTAACATACTGAAAGTACACCTGGTACGGTGTGTGTGTGTGTTTAGTCGTGCTTCTTTACTGAATGTAGATATTGGCAGAGATTTTTCGGTCTAACTTTATGTACTTTTTTTGTTTTTCTTTCCATTGAAAGCCCTCCTGACTCATTTTGTTTGTGTTTTGCTATGCCTCCTTGGTGGGTGGAGATATTGTTACAGTTAAGCACAAGATTATGTAGATTTAAATTAATAAAAATGTCAACTTAAGAAAGAAAGCTCGTTTTTGCTACGAAACGAGCCCTTCTGCGACAAGGACGTAACCACCGCTGGATGGGCAATAGTCTTAATTTCGTCCCCAATACCATGCCATAGCAACCAACTTCAAAACGTCTGAACCATCCCTTTAATGTAAATCAGCGTAGCGAATGCAATTGGGTTTTTTTTCCTCCAACTGGACAAACAACTCCATTTGGCCTCATTACGTCAAAATAAAACACAGCCTTGAAACGTCAAGGACATTTTTCCAAAGTACGCCAATACAAGACGATGCAGTGGTGTTGGTGTAAAGAGAGAACTCACTGACCTCTCTCCACTCCTTGTTGCCCATGCCTTGTGTGTAGAGAACACAAACTGTAATGAAAAAAGACAGACATGTAATGTTACCAACATCAGTCAACGCAGACATATCTATATCTACGTGTAACTAATTATAGAATAAATAAGGATGTATTATAGAAACCAGTAACATGACTTAAGTTTTTCTTTCCACCAGAGAGCTGGAGCTTTTTAATTTCCATCACTGCTCTTTAGACACTGCAGTTATTTTTATCACCGAGTCTCACATCCTGCTTATTCTACATTTCTGCCAACTTTAACACTTTTCCCTCGCTTCTTTGGATTCTGGCTCTTTTCTCTCCGTCCGCCAGGTTTTAATCAAAAAGGATTAAAGGCGGGCTCACCAGAATCACACCAGCTCCACTGCATTAAGGAATACCAAAACATACAGTTAAAGCCTTGCCCCTCCTACTCCCTCGTACAATCACTGTCATCCCAGCACTCTTCTCATCACTGTCATCATCATCATCACCACAATGATTCACTCCTTCTATCGTGTTCTCTTGGAAATGTGCTGACAAATTCAGTTCCTCGGTATTCTATTGCAAAGCAATATCATAAGCAAATTCACAGCTTCACCCGCCTCAAAACGAAAAATAAACATAATGAGTGGCGGTCGTATTATCTTCTATTATATTGTTGAATTGCATAGACTGAATAATTTTAAGTACAGTTCCTTTGATTTGTTTTCAGAATTATCAGCAGGTTATTTCACCAGCTACCACCCCCTATTCTCTTTACAGCTGTTATTTAGTCTGTTTTTTTTATATTAATCTACCACTCTCACACACAATGAAGTCTGTAACCATAACGTTCCAAAAGAAATAATCAGCTGCATACAAGATTAGTTTTATTGAAAGGAATACATGCTAATTTGACTAACAAAGCAAGAACAAGAATCTCAGAATGACTAGCTCTACTAATATCAAATTCAGAGAGGCGTTCAAGCTCACATACTCTGCAAGAACAGAGAAATTTGCTCGATACCTCAAAGCTTGTTTGGGACTTCTGGCAACTTCTTCATGACAGTAATGTTTTGAGGTGTTGTGTCTGATGACAAATGCTACATGCGACAGCAGAAAAAACATATGAAGGCTTTCCAGGAGTTCTGCACTTGAGTTCTTGTGAAGTATGGATTTTCCTATAGCCAAAAAAGAACTTTCTTCTTTTAACCAGTTTTAGTGACAGTATTGTGAATGTTCATTTTCTGGTATGGTGTTTTAGTGTTAGTCTTTTTGGTTTAAAAAAAAATTTTTATAGCTAAAAGATATGGTTTGATTCATAATAAACTTGATGCGTGGATTTAGTATTCCGCTTTCATCAATGTTTTCATTTATACTAAAAATGATTTTTTTTTAAAGTTTATTCTAAATAAATTCTAATCCAGGAAAATATACAGCAATCTCCTGATCCTTATTTTGATGTGTGATAAAGATCAGTCCCAGGAAAAGGAAAGTGTTTTTTCACCAGGTACATTTTTTAAGTGTTATGAGACTTATGGATTTGTGGACATTATGTATCTTACTTGGGTCTGATTTGGAGAAGGTGTCCATGTCCAGCAGGTTTCTGTGGAGACACAAAAAGTGGAAAGAAAGTGAAAAACAAAGCTCTGTGTCCAGTGGGCTAACTCTGTGAAGTTGTCGTCATTTGCTTTAAGGTGAAAAAGACACACATTGTTTTTTTAACTGCCAGAACTTTAGCAAAGCAGTTATGCTATAACTTAAAAATAAGTTGTTGTTTTTTTCTGTCTGGAATTTCTGATATTTATAGTTCCTCATTTCATGTTGCAAAAAGCACAGAGTGCAAGTTCATTTTGGCCCAACTGGGCAATAATATAATCCAGTCAAATTTATGCTTCCCTAGAAGCAAAGCAGAGCGCAGCAGAGAGTAAAACGCCATGACATAAAATAAACATCTACTCGAAAATATTAAAAATGAGATTAATCATGGTGATGATGGCGCGCTTTTAATGAGCTACAGTGGACTTGCGGTATCGTTAGCATTTTATTAAAGTTGACATTTATTAAGTTCGAACACAAAAACAAACTCGTATTGAGAATATTCTGCCACGCTGGTATTACCCGACATAGTTAATGTCTGCGTGTCCAAAACATAAACGAACCGCTGATTTGTGCAGCGTGACCTGTTGCATTTGTTCCGAGACATTAACCATCTCTGTACATCTGTTTTATATCTACATCCTGCTTCGAGTTGACCACAGCCGGCGGTGGAGATTAGATTAGCGGGTGAAGTCTATGAGGCACAGGTGCAGTGGAGCTTCCAATCATAAAGGAAGATGGGAGATCTCATGGTTCACTGGCTGCATGCTCACAACGCCAAGCCAGCCGTCGCATAACAATCAATGTTTCTATGAAATAGAATGAGTTTTGCTGTAAATTGAATTCTTGATCTCAGACATAGTTAACCCAATAGTGGTTACTGTCAACTGAGATGTTATTCGTCACAACCTGGCGACACAACAATGTAGTAGTGTTCTAGTGCCCGAGACCGGTCTTGGTCTCGAGACCACTTTTTCGTGGTCTTGGTCTTGTCTCGGATTCGACTTCATTTGGTCTCGGTCTTGTCTTGGTCTCGGCCATAGTTCCCGAGGGGATTTGTGCGTAAACCAAGCCACTCATGCTCTGGTCGCCACAAAATCTTACCATAATGCAGCACTACTATGTATTACGCCCTTCTTCAAATGCAGCCAATTAGACGTATCGATTTTAAAAACATGTTACGTTTTTTTCTTAACCGCTCTTTCCCCACGTACCAGGAGTCCACACACATAGACAGTAGCTTCACGCACAGTCAGGAAGAGTCAGAGATGTCCGCTAATTCTGCCGTCGGGAAATTTGGCTATATAGAACACAATAAGTTTGTGTGCCAGGTGACACAAAAAAAAGCATTCCGCTAAATGTCGGTTTTGCAACATAAAGTTAACAGAGACTGCTGGGACTACGTCAACTTTTATCAGGCACCTGGAGAGGAAGCACAAGGAGAGGTAAGTTAAGCTATGACTCAAGACTAGCCATTCTTTTTTTTTTTTTATTCTGCGAACAAAAATATCACCAAACCCATCACTACCAAAATTCCATGTAATTTAGCACTATTATTGTAAAAATGTTGTGCATGCACGGTACAGTTTGTTTTAGGACAATATTTCAGTTGTTTGCTAGCATCTGCTGACATATAACTATGATTAGCACTAGCGTAACCGCAGATACCCTTATTATCGCAGTGGTTGTAACATATAATAGCACTGTAATGCATAGGCTTAAATCGTAAAATTGTGTTGAAAGTATGCTTCTGTCCTTGTTATGCTTATGGGTGGAACTAATATATTAGCCTAATTCATCATTCTCATTTATGGCTACAGTGCATTCCAAGACTTTAATGATCTGTTCATGGTGTGCTACAGTGTGCAATTTGTGAAAAAAGCAGAGGGGGGGATATTTTTTTTTTACTTCTTAAAACTTAACTTAACTAGTCATGACAACATAATGGCAAACCCATGTGTGATGTGATGTGTGCCACTGTGAGATGAATTTGGATTATGCAGCCATGACAATCCTTATAAGCAAAACCAGTTATTTAAGATACTTGCAGTCAACCCTCTAATAGTGTAGTAAGAGCTGCCATGCAGTTGATACACACAGTTGCTTTCACCCATCCACCGGACACATTTACAGTGAATGTTTTGTGTCTGTAGTTGAAATTAAACCATGTTGTTGATTTTAGGCCATACAGCTGAGCCTCACTATGGTGCTTTTGTTCTACAATTCATGCTATTAATCATGTGATGTCAACTCTAGCACTCTAGCACTAGTATGTTTTCTGTCTTGACTTGGTCTCGCCCTGTCTTGGTCTCGACTTGGTCTTGGTCTCGACTTGACTGTCTTGGTCTTGGTCTTGTCTGGGTCTCGATACCCTCTGGTCTCGGTAATGTCTTGGTCTCGGATTAAGCTGTCTTGACTACATCACTACAATGTAGTGTAGAGTAGATAGGTAATGCTCAATGTGGCCTAGATCAGGGTAAACACACACATGCTGTGACAAAATACTTGCCCTCTTACGGATTTCTTCAGTTTTCGCTTAGGTGTCGCACTTAAATGTTTCAGATCAAACTAATTTACTTTCACACAAAGATAACCTCAGTATGTACAAAATTAAGTTTTCAAAAGACAATTTGATTTAATAAAGGGAAGTAGTTATTCAAACCAACCTGGACTCGCGTGTTATTGGCTAGAACAATAACTTCCGTCAAGCATTTGGAAACACTAGCAATAAGTCATTCATGTCACTAAGGAGAGATTTTGTCCCACTCTTCTTTGTAGAGTTGTTTTAATTCAACCACACTGACGGGTATTTAAAAACACCAACAGCCTGTTTAGGTTCACGCCTTAAACAGACTGTCGATTTTATTAAAGCCCAGGCTTTGACTAGGCCACTCTCAAATCTTTATGTCTTTTCTCAGCTGATCATCGATTGACTTTCTGATGTGCTTTGGATCATTGACCCTCTGCATAATTCAAGTGTGCCTAAGCTTATGCACAGGAACTGACTAGCAGCAATTCATTCAGCTTGGTCCTTATCCGAAAGCTTGTACTCTTAGACCTCACTGAGGTCTCTTAAGTTTGGTCAGTAAATTCTGTTGTATCAGATTCACTGGGGCAGAACCAGCTGGTTTTTTTTCCAATCTGAGCAGGTGTGCTTAAATCCATCAAAATGCAACGGACATCTTCGTTTGAGAGAGTTTGAAATGTTTGGTACTCGAGGTCTGTAATTACCATCATGCCCTTGGTTCAGAAGGAAGAGCTTAACACAGGATTTTCACTCAGTAAGACTCCAGCTTACTACCTACTTGACATTGGACCAGTTCCTTAGGACAAATGTTCCATGAATTTAAAGAGCTGGCTGAAGCAACGGTGCCTAGATTCAGCCGTCACAAGAAAATCTTAATTTTAAGATCTTGTATATCAAGAGCAAATATGAAAAACCAAATAACTGATTATCTCTAAAAGTTTCTTTATAAACTTAAATAAACTTTATAAACTTTATATAAAAACTTGCCATTTTGAAGCAGTTCAAGAAATTATTTCACCGTATAAAAGTTAAAAATCTTCAAAAACAGCCAATTCTACTCATCGAAACCATTCACTCTGAAAAATGTTTTGGCCCACGACTATGAAACAATAGGAATCTTACAACATAGTGACAACCAATGTTCCCTCTAAGCTGCGCGTGTGCACAATTGCGCACTGCTGACACAGTCTTCGCGAACAGAAAATCTGCTCTGCGCACCAAAAAAAAAAAATAAATAACCTGAATTGAAAAAAAAAAAAAAAAACAACAAACAAATAATTCATTCTGTGCTATTTTGCGTATGAATTAGTGAGCATATATGGACCGTTTTACAGTTCCAGCGATGGCCCTGCACCGGTCCAATTAGAAAAACACACACTCGCCCGAACCCGTTCTCCATGATTATTGCCATGTGGCAGAGATGGCCTTCCTGCTGTGTGTCGGTTTGTTAAAATGTGAGACATCTTCTTTTACAGATAGACGTTCGCGCTGGAGGCAAATGCGCATCCAATCTGACATTTTTGCCCATATCTGATTTTTAGCACAGTTTGAACAGCCCAATTCTATTTTTTTTCAAACCCGATAGATAGGTTATGTGGTCTGCAAGTGAAGTCTTTGTCAGGGTTAAGATTAAAGATAGACACGGGTATGCAAATAAGACCAAGGTAAAAAATATATATATTTTAAATTAATTAATTAATCCAGACACAAACTCAGATCCACCTGTTTATAGCCTATAGGAGTGGAGCGCTTTCGTCTATGCACAGAGCGACTGACAGCGCCAAGTTTGTGCGCTGTGAAATGTGCTTGATTTATTTAGAAGGTCTGTAGCATTTTGGTGGAATTTTCTTTAACGAAAAGGGGGATTATAACATGTTCTGAAAACATCTGAGGTTTTAGTTTTATTCCTCTTAGAAACGGCGCTCATTATTTTCAGTCTTAGTTTGTAACTTTATCACTGGATTGTTTCAGCTGCCACAAAAGAAAAGAAACTTTGAATAGGAAAATGGATTTTAACAAGAAATCAGAATTGAGCATTTAACCTGCAATAGGATCATAGCAGTGCTGCTCCTGCTCCTGTCAGTCAGCAGGGCTGCAGTTTACCTGCTCATACTGTGTGAATAAATCTTTTAGTGTTTGGTCTTGCTGTTTGATTCTGCATTTGGGTTAAAATATTTTGCTTCAAGACAATCACGTTTATGTCACTGAGTGACCAGTGGCTGGGTGCTCCAGCCAATGATGCGATTCACATACGTATTTACTCAGCTAGTCAATCGATATTTGTGCTACATTTCAAGCATCCAGCACAGACTGTGAAAGAGGCTTTAGTTTAATGAATCGTATCAAAACAGCATCGAGAAATCATCTTGAAGTGGACAATTTGGATCAGCTGATGTGCATAAAATTAAAACTGTAAGCAGATAAGGCCATCAACCTGGACAACGTTTACAACCACTGGATACGTGAGAAGGACAGACGAATAAAATAAGGTGAAATTTAAGTCCTCAATCAGATTTGTGCTTATCTAGTGTCATTTATTTACAATGTTCATTTATGAAAATTGATCATTAAATACTGTCACCAGTTTATGAGTGGCAGAAATACATATAATAGTGTGATTATATGCTGTATTTTGCAGACAAAGAGTTACAGGACCCTATCCCAGACCACAGGAGGACTCTCCTACCCAGTGCACAGCAAGAGCTTCACACAATGGCTCATGCTTATAATACAAGTCAGACCTTTATAATAAAAATGTTACGTGTGCTTTCAAAATTTGAGTTCATAGTTAGCTTGGCAGTTCATGTTTCTCCACAGTTACAATGAGATATTTATACTTACTACACAGGTCATGAATAAGATCTTTGTCATTTTCATTGTAAGTGGGACAAAGTACTTAATTAAAAACTATTCTCACAGAAATGTAAATGCTGTAATTTGATTATTTTATTAAAGTATATAAACTGGATGGATGCGATGCTGGCATGACCACAGTCCACACATCTGATGTTGCTCACAGTGGTCAAGGGGACCGGTCAGGGTGTTTGTGTGTTTGCTCAGACACATGAAAAATTAGAGGGAACATTGGTGACAACACGTCTCTACAACAGTAAGTAGCCAGGCGACCACCTTCAATTGCGAGCATAAAGTTTCTGAGGTAAGAAAATGTGTTTTGACAGCTCTTTTTACTTTCTTAGCTTTCCTAATACATGGTTTCACCAATGATACACTGCAACAGTGACTCGTTTTTACTCAGTGTCTGAGCCGAATGTTTGACAGATTGTAAATAACCACATGGTGAGCATTAGCTTTAAGTGACTTTTTAGTTGGGCTTAAAGAGTTTGGGTGACATAACAGGCGTGTCCTCTGAATAAAGTTTTAGCCGCTTCTTTACTGTGGTGCAGTTAAACCATATGGAGTAAAATATGGTCCGAATGGAGTGCATGCAGAAAAGTGAGACTTTAAGTTGCTTTCATTTACTTCTACTATGTTTCACACACAACACCCCCCATCCCAAAAAAAAAAAACTATGTGCAGCTTCCCAGCACAGTTAGGAAAAAATAGGAATGCTAACTTCTTTGAGACTCAGAGAAAAGGTGCTGCCTATAACTTTAGCTGATTTTACTATGCCTACCTTAGTGCTGTCAGAACATTAGTCTCTTGTTTTACAGCTTTTATCAAAGATGGACATTTGCCATTGTGGTGAATTTCAGGTAGACTGGGCTCATTACAGGCGCTGGTTTGATAGGTCTCCAAGCTACTGCCTCGCAGACATTTTTTCTGACTTTAGGCTATCACTGCATTCTTCTAGGGCGGCCATTGAGATATACACTAATCCTTGAGTTCTGTATTCTATAAAAAACAAAACAACACCAGCACTCTAAACATAAGCATTATATGCTTTATGAATTCTTCTAAGGGCGAATGCAAGTGAAAATGTCAAATTACGTTTAACGTTTTACAAGGGATTGACGACACCCATGTAATGGGGAGAGATGATCTGTTTAGAAATGTGAGACTAACTGCCCTGCCAGGGTTTGCCGGCGTTCTCTGCATTAAGCGGGAATGTGATGTTTCAAAGTGTACAACTGCTCAAAGCGCATCACACATGGTGGCAGTCCAAATGGGCTCTTGGGCTCCCATTGCACACGTGCCGTGTGCATGCCTGTGTGTGCTCGCGCGCCTGTTTCTGTATGTGTGAGTGAAACACGTTTTAAGGATTTCCACTTCAGAGGATAATGTGAATGAGTCAAGGTGCTGTCTTTTTTGCCTTCTCTCTCTCTCGCTCTCTCTTTTTCATCCAGAGGCAGGCAGCAAAAAGCTGCTGCCCGAGTCACTCAGATGTCTGCAGTAGGAACGCCATCAGACTCAGTTCGGTGTGTCCCTTGACAAAATACAATTATTTATGTATTAGCTGTATTAGCCTCTGTTTGGCATTTCTGTACCAGGGTCTATGCCACTGAAACGTTTGCTTCTTCTCTTTTATCGATTAGCTAAAGCTCAGTCAGACTGGATGGAGAGCATCTGTGAACATCAATTTTTAAGTTTGACCACAGATTCCCAAGTGGAATTGGGAGTAGGCCATTCTCAAACATTTGTTGTTTTATTTTGAAACCACTCTACTGCAGCTCTGGCTGATGGTATGATGCCGCCACCACCATGTCTCACCGTGGCACTGATGTTCGATCTACGGCAAGATCAGGGAGATCTTGAGTTGGTTGCACTGAAGTTTGGGTTGAATACAAATGTATGCCATGCTTTTCAAAATGTATTTTTCAAAGCTGCTAAAGCTTTCTTGATTTATTCACCTTTTTGTCACTTTCATAAGTTATGGGGCATCTGAAGCAAACTTTATGTAGTGTTGCCCTATGTTCCACCTCTGTGCTGCAGATCTAAAGCACAGCTAACTTCTGTTTTGCACACATACGCAACAAAATGTCTCACTAATGCTAAAACCCACAGACAAATATGACAGCGCAGATCTCAGACTGCTGTCAAGCCATGCCTGCTCATCCCTGTGGGAAACCTTAGCATTTCAATTCCCCCACTATCCCGACTATACATCTGACGCCACACCTCCGACAGCTGTCAGTCACCGCAACAGAAACGGAAAACTTGATCCAAGTCATTTCCTCCCTTCCCACTCGTTTGGTTCCCTGGCTGCCTTATTTAGCAGGCGCAAACAGGTGCAAATAGAAACTACTAAGACTGGAGGGTTGAAAGCAGAAATGGTGAGGCAAGCGTCTTCAGCTGATGTGACGCGTCTGCAATTATAGGAAATGCCTGATGGAGCTTCAACGGAAGATCGTCGATGGGGGTTAAGGCGCTTTGCCTCCCACACATACAAACACACGGGGGGGAGCTGCACAGGAGGAGTATGGAGACTGTTACCATGAAAACCGTTGACAGCCAATCGGGGCCACTTGACCGAGCTGAATGACAGATGCTCTATATATGCATGTCATTCTTACTCCGACTTGACAAGCAGGGCGAAGCCATCTGTGCAGAGGTATTTGAAGCCTCACTTTTTCACTTTTTTCCATGTTTGTTCTCTCTTCAGTTCTCTTGATCTATTTTCAACTTTCTCTTTAAGTTATTCTTTTTTCTCTTTCTCTCTCTCCTCTGCTTTCAGTTCTGCCTTCCTACATTTTCAATCAGTGAATACATTCAAAAATATCCTTTGGACCGGCTTGAGAGGCCACATCCCTGACAGTGTGTTACCTTGACAACACAACAGCAAACCCCCTCTGGGACCCTTACAAGCCTCTCCTGTGCTACAGAAATAAATTGGGTTTTTAGCCCGCTGGATGAAGGCGGAAAGGAGAGGGAAGGAGGAAAAAGGGTAGAACAGAAAATGTGGGGATGTGGAGAGATCATAGAAGAGAAAATGATTATTGGCGATGCTTAAAAAAGCAAACAGCAGACGGGCGAAACGGAAAAAAGATGGTGAGAAGATTTTTCTAGCACCTTAGTCATAGTGCAACATTTGACATTAACATTGCACAAGTAGCTTTTACTGGCGTTTCCACTCACTGCAGTTCTCCTCCCAGACAATAGGGACACTGTGGAGAAAACAGGAACTACACTAGAACACGTTATGCAGGATGTACTTAATTGGTCAACAAAACTACATTAGAGAGCAACTCACCCCCCTTCCAGAGTCTTACTCCAACTAAATTTCCGGTTTGAAAAATGTGGCAAAAGGAGGAGTTGCCGGCCGGACCGAGGGACACACGGGGGGGTGGCACGGTGATGGGTGGCGTCAACACTCACTACGGAGGAGTGGCCGAGGCTGGGCTTGTTTTATACTACACAGCGGTAAGATGACTGACGTCAGCCATAGAGGCTGAGCCAATAGCAATGCCCGATTCAAATTCAAGTGCAGTGTAAGGTTTTAAACTGAAGAGGGCACTCCACTGATTTTTTGGTAGGAAATTAATATTTTTACTTAAGTACCAAAAATATTGGACCAGACATGTAGACAGCACTATTAGACACTCATTTATACAGTTTATCAGCAAAGCAAATTGATTTGTAGGTGAGTTCAATTCAATTCAGCTTATTTATATAGCAGATTCACAACAGATGTCATCTCAAGGCACTTTACAAGAAAAGTCATTTCAATACAAACATTCCAATTAGTCGCACTTTAAACTCATAATTTTTACTCAAAAGTTATTTTTTAAGGTTATTGCAACTTTTTTCCCCCCAATTTGAGCTTTTTGCATTTTCGTGCGTACACATACACATACTAGCTCGTAACCTACTTCTCACTGCTCCCCTTCCATCTAAGTCAGTTCTTGAGGAAAAGAAATACCACAGTTTTACCTCATTTACACAAAATCTTAAAACAAAAACAGAAGGAAAAAAAAAAGAAAAGCAACCTCCTACAATAAAATGTCACATGATATATTATAGTGATAATAATGATTTTCTACATTTGTATTTAGCTATTTGAAATGTTCCAACACCGACTATTTAATTTCCTAACTACAAATATTTCCAGACACCAGAATTTGTCAAAAACAGGTGATGTGCAGTGATAAATCAAAATCTCACACACACAGCCTGAAATGTATCATAGTATGTTGATTTGTCCTCGCCAGGGGATAGGTGGTGCGCCAACACTTACCTGTGTACCCTTGTTCGTTATTTATAGAAACACGAAATGCCATAGAAAACATTACTAGAACTGTAATATTCAATATATTCTATGGGAAAGTCATTAAATCATATAATAACCCCATGTTACTACAGAAGCCTGGGACAAAGAAATCCAAGCCCACAGCCAACTTGGATTTTTCCTAAATCTGCATGAAATTCACCGGCTTAACTGTTACAGCAGCAGCTTCAGACATTTGAGCCTTTTATTGAACCCTGGGGAGTACTTAGTTTTTCCTATGACTGTAGCTTGATTCTCTGTTATTGTCAAGTCATTGGTGGAGCAGGTCCTCACAAGGAGGCCTTCTGGGTTGGGGTGGTATCCACTTTTTATTACTTTTAAATCCATGTCGGTGATTAAGAATGAGCGACCACAACAGTCAGTCAGCCAGGTCATGTGTCTTTTATTTTAGACCTGGCACCCATTGAGGTGTTTCTCACACTTCTCTTCTTCCTAAAAGCCTCAATGTTTTTTCTAGCAAATCTTCAATATTCTCCAACTCTTAAACGGTTTGCCCTCCTTACAATATTCTTTATTTGCAGGTCTATTTTTATCTCCTGCTCTGCCTTCCTCTCAGAAGAGAGGGGGGTTTTCTCAGTGATGCCCTCAAGCATACGGTCCTGTTTTGTCTTCTGGTTTTCTTCCTTCTCCATCCCTTCCTTTTTTTCCTCCTCCCTCTGTCTGTCTCTGTCACTTTGACCATGACCTGAATAAGCTTTGTACAGAATAAGCCATCTGACTGAACTAGATACAGTTACACACATGTAGATGCACACGGAACCACATGGAGCGACCCGTTGTCCGCTCCGATGCCTTTCCAGTTCAGCTGCCTCCGATGTCCATTACCTCAGTGATGCAGATCCTCACACGCTGCATGAACCCTGTCACTTCATCAATACTTTCTGTTCTGAGATGATTTCAGCTGAGTGACAAATTCATAGCCTCACTTTGTGGTTTCAATTTTTTTTAAAGACCATCCAGGCAGGGTATAATCATAATATAGTATCAAGTCTGGACAGACTTTTAATATCATATTCTATAAAAACAGTGCAGACTGATTAATAGAATGCAATGAAAGTACATTTGAGCACAGTAGCTGTTGAAGAAATTTAAGCTTAAAGCTTGGCACAGTCAACAAACATATATTCACATTTTAGTCTGTGCACCATCATTAAAAGCCACTATAATCTATAAGAAAAAGATTTTTCCTTTGTTTTTTTTAAAAGGATTTATTCACCTTACAGTGGAAACTGTGCTGGAGTGGAATAATTAGATTCGGCAGAGCCGCGTGATTGGGTTTGAACTGGATCAGTTTTGCTTTTAGCAATTCAAGAGGAATCTCTTGAAATTACATAGTTTTGATAAATAGACAGGCTATAGTTCGCATTATGTGTCCAGAAATGAAAAGTAAGTCTTTTTATGTCCTAAAATTGACAAGCTAAACAGCATTTGAAGTAATTGTGCAGATGTTTTGTTAATTTAATTTGAGTTTTTTGGAGCAAAATTACCTGCAGGCATCATTGTACCATATTGATGCATAAGCAATAATGTACCGGGTTGATGGTGTTTACCTCTACTCATACCAGAGGCATGGGAATTGAAGCAAGCATCTTCTCGATACAAGGCAGCAGTACGCTTTAAATTGGAAAAGCATTGCAAAAGGAACTCTTAAAAAAAAATTTCTTGTCTGATCATGGTCTGCAGGCAGAATTGCACCATTTCAATGAATCCCACAAAAAGTATGTTTTAACCTAATGGATATCATTTTGATTTTGGTTGCTTGAGGCAAGAAAGCCTTCCAACCTCAAGGACTTAACCTGAATCGTCAAAAATACCCCTGAAAACATGCAAAAACCTTTTCAGCAATTAGAAGAAACGTTTGGTTGCTGCGATGGCAATTATTTAGAAGGGTGTAAATAATTTTCAAAAACAGTACCTCTTGTGTATCGTCTTATTATTTTCGAGTTTATGGCCATCTCATTTCCTGTCCAAATGAAACTTCTTGGTTGAAAGAAAATCAGTTCGAATTTAAATCTTACAAGGCTATTAAAGAGCTTCCCGCTATAATTTAAATTTATAAAATGAATCAAATGTATTTTAATTGTGAACCTAAAAGAACCATGTTGACAACTAAAACTCTTAAATGTGCTTATCAAAAAATAATAATGGAAGTGCTGCCTGTGGAACAGACAGATCTTTATCCTCACAGAGTCACTGAAGCAGATTGTGGGAGCTTGATTTTCTGGTCCATATGTGTTTTGTGTACTCGGAAAAAAAAAAACAAATAGGTTTTTTCTCAGATATGACTATCACTCAACACAGGAAAATGTCATGTCTGTTACAGTGAGGTATCTTTTAAAATGTAAATACCAAAAATAGTGTTTACTGCAGCTTTAAGGACATGTAAGGAGAAGATAATGTAGTTATTGTTTTAATATCTTATTAAAAACTGCGTTTTAGGCTGATGATATATATACTAAGTGTATTTAAAACTACAGTTCTGGTTAAATTCAATGTCTCCATCACAGGAGAATACTCGTTGTGCTTCTGTGCGTGTGTGGCCACGCATAGCAACAGAGCAGAACCGTTCCTGGAAACATGTGGAGCGAGAGGAGTCACTGGGCATGCTCGGATGTTCTCAACAGGTCGCTGAGCACAGTGCTACAGATACCTCCACCCCTGGATTTCCCTCTTTGTGCTTCTTTCTATCATCCCCTCGGGCTCTTTTCCCTCTTTTTTCATTTTTCCTTGATCTGTCTAGCTTTGCACATTCGATACACAACTTGAAGGAGAAACACTTGATTGAACCCCCCCTGTAACTCTCACTGCAACACACACAAACCTTTTTAAAGAGGGGGGGATGCATCAGCAACTTGTGTGCACTCCCTGCTTCTCCAAGGGGGCTGCCCTAATTCCTCCTGACAAGGGCTGGGAGAGCCAAGAGAACATGTCTGCACACAGACTCAAGCACGTGCAGACGCATACAGCGGAGTACGCCGTGGCACTGTCCATTTAGGCACAAGCATGGGCGACGCAACCAACATCAGTCACGGCCGCGGCACGGCGATGCATCTGAGCCCGTGGCGTTTTACCTTAATTGACTTTATCACTGCTTACCAAGCGGGGTTTCCCTCCCATCATCACGTGTCACTGGTAGGAGCGCAGGAGCTAAATAAAGACAAGGGTTTCTATAAAGTGCAACTGTGTAACCCTCCGTGCGGGTCCGTGCAGCGGTTTCTACCTTTACATCCTTCTTTTTCTCCATTTCACTCCTGCTTGTGGCCTTCTCAGACTGTTGTCAACAGGAGGCTCAGAGTGCGTTTGTGCATGTGTAGGAAATTCAGACACATGCTTGGATGTGCTGAGGCCAGGGGCTCCAGTATGAGAGAGAGAGAGAGAGAGAGAAAGAGAGAGACAGAGAGAGAGAGAGAGAGTGAGAGACAGGGAGGAAGACAGCATCCCTGGAGGAATTCATGCAGACTCCCTGCTCTGTGATCACGATGGAGATGACTAGATTATGTCTGCCACCGTCTACGTCTTCCGCTACTGTAGCTCCACATACAGCTGTGAGGTTGACTCATTCCCAGTAAATCCACTTGTCTAATAGTCCACGCTGCGGTAACAGTCTGGGGGGGGGGGGGCTCACTGTAAAGCATTGTCAGCCTGAGAAATCTTCTCAATCCTTGTGCAGACAGATATCCATCTAGAATTCCCACTCAAAAAGTCTAACAAGACAAATATAACGGAGATGGCAGAATTTATGGGAGATGTTTTGCTTTGTTTTCTTTTTGCCTTTTCGTCCCACTGTGGACAGTGACATCGGTGGGAAGGTAAAATGTCAGAGCTTCAACTGTGGACGTATTTTTAACGTTTGTGTGCGAGTGTCTCGTGCTGGAAATGTCATCACCTGTCAGGCTGAAGCGAGGAATGGCTGCACAAATGTCTGTGCCTGTCCATGAAATGTATGTATGCATATGTAATGTGTGTGTGTGTGTGTGTGTGTGTGTGTGTGTGTGTGTGTGTGTGTGTGTGTGTGTGTGTGTGTGTGCGTGGGTGTACATGTATAGCTATACTTGTGAGGACCAACCTTTGACAGCCCACCACCCTTGTGTGGACATTTGTAGTTGTGAGGACATTTTGCCTGGTCCCCACAATGTTTAACTAGCTATTAAACTCTACTAGTTAGGTTTAGAGGTATGGTGTGAATTAGGTTTAGGTTAAGGTTAGGGTTAGGCATGTATCAGTAATGGTTAGGTTTAGGGAAAGTGTCTGGGTTAGGCATAGTAAAATCAATGGAAGTCAATACAATGTCAACACAAGGATAGCAAGACGTGCGTGTGTGTGTGTGTGTGTGTGTGTGTGTGTGTGTGTGTGTGTGTGTGCGCGTGTGTGTGTGTGTGTGTCAAGTTGACGTCAGCCTACACCCACTCCTTTAGGTTGAGTTTTTCCCCTGAGGCCTCCTGCTGCTGTACATCTTTGCAGATGTTGTTAAATTAATTCAGACAATCTCGGATGATATTCTGAGAGCTTTTAACACACAAGAGTTCAATAAGGCTAATTTATTTTTTCCAAAGCACTGTAAAAACTTGACTATTACTCATGCACTCCACAAATCAGGGCTTTATGAAGTGAGCAGCAAAATAAAGCCATTGCTGATGACAAACTCTGGAGAAAGCCGTGAGCATGGAAAGAAAGAAAGAAAGAAAGAAAGAAAGAAAGAAAGAAAGAAAGAAAGAAAGAAAGAAAGAAAGAAAGAAAGAAAGAAAGAAAGAAAGAAAGAAAGAAAGAAAGAAAGAAAGAAAGAAAGAAAGAAAGAAAGAAAGAAAGAAAGAAAGAAAGAAAGAAAGAAAGAAAGAAAGAAAGAAAGAAAGAAAGAAAGAAAGAAAGGTACGGAGAAGAGAAGAGAAGGATGAAGCAAAGCATTTTTAAAATCATGCATAATCTTTCTTCTTCACAATGAAACACTATGTTATGTTCAGTCTCACAACAATCTCATAACATGTTTGATTTTTACATGGCAAAAAAGTCAGGGGAATAAAATAGATGAGTACTAATAAACCACTAATGTTTTGTATGTTAAAAATTAGAAACATCCTGTCCAGGGGTGATGCTGAGAAACTAGTCCATGCATTTGTTACCTCAAGGCTGGACTACTGTAATTCTTTACTATCAGGTAGTCAACAAAATGCCATTAAAAGCCTTCAGTTGATCCAAAATGCGGCAGCAAGAGTTCTGATGAATATTAAAAAGAGAGATCACATTTCTCCTGTTTTAGCTTCCCTTCATTGATTCCCTGTTAAATCCAGAATAGAATTTAAGATCCTTCTTCTTACATACAAAGCCCTTAATAATCAAGCTCCATCATACATCAGCGATCTAATTGTTCCATATGTTCCTAAAAGAGCCCTTCGCTCTCAGACTGCAGGTTTACTTGTAGTTCCTAGGATTTCTAAAAGTAGAATGGGAGGCAGATCTTTTAGTTATCAGGCTCCTCTCCTGTGGAACCAGCTCCCAGCTTTAGTCCGTGAGGCAGACACTGTTTACTTTTAAGGCCAGGCTTAAAACTTTCCTTTTTGATCAAGCTTATAGTTAGACTGGCTAAGGTCAACCTGAGCTATCTCTGTAGTTATGCTGCTATTGGCTTAGACTGCTGGAGGACAGACTTACCAATTTTCTTCACTCTACTACTTCCTACTTCCTTTTCTACTACGACTCTCCAGTTGTATTACAGTACATTCTGTTATCTCGACTGTTAACTTTGTTTTCTCTCTGTGTTTTTCTCTCCATAGAAGATATACCTGGTCTGGTATCCTGCTTGGCTACAATGCCCTGTTGGATGGGGGGCATCGACTGGGATGATGCTCCCAGTAACTGAACATCCACTGTGTCCTGTTATCAACTTTTTACTTTCTGTAACATAGAAAGTTCTCTTATATAAGATCTTCTGTTCCTTCTGTGTTCTGCTCTGTCTTCTCAAACCCCCAGATGGTCGTGGCAGATGGCCGCTCCTACTGAGCCTGGTTCTGTTGGAGGTTTCTTCCTGTTAAAGGGGAGTTTTTCCTCTCCACCGTCGCTACATGCTTGCTCAGTATGAGGGATTGCTGAAGGATTGCTGTGGTTGGAAAGTCTGCATCAACGGGGCCCAACCTCACGCCAATGACTGACGCAATCTGCTGGGATTCCTTAAACAGGAAACTTTTTAACTGATTGGAATGTTTGTATAAATGTATTGAAATGACTTCTTGTTAAGTGCCTGTTGTGAATTGGCGCTATATAAATAAACTGAATTGAAAATTGAATTGTTCAGAAATGAATTCAGATCTGACAAAGCTATTTGACAGCGGCTGACGTCTTGCTTAGTTTTAGCTAGGTTCTGGCTATACAATTTGTTAAATAAGAATTCAAATACACTCTGAATAAACTGAAGACAAACATTTTGATATTATTTTGAATTCAGGAGATTTTTAAAGAAAAATTCAGTGGAGAATCCAGTGGAGTTTGGGGTTTTGTTAGAAAACATGAGAATATAAAATAAGACTTTACCTATAATCTCACATTTGTCCTGTGATATCAAACTGAAAAATAAGCAAGTCTGACTACGGAAAATAATTATCTACACACTTGCATTTCAAGTACCTTGTAAACCAAACACAGCATTCAGATGTGTTGGAAGCACCCAGAATATCAAGTATAATTAATCTAAATAATAAGAAAGCAGCCTTACATTTGCTTGTTCACATTCTTGGTTAAAGCCTGAATTTATTTAGACATTAAAATGGATCTCATTATACAAAGGTATCAGTCAGGAGAAGGGTACAAAAATGTCCTATCATATCATGGCACCATGAAGACAGTGGTAAAGACAAAACATCAGAAGATGCCCTCATAACCTGACAGATTTAGAAAGTCAAGATGTGCCGCTTGAAAATATTCTAATATTGTAACGGCCTCATAGTCAGGTTGAGCATCATGTAGTTGCAAATCAGAAAATGAGAGTGGTTTTCACATTGTTGTGAAACTAAACTACCACTGTAACTTTCCATGACTTTCAATGATAAGGTCGCAAATGAGGTAATCTGTTTGGTGTACAGTTGCGGATTTTGACGGTTGGGATGTCCTTGGGTATGTATTTAACCAAAGCACCTTTCTGTTTTTAAAATAACACCACAGCTGTCTCACCTTGAGAGTCAGTCGCCTATTACCTCTCCATTTACTGCGTCTGCCTGCAGTAGTGGAGAGCGCCTCCTTTCTGTGCATAAGTGTTTTTGATGGGCAGGTAGTCCTTGACGACTGCCAATAACTTCTCTTCCTTCTCTACCATATAATGGAAGTCAGGCACTGTAACAGTGTGTGTTGTAAGGTACAATTAGGTTTGTCAGCACAAGTCAGGTCACTCACGGAGTAAACCCAGTAGCACTGGGGTCGATTTTAATTCTCTTACAGTGTCTAAATCTGCACTGACTTTACTAATAAAGGCCCAAACATGACTATACTGTCCAAACTGTGGCCTGCAGCATGCATACCAGGATCCAGGAATGTACATTAACGCTCTCAAGGAACTATGTTCAGAAACACAGCTGAAGGAAGGCGGACAGGATAATGGCATCTATTCACGGGAGCCCAGAAATCTTTTCACCAATACTGCTTTGTCTCAGTGATTGCCAGCACCGCTGTGCTCACATCCAAAATCATTTGCGGTCCCCGTTCTGGGGGACAGCATATAAACAGACAGAGGAAAGTTATCGGCCCGCCGCGTCATCATGAACACATCCTTTTGTGCTCCTCGCTGGCATTGAATGGGCACACAGCAGGCACCTCTGTATCCCCCCCACACTCAAAGTGATGGTTGTCAGCGGCGTCTTCAATAGGAGGACTATTACGTGAGCTACATGGGGGCCAGAAAGGTCAACGCAATCAATTACCATACAGGGAACGGCAGCGAGCGACATGAAAATAGATAGTGGGTCGATCGTGACTGGTGTCGTTAAAGCGCGGGGGCCGCTGGGTGGAGTGTTCACACCCCAAGTAGTCAAATATGAGCATGAAGCATTTTTAGCAGTTGTTTTACCAGAGAAAAAGTAACTGGTAGCCTTTTTCCCAACATTTTCTTAGTCACGTCTTACAGTGAAAGCCATGGGCTGCAGAGATCTTTCAAAGCATCAGAAGATATCAGTCAGGAAATGGCTGCAAAAAGGATTGTACGACACAAATACGGTGGAACGATGACACTACAGAATACTGGGCATACCTTCAAAATTGATGAAAAGAAAGAAACTGGAGAACAGCAACAGTAAAGGAACCGCACCAATTTGATTCTGAAGGGCCAAGAAATAATGCTTTGCTTACCTTACAAAAATCTTTGTTAACCAAGGATATGTTTGAAGGACAAGTGTGATTTAGTGGCATCTAGCTGTAAAGCTGAAGAATGCAACTGAATCTCAGAAGTACATAGGAACATTCGAGTTTTTGTTTTAGCAGCATTTTGATCAGCAGGTTATAAACTAGGGTTAAAAGTTTTGGGGGCCATTGAGCCTTTCAGTTTTCGCTCAGATTCCCTTTTACTGTCCATGCACCAAATGCACCAACACTGAGATAGTTGTTGTATGATCTAGCCCTAACCCAACTACATTCGTCTAACCTACTTTTTATCCTTTTCTTGACTGTGTCCCAGTAATACCCGGTAAATCGTCTCCCTCTACTTCCCATAATGAGATTCAAACGAAAGCGAAGACTATCTTTAATGAATAAGACGAAATTGGATTTTGCAGAAATTGGAAATTTATTAGGGGGTTATATGCAAACAGCTCACTGTTTGACAGGCACTTTTGAAACACACAGTCTCTTTGTACGTCATCTGGCTTAAATAAACCTGTATTCTTTACTTCCATCCACTAGAAAGCAAAAATGAGACAACATGAGAAAGGTTAAAGGAATCCAAGATGCAACTTCTCCATATGTGGCTAAGCACTATTAGTCAGGTGACTGAAAGAAGACTTCTCCCTCACTTACAAGAGTTTACAACTTTGGCTGTTTAGAAGCATTTCCAGTTGGAAAATAAAAAACAGCAACAGTTTATGTGGAAACCAAAGTTCTGTCTACACAACCTTGGATATGTTTTTTTTTTTTTTTATGCATCTGCTCTGTCTGTGGTATTCTAGTTAAATACACTATAATAGATAGGTGGGAACACCGACATTGGTGACATTGAACTTGTTTTTTTTTTACATGTGTTCTGTCTTTTGACATTTCAGGCATACCATATCGAGAAGATGGTTACCTGTGACATCAAACTTTAAAAGAACAAGACCATAAGTAGGGCTAAAGCCAAGATTCTCCCTTAACTTTTGTTGTTTGTATTGTCTCCTGACATTGTCTAGCCCATTTTCATGGGAAATAGTACACTTTATCTCAGGCAATCACTCAGTCCGTTTTCAGCCACGGACAAAAAAAGGCACAGTAAATAGAGCAGAATCTGTATCAGCATTTTCAAGTGTTACGGGAACAATGCTGCGATTCTTTTACCCTCTGTAATTTAGACAGAATACAGTACACTACTGGCCTACAGAAAGCCTCATTGTTACTGGAGCTATTAAACCAACTAAAACTTACAGCAAACGAATGAGAGACCCACAAATGTTAAATGATGATTCATACAAATCCCAGCTGGCCACTCTTGCTTAAGTAAGACAAGCTCCAAAAAATATTTTTTTATGAATTTCATTTGAGAAATGATTATTAAAGCCATGTGTGGATACAGCATATTTGGGGAATTTATTCCGATATGCCACCAGTTTGATATATGACAGCAGTTACCTACGTTATTGTTACGGCTTGTGTATAACTAACTTTAATGTTTGATTTTCTTCCCTCTTCAGTAAAAAATAAAAGTAAAAAAAATTGCATCTACTTTTTCTCTTCATCCAGAGAAAAGCTTGACTAAGTAAACCTATAAGCTACTTTAATTATCTGCTGAAAACTGCAACAGCAAAACCAACTGAGAACTGTCTGAAATGGCTTACAGGTTAGAGGAGGAACTCTAATGCAGACAAATACCCACGGACACAACAATAAAACACAAAACAGCCGACGTTCTCCAGACTTCTGAAGACTGACACTGCTGCTCGTCGTGTGGGCAGCGCGACCAAATGACAGGCGGGCCGTGGGGAGGGGAGACTGACAGGAAGACAAACTTTCCTCTGGGTAGAAATTAAGTCATGCCAGAACACTGACGGATAAGCAGAGGCCCAAAACAGTCACTGCGTGTCTCTTCATTTGGGCGGTTTTCTGAAGCCAGATTCTGTTTTCCTGTAAGTCTGGAGCCGCAGTACTAACCGTCCTTTCATTCAAATACGTTTCCCTCACGTTCCTATAGTATAACAGATTCAACAGTATGGTTTTAATATAGCATGATAAATACGTTTGATGAGTTGCTTTGGTCATAGTTTGACTGATTCTGTACGTACAACACTGCTATAAGGCATTCAAAAAGCTAGTGAGAAGGGAAGTCGCCACCATTTCCTTCATTATCTTTCCAGATTTGTAGGTAGAAGCAGAAGCTGAGCTGGTAAATTATCATCAAAATGTGAAATCATTTCAGTAATCAGTTCAAAAGTTGAAAGCCATATAAATTATACCAGCTTCATTATAGATTGATATAGTTAAGCGTCTTTGTCTGTTAATTTTGATGATTATATGGCTTGTAGCTAATAAAAAAAGAGAACATTAGAAAGAAATTATATTTTACAAAAGCCTTTACATAAAAAAACATGTTTCTACTACAGGAATGTCAATGTACTAAAACGTATGTTCATGAACTACATGGTTTATGTACTCAATAGGCTACTTATTGAGGCTTCATTACTGCATTTTTTTTTCCTTCCACTTAACTTTCCTTTGATGCTTGGGTACAGCATTCTGAACAGCCAGCTTCTTTTTTCTGGCTTACATTCCTGGTAAAGGGGGTCATTTCCTGTCTGCTGGACATAAGTCTAGTTTTTCTTATTATTATTTAATACTGTAATTTTCTAACAAATTGAATTTTGGGTTTTCAGATGCAAGCTACAATCAACCAAATGAACAGAAATGAAGACTTGAAATATATCTATGTGTTTAACAAATCAACTTAGGAGATGCATTTCACTTTTGAATTGAATTACTTCAACACATTATTTTTTTAGTAGTTATGTGCGATTATATTTTCATTTATTGAGATCCACCTGTATGTATCAGTGCAAAGCACAGACAAAATAAAGGTTACATTGAAAATCAGGGTGAGCGATGCCCAACGTGGACTCCTACACTTTGAAACTGCTGCCATGACACATTTTCGGAAACCACTGGGACCGTAGCGGTCGCTTGCCCCAGACTTCAGGCATGTACACTAATAGAACCTTGTTTGACCTCTTTCCGTTTTTCCAAACAGCTCATGGTGAAATAAAGAGCAATCAGGTGCACGTCACAAGAGAAGCAACACAACCTGCAGTTTGCGTCTGCTGTCCCATGAGTCCCTGTCAATACAATACATAATGGTGGGAAGAGAAGCAATAAAAAGGGGAGGCCTTTTATACTTGCTGTCACTCAGCATTAGTGAGGGAAGCCAGAGGACGACAAGAGAGTTATTACAGTCAACAGATTCGATTTCTACTGTCAACAACAAGGGAGAGGTAAATGGTACTGAGCACTTAAGATAAAATCATCCATCTGTCAACCTCTGATGGACACACAGGGGTTTGAACATGAGCCCAGCAACCCTGGGTGAGCCAACCAAACACCCTACTTACCTGACAGTTTGTGTACAAATCCGTTTTCACGAGAAATAAGAAGGCATCTCCTCTGTTTTCAAGTCAGTGCGGATCTTGACGTGCTTTGACAGCAGTTCTGGTAACAGATGCCAATTGCTGAAACTAATTCAGTGCCCTCAAACTCTCAAGCCAATGCAACTGAGCCCTACACTACCACGATTTTCTGCTGCTCTTGCATCTCTCGTCCACATGCGAACTGAGGTTTGGTGGTACACCTTGTGGATCGGATAAATAATTAAAAGCACAACGAAACATTAATCGAACCACCTGGTGAATTATAAATGATCTTGAAAGTATGACCAATGTTGTTTCAGAACAACTAGTAGCCTAGCCACTACTTTAGCCATGCTTAGGACCTCCTTCTTTAGCATTTTAAACTTGTCAAAAAGCTTGTAATTTTAACTTTGTTGCCACAGTCAGTATTAGACCCTTTTATTTTGAAATCCCCGAGCCTCTGCAGATTTCTTCATGAACAAAAGCGAAAACTGCCATTTGAAAAGTGTCTATTGCAGCGCAGGCAGGGCTGAGACATCCATCATCGTGCTTGACTCGCTTTAAAGCGGAGGCATGTTGTTGAGAATGTACAGTATGTGCAAACTGTTTAGGCAACAATTTTATCTGCAGATCTCCCGAGGGCAGTTTGTCATTTTAGTGGCAGGAGAAAAACTGTAGCCAGTTATGTTAAATGTTCATTCTTAGAGCTCAGACCGTCTAACCACCCGCTATAGCTCAAAGTGATAAAATTAGCTGGTTGTGTCCGTATCCGTTTATTGACTCAATTTACTCTTCCTCAACTGAGCAATGGAGCTGATTTCAATGTTGAGGCTACATGTAGACCTTTAGTTAACCCCAAGTCTTATACGTAATGCTCTAATATTTCACATTTATCTGGACGATTTATATGTCCCAGATGCCGCAAAACGTCTGTAAATCATGGGAAAAATATATATATTTAAAAAAAATGGAATTGGAACACTTATGTTAACCACGGAAACTGTGATGCAAAATCTTGCGCAAGTCTAATGACATTCAGTCATATATTCCAAAATAAATCATGCTTTCATGAAACTGGCAGTGGCAAAAATAATCCAAAATTATTATTATTAGTTTTTCAGACTTTGCAAATCTCATAAGGACGAGTTTATTACATTTATCTAATGGCTGATTGCTGTCACTATTTTTTTTACTAACAATACTATATTGGCCAATGTCTGATAGGACATAAATCCTTTATAATGAAGCATAACTACGCTGTTTTATTTCAGCCGCATAGGGCTAGTATGAAATTCAGAGCAGAGAGTTAATGACAGTATTCCAAGCAGTAACACTAATACCCTCGGACATTATCATTTACTCTACTAAGTTTAACCTGACGAAATTCTATTGATGTTTAAAAGATTTAATTTTGTGCAGATCTAATAATATATATGAGGTTTGTGGAGTAAACAAGACTAGATCTGAACTGTTCTTTTTTTTTTTTTATTCAGTTCTGAGTTGGACCTCTTCCTTCCCTCACAGACTCTACAAAGAACTGGATACAGTGCAGGCTAATTAAAAGGTGCACCTGTGCAACGCATGAGGTAATTGAGGAAGCAATATGAAGAAATGATCAGCCCACATCTGTGCCCACCAACGGCGTACGGACCGAGCTGAGCTCATGCATAAAGCTTTGCTCTGTAGAGATGCTTTGTACACTTTATTAGCTTCATTCTTTTTTATTATTTAAAACATTTATTCTAAGAGCTAGAAAGAAAAAAAAAAAAAAAAAAAAAAAAACATAGCTGCCTGTGTTGTGGCCAAATCAATAACCATAATGGAACATAGGCACTTGGAGCAAGTCACCAGTGGCTTTACTGTCCCCTGGCTCAATCATGTAGGTGGTAAAAGCTACAGTATATCACGGAGATGTTTTTTCTTCTTCAAAGGCTCTGTGTAGGGTGAGTGTGAGCAGACCTTTTAAGCATGTGTAGGGGGGAATTTTTTTGTCCAACGCAGTCGGCAAGAGTTGGCAGCGTATTGATCCCCAGCAGATACCCCAGGCTCTCCCAATCGATCAGTGAAAAACCCCTGGAGCTCACAGCGGAGCCAAGCTCTGACCTCACATCCCTATAGAATCTGAACGTTATCTGAATTAGCCGGCGATGGAAGACAAGCGGAGGACTTCTGAAGCAGCTTATGTCACCGCTTACAGGAATCGCATAAGAGGGGTTACTTCTTCAGATCCTCATTTTGTCTCACGGTCTGGTTTGGTTTCACACTGCTGCCTTTTAGCAAGTGTCCTTAACAGGCTTGAATAATTTCTTTAAAGTAAAAAAAACTATTAGCTTGGATTATGAAAAATCAGTTTTTTTTCTGTAATAAAGCTACACTGCTTTTTAAATCTGAACATGCCCTAACAAATTAATAAAGGCAATGGTTTTAATCAGAAATAGGACAAATTTGACAGTTATGTCCTTAAATAATAATCAAATGCCTCGCTAAATTGATAAATAAAGTCCACCTGTGTTCGATTCATTCTCAGCATTATTCCAGCTGTTCTGTGAAGAAGGTTTGTTAAAGAACAAAAAGCGTCATGGAGACCAAGGAACCTAGCAGACAGGTCAGGAATGAAACTGAGAAGAAGTTCGATAAGAAAATATCTGAGAAATCTGTTCGATCCATCGTCTGAAAAAGGAAATGCAATGGTTCAACTGCAAACCTGCCAACGTATGTCTGACTTCCTTACCGACAGGACAGAATTAATCAGATAAGAAGCCAAGATGTATCTGGAGTAACTCTTGAGAAGTTGTTGTAGATCAGTCCCTGTTTACAGGCAAATGTTTTGTTGTGTTTTGGTTCGACAACGGGCTACAGAGGGAAACTTTTTAGAAATGTAACGCGAGTCGAGCAAACCACAGTGTGTGGCAGGAAACCGACATTGGTAATTATCATAAGTGGACCATCCCCCTTGATGAGACATGGTGGTGGCAGTTTCATGCTGTGTGGATGCTTTCCTTCATTAGGGACAGGTAAGCTGGGCAGAGTAGATGGAAAGATGAAGATGATGGAGCTGAACACAGGGAAGAAAACCTGATGGAGGCTGGAAAACACTTGAGATTGAGGTCATGTACACACGTAGCAGTTTTTTTTTTAAACCAAATATCCTCCCCACCTCGTTTTAGGAAAAATCTATCCACACCTAACCGCATAAGTGCATTTTTGGGCACGTTCATAGGAATGCCAGTAGTTCCCCAAATCCTATCCAATCAGAATAACTTTCTACTTTCTAACCTCTACATACAGCAGTTATTGAGCTTGTAAAAAACAAGCAAGCAAAAAACACTTGGACAATCGATAAAGCCGACTCAGGTCTGAGGGAATCCATGCTGCTTCTCAGTGTAAACACAGGTCACACATGTGACGTCAGAGCATTTTTGTCACGGGCAGTGAGGTCGCGAAACCTAACACTCCAGTTATTTATGTCCACAACCAAATGTTTACATCGGAAGATCTTCACAAAGAAACTTTTTTGATGCCGTAAATCTGCGCTTTCGTGCCGAAGACAGACCAAATCTCAGAAAAATATCTTCATTTTGCGAGATAACCTGCCACGAGAGGTGAATAACCTTAGACAGATTACAGCTTATTTCTTTTCACTTGTTGGGGTTTTATTCGAATAGATACTTATTCTTCACAATGATCAGTTATGTACTATTTTGTGTTGGTCTACCACACCAACTTCCAATAAAGTACATTAAAGTTTGTGATTGCAGTCTGACAAAAGTGGAAAGGTTTACGAATGCTTTTGTAAGGCCATATATGAGTCAGTTACCAGTGACTATTACTGTAGCCACACAAATATCACAGACTGATATAAGGATTGGTCATGTACAGTATGTTGTTTTCTTCTGAAGCGTTGCCTCCTCTGTAAAAGTTCTCACTCCAACACTCCCTCCCCCTACACGCACAGGGGGAAACTTAAAGGTAACCATGGCAATATCCGACACTGCCCAGTGTGAACAGTCGCACACAAAAACACACCAAAAAAAAAATAACCCCACACAACTTGGAAAAGAAAATGAACCTTTCATGCACAAAAAACAAAAAAAAACTATGCAAGCTCGCACCTGGGCCGTAACCATGACATCCCGGGTCCTCCTTCATGTTGGGAGGTAGGAGGACCAGGCATCTGAAGCACTTTCTTCCCCCGTCAGGGATGACAAGCGGGGTGACTCAGGCAACAACAAACTCCGCCAAGCATGTTCGTATATTCTACAAGAAGATGGCTTGATCCCTCAGTTACTAAGGAGATGGTGCAGAAAAAAACCCTGCAGGAATACAGTAGCTACAGTATCCATGGGACAAAGGTGGGGAAACAAATGCTTTCTTTTCTTTAAAACCCTGAAGCGACGTCAAGAGGGGTGATCTATATGGAAGCGTTCATTTAGCGATCACGTGATTGTCTAATTATTAAAAACCGGATGGTTATGCATAGCCATAAAAATGGCTTTCACCCCCATCTAAAAATAGCTGGGCGAGGAGAAATGTCATGCTACCGTCATTATTTTTGCACCATGTTCCACTGTTTCAGGGTTGACTGACACTCTTTTAATGACCCGCCGGCGCTCCATTCCCCGCTATAAATTAATTAATTGCAAATGTAAGTCAGATAAGTTGTTTCTTTCACTAATGGGTTTTGCAAGGACTTTGTATGTCATATGGCATGCAACTTCCATGAACAAGAGGTATTGCATCGTAACTATGGATCCCCCCCATCCTGTACAAATCCACAGAAAGATAAACCTGTAAGCGAAAAGCAAAGACGAAGAAAAAAAGCAAGAATGTCACTGCTATATAAAAGTCAACATCCCCTCAACAAATGTTTTTGTTTCATGCTTCCTTTTATCCGGTTTCAACATTTAGTCATCTTTGATACACACCTAAGGTCAATTAAAGGGGAATCTGACGAACCGGACATAAAGTTCAGCTGTACCTGTAGGATTTTCTTGACATTTGCAGCGTTTAGCTAAAGCTATAATTCACAGAGGGGTTACAAAGGATCAGAAGGATCTCATTGTGCAAATGTATCAATCAGGAGAGGGGTACAAAAATGCACAAAAAATGTGATTCTGCTTAGAATAGTTTGTGTTTTACATGTGACTACAATGTTTACTTTAAGAAGTAGGGTTAAAGCCTTTTATTCCCCTTTTTCCACAGAATAACATCCCAGCTTGAATAAAATAGTTCAAAACTTTGCAGGAGAATGATTGTTTGTCAAAAACCTAGCTTACATTTTGGGCCCCATTTCCAAAGAGTTTGTTGGCACAAAAGCAACACTGAGCACCATTCCGACATAAGACTGTGGTGGTAGCATCATGATCTCGAGCTGCTTTTCTTCAGACAAAACAGGGGTATGCATACGAGTCATTTCTAAACCCAAACCCTTTCGAGTGTCAGTGAAAAAACCTGAGGATGGAGAGGGATACATCCAAACCAAAACAATTGTTTAACCTAAAGAAAATTACAGTTTTGGAGCAGCTGAGACAGAGTTCAGAACTTAATCTATAGGATCATCTAAAAAGAGATGTGATAGTTGTGGAGAACCTTTGCATGAAGTAGTATTTGACAAAGTCAAGATGTTGGATGGTAGAGGAAACTGAAGCCTAGCTTATACTTCTCCGTCAGCAGGTTTGCACTCACACGCAGACGTATTGACTGACACGTTTTCCTTTTACACTTCTCCGTTGGTGTGTCAGTGTTGCAAAGCAATTCCCCACCAGCACAGCAGGGGGTGCAAACCTTTTTCCGGTGGGTCTGCCAACCATTGCAGTGACGTCTCTGGTCGACGACAGTTTCTTTACTTCAGGTTGTAAACGCACATCCACTCAAGGAGCGAATGGCCGACAGAGAGCGAGTTTTGATTGAGCTGAAAAGCTTTTAACAAGTAGTGCAGCTCCCTGAATACTCTAAAAACGATCGTAAACAAACCAACACAGCGGTCTATTTTGTTGTTCTCTACGCCCCCCCGTGTTCAGAATCGCCAAAATACCAGATTATATAAAACTGGCATTGCAATATAAAGCGTCTAGTGCCCACAAGCTGCATTGACTACTAATTACATCGACTATAGAGCACCGTTCTGGAGACATTATGTTGGGCTGACCAATCACAGACGTGCTCTTTCAGTTGCGTTCGATGGATAGTTTAAAAATGGAGCTCTATTCCGTCTGTCCTTGCGTGCCTGTTGAAGAGCCCTTGAGTTGACGCATGATGGTGCTGCGTGTCTCCACACCTCCGCCGACAGAGGATTAGTAAACAAGTGTTTATTGCCGCTTTAAAAACAAAATGTGCTTTTTTTGATTCTCTGCTCCCCCTAGAAGCTGACCGTGGTACTACAGGTCACACTCTGAACAAACTGCTGGGTGAAAAGCAGAAATTTGTTGCTATTCCTTAACATTCAGTACAAAACGTTTGAGATCCTAACTGAAAATCGGTTATGATCTGCACTTTAACAAAAGTATGAGTGTAAGGATGTGCATTCTGCAACCATATTGCAGATTGTATAGATTTTTTTTCCAAATAATTTGTTTTTTAATTGTATTGTATAAGATATAGGAACACATGGCGGAAAAATGTTTCTCACGCCATTTTAAACAGGTGTGTCAACCTATATATAGACTACTGTATTATTTTGACAGCAGTCGTGACAACTGTTGCCTGTCTTGCAACAGATCATGGTTTTCACCTTGGTTTTAAATGTCTGCCGAAATATGGTGAAAGTAGCTTATATTTAACTCAAGGTTATCAAACCAGCCCAGGCTGAGTTTCAGATTTTGTGTCTGTCGGATCAGCAGCTTTTAAAGGTAAACAATGAGAAGGGAGACAAAAAAAATCCCAGCAATGTTGGAAAAGTGTGCCAGCAGAATCTGCACCTGTTTAGTCAAGAAACAAGTTTCAGCTCCAGGAAACAGACTAGAGACTCTTAGAAAGTCAACCTGTTCCCATTCCAGATTTAAAAGTTTTCACTTTTTCTATTATGATTGCTTTTCTTCCATTCCTGCATAAGTGCTGACAGGATACACTAAACTGACTGGATATCAGTACTGCACTGTAAATGTAAAAAGTAATGTCTAGAAACTTCCACTCAGTGCTCATAGTTTACAGCTCCGTTGCACCAGGATAGTACTTCTACACTGGTTCTAGGCCTCAAGTGTATTTGGAAGACTCAGATTTGGCAGATTTTGTGATGACTGAACAAAAAGCAACAAGGAAAATATGGTATTTTTAAGGGAGCCAAACTTCTTCATGTAGTTTGGGAAGATTTAAATTACTAGAATACTAAATGACACTCAGTAAGGCTACGACTGTTCTTTAAATTTTTACTTTGTGAACAGCTTTAGTTTACTTCAGCTCTCTTTTGTAAGCTTTTGATCTGTCTGGTTAATGGGTAAATCTACCAGCATTCTAGAACACTTTCGCAGTTTAATCTACATGATTTATACAGAAATGTTGATTTTGTTTATGCCATTTTATTTATTTTTTTGTCTGCCTGGAAAATGTATGACAAAGCAATTAAAAAAAGACAAGCTGCTTAACAAAAACAAAGGAGGAGTTTTCCAAATGAATGTATACTGTCGGTTAAAATAAATTGAAGAAAAAAAAACAACAACAAAAAGGACCGCTTAACACTGCAATGAATCGAGTCCCCTCCACAGGTGGGTTTTTCTAAAAACTGTGGATTTATACTGAATGAAATCATACGTGTGGCCATTTTAATCTGCATTAGTTACTACTACAAAAATAAAATAAAATATTGGAAAAATATATCTATATGTGACGGTGAACGGGTAGCCTACGTTTCTGGTTTTGTGTGTTATTACTACGTTACGTGTTTCTGATGGCGACGCTTATTTATAAAAACACGCCAGCGTGTTAGTGCTAAAAACACAACTAAACAGCGTGTTCGCTGACTAAACGTCCAGTTCTACAGATAAGATATTAACTAACGGAGACGTGTATTTTTTTTCTCGCTGTTGTCATTGCAAGTCGCTTTTTGTTTCGTTTTGCTTTTCCCACAACAGCGCTGAAGTCGAATAAAAGTGTCAAACTAGTGCCTCGCTTCTTGATAGCTTGACTTCATACCTGTATGCTAAATAAAATATTCACACCCTGGCGTAAACGCTCGGGTTCAACACAAACTTGCCTGAGTTGTAAGCAAAGAAATTCCGCGGCTGCGTTTGTTTTTGCGTCCCGTAAGCTTGTCTGCTAAAAAATTTTTATTTTTTGCTAAATAAATAAATAAATAAATAAATAAGACTCGTTCACTTACCTGCAGGACACCGTGATTTCAACTTTAGTGGCAGGAATAGACTGGTTCAGCGGGTCGAAGTCACCTATCGACGCCATGTTTAGGAAAGTGTTGTTCATGCTTTCAGTTTTTCGGGCTTTTCCTCCTTTTATTTTCCTTCAGTCCAGCCCCCTTTTTTTCTTTCTTCTTTTTTTTTTTTTACAATCGACGGAAGCGGATTAAAAGCGAACAGCGTGCGCGCCTCCTCGGTGAGAAGTGGAGCAAAGGTGCCACAGAGGAGGAGAGGAGAGAGGAGAGGAGAGGAGAGAGGAGCTGGGAGATGTGATGTCACTTCACTGTTTCTCACTCCCCCTCCGCTGTGTGCTTATTCCCCCCCGTTTCTAGCTTTCTTTTGTCCTCTTCCCCCCCTCTCTTTTTCTGGCTCCCTCTCTCGACTCCAATTCACTGCCCGGGATGCCCTTCTTTTTTATTAGCGTGGAAGTGGCGACAATGATACGATCACCAATAAAATCAAACAATAAATTTTTCATGCAAACTCCTTCCTGCGAGAAAGTGTCTGTGTCACACAACTTAGCCTCTTTGCCTTCAATGGTCTCAATCACACCAGTTCGATTCATATTGATTCAGTTCATTCCAATGAGGGCTGCTTATGAGGCCAGAAGCCCCAGCTACCACACTTTCCATGGCCGGATCAACCTTTTTATGAAACCGAGGGGAAATATGCACTGTTACACCCCCCCCCCCCAAAAAAATCCTCTCATTATTAAGGGTTCACCCTAGAGACACATGCAAATCCAAAAACACATGCAAATCACATGAAGGCTGGTTCTGTTCTGGGGATTACTGTGGAACATCTGGAGATGATACAAAGAAGAATTCTTCATTAAATCAAAGCAAAATTTGGACAATCCTGAGTATCCTCTTTGTGAAACTGATGAGTGTCTTCAGTCGGAGGCTTCTTCAGTTTCGCTGCAACACAGACCGCTGCAGGAAATCCTTTCTGGCCACAGCCATCATGGTCTACAACAACTCCTTATGAAACCGCTACAACAACACTTAATATCCCGGGGCATCGCGTGGCGCAGTGGGTTAAGACAGGCACCCTATGTTCAGAGGCCTTAGTCCTGGATGCGGTTGTCCCGGGATTCCAGCCTGAGGACATTTGCCGAATGTCTCTCCCCTTTCTATAACCCTGTCCACTTTCAATAAAGGCCACTGTGGCCACAAAAACCTTAAAACAAAAAAACACTTAATTTCCCTCTGGGATCAATAAAGTATTTTTGAATTTGAACTGAAATTAAAAACACTTGCAAGAACAAAAGATTTGCAAAATAAAAAAAAACACATGCAAAGTCCAAACACTTGTATATCCCAAAACACATGCAAAATCCCAAAACACATGCATATCCCAAAACACATGCAAAATCCAAATCACATGCAAATCCCCAAAACACATGCAAATATCAAAAACCACATGTATATCCAAAAACACATGCAAAATATAACACTTGCAAATACAAAAACACTACGTCCTGACGCTAACCGTACATCGCGATACGCCAGTTGATCGCAAATTCCATGTATACAGGAGTAACTATCTCTGCTCACGCATGTAAACGGGTCATTCCGAATGTTTCAGAAACCAGAATAGTGACCTTAACCCGAATATTGGCTCCATCTAAACATAGTCACTGGTCATTAGGGGGTTTCATGCCTGCAGTGCTGTTATTTACACTTTCTTCTCATTTCAAACAACATTTCTGCTGTTCTTGCACATTTGTTTGCAGTACTTTTGTCACTTTTTAAAAATAGTCTGTTTCATCCACAAATAAACATCCACATTTTGTAAGTATTTAATATTTATCCTGCTCAGCTACACATTTCTTGAACCACATTATGCTATTTTTAATACCTTCACATTGTACAACAACTGACTGTTTTAGTGTTGTAAATTTGCCCTTACATTACAGTATAGTATTTAGTTTTTTGTATTTATATATTTTTACCTTGGTTTAAATCTGTCACTTTGTTAAAAGCCTGAATTTCCCCAGTGTGGGACAATAAAGAGAATTTCTATTCAAATCTAATCAGATCATTTCATACAAGGCTACATTTGTGAATGTCATGGTTGTCACAGAACTGACTCTTAAGCATACACAGCAACAGTCGGGACTCAGAAAGATTTTGAGAAGTTTTCTTAAAGTTCTGCAGGTCGGGTTCTGAAGAGAGCAGACTGGGTCGACGGAAGGCGAGGACGCCACTGGAAGGTAAGGATATGGGTGAGGATTAATAAAGAATATTATGGAAGATTGGAGACAGACGAATAACTCACTGGAAGGACTGAAGATCCGGACTGGAGAGGGAGGTAAGGATTCGGAGGCTCTTCAATAAGAGACTGGTCGATGATGAATGAACGGGGTACCCAGGAACGTTCTGGACTGTAACCCTCCCAGTCCACCAGAAACTGATACCCCCGCCCCCGACGGCGGGTCTCCAGGATGCGTGACATGGTGTAGACTGGACCCCCATCGATCATGCGGGCTGGTGGAGGGGTAGGAGGCGAGGGACACAAGGGACTCACGGAAACAGGTCTGATCTGGGAGACGTGGAACACTGGATGGACACGAAGGGAAGACGGGAGCTTCAGACGAACCGCCACAGGGTTCAGGACCGCAAGGATAAGGAAGAGACCCAAGAAACGTGGGGCGAGTTTCCTGGAAGTGGCTTTCAGGTTGATATTCCTGGCGGATAACCACACCATCTGACCAGGGCTGTAGGATGGTGCGGAAGAACGGTGGCAGTCAGCATACTTCTTTCTCTGAAAAGAGGTCCGTTGAAGGGCTGCCCGGGTTTGAAACCAGATTCTCTTGCAGGAGTTGATGTACGTTTGAACCGAAGGAAGTACAGAATCAGGAACAGAATTGGGCAGCAATGAAGGTTGGAAACCGAAGGTTGGAAACCGACTGAGGCTTCAAATGGAGACCGACCAGTGGCAGCAGAAATGTGCGTGTTATGAGTGTACTCAATCCAAGGTAAATAAGCGCTCCATGACTGTGGATTGGTGGAACACACACACTTGAGGGCATCTTCGACCTCCTGGTTGAGTCTCTCACACTGGCCGTTAGTTTCGGGGTGAAAACCCGAAGATAAACATGGTTCGGCACCGAGTGAGCGACAAAACTCTCCCCAAACCTGAGAGGAGAATTGAGGACCTCCATCCGAGGTGATTTCTGAGGGAATGCCATGCAGTCGGAAGAGTTGAATAGTTGAAAAGGAGTTTGGCCGTCTGGATTGCAGAGGGAAGTCTGGATAAGGCCACTAGGTGGCAGGCCTTAGAAAATCGATCAATGATCGTGAGGATGACAGTTTTACCCTTGGAAAGCGGGAGACCAGTAACGAAGTCCAGGGCGATGTGGGACCAAGGACGGGCTGGAATGGACAGGGGTTGCAGGAGACCAGAGGGGGTTCAGTGGGTATTCTTGTTTCTATTACAGATATGGCAAGCAGAAACAAACTCCTTGACATCTTTGTTGAGGCCCGGCCACCATAAATACTGCTGTAGGCAAGCCACCGTTCTGCTGACCCCCGGATGGCAGGTGAACTTTGAGGAATGTGCCCAGAAGATGGCTTTGGATCGGACGGAGGAAGGAACAAACCGTCTACCGGGTGGACCACCCCCGGGGTCAGGCTCCAGCTGGGAAGCGGTGTCAATCTGTCGCTCCAGGTCCCACGAAAGGCTCCCAATCCTGCACGAGGGTGGCAGGACGGGCTCGGGGGTCTCGGGGTAAGAATCAGGGGAAAACTGTCTGGATAGAGCGTCTGGTTTCGTGTTTTTAGATCCGGGTCTGTAAGTGATGTTGAAGTTGAACCTGGAGAAGAATAGGGACCAACGAAACTGTCTGGGGTTGAGACGTTTGGCACTTCTAAGGTACGCCAAATTCTTATGATCCGTTAGGATCAGAATCGGTCATTCGGTTGCCTCCACCCAGTGCCTCCACTCCTCCAAGGCGAGTTTGATGGCCAAGAGTTCCCGGTCCCCCACATCCTATCGGCTCTCTGTGGGAGAAAATCTTTTAGAAAAGAAGGCACATGGGTGGAGCTTACCATCGGCTGTGGAACGTTGGGAAAGGACTGCGCCAACGCCAGTGTTAGAGGCGTCGACCTCCAGGATGAATTGAGCCTCTGGGTCTGGTTGAATCAGAATGGGAGTTTGGGTGAAGCGCCGTTTAAGTTCCTTGAATGCATGGTCCGCCTCTGGGTTCCAGGAAAAAACCTGTTTGGTGGAAGTTAAAGCAGTGAGAGCAGCTGCAACGACGCTAAAACCTCTGATAAAGCGTCTGTAAAAGTTGGCGAAGCCAAGGAACCGTTGGAGCTGCTTTCTGGTCTCAGGGGGGGCCACTCCTCCACTGCTCGGACTTTGACTGGATCCGCCTTCATACATCCTGCTTCAAAAATGTAACCTAAAAAGACCAGATGATTTATGAAACACATTTTTCGGCCTTGACGTATAGACTATTCTCCAATAGCCTGGTAAGGACCTGCTGGACGTGGACTCTGTTCTTGAAGATTTCTGGAAAAAATGAGAATGTCGAGATATACAAAAACAAATATATTAAGAAAATCACGGAGGACATCATTAATGAGGGCCTGAAAAACTGCTGGAGCATTGGATAGACCAAACGGCATGACCAGGTATTCGAAATGGCCTATGTGGGTTTTGAAGGCGGTCTTCCACTCATCTCCTTCTCGGATTCTGATCAAATGGTAAGCATTGTGGAGATCTAGTTTCGTGAAGACTTTGGCTTCTCGGACTGGTTCAAAAGCAGAAGAAATAAGAGGTAAGGAATATTTATTTTTTATGGAGAGGTCACTCAGGGCCCTATAATCAATGCATGGACGGAGGGTCTTGTCTTTAACGGAAAAAAAAGGGCGCCCATGGGAGAGGTGGACGGGCAGATCAAACCTGCTTTAAGTGACTCATTGTTATATTTCTCCATAGCCTCTTTCTTTTTTGGCCAGGCTGAAGAGTCTACCAGCAGGCAGAGGAGCACCAGGCATGAGCTCGATGGCACAATCGTACGGACGTTGAGGAGGAAGAGAAAGGGCTTTTTCCTTGCTGAAGACGGGGTAGAGGTCGTGATACTCTGAGGGAACTGAAGTAAGATCAGGTAGCGGCTCTGAACTTTCCGTAGTCTCATAACGAGGAACAGCAGAACGTAGACAATCCGCATGACAAGCCGTACTCCAAGACTCAATATGTCAGTTAGACCAGTTAATGACAGGATTGTGTTTTTTAAGCCAAGGGTATCCAAGAACAATATCGGAATCGGTGATGGGAAAAACCAACAGACTAATTTCCTCATGATGATTTCCAGAAGTTATGAGGGTGAGATCTTTAGTTTTCTGGGAAATAGCAGTTAACTGGTGACCATCTAAAGCTGAAAGTTCTTTGAAGAGGTTCTACAGGGACAGAAAGTTGTTGAACCAACTGGAGACTGATCAAACTTTGCTCAGATCCAGAATCAATTAAAGCATTGATGGACAGGTGGCGGTCTCCTACCACAAGAGTAGCTGGAAACGCCAGCTACTCCCAGCGTTAACGACGGGCTCCTCCTTTTGGGCGAATTGGACAGACAGCAATAAAATGCCCCTTGGTTCCACAGTACAAACAGGCCCGATCCTCCATCCGTCTTTGGCGCTGTGCCGGAGTGAGCCAAGTTTTCCCGATCTGCATGGGCTCTGAGTCATCGTAGTAGAGAGTGCCCCCTGAGCTGGAATTTGGAACAGGTTGAGGCTGAAAAACAACTGGAGAAGATGAATATTGTGCTCTGATTCTTGATCTTTCCCTGATACGTGAATCAATCCCATTGAAGGGCTCGGTCACGGAATAACGCAATGCAGTAGGAGATTCTGTTAGTGTCAGAAGAGAACTGGGTCGGGGATCTTTCAAAGGCTAGAGCACATTGCATGAGGAAACCTTTACTTTTACTCATCTCCCCTGAGAACGGTTCGGGCGGAGGAGATACAACTTCTCTGAAGGGTGAATGGAAAACCGTCTGAACTTGTGCGGCAGAAGAATTCGGGTTGCTGGAAGTCGCGGATCTGGAGGAACGGAGTTCGTTTAACATTTGCGTTATCTGATTAAGTCCTTGCTGAAAACTTTGTTACTGTTGGACCAAATTCTGGAGTACAGCTTCGTGTCTACCTAGCATGGCTCCCTGTTCCGAGAGAGCCAAGTGCAGCTGTGTAACAGAGTCGATTTGGTCAGATGATTCTGTCATGGTTGTCACAGAACTGACTCTTAAGCATACACAGCAACACTCGGGACTCAGAAAGCTTGAGAAGTTTTATTAAAGTTCTGCAGGTCGGGTTCTGAAGAGAGCAGACTGGGTCGACGGAAGGCGAGGACGCCACTGGAAGGTAAGGATATGGGTGAGGATTGATAATAATAATAATAATAATAATATAGAAGATTGGAGACGGACGAATAACTCACTGGAAGGACTGAAGATCCGGACTGGAGAGGGAGGTAAGGATTCGGAGGCCGGAGGTTATAGAGAGCGGTAGGAATCTCAGGTGAGTCTTCCTTCGTTGCAGGTGTTGACGGAGCTGAGCCCCGGAGCGGAACTACCTGGAGCAGTGACAGCAGGGCGATGGAGGAGGAGCGGCCACAAGCCCCAAGGGAGACGAACGTTGGTAGTGGATTGTGAGATCGGGACTTCAGAGAGACGCAGAGGATTTCAACAGAGGAACCCAGGATCGCAGGAGAAGCTCGGGTGGACGACTAGAGACCACAAAGGAGAATACAGGTAAGACTAGGCAGGATAACTTGTATCGAAGACAAGCGTTGAGGTCAGTTACCACTCATGGGAACGGAATCATCTGACACTTGTCTGGTGGAACCACTCCTGTAAAATACTGCCAGCGCTGATGAGGTAACCAGCTCCAGGTGTGTCAGCTCAATACTCAGCACCTGAGGAAGGAAGGAAGAGGAAATGGAAATGGGGGGGGGGCAAGTGATAGTTATTTATGGAGAGAAAGGGGTTTGAAGCCAGGGGGCATGTTATAGCTATTAGCATAGGTTTTTCAAATTAAAAAATACTTTATTGATCCCAGCGAGAAATTAAGTGTTTTTGTGACTTCTATTATTTAAGTCTCTTTAAAGAGTTTATGTAGATGCTGATGGCTGTAGGCAACAAGGATCTCCTGTAGCGGTCTGTGTTGCAGCAAGTCTAAAGACTCAGACTGAACATACTCTGTTGCTGTAGATGCAGTGTCATAAAGATGATGTGGATTTGCATGCATTTTTGGACTTTGCATGTGTTTTTGTATTTTGCAAGTGTTTTTGTATTTTGCAAGTGTTTTTGTATTTTGCATGTGTTTTTGTATTTTGCATGTGTTATGGATTTTGCATGTGTTTTGGGATTTGGAATTGTATTTGGATTTTGCATGTGTTTTGGGATTTGGAATTGTATTTTGCATGTGTTTTGGGTTTTGCAGATGTTTTGGGATTTGGAATTGTATTTGGATTTTGCATGTGTTTTGGGATTTGCAGTTGTTTCTGGATTTTGCATGTGTTTTTGAACTTGCAAGTGTTTTGTCTCTAGGGGCCACCGTACATGCTGGGCATCTCAATTTGTACAGAAAACAACATTTGAAGACTTGACCATTAATATATTGGCATTTAATAGGTGGAAAATAAGGTGAACCATTATCTTTAAGAACATACGGTGGATAACAAAATTAGGACATCCCATTAAATATTTACTTCTTTTGTGCGGATGTGTTCTAGAAAAGGACAAAATTGCACCTACAATAAGGAAAAAAAGAGAAAAGAAGTTAGAAGGCCCTAATCCCTTATAGCTTTCATACACGCTTCCGGATACGCTTACACATTTTTATGTTTAATTTTAAAGCTCTGAGTGGTTTGGCCCCTTCTTACCTCTCAGAGCTGCTCACCCCGTATACACTGTGGAGGTCCCTTCATTCCGCTGACCATCACTTACTAGAAATACCAAGATCCCGATGCAAAACCCGTGGCGAACGAGCCTTTTCAATCTGTGCACCAAAACTCTGGAATGAGCTTCCAATGCACATCAGACCATAACTAGATGTTTTTAAGTCCTGTTTAAAGACATACTTTTACACCCTTGCTTTTAATCTTTAATCTTTAGTCTCTGTTTATGTATTTTAACACCTATACTTTATTCTTCTTATCCTGCTTGTATTTTTTCCTCTTGTATTGATTGCCTCGTGTTTGTTTTTGATTATGTTAGTTTTTTTTGTTTTGTTTCATGTCTTTATCCAAATTGTACAGTAATTTAGTCAGCTCTCATGCTTTTAAAAAAATGTGCTTTATCAAATAAATGGTATGGTAATTGTATAGTGAGCTGGCCAGACCTTTTGGAGCAAAACATCCCCAAATCATGACCCCCTCACCTCCTTGCTTTACAGTTGGCATGAGGTTCTTTTACTAGAATGCTGGATTTGGTTTGTGTCAAATATGTCCTCTGTTCTGGTGTCCCAAAAGATCGGTTTTGGACTCATTTGTCTAAAGAACCATGTGATGGACTGGCGACCTGTCCAGGATGTACTCCGCCTCTCGCCCCTCTGAAAGAGCGAAAGTCTCCCCTTTTTGCACACCTCACATGGAAGCTAAACTTGTGCAGTCTCTATTTTGAATTTACAGGCATGCACTTTCACATCAACAATAGCAATGGCCTACGGTAGATGCCATGATTAATTTTTAGGGTTTTCTGGGACTTCTTTTGACATCTCGAAGTCTGCTTTCAGGGTGAACTTGCTTGAACAGCCAGATCTGGGCATGCTGTTCCACCCAGTTGAACATTTTATTTCAAATCAATATGATACCTCTTTAAAAACCTTATCTAACTTCTAAGCTGCTAAATATTATTTCTGATGGCTTTAAACAACTCTTTAGGTCTCACCATTGGATAATGCCTAATTAAATGCGTGAGATTTAAAAAGGGTAAACCTCCTTAAAAATGCTGAGTAACGATGGGATGGTGGGATGGAGTCTGTAATGGATCGACAAAATGGGGCCTCACCTGCAGTCTGGTATGGGAATACCTTGAGATTCTTGACAAAGAGCGAAATTGTCACCTTGGAGAGGAATCTCTGAGTTACCCTCTTGGCGTTTTATTCCACATGAATTGATGGAATTGAGTTTATCAATCGCTTGTTTTCTTCTGGCTGTGTCCCATGTATTTTTGTGGTGCCTTTTTTCCCAAAACGTTGAGCCTGTAATTCTTGTCATAACTCAGATGTCTCCAACAGGTCCAGTTTTTAGCCCATTTAACCCCTGCTTTATCTCTTTTTTTCCCCCCTGCAAACTAATAACGTATTTCAGTCACACTGAGCAATGGAATGCAAAAGCAAGATTCTTGCTAATAAATAGCTTACAGCTGTGGCTTTTAGTATGGCTCATATGCATAGCAGCCATGTTGGATACTGGACTTGGGGCTGCTCGGAGAGCTCTGACTTCCCGAGTTAAAACTCCAACTTCGGACAGCGCTCTCACTTTTGACTGTTATCTCTGAAAATGTGAGTCTAAAAAGAACACAGTATAAAACTTCAGCTAGATGGAGGAATTATTCTCTACATGATGCTGTGGAATTACTGTTTATTGGTTTAAGGGAGAGTTTGTATTTGTTTGGAAACAGCTGATCTTTAACGGGGACTGGAGAATGTCCAGAAGCAGCTTAGAAGAGCCACTATCCTTCAGGAGTCAATCACCCAAAACAGGGTTAAAAAAAACAACAACCTTGGATCGTCCACAAGCTCTTGTTTTGAAGTCTTTCTTCAAGATTTGCAAATGTTTTATTAAAGGTTTTGTGGCCTTTATTTAACAGTGGATAGTACAAAAAGGGGAGAGATATGGGGTTAGAGACATCCGGCAAAGGTCCACGGGGACGGGAGTCGAACCCGGGACTGAGGTCTCTGAACATGGGGGGCGCCCTTCTTAACCCAAGATTTGTTGAGTCCTAAAGACAATACCATTACATAAGGCAACTTTGACATTATATCAATCAGTTTACTTCAGAAAGCATCACTGTTTGTAGCAGTTTCTGGTTACATACGTTGTCCATGTAGATTTACTGGATTCTCCCTGTAAGAAAGAAGATTATTGATGTTATGATTTCTAACATCCGCTCGGAAACCCCCAAAAAAGCTAACGTTCCTGCCTTTCCTTTTTACATGGAACAGGTTTAATCTACCTAAAGGCACATACTACTTTTGCAGGGAATGGAGTGACACTTTAAGGAATGCTGAAGGAAGGAGGAGTGGCAGATTATGAGGACGCTGTGTTTTCATGAGGGACCTTTTGTACTTTGAACTGTCAGCCTGTGTGTTTATCAGAGAGCTCATATGGGAAGCCCAGGCTTTGTTTTATGATGTGTGCTTGCGTACAAGTAAACAAGGAGAAAAAGGAAGGCATACCTATGTAGAACTGATTAACATCCCAAACTGAGGGGAAAAGAGATCGTACCTAATGTACTGTCATCAGAGAATATGGTTCTCAGTATTTAGACAAAAAGTGGAATTTATTTTCTATGTACTTATTGGAACTCCACAAAAAAAATGACACCAATTTGTGAGTGTTTGGATGATGTTTAGACGATAAAGTCATTGGATGCTAATATGACACATCCTTGAATTACTCAGTGCCTTTACCGGCCAACCGCATTTCTAAATATAGCCATCTCACATGCTGTCTGACACGCCCTGGGTTTGATGAGTAGCGTGGTGGTGGTGAAAACCATTACAGCACCTTTGGGCAAACATCATGGCCCCGCCCTCTGTCCATGAGGGGGTGGATGAGTCCTTGTTACACACACACACACACATACGCACACAAGGCCGGAAAATTAAGCTGAAGCTTAATGTTATACGCATTACTGCCATGAGTCTCTGTACCAAACGGAGAAAGAAAAAAGCCCAGTTATGCATGAGCACCGCACTCACACACAAAGTTTTTGTTTCACATGCTGTAAAATTGTTGATTCAGGATTTTTATAATTCAGCAGATTACTCCTGTAACATAGGATAAACATACAGACCCTTTCGAAAAAATGTGAATATCATGGAAAAGTTTATTTATTTTCATAATTCCATTCAAAAGTTAAACTGCCATAGATTATAGATTCAGGGCCCACGACTTAAACGATTTCAAGTATTTAGTGTTGTATTTGTATATAATTTGGGCTTTCAGCTCATAAAACCCACGAAAACAGGAATTAAAAAAGTTAGAATACTGTGACAAAATCAGGCCAAATTTTACAAGGCATGAATGTTTTAAACTGAGTGTCACACACTACTAATCTACTAAACTCAAAGCACCTGAACAGATTTTCCCAGGTGTCATTAAATTGCTTCACTTTGGTTCAATTGTCTCAGTAATGTTTAATATGGGGAAGACTGCAAACTTGACAACTGGCCAGAAGACCATCACTGATACCCTCCATAGGATGGGTAAGCCACAAAAATACTGGCTGTTCACTCTGTGTCCAAGCATATCAATAGAAAGTCTAGTGGAAGGGCAACATGTGGCAGGAGAAGATGCACCAGCAGAGGAGCTGACCGTGGGCTTCAGCGGATTATCAAACAGAGAAGATTTACGAATCTGGCAGAGACCCAGAAAGAGTGGAATGAGCCGGGAGTCACAGCTTCAAAAACCACCACATTCAGACGCATCTGAGAGATGGGCTACAACTGTTGGAGTCCTCGGGTCAATATACTTCTGAGTCTGAGTCAATCTAGGAAGCGTCTCAACTGGGCCAAGGAGAAGAAGGATTGGACTGTTGGCCAGTGGTCCAAGGTCCTCTTTTCCAATGAAAGTAAAATGTGCATTTCATTCGGGAATCTGTATGAGGATCTGTATGGAGATGCAGATTTCATCTTCCACCAGGACCTGGCCCCTGCCCATACCACCAGAAGCACCAAAACCTGGTTTGATGCTCATGCCATCACAGTGCTTGACTGGCCAGCCAACTCGCTGGACCTAAACCCCATTGAGAATCTATGGGGTATTATCAGGAGGAAAATGAGGGGCACCAGACCCAAAAACAAAGAAGAGCTGACAGCAAGCATCAAGGAAATCTGGGCTTCTATAACTCCCTGGCAATGCCACAGGCTGATTGCCTCAATGCCACAAGGCAGTGATTAAGGCAAAGTGATTCTATACCAAGTATTGAAGATTGACATATCGTTTTGATCTAGAATAAAATAATACATTAAATAAAATAATGTTCTTTTTTTTCTGCCAAATCTGAGAATTAAATGGTGATTTCTTCACAGTATTCAAATTTTTTGAATTCCTATTTTCATGGGTTTTATGAGCTGGAAGCCCAAATTATGTACAAATAAACAACTAAATACTTGAAATGATTTAAATTGTGGGCCCTGAATCTATAAGTCTAACGTTCTGAATGCAATTATGGAAATAAATACACTTTTCCATGATATTCAAATTTTTTAGAAAGGGTCTGTAAAGCTGTTTGTTTCAAATGAACTCTCACACAACCTACAGGTCCTTCTAAAAAAATTAGCATATTGTGATAAAGTTCATTCTTTTCCATAATGTAATGATAAAAATTAAACTTTCATATATTTTAGATTCGTTGCACACCAACTGAAATATTTCAGGTCTTTTATTGTTTTAAAACTGATGATTTTGGCATACAGCTCATGAAAACCCAAAATTCCTATCTCAAAAAATTAGCATATTTCATCCGACCAATAAAAGAAAAGTGTTTTTAAAACAAAAAAAAGTCAACCTTCAAATAATTATGTTCAGTTATGCACTCAATACTTGGTCGGGAATCCTTTTGCAGAAATGACTGCTTCAATGCGGCGTGGCATGGAGGCAATCAGCCTGTGGCACTGCTGAGGTGTTATGGAGGCCCAGGATGCTTCGATAGCGGCCTTAAGCTCATCCAGAGTGTTGGGTCTTGCGTCTCAACTTCCTCTTCACAATATCCCACAGATTCTCTATGGGGTTCAGGTCAGGAGAGTTGGCAGGCCAATTGAGCAAAGTAATACCATGGTCAGTAAACCATTTACCAGTGGTTTTGGCACTGTGAGCAGGTGCCAGGTCGTGCTGAAAAATGAAATCTGCATCTCCATAAAGCTTTTCAGCAGATGGAAGCATGAAGTGCTCCAAAATCTCCTGATAGCTAGCTGCATTGACCCTGCCCTTGATAAAACACAGTGGACCAACACCAGCAGCTGACATGGCACCCCAGACCATCACTGACTGTGGGTACTTGACACTGGACTTCAGGCATTTTGGCATTTCCTTCTCCCCAGTCTTCCTCCAGACTCTGGCATCTTGATTTTTCCGAATGACATGCAAAATTTGCTTTCATCCGAAAAAGTACTTTGGACCACTGAGCAACAGTCCAGTGCTGCTTCTCTGTAGCCCAGGTCAGGCGCTTCTGCTGCTGTTTCTGGTTCAAAAGTGGCTTGACCTGGGGAATGCGGCACCTGTAGCCCATTTCCTGCACACGCCTGTGCACGGTGGCTCTGGATGTTTCTACTCCAGACTCAGTCCACTGCTTCCGCAGGTCCCCCAAGGTCTGGAATCGGTCCTTCTCCACAATCTTCCCCGGGGTCCGGTCACCTCTTCTCGTACAGCGTTTTCTGCCACACTTTTTCCTTCCCACAGACTTCCCACTGAGGTGCCTTGATACAGCACTCTGGGAACAGCCTATTCGTTCAGAAATGTCTTTCTGTGTCTTACCCTCTTACTTGAGGGTGTCAATGATGGCCTTCTGGGCAGCAGTCAGGTCGGCAGTCTTACCCATGATTGCGGTTTTGAGTAATGAACCAGGCTGGGAGTTTTTAAAAGCCTCAGGAATCTTTTGCAGGTGTTTAGAGTTAATTAGTTGATTCAGATGATTAGGTTAATAGCTCGTTTAGAGAACCTTTTCATGACATGCAAATTTTATGAGATAGGAATTTTGGGTTTTCATGAGCTGTATGCCAAAATCATCAGTTTTAAAACAATAAAAGACCTGAAATATTTCAGTTGGTGTGCAATGAATCTAAAATATATGAAAGTTTAATTTTTATCATTACATTATGGAAAAGAATGAACTTTATCACACTATGCTAATTTTTTGAGAAGGACCTGTATTGCAATTAGTAAACAGATTTGATGCTACTTCGACTCAAAATGGAGCCTTATCAACAATGTGAAAAAAGCACACATTTCACACAGAAAATAATAAATCGTCCAGCCATGTTTTCATAGCAGGGGTCGCATGGGTAAAAAGATGAGTAGGGAAACCCAGACCTCACTCTGCACAGTGACTCTCTTCAGGTGGAATTTTCCCCAAGGCCTTCCCTGAACCGAAGAGATATGCAATCTTTCAAGCTAGTTCTGGAAGCTCCTACCAGTGGGATTTGCCCCAAAATACCTAAAACCCTGTTTTCAAGGCTGAATCCAGCTGTTTGAAATGTAGTTCTTTACGTCATAATCTATATTTCGTTACCATACCTGAACATTGACAATCTGAATCTCAGCTTTTCTCATCAGCTCTTTCTGTACCACGACAGACTGGAGCTCCATTCTGCCATTACTTATGAAGAAGACATCGAGATATTTGAGCTGCAAACCACTTCAGTGCATGCTGAAGGTCATGGCCAGAAGAGATCACCAGCATCAGTGTCAGTGACACCATGTGACCTTAAGGTCACCCAAACTTCACCACAAACATGCCTTGAGATTCTGTCCATAAAGACCACAAACAGGATTGGGGACAAGGGTGAAATCCATCCTGCACTAAAACAAGCTGGACTTTGTGTAGACACAGGTCTTGCTTTAATTATGTAACAACCGGATGCCATGCTTCTGCAACTTCCGCTACAAATAAAAACATTGAGGGACACAGTCAAAAGGTGTTTCTAGATCCATAACACACAAATGGACCCGATAACCAAACTTCTGTGATCTCTTTAAGAATTCTGCGAAAATAAAGATCTGGTCCACTAAGACGAGAGCCTTTAGATCATAGAACTCCAGCATCTAGATGCTTAAGACAGGAATATGACTACAGCCCTGTAACTTCAAACTAGATTGCTTTGTTAAGACGACTAAACAGAGAATTCCTCGAGATTTAAAGAAACAAAGGCGTGAACGATCAGTTCCAGCGTAGAAGGTGATATTACAGATCTGAGGGTGGCGAAGCTTCTAAGGAGAAAAAAAAAAAGAGCGACTCATTGTTTTAATATCATCATGCTGCAAAATCTGATCCATAGTGACACCAAGATTTCTTATATTAGGCCACAATCTAGGTTTATGAGAACCAGTACAGCAACCCACTTTAGGAACAGTTATGCCAGGGGCCACCGTAAGAACCTCTGTCATTTAACTTTAGAAAGTTAAGGGGCCATCCAATACCTGATTTCAGAAAAAAAACAGTGTTGCAGTTTGTTATCTCCATAAGTTCAAACGTAATTAAAAGTATACCTGGAGGTCAACTGCATACAAATGACATTAATACTTCACAAATAACCTTTCTGAGAGGCAAACAACAGAATGTGGCAGAGAACATATTTATTCACCTCTTGCCCCTTAAGGCAATCCCAATTGCAGTCAATGTATAGTTATTCCTAATGCTCTTAACGTTGATGTTGTAACTTTGTCTCGTGTACTATCCACTATCCCAGTTTTTTGTAGCAGCATCATATTACAATTTACACCCAAGCATATGTGTTTTAAAGTAAACAATATTTAATCATCGATTACAGTAAATTTCCTTTGCGTTAGAAGTAACTGTCTGGTAAAGGATTTCCTTGTAAATACTCACCGTTGTTGGTCTCTGATTTTCAGATCCTCCATCCAGGACAGGTGTTTATGAGGAGCCGGCCAAGCTTCTCCTGGTAGTATAGGTTCAAGATGTCATTGGTTGCATCACTGGGTACTACCAAAAGGGGGATTTCTTTTAGTAGTATTTATTCTTGTTAAAGTAACCTTTTGAGCTGCACTGTGTGGAGTCTTGTATCTAAAAACCATTGAACTTCTTGAGTGAGTTTGTAAATTAGATTAACAATCTGATTCCTGTTTCTTTGTTTAGATCGCATTGTTTGGTTTGACCCATTTACTGATTTTACAGACAAAAACGAATAAAATCTACGAGGAAGAAACTTGAACTTACTCTACATTACCTTCCAAAACACAAAACATTTAATCAGTATCGCTTGGTATACACTAGTGGGATTGTGTCTGTTTTTCTTCACGGGGACCAATTTCTTGTCTTTTCTTTAGGATAACCTTTGATTCTAGAGATTTATTTGACTCAATGAACTGAACTAGAGTCTTTAATAAAGTTATGCTGGTGCTGGCAATGTTCCATTTGGAGCAAATCAGTGAAGTGCTCTGTCAACAGGTAACAGGACTGCAGTTCAGACATAATTTATAATTTATGTTATGTTGGTCTCAATCAGTCCTTGGCAGTTTTGCACGGACTGAAATTTTTTGACATTTTTCATTTTAAAAAAACCAGACAGCTAAAACAAATGTTTACAATTTTGCGATAAATACCCATGCTTTTAGATTCTCCTACAGCTCGCACCAGGCCTAATTGTTGCCTGGGTAGATATGATCTGGCACAAAACACTAATTTACTCTATTTTGCTCAAGAGTTCAGCCAGAATACCCTCTTGATTTAATAGGCACTGACACCTACATATTTATTACTGATGTGCAATTATACAGAGATCTACTGCAGACAGTTCCATTCCTAGAGCCCCGTCCTGTCAACGAGCACAGAAAAGAGAATACGCTTGACCTGCTCAGTGTCAGCCATATCTCTCTCTCTCCCAATAACATTCCTCCACCTGGTCAAGAACACACTGACACTGATTATCAGTCTCCTGCTTAGTGTTCACATCCCACCCATTTCTTCCCGCGTAGTTTTTGCAAATAGATGTAAAACGGTGAATTAGGCACAGATGCGGCGTCTTTAAATATGCAGTCCTCCAATTTCATGCCGAAATCCTTTTGTAGGTGTATTACTGATGTTGCTCTCTCGCATCTGTTTCGCTGGCTCCTCCGGGAGGGTGCAGGGGTTGATTTCTGTACTTGGAATTTGGAGAGCGCCTAGGCAGCAGCATCACGGCTCATCGGTTCTGGTCATGCAGCAGCGGCGCTGGTATTTTTAGCAGGAGGATTCGCTCTGTGGATGCTCGGAGACGGGAGCCGGGGTGGTGGATACTGACCCCGTCCTCCTGAGCCTTGCTACTGCTTCGGAAAACGTCCTTAACCACCACTTGGCTGCCTCTATTAAATTCTCTTTATATCTATTTCCGTCTGTTGAAAAATTATATTCAGGCTTGACTCTATCTGATAATGATATAAACTATATAAATTGAAAGCAAATTAACTCGGAAGATGCTTAGAGCTCACCTATAGTGTCACATAGATCTTAAAGTGTGGCAAGCATGTGGATTCATCCCTGAATAAATCGTTTTTAGAACCACTTATTGCTGCAATTACAGCTGCGAGTATTTGGACTCACATCTAGAAATATCTGATTTTTGCCTCTTCTTTCTCTTCCAAATTTTAGAAAAGCACCCCCACAGCATGATGATGCCACCACTGTGGGATAATGTGTTTAGGTAGATGTGCGATATTACTATTCCATCCCATGTGAGTGTTTTGCTTGAAGGTAAAAGAATTAAAGTTTTGTTGTCATCTGATCTACTAATGTTGTTGGTTTGTGTTGGTCTGTCGCTTAAAATCCCAATAATATAAATGGTAAGACAAATGTAAGGGTACAAGCACTTTTGTAAGGCTCTATGTGTCCAGTGTCTAGTATCATTTTCAGCACAGGCTTTTCTTAAAAACAAAAGAAGTACAAGATGAGGCCGGATCTCCTCCCAGATCATTTCACACAGGAAATAACCGCTATTGATTGTATCGTATGGATGAATGCAGAGCGCCTGCAGCTATACAAATCCCATTCCAGAGGCAGATTTAACTGTGAAACAAGATAATCTGGTTAGACCCAATAAATACGTTCACTGAACAGATAAGAGGGGAATGTATTATCCAAAAGGATTGCACACTGCGCTACAAATAAACTGGAAGTGAAACTTGCAGCCCATGCAGGCTGTCTGAGAAGGGGTTATTGATTTCTTAGAAAAACTGATAATAAAGGCCATGTGCCAGCAGTTAGGCCATTATTTCATTCCTCTATACTGTAAAACTCCGCTAGGACAGAAACTTGACATTCTTCTAAGCACTTTTAGATGTTTTTTAGAAGCTTGTTTTTCTTCATCTATTGTTAGCCTGCAGACAAAAGGAAACAAAGTGATTCATGAAAAAACATTTGAGAAGTTTTGACAGGAAAGACTGGACATAATCTACTGCAATCTGGTATTAGTGAGTGCCTGGTATCTCTTTACACTCACTTCAATTAATGAATTCACATAAGAAAATTAGATCCCCCCCCCCAACCCCATTCATTTCAGAAAGTGAAACTCATATTATATAGACTTTACCCTTCCACTCAACTTTCTATGAGGATGCTAAATTTTTTCTTAATAGTATTCTAATTTTCTGAATTTCGTGTTTTCATTAACTTAAGGCGCAACCGTCAAAATGACAGGAAATAATCTAGGTATAGTAAAGAAATACAGTAATATGAGTTTCACTTTCTGTAATAAGTGACAGAAATATTGAACTTTTAACAATATTAAATGTTCTTTTAGCTGTACTTGCATATCTCTTAGATTTAAAGCAAATCCTACAGAAAGCAGTCTTGATCACCTTCTGTGGGTTTCCACTAGTTGCTTGGCAACTTCATGTTGGGGTAACTATGACTGTATAGGTTTTATTCATGTAAAATCCATGCTTTGTACCATTAAAAACTTACAATCCTATCCTGGTTTGTCTGGTTACAGAATGGCACAAAGGTTCCATAGGGAAGTTGCAGCAAAGAACGGGATTTTAAAACATTTTGTAAAGAAACCCACTTTCAAACATTAGGTTCACGTAAACAATTGAACATCAATGCCACTCTAAATTAACTGCAGAGGTTTTTAACGATGGAGAAGAAGGCTATGGCGGGGAGTTTATGCCAACTAACATTTTATTGCACTGCCTCTGAAACAAAGCATCAATGTCAGAGTTAGTTCTTTAGCTGCTTGGTGCAGTGCTTCATTAATGTGAATCTACTTGTTCTGATGGGTTGAAAAATCTTTTAAAGTGTATCATGGCTCTTTGATTTGCAATTCCCTGTCAAAATCAGGTTGCATGATATCATCTGAAAGCACTTATTGGGGGTAAGGCTGTAATGCAGAACAGAGACAGGGTTAAAATCATAAAGCATTATCAGGTAGCTCTGGTCAATGTTCTTCTTCCATGCAGCTGAACATTAAATATTGATCGTTTCATCACTCATCACATTAGGGTTCGCCTTCATCTGGAATTTCTGACCCTTTTTACCTTTCTGGGTTTTTTTTTCCTTCATCATCTTAGGCACATTATTTCTGCTTTAGTTACTTTAGTTAGATACCCACAAACGTTAATTTTCTGAAGGGAGTCAACATACATCTTACAATTTCAAATATTTAAATAAAGACAGTAAAAGAAGCAAAAGACTGACAAAATAGCCTAAATTCCAGGTCTTCTGCCTCAGTGTATTCAAACAGACATTACACAGCACTGCCACCATGTGGTCATTATAAACACTGCTACAGATTTATAAAACAGTTTATATTACAATTTATTTACACACGGTATCTGATATGTCCATTACATGAAACTCCGCATAACAGAATCAGCAAAAAGAGAACAACCCCCCCCCCCCCCCCCCGACATATTTGCACAACAGAAAGAACTTGCAGCTAAATGTCCAAAAATAAAGGAACTCTTCACATTTTGAGTAGCCTGTCTGATTAGTTAGGATTTAGGATAACCTACATTTCTTTAAAGAAAATGAAAACAGTCATTGGTACAGAAAACCAGGGTCTTCAATGCATTCTAGAGGGAACAGTGCTACCTCCAAAGAGGAGCACAATGTCGTTTTTCGATAAATCCAATTATGACGTAAAATGATTAAAAAACATTTACCCGATTTTCTTTTCCCAATAAAGTTCTCAAAAATCATGTAAAAAAAATAAAATAAAATCAATATACAGTAGGATTCATGACAGGCACTGTAAAACCACTGATTAGAGAGAAAGCTATCCCTTCAATTCTGTGCAAATCATCATCTATGACACAAAAAATGCGGTCATCAAAAGCAGTCAGTCACTGGTAATAAAGACATAACGGACAAATTTAAGAAAAATAAATAAATAGTAGCATTTCAGAGATATTTAAAACAATTGATTCTGTTTGCAAGAGACGATTCCAAGATTTAAGATTTCAGCAGAAAAAAGCCAAACTGTACATGTAGAACTGAATTCAGGCTTGCCTCTTCTCTTTGGGTTGGACCCATTTAAATATGTTGGAAAAATATGTTTTCACACAATGTGTACCAAATTCTACTGTACCTCTGAACTGAAAGATACAAGGTGCTTGATTCCATAAACAAACAGTATTTGCTTTCACATAGTTGAGATTACAAACGGCGTCTTATTATAGTTCAGATACTAAAAAAGGTACATTACTAAAAACCATGTAATGCCAAGGTTGCACAGCTAGATTTTAATGGGTAATGCTCTCAAGATCTGGTCACAGGAAAGAGATGGTGAAAAAAAAAAAGAAAAAATAAGGGTACTGATGAAAATCAGATTTTTATTTATTTATTTTTGCCTGAAAACCAACCGTGCTTTAAGAAAAGTACAGCTTTATTAACAGCAAGTAAATCATTTTACCCCAAACAGAAATATTTATGTGTAGGAACTATGGGGGACACCAAACACCTGGTGCTTTCCTGTAAATCTGGTCCATGGCCTACATTTTGACTAATTCATTCATTCAAAAAAGGGTTAAAGTTTTCTTTCAGTGTTCTGGTCTTTCAAACAAAAAGCACCAAGATGGAAAAAATACAATCAGTATCACTAATTAGCCAAAAAAAGCTTAAATCTGAAAAAAGAAATGCAGCAAATTGCAGCTCGCTTGCTTGCACTTTTCCGTATTGTTTCCAAAAGTTAAAGTCCTTATCAACGTTATGTGTGGTTGTGTTGTGCAGGTTTTAAACACAATAAATAGAACTGCCTCACGGTTATCACAGAGGGAAGAAAAGGCAAAAGAAACCCCCAAAACAACATTTTAAATAATTTGCTAAAAGTTAGCTTGATTGGTACGAAAGCGTTTAACTGCCAAAGCTAGGAAATAAATACGGGAGCAGAATCTCGTTAAAACGAGAAACCTTCTGGTTATAAAGAGATACGAAACTCGTTAAAACGAGAACTTTTTTTCTTAACAATATATAAACATACTTTGCTCTGACAGATTAGGACTTCTTTAAAAAGAATAAAGGGGCTCCCTCTGACTCTCCATCCTTTTCTTCCAGACAAAACTCAACCCACGAGGTGTTGCTGTACCTTTCTCCTTTAAACATACAGAAGTGCTTAACTACAAGAGCTTGGGGAAAAAAAACTATTCTGAGAAGTATCTCATTAAAATGACATAAAATTTGTTAGAATGATTTTTTTTATATCTTGTAATAACGAGATTTACACCTCACTAAAACCAAAAACATCTTCTCGTCTAAACGAGAAAGGTCATAAGAGTAAAACGACAACGCATGGCAGGATGTTTGAGTGGTAGTGTAGAAGAAGGGGAGTGAGAAGACGGTGTTTTATTTTTGAATTTACATAACTTGATGCGATGTGATGAACTTTATTTGAAAATGTGCAACTCTTAAAATTATTGGGGCTAGACTCCTGCCATCATCAAAAAATAAAACAGGAAAAAAAAGTTTGCTAACGTGACTAGCTGAACAGGGTTCAAGCAAGTTGTTTCAGCATTTGAATTTCAATGATTTAATATGGTTAATATCTCTAAAGAAAATGCTAACTAATAAATACTGTTTGCCAAACGAACTTTAAAGGTATTCAAATCCTAATTAGCCTCTGCAAGGCTAATTATCATTTCAAATTAAGCTAATTATCCCAGAAGGGATTCGTTTTGTAATTTGAGCTTTTTATGCTCTCCCGAAAGCAGGAACTGTGAATACATCTTGGAGTAGTGCTCTTATTTTACTCTCCAACAAACAGAGAGAGAAAAGAAAATGACTTGCAAACAACATACATATTGATGGACCACAAAGTATGTTTTTAGAGGCTTTCAGAGATTTTCTCCAGTACATTTGGCAGTAACAGCTTAAAAGCAAATTTTCAGTAGTTTGGTCCTTTAACTGAGAAAAAAAAACCTCACAGACACACAAGCGCACGCACACACACAAATAAAATGACCTGTACAGCATTGTCGCAAAGACAAGACATCACACATTTGTCCACAAACAGGATACGATCAGAGTTATTGATGAGCTTGGAACAGAAAATTGCTAGATCTGGGATTTTTTTTAAAATCATGTGATGTGGGAAGCAAACAATTTCATTACCACAGTTTCTTTTCTCTCAGCAGCTTTAAAAAGACCCCATGATCAATAAAATCCTATTTTTCCCAAATGTCTTGTGGCCATCATGACTCTACCACAGACTTCCAAGGCTTCCTTAAGTTCATGGTGATTTTGTTTTGACCTAAAATATTAGTAACGGTTTTCACCTGGACAACCTCGACACCAATTAGACTACATCCAATTTGGGATTCCTGACACAGATCCCTGTTGACCACCAGCTATAGTTCAACATCTCTAACTTCAAGCAAAAACAGTTAACACTCAATGTATAAAATAACTCATGATGACAAGTAGACGAGTCCAACCGTATGTGAATGACAGAGATCAGCTGTCAGTGAATTCCATCCTCCACGGAGTTCTTTGCTTCCCAGATTTTCACTGTGCGGTCACTATCAAAAACCACCAAGAAAACAGTAATAAACAATAGGAAATACTAAAAAACAAGCTGAAAACCTTACATTCATGCAAGGACTCACTCCAGTTAAGACGGTTTGTGACTTACTCTGAGGCTGTGAACAATTGGGTACTGTTGGTTGCTAAGCTGTTGATGGGACTGTCGTGCCCTTGGACCTCTCCAAGGGGTGTAAGGGAGTCGGCGTGCCAAAGGCGAAGCAGCCCTCCTCTGCAACCACTGAGGAGCACCGGGGAACCTGGTACGACGCCCAGGCCACTAACCCAGTCTGTCTGGGCGCTGACCGACTGTTAGGTGATGACACAACCAACTGTTAAACCCAGAGCATTTCCAATCTACAGATATCAAACTGCAACATTGCCTTACTTGTAAAAGCTTTTTACTGGCCATGTCCCACTTCTTTATATAATAATCTCTGGAGCTGCTATAGAAGACGTCTCCGTGAATGGTTAGAGACTCGACGCTGTCCTGGTGGGCGGGGTCAAATGTATAACTGGAGCCAACGCTGCCCTGAGCGCCTTCAGTCACCTCAAACATCTGGAACAGCAGAGAGGTTTATCCATGACAGATCTGAGGAGGGCGCTTCAGTGTTATGACAGTGTGCCACAGAAGCGTTTATTTGAGCAAAAACTGCTTCCTGACACGAAAAGCTGTCGCACAGCGGAATAATGAAAACATTGTGCTGCTATGGAGGACGTAAAAAGGGATGAAATGAGAAGCAGGATGAAGATGACGATGGCTACTTTGCTGTTGACGCAGGGAAAGGTCTCTGAGACCATAAAGCTAAAATTGATTAAATAAATAAATAAGACACGTATAAATATTATACCTCAGGAAGGCCACATATGTTTAAGAGAAAAGCAGTAGTCTATTGAATGGAGGGAAATGAGTGCATATATATGATGTAATACAGGAGAGATATTCCACTATAATTTTTATATTGATATTACAAAAAACAAGCCTATGCAGTTCATACAATTGTAAAACTTGGGTGTTTTATAAACAAATTGAGGAGAGAGGAGAGAATTGGGGAGATGTTCTTCCTTTGCAGGTGGCTTGCCCTGAAAGGTTGGAGAACAACAACATCTCTAGATATTGAAATGCCACCTACTTCTCCTAAAAGTGTAATCTTTCTTTGAAGTAGTGACCAGCTGTTGTCAACATGTGACCTAGTCAGGTAAAGTAAGTGTTAGCTATGATTATGGACCCTGAATCTGAAGTGGAGTGCTTTAAGCCTGACATCCCGTTGACTCCATATTTAAGATTCCTATTTTGAAGTAAGTCAGGAATTAGTTTCTGAGTCGACTTGTTGGGTTGAGAGTTTGATAATAAAGACTTCATGTACGGCTGTCTGACAACGCTCTGTTATAAATGCCTTGAAGAAGTCCCCACTTTTGTATTGTTTGTGTGGCGACATCGTGAGCACCCGCAGAATAAAGACAAGTTGGATTCATCTGGTGAGCTAGATACACCCCTTCTGATTGGTGTCAGAGATACAAAGAAACAGGACTGATGTTGCCTTTACACTGAGTAAAAGTTCTTACTTTAATATGATAGTCTTTCGAACCAGTGAGCACAACATCCTGTCCGTGGCCCAGCTTTTCAACAGTTAGACAAATAACAGGTCCCAAATGGCCCGTCAACTTCCCAGTAGACGCGAATCTTCAGAAAAGACGGCTTTATTAGTTTTTTGAACAAATCTTGTAAATAGCGACATAAGTAATTGGAGCTGTTGCAAATAGCATGACTGCAACCCAACGTTTGGTAGCTTACTTGCGAAGGTCCCACATACGGACGGCGTTCCCGGCAGCAGCGTACAGGAATGAGCCGGAATAGTTGAGGGCGATCTGGTTTATCTGACTCTCTCCGGGCGGGATAGATAAACTCCTAGCAGAGGAACATGTATCCCCTGATCCCACTTGGCCTGATGATCTGATATTCAAAAAACACACACACACAATAACAAGATCGCTTATAATCAATTTTATTTACTTTTGCATTAGCTTGTGTACTTACGTGAGTGTGCGGATACACTTAGCGGAGTCTCGAATATCCCAGACCTTGATGTAAGCAGTGGAAACAGTGAAGACGAGGCTGGAGGTGTACCTATAACACAAACAAAGACCAAAACAAATACTTACTCAGGAGAATATGCAGTTTTTCAATTAATACTATGGAAATAGGTCATTTCAAAACAAAAATCACGATACCTGACTGAGACGACACTACTTGGATGATCGGCGAGAGACATAATCTCCTGACCAGTCACCAGGTTCCATACCTTACAAGTCCGATCTGAGACAAAGATGTGTGAACGAAGGCATTTTAGGAGAAACAAATCAATAGGATTTGCAGTAGCATTTTCAGTCTTTACCTTTAGACCCAGTAAAAAGCAGGTCATCTGTTGCATCCACGCAGAGAACAGGTTTAGTGTGGCCTTCGGCTACGTGTATACACTGAATTCTGGCACCGAGACTGTTCTTAGGAGCTGCCACGGGATTGATCACACCTCTAAAAAACACACAATTTATACAATATTTTACTAACCAGTTACTTGCAAATGCCAACATATGTAAATATAGGTAATTTCCAAGTCATGAAATTTCCCCCTTTCAAAATTAGTGAGTAGATTAATTAGTGTCGAGTTTTGTTGTTAGCAATTCAATGTTTGTTTCTTTCGTTCAGTTATTCAGAAGTGAATGATTTGATTAACAATGAATTAGATCTGTGGCTTTAATGAAAGATTAATCCTTATCCTTTATTAAATTTTTTTTTAGAGAATAATAATCCAATTTTAGCACCAAAACAACTTTAGACCCATTTTTTTACTTGTATTCTTTGCACAGTCCGTGTGATGTCTATGCTAACTATTGCTTTGATTCTTTCGCCGTCGCATGGAAGAGTCCAACACATCAAAAACAACCTGAGCTACTGAAACCTAGAGGTTCACAAACATTTTGCTTCTCTTCACTGTCATGCTGCAGAAAAAAAACACATCAAAACGCAATAAAAAATAACAGTTTCTTACCGATGCACTTTATATGCAAAGGCAAAGCCAAAATACAACAAATGACTGACTAAAGAGCTTCAAAAATGTTGGAAAACAATAAAATGCGGTGGGGGGGGGATCACTTCAAACCATAGTGAAAGCAATTAAACTATAATTACAAAATAAAGAGTTATTTAAAGTTATTTAATGCACAAATACAGCTGATTTGACAAAAACAGAAAAAGTAGTTCTTGGTTTGTAATAAAGAAATTTAAACTAATGGTCCAAAAGAAGAAGCTAGTATTGGATTAAAGTTGATTCTAATATATTACCTGTGTCCTTCAAATACAGGGGACTCATCCAGCCTGGGAAAACAGGACAGAGTCAAATGTACAGTCAAAAGCTACATAGCCTCGTTTAGCTAACTTAACATCCTTGCTAAGGTTACAATGGTGTAAAATGTACACAATTTTCTCTTTTGGGTATAAAAATACATGATGTATTCGACATAATCAAATAAACAATCTAAACATTTAAATGTGACGTAAAATTGGAGCAAATTAAAACGTTTTAGTGTGTTAGCATATTAATTTACAAATTAGCAGGGAATGAAACTAAAGCAAAAGCTTAGAAAGCACCATTCCATTAATGTAAATATAGATGAAATGTGGACCCTTCAGGATGCCTAAAGACAAAAACATTACTGTTAGTCTGAGTAATATACGTTTTTACATTGATTTATATTCGCTGCCTTTAGTTTTAGTTTCTGTGGTGCCCACTGATGGTGTCTGTACAGGGGTTGCCATGGGACCCGTGGTGGGGCCTTTTTCTTGGACCTTCCTGCGGTTCAGAGGTGAGCGGTCCAGTTGCTTCCTCTCCACTCCCGTAGGTGACCTAGATCCAGAACTAAAGACAAGAGAACTCTCATCAGGTCATGTTGTACTTTACTTTTAGTGATAAAAAACGTGACATTTCAGAACTAGCCTAAACCCTGGAGTTTTCTGGGTTTAACTTTCTAAAGTTAAAAAAATTTTCAGGTTCACTATAAATTGATGGAAGATATTTCTATATTGAGCAGACTTTAGATATGGAACCTGCGCAAAACAAAAAAAGGAAGGAAGGAAGGAAGGAAGGAAGGAAGGAAGGAAGGAAGGAAGGAAGGAAGGAAGGAAGGAAGGAAGGAAGGAAGGAAGGAAGGAAAGACAGGGGGAGGGGATGCATGGAAAAATCTAAAAAGTAGAGGACGAAAAGAAATAAGGGATCAGAAAGGACACAAGGGAGAATACAAAGGATATAAGTAAGTATACAAAGAAGGAAGGATGGACAGACAAATCTGTATTTTTTGATACTTTTCTTTCCTTTTCCCACACTAATCCAGACCTGAAATCCAATTTCATGCTTTGCCAGAATCAGGTTCTTCCAGAGTTACGCCCTGAAAATGATTGGGTCTGAACTTACATGCCAGCTGGCCTGGCGGACAGCGCAGACGGAGAAACTGCTCGCTCACGGTCTGGGGCTTGACCAGCTGCATGACCCCACACGTCTGCTGGGCCTTCTAGGCGCTCGGCGAGGGGCAGCAGAGGGGCCGGGAAGTCTCCGGTGGGGGACTCACAGGACAAATCCCCACTGCTAGCATAAAGCAGCTCCATCTGGGTGGTGGTCCGCCTTCGAGCCTGGGGGCCAGGGATGGGTTGAAATATAAATAACTCAATTCACCATGCGCCACTGGTAAACACTTTAAAATAACAGCTTTACTTTAATTCATTAAACACAGAGAGTAAAGCATGGTGATCTACCTTGCTTCTTGGCTTTGATTCACCGCATAACTTCATTAAATCTGATGACAGTGTGCTGAAACACAAGATGTGGTGTCAGTTAGAGATAGTTTAAAAAAAATATACTTTATTTCAGTATATTACAACATAAAACGTAACATTATATTGATTTAAACATTTTGGTTTTCACGTCTCTGTATCTTAGAAAATGGAAAAACTTGGAAAATCAAACAACGTCCTACACTAATCCACACTAATGACAAAAGCAAATTACAAGTGTCTAGAAAGTCTGCTTAAAGTGGAAAGAAAAGAAAAAGCACATGATTTTCAACAATTTTTATTAATTACAATCTAAAAAGTGTAATGTATTTAGCCAATTGTACCCTAATACCTGTAAATAAAAGTCACCTAATTGAGTAAACAGAGTCCATCTGTGTGTAATTTAATCTCAGTATAAATCCAGCAGTTCTGTGAAGGCATCAGAGGCTTGTTAGACCTTTAATGAACACACAGCATCACGAAGACCAAGGATCACAGCAGTCAGGTCAGGGAGAAAATTGAAGAGAACCTTTATCAGACGTTGTATTAAGTTAGTAGTAACCCGTAGTTTTTTTTTTACCTGCCATCTGTAGCCGGACTCGGGGTGGACTCGTCACTACTGCTGCAATCCCCGTTTTCTGCAGCTGGGAGGCACAAAAACACACACCCGTAAAGAAATGAATGTGTTGTTGTTTTTTTTCTTTTATACAAAGACCAAATCTGTTCAAAAGCATTGCAATTCAACAGTGGTGTCATCTTTAGCAGCCTAGAACAACGTCAAACGTCACAAAGATGAAGAGTTTTTATTGGGTATGGGATAAAGGGAAAAAAAAGCATATGTGGCAAAAGATTCAAACACAGAAAAGCAGAACACACACACACACACACACACACATCCACTGCTGTGGACACAGGAGCTGCAATCAAGTTTAGGTTTTTACTGCTGTTAAGTTTTAGTCCTGAAATGGGACTGACCGGGAAGTGGCTGATGAACCATGCACATTATTGCGGAGTTACTTAATGTGGGTTAGTCTAATCCAGATGCACACTTCAAGATTTCTTCCATTTTTAACAATTGTACTTTTCCGAACAAGTTTCTATCTGCTGTAGCTAAAAACAGGGAAGGAAAAACGGATGCATAAAGAGAAAAACTTTCAAATAAATTCAAGTAAATGAATAAAAACAAACACAGAGTAAACCTTTGTTAAATCATCACTAAAATAGAGGGTTAACTGTCAAACTATATTGCTCCTTTTCCATTCATTCAAATGGATGAAATAAGATGGCTTAACAGCATCCTCCACACTTATCGGCATCCCTAACAGTTCCAATGAAATAAATGGAACTGAAGCCTCTTAAACTCAATTTTTCCTCTTTAAAATTGATTAAAGTGTTGAGTAACTGTCAGTCAGTATTGTTTGATTACTAATCTTTTGCTAGCCACTCTTCAAAATGGGAACGATTAAGCTAGCTTAGTCCCCACAGCCCATAGAGGTCCGGAAAATATGCTTAAAATACAGGTTGGATTGATGAAATATTGTGTCCAATTATGCTTCTCCACCACAAGACAAATTTATTTTAAGGCGTTTCAGTCATGTCTCCCAGGGGTTTTTGATGGAAATCATGTAGTGTGCACGTTCCGCACCTTACTCTCTCAAACACAGTCACATATCTATTCACATTCTCTTACTCACCTGGTAACAGGAACCCTAACTCTGAGATCACACCAACACAAGAGAAGAAAAACAAAAAAAACAAAACAAACAGAAATTAAATCAAATCAAACCCAAAGCGGGGCAATTGGCTGCGCTTTAATGTGTAAGCCTCTTTCTTTTTTTCTCAGTATTTTTTGAACTGAAGCGTGCAAAGTAAAGCGCAGCCGCTTGGTTAAATCAAAGATGATCGGAAAGGTGATTGTGCTCGACGTGCTGACTGGTATGGATTGTTGGCGGCGTTTCCAACCTTGCAGAGCGCTGCCCAGCAGGGCATCCAGCTCTGGGTTGATCTCAGCCTTTTCCTTCAGCATGTGGAAAAGCAGCTGGTTCTGGGTGGCGCTGTTGATCTCCGTCTGCTTCAGCCTACCCTCCATCACCTTCAGCTGGGAGTCCTTCTGAGCTGCCTGCAGACCCTGAAAGCCGACATAGTGAGGAGCGTGTGTAAAGACCTCTTTAGGTATCTAGAACCAAATAATTACTTCCACTTCGTTATTTTTTGTCTGTCCGAGCCATTCTCTCATCAGCCCAATTAAGCTTGATCAAATCTAATCTGATAGGCATAATTTAATCCAATTGATCCAATTAAACTGTCTCTCAGCATTTTATCTAATCAGGAACCATGGCTACAAGGAAACAAGATCAAAAACCCGTAAATAAGAGTGAATGAGACAGGTCATAAATACAGGAATTTAAAAAAATAATAATTTCAAATAGAAAAGCAAAGCCCTGGTTCTCAAATAAATTTGTCCTTACAAACCATCAGGCCAGTCGCTTTTATTGTGTGTTATCTATAAACACTCCGCTTTCCTATGCCACTGTGATGGACAGCATTGGTTTAATGGACAACTTCCACATTTTCTGGGGCAGCAGACACCTCTTTGGGGGGGGGATGGGCTTCTACACAGTTGTACATCTCCGCGTCTCCCGATGACACACGGCCAATGGATGCACTTTTTAAACTTTTAGACATCAAATCCTGGATGGCAGAAAACTTTCTCCAGCTCAACCAGGACAAAACTGAACTTGGAGTCATCGGTCCTGAGGCTCAGAGACAGAAACTTTTACCAAAACTACAATCACTGTCTTTTAATCCTTCTTTAGTGAAGAACCTGGTCGTGAGCTGACTTTTATCCCTCACATTAAAAACATTACTAAAACAGGTTTTTATCATTTAAAGAACATTGCCAGAGTCCGCCCTATTCTCTCTCGGGCCAACACAGAGACACTGATGCATGCTTTTATCACCAGTAGGATTGATTACAGCAATGCCCTGCTTTCTGGTCTTCCCAAAAAGAATATCTCAGGTTTACAACTTCTACCACACTAAGCAGCACGTGTCCTGACGAAGACCAGGAGGCGGGAACACATTACACCTGTCTTAAACTCATTGCATTGTCTCCCCGTATGTTTTAGGGTTGATTTTAAGGTCCTGGGCCTTCTTATCTTTCAGAACTGCTTTTACCAGTTGAACCTGCACTCCTCTGGCAGCTGTCTCCTTCTCATCCCTAAAGTCAGGACACACACTCATGGTGAGGCGTCTTTCTATTATTAAAGGCCCTCACCTCTGGAACAGGCTGCCGGAGGACCTCAGGGCCGCAGAGAAACATTCATGTTTTTAAGACCAGGCTCAAGCTTTTAACTGATTATTATTTATTATAGTCTGTTTAATTGCTCTGCATATTTTACTTGCTTATATTTTATCCGTGTTGGGTGGAGGTGGGGGTCTCGGCCTTGCCTCCTCTGGGCGCCCTGTGTCGGTACCTTAGCTGCTGCTGTTGATGTGCTGCTGCCGGTGCAGATGGCTCCTTGATACCGTTTCCGTACCTGCACAACTTTGACTCTGTCAAATGCTCCCTAATCATGATGCTGCCACCTCCATGTCTAAGAAGAAGAAGAATGAATCTGGACCCCCTCCATACTGTATTCTGGGAGTCATTTTAATTCAGTTTGGCAAAGTTTAACAAGGCTGCCTCACTCTGATGTCTATAAACTGGCGCAGCGACCTACCAGACTCTAACTATTTGAAATACTTTTGGTCCTAATGACCTAATCCTAGCAAGTTCTTTACTTTCCATTCCAGCCCCAATTAGACTGCAGTTAAAATATCCTAATAATCGCTGATGAAAGCATAGGGCATTAGAGTATGCTTGGGGATGCTTAAATCTTTAACATCTTAAATGTCGGGTGTTTTCCCAGAGCCCCTGAAAACAGCTGTAATTAAACCCTTGCTGAAAAGAGACGATCTGGACAAGACACAAATGAACAACTACAGGCCCATCTCCAATCTTCCATTTTTAAGTAAGATCATTGAAAAGGCTGTTTTTCATCAGCTAAATGACTTCTTAAGACAAAGCAACTGCTACGACGTCTTTCAGTCAGGTTTTACACAACACCACAGCACTGAGACTGCTCTGACCAAAGTCATCAATGACATCTGTTTGAATACTGACAGTGGAAAAATGTCTGTGTTAGTTTTACTGGATCTCAGTGCTGCATTTGATACTGTTGACCACATTATTGGGTGGGTCTCTCTGGCACTGTACTAAACTGGTTCAAAACATACTTAGAGAACAGGAAGTACTTTGTGTCAATAGACAACTTTACATCTGAGCAGACGGGAATTACATTGTGAGTTCCCCGGGGTTCCATCCTGGGACCTCTTCTGTTTAACATCTATATGCTCCCACTGGTACATGTAATAAATAACAACAATATAAGTTACCATAGCTACGCAGATGACACACAGATGTATATTACAATGCCACCAGGAGTCCAAGGGCCTGTACTGGCTCTTGGTAAATGCAATAAGGAAATTAATGACTGGATGTGCAGTTGAACAAAAACAAAACTGAGGTAATAGTCTTTGGAGCTAAAGAGAAAAGATTGAAGGTCAACACAGGGCTTCAGTCCATACACCTAAAAACCACCAACCACGTCAGAAATCTGGGTATAGTGATGGACTTTGACCTAAACTTTGAAAAACACATTAAGGCAATCACAAAATCAGCCTACTATCACCTTAAGAATATCTCAAGGATAAAAGATCTGATGTCTCAGCAGGACCTGGAAAAACTAGTCCATGCATACATCTTTAGTAGGCTTGATTATTGTAACAGCGTCTTTACAGGTCTACCTAAAAAATCAATTAGGAAACTGTAGCTCATCCAGAACTCTGCTGCTCGAGTTCTCACTAAGACCAAAAAAGTGGACCACATCAGTCCAGCTCTGAGGTCTTTACACTGGCTGCCTGTCCATCAGAGGATAGACTTCAAAGTTCTGCTGCTGGTCTTTAAAGCTCAGAATGGTTTAGGACCAAAATACATCAGTGATCTCCTGACCCAGAATGAACCTACCCGACCCCTCAGGTCATGTGGATCCAGTCTTATATCAGTTCCCAGAGTCAGAACCAGACATGGAGAAGCTGCGTTCAGCTTCTATGCTCCACATGTCTGGAACAAACTCCCAGAAAGCCTCAGATCAGCTGAAACCCTCAGTTTATTTAAATCCAGGTTAAAGACCCACATGTTCTCAGCTGCTTTTGATTAGGTTTTTATTCTAAATTTTAAATCTGCACGGCTTCTTTTGAGATAGATTTTTTTTTTTGGTTCATTTTAAATCATGGTTTTTATTCCTGTAGTTTTGCTTTTTCTTTACCCTGCTGTAATGCTTTTGATGTTTTATGTAAAGCACTTTGAATTGTCTTGAATTGTGCTATACAAATACATTTGCCTTGCCTTGCCTTAAATGCTTCGAGAAATTTCAGTTTTGAGACCGTGTTTTTCCACACAGAGTAAAATCGAAACCCTCCCAGGATCTCTAGAATAATTCAGAAACTGGCCGAACCTTTTGACAGCCAATGAAAACAAACAGTGACAGGAGGAGAAGCAGCCCGGTACCTTGTTGATTGCCATAGACACAAAATTGTCCAGAAGGAAGCGGGCTTCTGATAAGCTGCAGGAGCTGATGACGGCGGCGACATCCACAATGTCTCCTTCCTCCTGAAACCCGCAATAAAAACACATTCAAGCGGCTCAAATATTTCACCATTACACTATTCATTTAATGGGTTGTTTTTATATTTAATATATTACAGCGCGTAGCCTCAGAGGTAACTTCACAGCAGGATTGACCAACTGTGTTTACCTACTGTAAACAACACATTGAGTATTAAAGAAGGAATTAACCGACTGAACCTCCTCTCACCTTGGCCTCCTCCATCTGCATGATGTTAGCCTGGCAGTCGGCGATGCTGTCGTTGATGTAGTCGATGTTGGCGGCCAAAGACTCCAGCTCCTCGTTCAGGGACGCCAGGGAGCGGTCGGCGCTGTCCGCCGCCAGCTTTTCTCTCTTCCTGGACACGCGCTCCCGCCGCCTGGTCAGCTCCTCCCGTTGCTGGCGAAACGGCGAGATGACAGATGAAGAAAGTGCGTCCCGTGTCCTTATTGTATAATACCATATCAATATACAATATCATCGTGAAGTCGAAGGAAAATAATGAATGGCTTTTAATTTTTTTTCTTTTACTAAAGAAAAGTCTAAATAAAATGTATTCTGCTCCCTATACTGTCTGAAATCCCTAAATAGTTAACAGAACATCTATTGTTTGCCCACACCTCAAATCTGGCCTTTATAGCAGTGTGCAAGGAAGAAAGGCTTAGCTAGCACGACACATCAAATAAAAAACACTGTGAAACATGATGATGGCAGCATCGTGCTGTGGGGATGTTTTTCTTCATCAAGCTACAAGGCAATCCTGACTTTGAGCTATTTGGTGGGAAGAACTGCTAGTCTCTGGATGTGCAGAGCTGCATAGGTCACGTAATTACAGGGAAAGGAGGTTCGGCAGAGTATTGAGGGGGGGCAAACACAAATGCAGGCCACACTTTTCAGATATTTCTTCGTAAAAGTCTAGAAAACTTGACCGAAAATGTATCCTTTTTCAATTATTTCACAATTATATGCCACTTAGTGATGGTTTGTTAAACGGAATCCCAATAAAATACGTAAACATTCATTGTTATAAGAAATTACTGTAATTGCGTAACTTAAATTTACTCAATTCTAGTGTTACCTTCAGAAGTCGGTTCATGTCTGTCTCCATGTTGGAGATGGTCATCCTCTGCATGATGATGTCACTGACCCGTCTCTCCAGAGACTGCCATTTAGTCCGGGCGCTCCTGCTCAGGTAAATCCTTCCCATCCGCAGCGGGGAGCTCCTGAAAGAGGAGGCGACTGTTAGAACTCCTGAACTCTGTGGTCGGTGCGACGGACCGCCTCGCGAGGCGCACCTTGCTCCGTTGAACGGGCTCGCTCCCGACGTCTGCGGCCTTCCGGGTGTGCCTCGGGATGAAGGCTCTTGAGCAGACTCGGGTGAGCTCAACTTCCTGCTCACTTTTCCAGACACGGGCCTCACCTGTCGCCTCAGAGCCGTCACCTGCACACAGGAAAGATGAAAAAAAAAAAAAAAAAAAAAGGTGTAAAAAGGCATGTGACCTCGTGGTGTTTTTAACTGTTGTCTTTTTTTTCAAGACAGCCCGATTAACCTCTTCGTTCTTCCTGCGAAGGATCAGCTCCTGTTGCCTTTTCTGGGCCTCCAGCTGCCTCACTTGGAGCTGAAACAGCAGATAAGTTTGGGTTTTGAATATATTCATCTTTTCCCGATTTACCAGTCATCTCTGAGGCTTTCGGTCGCTCTTGCCTCTGCTCTGCGCTGGTCCTTCTTCAGAGAGGCAATCTCTCTGTTCCTCCTGCCCTCTGCGGCCCTGCTCCTCTCCTGCTGCTCCTTCATTTGACGCATTAGCAGCACCTGGTGGACGGACACATAAGGATAAAATAAGGCGTCTGTTAAAATGTTTACTTAAAGCTGCCGTCCGGAGAATTTATTTATGTATCAAAGTTTTATAAATTGTTAAAATGATAGTCGGGTTCAATACTATGATAAAAGGCTAGTGCTCCACAACATTTGTTATTCTTCCTAAGTCCCGCCTTCCGCCCATAGACCCATATGCATTTCACACTGACTGCCGAATTTTTTTAGCCAATAGGATTCAAGTTTCCGCCTTGTCGGCTGTCAACTTACATGCGCGTCGCGCAAACCTGTGATGATGTGGCTGCGCACAGTTTACAGTAGCCATATTGGAAGAGCGTGTCAGTCATGGAGAAGTCGCTCCTTGTCCATTACAAAATACAATCGGGTGATGCCCGATAGGCAGCGTTTGGTGCTTTGCTCTTGACCCGCTGTGACACCACAGGTGACGCGCGTGGACAATTGTTCAGTTGGGGTTAGAGGGAGCAGGAGGAGAGGGGGGAGAAGGGATGTTTTGGGGGTGACCTTGATGGTGGGATTGAAAAAAATCTCTCCCTCCCTCATTTACTCCGGACAGCAGCTTTAAGGTGGTGTTGGAGTTGAAATAATAATATTATTTTTAAAATGCAGGGAAATTTACTTTAGTCTTCTTCATCTCGTTCACATCCTGCTGGAGCTTCTTAAGCTGCTTCTCGTACTGTGATTGGTTCTTCAGCAGGCGGGCATGCTCCTTCTGAGCCGACTGGAGCTTCTGCAGCTCTTTGTTCATGCTGCTCAGCTTTCTCTCGTACTCCGCTTTTATTTTCTTGGCTTTCTCCTCAGTGCCCGACTCCACTGAGCCTGGAAATACAGGGAAATCTCATTATTGAACCCTGTCTGTAGGACTTATAGAGTAAGGGGTGCAGGTTCTGCGTTACCCATGTTGTGCAGAACTTTGTCCCTCTCCAGCTGCGTGTCTCGGATCTTGTTGTGCAGCATCATCAGCTTCTGCTCGTACTGCTGCTTGAGGGTGTGAAGGCGCCGCTGGCTGTTCTCCAGCTCGTCGATCAGCTTCTGCTTGATGGCGATCTCGCACGTGATGTTGGCCAGGTCAGCCTGCACGTTCTCTGCACGTAAAACACATCAGGTGACTCTTGAAGTTCCATAGCTGTCGAACAGGAAGGACTTACTTTGATGCATGCGATCTCACCTTTCTCCTCCAGTTCCTCTGAGTCAGAACCTTCAGACGTCTCCTCTCCTTCCATATCAAAGTCCTCCTCTTCTCCGTCTGCATCTTCTCCATCTTCATGTCCGCTGGCCTCCTGCAAAACGTGAAAGAAAGCACACTGTGAGGTGCTAAATTGTTTAGTGCATTACTCAGAGTGTGATGCAGACACCATTTGGAAGCAGCAGGGGGCATAGGTTTACTGCTTAGTGAGATTTACCCTAAACTTCCAACACAGGACACATACAGCGCCTTGAAAAAATATTCACACCCTTTCACACTTTCACACATTTTACCCTGGCAACAAGGTATTGTTTTTACAACTGGGTGCAGCTGATTAGCATCTCAGAAGCTCCAATGATCCCTGAGCTACGGCCTCCGATCCCAGAGGAGTTGAAATGGAGGCTTTGTGGATGCAAAGAGCAGAGAGAGAGGTGAAGGAAGTTCAAACCATCTCGTATATCGAACATTAACGCCAAGCGTCATATCCCCGACTCTGCCTGGCTTTTTAACTGGAAGAGGAGCAGCAAAAGCAAATGAGGTGGATTAGCAGTGCATGCCAACAACGGATAGTGTGGTCCAGGACGTGTCACTGTGGAATATCGTCTAAGCTGACTGGATATTGAGCTGTTAGCATGTTAAGATACAGCAACAGTCTTCAGTCAGATGCCTCTTTAGATTTGTTGCAAGACTGACTTCTAGCTGAGATCCTTCTAGCCCACAACATCCCCCTCCGCAACGAGTCTTTGAAGATACCTGGATGATATGAATTTCGGCGACATTTAATTTACCATAAATAAAGTATTTTTTAATTTAATTATGCTTTAGGGTCATTTTGTTTTGCTGGAAGGTGAATCTCCACCCCAGTCGCATATAGAACATCTTACAATATGTTATTTGTTTTCAGTACAGTCTGTCTTGTAATTATCTCTTGCAAACTTTTCTGCATCTGCTTTAGAAAAGTATCCCCACAGCATAGTACTGCCACCACCATGCTCACTAATGTTCTCTAACGAACCTATAAGGCTGTCACAGGCCAACTGGACTTATAATGAGGTTAAATAACAGACAGGTAGATTTCTATTGACTGATTACCCAATTCTGAAGCCAATTGGTAGCACTAGATTTCATACAAGGGCCTCAGATGGCTTCTTCCACTTTACAGGTAGTAACTTCTCAGTGTTGGTGGAGTTATGTACTCCGTGTTTCAAGCTGCCATGACACATTCAAAGGCAGCCAGGTTCTCAATGTGGTATGTCTGATATGCTGAATTTTTTAAAATAAAAATAAAGGTTTGGTTGGGGTTCTAACTTAATGAATTTAACCACGATTCCTCTGAAATAAACTGAAAAGCCACCCAAAAAAATTAATAAAAATGTTTTAAAAATGTGTTTAACAATATATACTTCATATCTTGGAAGAAGAAACAATTTCCTTAGGATTCCCAGGATTTGTCATAGGGAGATGCTTTAGATGTGAGACAGTGCTGCAATAATAGCAGAAAACTGAAGGAACAATAAAATAAGAGCTTCTACGGGAACTCCACCTACCCCCTCTGCCTCCTCGTTGCTTCTCTCCTGATCGTTGTCGGGGAGTTCCTCTTTGACGACACTAGGGAAAAAAAAAAAGTCCAATCAGTTCAATCACCTGCAGTCAGCAGCCACACATAAAGGAGACATGCAGACAGTAAGAGACTTTGTCAGATTAGGAGGAAGAGGTGAGATTGGTGGTGATGAGTATTAAATGGGATTGCATCATGAATCACACCATGGAAGGGCAGGAAATCAGGACTGACTGTTACTCATCCAGAGTAAAAACTGCCATTACTGAAAGGAAAAAAACAGCCACACTGCACCAGATTGGCTGACTGGATCCTGCAGAATACGGTCTATATCGATTGAGATGGTTTTTTTATTAAAAAGAAACAAAAAACAGCTCAATCTCAGACTTTAAGTTTAGCGTAACATTACAGATCTGGTCAGCATCTTTTACAGGGGACAAAATAATGACAATATGCTTCATTTAGGAACTCTCTTAAGGAGGTGAAACCACCTGCAGGAACAGAAAAGGGTTAGTGTTAGTCGATTTAGGGAGCTGTTAGAAGATTTAGGTCAACAATTAAATAAAAACCCCATCCGTTATTCTGGATGTCACATCTTGTGAGAGATTGTGTGTTTTGAAGCCATTTCATGAAGGGAGGTAGCAGACCTGGCGACCTCAGCCTCATGGTGCTGATTCTCCTCGTACCGCCTCAGCCTTTAGAGAGAGTGGGAGAAAGGGGGCGTACATGGAGAGGACGGGAGTGAGAACAGGGAGGTTCAAAAGAGGGACAGAGAGAGTGAGACGGAGCAGCCAAATGGAGATGCTGCGGATGACAGAGACGGAGTTTCTGTCTTTACTAGTGCAGGGAAACAGACTTCAAATCAAAGCAGTCGCACTCCACCTCTTTTTCTTCTTCTTCTCCATCTTCTTCAGCTTCTCCAGGTTCTTCTTGGCCATCTCGATGACGTCGCTGGCCTCCTTCTCCGGGGCGATCAGGGCAGATGACAAGGAGGCGGGCCCGCCGTACAGCGAGGAGCGAGCCGACACCCGGGACAGGCTCTTCCTCAGACCCTCGTTCACGGCCTCGCTCTCGAGAAGCTTCGCTCTGGGAGACGCACAAAGTCGAGACTCACACCTTTACTCTGAACTCCAAGTCTGTATACTTTACTTTTGCGTTTCATACAGTGCCTTGGTTAGTTTAGTTTATTAGTTTAAAACAAGAAGAGAAATGAATGAAAAGGGATAAGAGGTCCCATTATTTTTCCATAATTTTCCTTCCACCTCACAACTATGCACTACTTTGTCTTTGCCTGTCAAATATAATCCCTATGAAATACATTAAATGTTTTGGTTGTAATAGAGGTGGGCGATATGTCCTCAAATCTATATTACAATATAATCTGAAGCATGTGCGGTAACGATATTTATTGCGATATTTTCTTTTCTTCTGCTTATATATGTCAAAATGAGCCGTTTTTGAACATTCTCACATTCCAGATAGATTGGAGCTGAACAACTTTAAAAAAGTATAGAATGTCATTTAAGCCATTCACAAATATTCTCACAGCATAAATAAAGATGAAGATATTTCATATAAACAAAGAGCTACATGTTATGAAAACAGAAAATAAAAAATTATTTAAACTGAAGTGCAAAATGTAAAAAGATAACCTTTCTTTCGGCTTCCTTGATTACTTATTTATACATTTAATATCGCACAAGAATATAGATGCACATATTTGAAATAAAAATGCTTCAACAGCTTTCTTTTCCGTTAAACAGAAAACAACTAATTTTAAACTTGCAATATCTTGAGTAAATATGAACACTGAAAATCAGTATTTATACTCCTTGCGTACCTGGTAGAAAGTACGTAGGCACAACTTGATGACATCATCAAAAAACACAATTGCGTTACGCCGGTACAGTAAAAATCTCTACCATTGACTAAATTAATATAATTTCTACCTCCTACCTTGTATAGAATACTGTAAATAAAAATGATTAAAAAAACATTACACTTACCTTAATTCCTCGATTTCTTTGATGTAGTTCTGAATCATGTTTCCAATTTCTTCATTACCCTCACCTAAAAACCAAAAGAATGTAGAGTTAAGCTTTCCTCACCTACCTGCAGTCTTTCCCCCCCCCTATATCAAGACACGAGACTCAAACTAAGCAGAGGTTTATGCCTGGAATTATGACACCACCTGCTCTGGCCAACACCTGGCTGGCCTGATCGCTGACGAGCTGCGTCAGCCTCGTCCTCTGGGCGTCGATGGTCTCCTGCATGGCCTTCACTCTCACTCTGAGGTTGTTGTTCTCTGTCTGCAACATGGAGTTCTCATGGACCAGGTCATTGATGCCCTCCATGCCATCTTCCCCCAGCACGCGCTTCCCCTGCGCATCAAGGTGGACTGTCAAGTCACCCTCTGCCCTGGCTTCTTTGAACCCCTTCTGTATATCTGACCCCTTCTAACCCTACCGTCTTGTACTCCATCAGCTCCATCTGCAGCCGAGCTATCTCCGTCCTCAGGGCGCTGATCTGCTGGCTAGCTTTGTCCTGGTTCACCATCACCTTGTTCTTGATGTTTCGGGCCCTGTTGGCGTACTTTAGGGTGTTCAGAGTCTCCATGAAGTCTCGGTCAGACGGGCTGATGCAGGCGATCATAACAGTTTGGCTGAAAAACAGACATAACAGGAGTAATGATCCATGTGTCCTGGATGTAATATCAATCTTTAGGAATCCGACCCACCTGTTGCCACCCAGTGAGTCCTGTAAGAGCCGGGTGAGTTTGGAGTCTCTGTAAGGCACGTGGGTGGAGCGTTTACTTCGGTCTCCCAAAGCGCTGATGACATTTCCCAAGGCGAGCTGAGTAGTGTCAAGATAAAAAATACTTTAGTGTGCTTCCTATTCCCACCACCAGGGGTCTCTGTCACTCCATAGAAATGTTCATTATTGTTCCTATCACTTTTGAAGACAACTACCCAAAGTTAGTCGTAGCTTGTACATTTTCTGCATCAACAGTTCAGAATCTGCTTCCTCACCAGGCCACAGTTGATGGAGATGCCCTCTTTCGCTCTGTCCCCCGTCGCTCCGGTTCTCTTCAGTCTCTCGGAACCGGCCAGGTCCACAAAGTGGAACTTGGCTGTCAGCGTCTCAAACTCATCAATCTCTGAATCATTAGCCAGCCGGTTATCAGTGGCGTTATCCTAGACAAGAAGGAGCGACAGGTGCAACACTCAGTCAACGAATCAGTTGATTATGACCATTAGAACAGTTCTGTAGCCTCATGTGCTCCCTACATTGTTATCAGGAGAGCAGACTCGCACTTGGCAGAGGTGGATGGTGAAGATGGCATGGGAGCGCGAACTCTGGACGTTCATCTGGGTGCTGGCCGTGGTGCGAGACAGGGCGCCCAGTTTCAGACATTGCATCATCTGTTGGATGACGGAAGGCGAACGACAATATTGTGAGTGTTTGCACATTCTGAGAAAAGATTTGAATCCCACAGAAAAAAGGAGCCTCATCGACGTATAAGGAGTTTCAAAAAGGTACAAATCGTCACATAAAATGTTTTTACATGAGGTGGTGAAGAATAATTTATCATTAAGGACCATGTAAAGGCTTTATTATGTTTTTTTCCTTTTTAACTAAAAATAATGTAGCCCTATAGAACGTGGTATTTCATTAAGACACCGCTTTTTTTTTTTGCTTTGCTTTTAATTCTCTTTTGACACAAACTTCATTTTAGTTGATGGACTTAAGTACCGTCCATTGAAAACTGTTGTTTGTTCTAAGACAACATTAACATATTTGAAAGATTTTTTTCTTTTCCTAAATCCTTTGCATAGATTTTACTCATTTTTAGAGGTCTTATCATGTGGTTCATTAGGTCTACAGCAGCTGATTGTTGCAATAAGGTTTGAGTAGAGGGATTGTTTTGAATTTTTTTTAGATAGCTGTACATCCTAATTAGACTTTTTCATTTGTCTACATTCAATCAGGAGAGTAAAAAGATATGAATGTTATGGGGACTCCTGCTATTTATACATTATACAACCCTGTTTAGCCAATAGGACGGCACTTAGTCTTCTGATCATTTCACAAGTATCGAGCATACGGAGAGATCTTTGACCATTTATTTTGGGTTTCGAGGGCTTTTTCCTACAGCATCACAGATCCTCCTCTGTACTTAACTGTGGGCATTGGGTTTCCCATGCCTAAAATTCAACCTAGTCTCATTTAAACAAAGCACACAGTTCCATGTTAAAGTCCTGGTAAATTTTAGTAAGCCTCTCTCTCAAGTTCATGTTTGTTTTTCTTTTTAAAATGTCCATAGGATTTTTCATAGAATGTCACTTTTTACTGCAATTTTGTCTTGTTTTTCTTGCTGTGCATGATGTGAAAATAAACATGGGCTCTTATCCAGCCAGTTCCTCTATTTACTCACCTTTGCAGTTGTTCTGCACTCATTTTATATTAACTTTTAGATCATTTATCTCTCTGTTTTGCATAACCTAGCTGACTAGTATGACATGGTTTGAAACTTTGCTTAGTGTAGATATGAGCAAGTTAAGTAGCTTTTTTCATAGCGAGTCTAATAAAGATCAACAAACGTCTGCTCTAACTGAATGTTCTGACGTCTTTCCTGCTTTGAGTAGTGACTATGAGAAACAAGCATCTCTGTTATGTCATATTTATGCCCCATGGGTTGGGAACTCAATGACTACTGACTGAAACTTCAACTTAAACAGGTAAAGAATATATTTAAACAAAGGTAACATTGGTTTTACGGTAAAACATGACATGTTCTCCTGGCATTCTCGTTTTGAAGAGTGGAGAGACTTGCTTCGGTTACATTCATGTTAAAGGAAATATTATGGGTGCTAAGAACTGTGGCACCAGTAATCTGGAAAAGAAACAGTGATATTCTCCTGCAATAAAATTCATTTGAGCCGTTTTTTTTGCATCTTTACTGGAGGAAATATGAATGAATAGATGTAAGGTAGGTAGCATATGTCAAAGGACAAAAAGCAGGTGCATTGCGCGGTGCAGTGGTTAGTGCGGTCCCCCCATGTACTGAGGCCTCAGTCCTTGATGGGGCAGTCCCAGGTTCCAGCCCCGTCCGCGTGGACCTTAACCTCATGTCTTCTCCCACTTCTCTCCCCCCTTCTAAATTATCAAATAAACAAAACCTAGCAAAACCTGTTTTTTTTTTTAAGGGAAAAAGCGGTAGATTTCCAGAGTGTTCTGGCTACTCAAAGCCAACCTCAGCAGCGGAGGTGACGGTGCGGGTGGTGACCCCCACGGTGTAGATGCCCCCGTTGGCGTCTTCATGGATCTTGATGTTGGATCTCTGCCTCCTGGCCTCCAGATCTCGGGTCGTGTCGAACAAATCCAGCACCTCTTCATTGTACAACTAGAGTGCAGGGGGGGTAAAAATGAACGAAAGGAAGAAGAAAACAGGCAAAACACACAAAAAAACGGATTAGTCATCTTTTAACACTCAGCTGCTTCACCGGCAGCTGTCAGCAGCCACTTGGTGTTGGTTAAAAATAAAGCTGGAGGTCGACCTCAGTGACAAACTAATGACAGTTTAATGGTGCTGGGGTCATCTGGGCGCTTTAACAACCCGCGGCAGACCTTTGACCTCTGGCTGTCAACATGTTTTCTCTGTGTCTACTTAATTGAGCCAAAATGGTGTCAGTTTAGTGAGTTCAGAGCTCAAACCGTGCCCTAAAAATCGTTTTAATTTGACCATGTTCAAATGTGTCAGTTTGAATCAGGTGACACGGGCCAGCTTTCATCTACCTGTGCGAGTGTTTGTGTACCTCCAGGAACTGTGCATTGATCTTGAACTCAGGAACAGGCCTGCCCTGCTCGGTGGCGGCCTGTCTGCGCTCCTCGATCCCCCTGAACAGGTGGTGGACGGCCCGGGGAATGATGCCATGCTCGTCGTCTTCGAAGTTGACATCAAAGCCGGTTCCCATGGTGTACGTCTTACCTGAGCCTGTCTGGGTACAGAAGGAACAAACTCTAAATTTGCTTGTTTCATAATACTTTTGATCTTCTTTTTTTCCGCAACCACAAACCATAGCCAAAGCCAAAAAACTTAATCTCGTTACTTCAGTCGTTCAACCCTCCTACACACTAAGAAAAAAACATCGTCTGTTGTATTCTCCGAGACCACACCTGTGTAGTTCCTTTATGTGAATGTTTGCTCTCAAGTGCACACAGTCAGAAGCTCTCTGATAGGAACAGAAGAGGGCCTTAGCATCAATGTAAAGAGAAAATAATGAACAGAAAGAATAGGAACATAATACAGACATGACTCAATTTATTCAAATTAAGTCCAGTTCACCTGCCAGGGGTAAGACTTCAGGTAAATGCTTCTGCTGAAGGAGAGTATAGAGAGCTTCCAGCATGGCATGGCCTTACATTACTACAACAACCTCCACTTCTGCTATATAGACAAATTTCATTGGATTCTACAGTAATGAGGCTTTAGATATGGAACCTGGAAAATAGCCGACACAGAAAGAAGTGAAAGAAGTACACACAGACTGATAGATGGACAGACCACTGGACTGATCGGTAGATGTATAGATGAATCAATAGTTGATGGGCTAATGGATAAATGGATTGAAGGATCAGTAGATAAATCGACAGATGGAAGGGAAGATAGAGACTCAAAGATGGATCGATGGTTGGGTGGCCCGACAGAACAATAGATAAGACATACTGATAGAACGATTGATAGACCGATAGAAAAATTCATGGTTACACTGAGAGACAGATTAATGGTTGGTACAACTGTTGGCACAGTTAGACTGTTTAAACATTGAATAGTCAAATGCACTGCTTAACAAATAGGAAGAGGAATCAGTAGTTTAATGTATAGATGAAAGACATGTTAAATTAACAGCTACATGAGTCGATAGACAGAAGTACTGATGGACAGACAAAAAGATGAATCAATGGTTGGATGGACTGTTGTAATGGACAGAAGGGCAATTGAAATGGTAAATAGACATACTGACGGATCACTGAACCAATAGACCAATAGATTAACAAACAGGAGTCAACAGAAAACGGTTCAACCAAATGTTTGATCAATTAACGACTATGATTTGACTGATGGTTGGATATATTGTTCTGTTGAGTGATAGAAAGAAAAAAGGAATTACTGGGTAGATGGACTGGTGATGGTTGGACAGATGGATAGACAGACTGATGGACTGACAGACAGAAGGACATTGATACATCAAAAAGCTACATTAGAATAAAGGAAATTTACTAAATTATCATTAGTTTACAATAGTCACACATTTACAACTAGGTAAAAACAATACCCAAATACACACACATAATAAACACCACGTCGAGCACTCAACAGAAATGGTCAGGTTTGAGGTAATTGTGTCCCCCATCTGGCCGCAATGGGGTTACACCGTGGGTATGCATGAAGCCCTGTGGCTGTACTGGGAAAGCTTTGGTTGAGTTCAGAAAAATAATTTAAAAAAAAATCTTTAACAACAAATTTCTCCACTCCAGTGCTTTCCTAAGCATCTACGTGACTAAAGGAAATACAGAAAACTACAAAAACTTTAAGATTAAAACTAAAACAAAAAAACTGGAAATATTTTCCTTTAGCCTCAGCTGTGATATGCCACTGCTGCTGCTAAGACAGTGGCTGAAGACATAAGAGGTACTGATACTCTTGGGAAATAACAGAGCTGTTCAGGGACAGGCTAGAGCAGCATATGTTTAATGTCTCCAGGATATGTTTTAACTTCAGAGGTTGCTCTCACTTTGTTTAATTAGGTATTAAACTCCTTTCTCAATCTCTCCCTCTCAGGCTAATGTAAGTGAGCCAACATAAAGTTGTGGTGTTGAGAGCAGGTTAAAACATGTCGGCGGCTCCGACAGAGGTGGTGAGGCATCAAATCAGCTTCATGTCCTACACTGCCAAAAATCTGTGGATTCTTGAAGTAGCTCCATTACCTTAAGCGATACAAACTCAACAAAATCCTTAGATGGTGATGTCTGAGTGAGTGCGTGTATTATTCGCACAGGCATGCCCAACCAAGAGATGTCAGCTGACCAACCTGTCCATACGCAAAGATGGTGGCGTTGTAGCCCTCGAGGCAGCCCTCGATGAGTCTCTCTGTGCAGTGGGTGTAGATGGTTCCCTGCTGAGTGTCCATGTCAAAGACATGGTCAAAGGTGAAGGCCTTGTCCTTACCCAGGAACACTTGTGGTTCTCCGGGCATCACATATGTACAGATGTGACAGCCCTCGATCTTTTCCTTAGCCAGCTGAGGACGGATCCTAGCAGAGACAAATAGATATTTTAACTATACAAGTAATCAATAAGGGAAAAAGAAACTAATAAAATACTATTCGCCTACAAACATCCTTTTAGCATGATATATAGCATATAACTTTGAATTGATACTTCAAAATTAGGTAAAGCTTTAAATGCTACAATGTGGTAAACTATATTTTCTGTGGCTTAACTGCTGACCCAATGATTCAGAAATTGTAATTATCACATAAGCAAACACTAGCCAGGTACTGTGATTATGGCACAAAGCCTCATTATTTACTCACACATTCAGTTTGGTAGTAAGTCACTCCTGAGTTTCAACTTCCAAGTAAAACAGAACCCATTATAAGACAATCTATTTGCTCCATATTTGCGTCATCTTGGTGAGAAATACGTTTAAGAACATCTGTGAACAACTGTGAATTGAGCAACACTGGTGCGCTGACCTGCTCATAATGTATTCTGGGGCAAAGTTTAAAGTGTTAGCATGCTAACAGTTTCAAGCTAGTAATTAACAATAGAAAGTTTTTGCTAGACTAAAATAAAGCCCTTAATATTAATTTAGAAATTAAGCATCAAAGAGTTAGCATGCTGACAATTCAGTGTTACCACTAAACACAAAAGACAATGTTTCCAGTTTTTTTATATAGAAAAATAATGATAAATAAACTAATAATAACGTTGTGTCTATCACCAGGTAGACTAAAATAAAGCCCAGCCAGAAGCCTATTAAATATTAGTTTAAAAACTAAACATCACAGTGTTAGCATGCTAACAAGTTTAGCACCAAACACAATCACATTTCTAGTTTTAAATTTGTGATAAATAAACTTATGATATCTATGTGTCTACCACTAGCTAGTATTATAATAAAGCAGACAGGAGCCTATTGCATATTAATTTAAAAACTGAACTTCTATGTGTTAACAGGCTAACAATTTCTAGTTAGCAGTAAACAAAAAAAACTGATTTAAAATTTTAGTAACACTGTTAATGTTATTAACGGAGCACATTAAAAACTTGTTTCAAATAATACAAGTTTAGTGAAGAATTGTGTCAAACACTGAACACAATATTGTGGGGGTGATGATTAAAGTCTACGTATTTACAAGAAGGAAAGAGAGAGGAGGGCTGCTACTGTGTAATGTGTTGCTTATGCATGGTAAAAACCCTGCAGTGCCAGCACAGTCCCATACACAGAGCTCTCAGTGTTCAGTACTGTGGGAGTGCGAGACCTGAGCTCTAGGCAAACAGTCCCGCCCTGGATTTCATTAAGGAATCGCTCGGTTTGGTTTCGTTCATGTAAAAAACAAACTTTCTTATTATATCATATTCTACTCCAGTTTTTATAACTAAACCTATAGTTTACCAGAAGAAAACATATCTGGATGTGTTTTAAGCATTAAAATGTACAGAATAAATATAGATCAAATATTAAATATGAAACAAAACCCCTTCTAATTACAGTATTAGGTTAATAGTAGGTAGTGAGCAAGGTTTCAGGTTATAAATTATGTTTTTCCAGGCCATATCCAAACCAAAATAAATAGATCAAAGGCAATAAACTCAAAATACAAGCAGACACCGGAGAACCTCAGTTAAATGAGTGCTATTGTGCCTTTCAGTTCGCAGGCATTAATGGTGTGTCTGTGTGTGTTAGAAAAAGAGAGACAGAGACCAAGGTGGAAGGGGCAATAATGCATTGCTTTATTTTGTATGTACAGTACTTGTGTGTACTGCACACTTGTGTGTGTTTAAATGACAAAGAAAACTCACATTCATTCCACTAAGAGACTTTGGAAGAAAAGCATGAAAGTCTCTCTCTTATTCTAAGTGAGTGTGTGTATTTTTGAATGCTTGTGACTGAGAGGAATAAGAGCATGAACACACAAATGAAGAATAAAAGCAGTGATCCACAGAGAGGTCATTGTGTGTGTGTGTGTGTGTGTGTGCATGTGTGTGTGTATGTATGTGTGTGTTTGTTTATGTGTGACCACAGGGCATATACAGTATCTTCAGGGGCCAGTGACAACACTACTCAATTTTTCAATCTAAAGCAATAATTTGGGTTTCAATTTTTTACAGTTAAAGAACATTCTGAGTTTGGTGTACATTCAGCTTAAAAGATGTCAAAAATCAACATGAGAATGAGACAAGGCTAGTTCACAAATCTAAACAATCTTATTTAAGTGTAAAATATATTCGATACCGTATATATTCTGCTCTAATGCTAGTCTAATTTGACAGTAGTCCTGAATGCTAAAATAGCCTTAGAAATGCTCTTTTTAGTTTTTTAATAACATGAGTAAAAAAAAAACAACTAATGCCGACTTAAGCGCTATTTGTCATATGCTCAGTGCCGTACAGTTGAATGGACAAACAAATACACAAACAAAAAAAGCAAAAAAACAACAACCAAATTTGAGTTCTTGCACCTAACGTGAGCCATATAACCACCATCCAAAATCCACTGCTGCTGCCTTATTATTGTTTTGCAAAGTCAACATTTATTCAGTCTGCGTGAAAATTTTTGAACTAGTCTTGCAGTACTTTCAATCACTATGTGGAATCCAAGATTAACACATGGCTGACTAACTCTAGTTAAAAAAAAAAAAAGTTGTAATTGAATGAATTCACTACTGCATTTTATGCTTGATTAGAACATTTTACTTTGGATTTCTTCTAAAGTAGGTTAATTTGCTTTAATTGGTAAAAAAGAAGAAGAATAAGAAAAAAGAAGAAGATGTATATTCTTTTGCCACTCCCAATGTGCAATTCATTTTTGTGGTTTAGCTGTGGAGAACTCTGTAGAGAAAAATGTGCAGTTGTTTTACCACCAACACCTAAGATCACAGGCAAACGTGTACAAAAGTGCTCATTAAGCCACATTGTTCCCCGGTCAAATTGACAGTAGTATTACAGCCGTAGGGCTCAGGTGATCTGAGCAGTCTGTGATTTAGTAGAATGATTTAAAGCATTACAGGGTTGAATGTACAATAATCCCTTTTGGCCACCTTCCCAAAACTCAACTGAGGACTTTAATCCAGAATAATAATGGAGGTACTCATGGCTGCTTGCAGTGACAGTAATAAATCAAGGGTTTATTGTTAAACCTGAGTCGGTACTGAAACTATAGCAACACTACTCTTTATTTCCCTTTTTTTTTAAGAATATGGATATGTCTGATGAAAAATACTGAGCAGTTCCACAAAGGAGACCACAGGAACAAGGAGTATAATGCCCTGAATACATGCCTGGTCTGTCCAGTTGTTTTCATCAGAACAAAGACAAAAACAAAAAGACATTTGACAAAATTAAGACTCTCTGCACATTATCTAATAAACCTTTACTAGTACAACTTCACAGTGAAAATTAGTTGGCAGATGACAAGCAAGTGTATGGGTAGTCCTTGAATGCACCTGGGAAAAATCCTCCCGACACAGTGCGGGTGGGGGTTGGAATGTCTCCGAATATAAAGACTCCCATGGCATTTGGGGCTAGTTGAATGCTACAGGTCACTACATTTGCACTTTAGCCTATTTCTCTCCATACCTGTGATGTTTACATTTGGCTTAACAGCCATGGGAGGAGTTACGTTTCGTGAAGAGCAAGATACATAGTTTTTTGCTTATGAAAACTGTGACCTCAAGTTTTGGTTCCATCTACTTCTCCTTCGCCGCATCAGTGTTCTTAAGTAGCAGACTTTAGGGACAGTAGGGGGTAGGGGAACAGAAAATTCCACGCCTTAGTTCTGTACACAAAGTTTCTGCATGTGTGCATGTTTAAAACAACACTGTACTGGTTTGGTACACGAACATGCTGAGCCAAAAAGGCTGTACAGTCCAAGGTCTGTGTAACGCTACCGATTTATGATAAATAGGATTAAATGGAACCCAAAACACAAATTCTCTTTTAGCTAAATAAGGATTGGTGTAAGTGCTGCAATCACTTAGGAGTGCAACGTCATCTAGAGTGACACATACCAGGTCCCCAAAGACTATTTCTTCAGCAAATATTAAAGAAATTCTCATTCTGTGAGTCAAAGGGACAGTTAATATGTAGATTATATCAAAAGCGTGCTAACCAAGAAATTGTCTACCTATGTGGATTACTCGACCTCTACAAAAACAAGTCCGCTCTGCTTCTGTTCAATTTTCCAGCATGTGACCCACCCTCTTCTCCAAGTTTGTTTTGGAAAACAGCCAGTTCTGACTTGAGCATCTTCGTTCTCCTTTTCAACACGCTAATGGCAGTTGCTCTGTGGTAAAAGTTTGCAATTTAAACAAATAATGACACCTTCTTTTTTATGGTAGATTTGGCTTACATAAGAGCTCTGACTTTACAAACCCATTCTAGGTTGCTTTAATAAGTTATAAAATAAACAAGTTAATTTCAAATTGTACTTGTGCATCAGCCAAGGCCACTTTGACTGCGCCTCACTTATACCACAGCCTGAGATAATAAAACAGTTACACAACAGGAATGACACTTGAAGAAATCTTGAAGGCTGTTTACTCTTAAACAAACCAAACCAGTTTCAATGTGTTTTACTCGTCTTTTTTACTGTATTAAGCGATTCTAGGAATTTTGGTTTGCGAAAATGCATTTCGCCAAAATAAAAGATGACAATAAAGTAGAGGTAGTTGGTCATCATGCACAATGTTATCAAGCACGATGGTGGAGGATCAATAGTTTCACGCGGGGTGGGGGGTGGGTGTTTGATGCCACAGTACCTCAGCATCTTTTATTTAGACAGTCGGTCAAAGAATAAAGAGTCAAATTGGATGTCAAGTGAAAAAGATGGGGCATGTACATCAAATATTAACATAATATTTGATCTAAGTATGAAAAGTAAGTGAGAAAAGTACTGTGCAGCTGTACAGTACGCAAAGCTAAATAGAGATACCTTTTAGCAAAGTTTAGAAAGGAGAAAAGGCTCTGAGTGACATGATGAAAGAAGCGTTAAGTAATTTCCATTACTAAAGTTCACTGAATTAAAAAAAAAAGAAGCAAACACGCAAATACAAACCATATTGCCTAAAAAAACCTACACTCCACAAGAGCGATACAGATTTACACTGAGGTGGCTCTCTGTAGCTCCACGAACTGACTATCTCTGTTAGGGCTCCACTTGCAGTCTCATTACTGCGATTAGAGTGGAGCCTAGATATCGTGAACACTCCCCCTCCCACACACAGCTAAAGAAAATCTGATTGCTTTCACTTACACAGTGGGGCAAAAAAGTATTTGGCAGCCACCGATTGTGCAAGTTGTCCAACTTAAAATGATGAAAGGTCTGTCATTTTTCATCATAGGTACACTTAAACAATGAGAAACAGAATGTAAAAAAAAAAAAATCCCAGGAAAGCACATTGTAGGATTTTTCTTTACGAATTTATTTGTATAATGGTCAAGTATTTGGTCAATAACAAAAGTTCCCCTCAATACTTGCAATGACAGAGGTCAAACATTTCCTGTAGGTCTTCACCAGGTTTACACACACTGTAGCTGGTATTTTGACCCATTCTTCCATGCAGATCTTCTCTAAAGCTGGGATGTTTTGGGGCTGTTGCTGGGCAACACAGACTTTCAACTCCCTCCACATATTCTCTATTGGATTGAGGTCTGGAGACTGGCTAGGCCACTCCAGAACCTTGAATTGCTTTTTACGTATCCACTCCTTCATTACCCTGGCGGTGTGTTTGGGATTATTGTCATGCTGGAAGATCCAGCCACGTTTCATCTTAAATGCACACAGAGGTTTTTGCCGAAAATCTCACGATACATGGCCCCATTCATCCTTTCCTTAATACGGATAAGTTGTCCTGTCACCTTTGCAGAAAAGCAGCCCCAAAGCATAATGTTTCCACCCCCATCCTTCACAGTGGGTATGTTGTTCTTGGGATGCAACTCAGTATTCTTCCCTCCAAACACGGTGAGTGGCGTTTATACCGAACAGTTCTATTTTGGTCTCATATGACCACATGACATTCTCCCAATCTTCCTCTGGATTATCCAGATGGTCTCTGGCAAACTTTAGACGAGCCTGGACATGTGCTGACTTAACCTCGAGTGCTGCAGGATTTTAATCCATAGCAATGTAGTGTGTTACTAATAGTAACCTTTGTTACTGTGGTCCCAGCTCTCTTCAGGTCATTGACCAGTTCCCCCAGTGTAGTTCTGGGCTTTTTCCTCACTGTTCTCAAGATCATGTGAACCCCACCAGGTGATATCTTGCATGGAGCCCAAGGTTGAGGGAGATTGTCAGTGATCTTGTTTTTATTCCTTTTTCTTATAATTGCTCAAACAGTTGATCTCTTCTCACCAAGGGGCTCCCCTATTGTAGATTGGCTCATCCCAGTCTTGTACAATCTTGTCCCTGGTGTCCTTGGACAGCTCTCTGCTCTTGGCCATGATGGAGATTGGAGTCCGACTGTTTGAAGGTGTGGGCAGGTGTCTTTTTACAGATAACGAGGTCAACAGGTGCCATTAATATAGGTAATTAGCGGAGGATAGAAGAGTATCTTAAAGAAGAAGTAACATATCTGTTGGGCCAGAATTCTTGCTTGTTTGTAGGTATTAAATGCTTATTTTCTGCACAATTCTACAAACAAATTCTTTAAAAATCATACAATGTGATTTCCTGGATTTTGTTTAACATTCTGTCAGTTACAGCTGACGTGTTCCTATGTTGAAAATTTCAGACCTCACTCATCTTTTTAAGTGGGACAACTTGCACACTCGGTGGCTGCCAAATACTTTTTGCCCCACTGTAGAAGTAAAGTTCACTTAAAAAGCCTTTTGACAAGCATACATTTCAGCTCACACATATATTAGGTCCTACATGATTGAACTTGGGAGCTTAAACTCATAAATCTATAATTCACTCAAGAAGTCATCTGTTTACTTCCTGTTGATAAGAACAGGCTAGGTAAATACGGAGAAACAAGAACAGAGGAGAGATAAGTCAGCCTACTGCCACCTGACAGCTGATGTCATCCATCTTTTTAAAAAAAATCAGCGTGCTTGCTGACAGCGCTCCCTCTTGACAATCATCCGATCAATCAATTCCCTAGAGATGCAGCCTTTCCCCTATGTCCAACGTTAAGAAGAATGAGAGCTTCAACTCCTTTTAACTCTTAGGGTTTTGTTTACGCTCCAGTTCGTGTCCAGCTGATGACACAGAAATCCTCGCCAGAAATAGAAAAGTACATCTGAGCCCAAAAGGCAGCAGAAAACAAGACTCTTCCTTTAGAGGCTTCAAACAGACTCACCACCGCATCACCTGTCATCATCATAACCCAATGTTTTCAGACACCGAAACACTTAAAGGCAATAACTCAAGCTGGATTTTGCTACAAAAAAAGGGTCCAAGTTACCAAACATGTTCAGAATACAAGCCGGTTATTAGATGATTTCAGCTCTATCTCATTATACGCATCGTTTCCCACGACATATGCCAGGTGCTCAATGTGAAACTCAGGCTACAACATGTTATCTAAGCAGTGTGGCATTTACCAAGCTTGTGTTCGGCTCTTAGTCCTTACATAGCTGATAACATAAATACCAGAGGTCTGTTCCAAACAGCTAAGGAGCAGAAGAACTTCAGCTGGCACGCTGCAGTCTCTGTTCTGTCCCCCTGTGGTATGCTGGAGCTACCATCAGGGACAAACAGAGACTGCAGCGTTTTGCTCTACGGAGACGGTGATTGGCTGCAGACTCCCATCTCCTGTACACCAGGACCTGTACACCTCCAGGACATTTGGGCGTGCAGGTCGGATCACAGCTGACCCTTCTTACCTTGGACAGACTTCTTGACCTGCTCCCCTCAGGCAGGAGGTTCCGGTCCATTCAGACCAGAACCTCTCGACAAAGGAACAGTTTCTTCCCCTCTGCTGTTGGACTCATGAACAATAACCCTAAGACTGTTCCCACCACTCGCTCCGTTTCAGTCGCATGACCCTGTATTGTGTTTTTGCACCTATCTGATTTTTGCACTGATCATAACCTGCACTTATGTATATATTAATCTGTTTACCCCATTTTTATTTTTTGCATGCTTAGAAGTGTTTATTTGATGTTTGCACAAAATACCGTTGCAATTTTCGAATGTGAACCTGTTCAAACATATGGAAATAAAAAATTTTCGACTCTGATTATGATGATTACATAGGAGTGGACCTCAGTTTTTGAAGGTGAATTGAACACAAAGACGCCGTACCACAAAGACTATAGAGGGGCCACAAATCGTCACCAGGTATTGGTCATTTTGGCCCCCTTTTGGTCTTTTTGCATGGGATACTTGCTTACATTACATGCACCTACAGGAAAAAGTGCATGCTTTGTTTAGCCAGCAGGTGCTTATGTGTATTCTTATTTTCACGGTTCTGGACCAGACTATCTTGTGCAATGCCTTTGTGGAGACTAATGTCTGATGGCTGCCTTGAGCAAGCAGAAGAGAAACCAGAAATAATAGAGGGACAGAAATACGGGGACTGAAAGTAGATCTTAAGTGCTGTAACTGACCACGGTCCAGTGGGAGTGCATCTCAGTAACAGCTTCCATTGTCCTGCTGCTGGTCTTGACATCAAGGGCCTGTTCATTGGATCACTCAGGCTGAAACGAGCTCTTTACAGTAGAGCTTTCAAACAAGGCAGCATAACCTGGTGTAGATGCATTTGTCCTCATCAAAGGTTTGGATAGGCAAATCAAAATATACATTATCTGGACTCTTGAGCACTGGAGCTGATTTGGAAACGACAGTCACAGAGGGAATCTGGGAATGACGCAAAATAGAGTGGAATACCGGAAAAAAGAAGGAGATTTATTTCCGCTGATTCCGTCTTTTAGTTTCCTTTGGTGTGGTGACGGACTGCTGTCCCTTCACTGGGCACACCCGCAGCTTTGACAGGACCCATTCCATTGTCAGAGCACTGACTGCTGAGTACTTTGGCCAAAGGTCACTTAGCAGGAAGGAGAGAGAGCTGGAAGAGCAAGCTGAGAGTGGCGGATAATGCCCGGCTTGGCAGCGACAAAGGACACATACAATGTTGGCCTCCAGCACTGATTGTAGCTTCATGGAAAACATCTCTCTAACAAGGGCGGCTTGACCAAATCATCACTCATGTGTGTGAAATGGACTCAAGGTGAAAATGCAGAAAATATTTTGAAAGACAGAGATAGCATCATAGCTACAATATAGGTATGCAAGGCTCATTTAGAGATTAATAAAGCAGCCTTTAAAATATGATGTATTTATGAAGTCTACTGCAAATTCCAACGGTTCTACTTATTCCTGGAAACCCTAATGAATTAACCTTTGTTATCGAATGTCGCTGAGAGGGGAATATCATATGACATCAGCTGGCAGCTGGCTTGCAGCTTGCTTTGCTTTTGTGTCTCAGTTCACCTGACTTGCTTCATGAATATTTAGGATGGATTTGCCTGGACGAACAGCAGATTATGTGGACAAAGAGCATACGTGCACACACACAGCTTTTACGTCATAGCCAAGAGGTCTTTACTCTCAAATGTGATGTAAAAAAAAAAGGTCAAAAGAAGAGGGACTTGCTCCAGATAGAATCTGGATATAAGAGAAGTAAAAAAGGCCAAGGTTTGGGTAATGCCTCATGTTTGTTCAGTCATACGTTCTTGTAGGCATGTGTATTGGTAAAAATCTGGCGATACAATATGTATCATGATACAGGGGAGGCGATACGATATATTGTGATACTATGAGTTGGACTATATAACTTGATTTTTAAAACTGAATTTTACTGTAGAAAATCTGTCACAGCATTCTAAACACTCCAACCCTTTTCATACTTTAACACATCCAGTTTTATTACTACATCTAGCGGATCCACTGGAATGAAGAAGGTGAAAAAAGGCCACAAACTACCAGTCATACTTCAAAATTTTACATCAAAAGTTACTGTTCTCATAAATGGTTCCATTCAAATTCTAAAAAAAGAAGAAAAAAAAGCGATACATTGCTTTTGATTAGTGAAACAATATTGTGCCATAAAATATCACGATATATCGGTGTATCGATATTTTCTTACGTCCCTACGTTCTAGGGTTCTTCTTTTTTTGTTTATTCAGTGTATTTGGGATGTACTTGTTTTTTTTTAGGGAGATTTCTCAATGTTGTATTCCTCCATGTTGTATTCCTCCTTGATACAGAATGACAGTTGACAAAGACCACATCATAAATATTAAAACTCTAGACTTGACAAGTGCACCTTCTTTATACAGTGGCTTCCAAAAGTATTTGGCCCCCTTGAACTTTTCCACATTTTGTCACATTACAGCCACAAACGTGAATCAATTTTATTGGAATTCCACGTGAAAGACCAATACAAAGTGGTGTACACGTGAGAAGTGGAACGAAAATCATACAGGATTCCAAACATTTTTTACAAATAAATAACTGAAAAGTGGGGTGTGCGTAATTATTCTGCCCCCTGAGTCAATACTTTGCAGAACCACCTTTTGCTGCAATCACAGCTTCCAGTCTTTTAGGGTATGTCTCTACCAGCTTTGCACATCTAGAGACTTAAATTCTTGCCCATTCTTCTTTGCAAAACAGCTCCAGCTCATTCAGATTAGATGGACAGCGTTTGTGAACAGCAGCTTTTAGATCTTGCCACAGATTCTCGATTGCATTTAGATCTGGACTTTGACTGGGCCATTCTAACACATGGATATGTTTTGTTTAAACCATTCCATTGTTGCCCTGGCTTTATGTTTAGGGTCGTTGTCCTGATGGAAGGTGAACCTCCGCCCCAGTCTCAAGTCTTTTGCAGACTCCAGGAGGTTTTCTTTCAAGATTGCCCTGTATTTGGCTCCATCCATCTTCCCTTCAACTCTGACCAGCTTCCCTGTCCCTGCTGAAGAGAAGCACCCCCAGAGCATGATGCTGCCACCACCATATTTGACAGTGGGGATGGTGTGTTCAGAGTGATGTGCAGTGTTAGTTTTCCGCCACACATAGCGTTTTGCATTTTGGCCAAAAAGTTCCATTTTGGTCTCATCTGACCAGAGCACCTTCTTCCACATGTTTGCTGTGTCCCCCACATGGCTTGTGGCAAACTGCAAACGGGACTTCTTATGGTTTTCTTTTAACAATGGCTTTCTTCTTGCCACTCTTCCATAAAGGCCAACTTTGTGCAGTGCACCACTAATAGTTGTCCAATGGACAGATTCCCCCACCTGAGCTGTAGATCTCTGCAGCTCGTCCAGAGTCAACATGGGCCTCTTGGCTGCATTTCTGATCAGCGCTCTCCTTGTTCGGCCTTAAGTTTAGGTGGACGGCCTTGTCTTGGTAGGTTTACAGTTGTGCCATACTCCTTCCATTTCTCAATGATCGCTTGAACAGCGCTCCGTGGGATGTTCAAGGCTTGGGAAATCTTTTTGTAGCCTAAGCCTGCTTTAGATTTATCAATAACTTTATCCCTGACCTGTCTGGTGTGTTCTTTGGACTTCATGGTGTTGTTGCTCCCAACATTCTCTTAGACAACCTCTGAGGCCGTCACAGGGCAGCTGTATCTGTACTGACATTAGATTACACACAGGTGCACTCTATTTAGTCATTAGCACTCATCAGACAATGTCTATGGGCAACTGACTGCACTCAGACCAAAGGGGGCTGAATAATTACGCACACCCCTCTTTTCAGTTATTTATTTGTAAAAAATGTTTGGAATCATGTATGATTTTCGGTCCACTTCTCACCTGTACACCACTTTGTATTGGTCTTTTACATGGAATTCCAATCAAATTGATTCATATTTGTGGCTGTAATGTGACACATTTTTGGAAAAGTTCAAGGGGGCCGAATACTTTTGCAAGCCACTGTACCTTGACTTTACATATTGTCTTTTTAAACAAATGCTTTTCTTTTGGCTGGCCAAAGAAGTTTGCTTTGACGAACTGATTGACCTTTAATAGAGGTTAAAACTTAGCCATGTGACGAAGCATCTAGCTAACAAAACGAGACGATATTCCATCTTGGATTTATGCAGGGGACGTTAAGTAATTCTAATGATGCTTTGGGGGAAAACGAAGGATCCTAAATTCTATTTTTAGAAATCATACAATGTGTTTGACACTGCCGTGGAATAGTCAAGGTTCAACTCTACCATTTGTTGTATTTCATATCCTTGTCTCAATTCAAGGTGATCCTGCTGCCAAAATAAAGCATTGCTTTTAAATTAAGAACCTTTTACTGTTATGTTTGCAAACAACCTAAAAACTGTTTGGTTTAGATTTTTACTTTAACAATTTTCCCCTACTGTTGTTTCCAATTATTAATAAATATCAACATATCTGATATTATGATTAAGTGCAGTTATTGTGCTACTTAGCAATACTGAAGGCATTACTGAAAGCTACTTAAAAACTGGTAAGTTTGGTTTTTGAAAACCTTATATCCCCACTAAGCGTTGCTTCAATGTTTTGATTACTTTTGGCAATTAAATAAAAGTCAAGAAAAAGCCCCTAATAAATATGACACGGACCAAGCAATAGCCAGACACTCAACCCCAAAGCTGCGTAGAGAGGGAAGTACAGCGCAGCGTTTAACATGCCATAGCGGTTACATTTTCAATCAAGGTAAAGCAGGAAAAGTGCAAGTGAAAAAGAAAATGTATGCTTTAATACTGTTGTCAGGAAACATGAGGAGGTGCAGCGACATACAGGTCCTTCTCCAAAAATTAGCATATCGTGATAAAATTCATTCTTTTCCATAATGTAATGATAAAAATTAAACTTTCATATATTTTAGATTCATTGCACACCAACTGAAATATTTCAGGTCTTTTATTGTTTTAAAACTGATGATTTTGGCATACATCTCATGAAAACCCAAAATTCCTATCTAAAAAAATTTGCATATCAGGAAAAGGTTCTCTAAACGAGCTATTAACCTAATCATCTGAATCAACTAATTAACTCTAAACACCTGCAAAAGATTCCTGAGGCTTTTAAAAACTCCCAGCCTGGTTCATTACTCAAAACCGCAATCATGGGTAAGACTGCCGACCTGACTGCTGCCCAGAAGGCCATCATTGACACCCTCAAGCAAGAGGGTAAGACACAGAAAGAAATTTCTGAACGAATAGGCTGTTCCCAGAGTGCTGTATCAAGGCACCTCAGTGGGAAGTCTGTGGGAAGGAAAAAGTGTGGCAGAAAACGCTGCACAACGAGAAGAGGTGACCGGACCCTGAGGAAGATTGTGGAGAAGGACCGATTCCAGACCTTGGGGGACCTGCGGAAGCAGTGGACTGAGTCTGGAGTAGAAACATCCAGAGCCACCGTGCACAGGCGTGTGCAGGAAATGGGCTACAGGTGCCGCATTCCCCAGGTCAAGCCACTTTTGAACCAGAAACAGCGGCAGAAGCGCCTGACCTGGGCTACAGAGAAGCAGCACTGGACTGTTGCTCAGTGGTCCAAAGTACTTGCATGTCATTCGGAAATCAAGGTGCCAGAGTCTGAAGGAAGACTGGGGAGAAGGAAATGCCAAAATGCCCGAAGTCCAGTGTCAAGTACCCACAGTCAGTGATGGTCTGGGGTGCCATGTCAGCTGCTGGTGTTGGTCCACTCTGTTTTATCAAGGGCAGGGTCAATGCAGCTAGCTATCAGGAGATTTTGGAGCAGTTCATGCTTCCATCTGCTGAAAAGCTTTATGGAGATGAAGATTTCATTTTTCAGCACGACCTGGCACCTGCTCACAGTGCCAAAACCACTGGTAAAGGGTTTACTGACCATGGTATTACTGTGCTCAATTGGCCTGCCAACTCTCCTGACCTGAACCCCATAGAGAATCTGTGGGATATTGTGAAGAGGAAGTTGAGAGACGCAAGACCCAACACTCTGGATGAGCTTAAGGCCGCTATCGAAGCATCCTGGGCCTCCATAACACCTCAGCAGTGCCACAGGCTGATTGCCTCCATGCCACGCCGCATTGAAGCAGTCATTTCCGCAAAAGGATTCCCGACCAAGTATTGAGTGCATAACTGAACATAATTATTTGAAGGTTGACTTTTTTTGTATTAAAAACACTTTTCTTTCATTGGTCGGATGAAATATGCAAATTTTTTGAGATAGGAATTTTGGGTTTTCATGAGCTGTATGCCAAAATCATCAGTTTTAAAACAATAAAAGACCTGAAATATTTCAGTTAGTGTGCAATGAATCTAAAATATATGAAAGTTTAATTTTTATCATTACATTATGGAAAAGAATGAACTTTATCACAATATGCTAATTTTTTGAGAAGGACCTGTATGTATGAGTCACAACAGGAAGACGATCTGTATGCTTGTTGAGCTACTTTTGACGAGTCATATTGTGTAACTTTGGTTATATGAGATGACCATTTTGTATGTGTCGAGGAGAAAAAAAAACACTGTTGTGGCTTTACCATAATTTTGATCAGTTTTTCAACCCAGGCCTCTGTACAAAAACATCATGGGGGTCTCCTGGAAGAGCCATCATAGTAGTGACATTTACAATGGGCTGCTAAACTCTTTTATGGCAACAAATCTAATAGGAATCAGCAGGATTATATTCCTAAATTGCTTATTAGCTGAATAATAAAAATAATAAAAATGAATGGAGCGATTGTAAATAACCTACGGGAAAAAATAGCCATTTGCCAGGGGCGGGTTAGAGCACAGAACAACCACAGCGCTGCTTTTCCTGCTAATGCGGTTTACCCCTTAGTCCCGTCCTACTTAACAGAATGGGGTGTTCCAGCCCGACAGTCAGACCACTATAAAAAAGAATTTTCTAGGGGACAGTTCAGTAGAAACCTTTAAACGTATTTACCCTTCCACCACATCCCCCTCATCTCCCAACTCAAACTCAGTAAACAAACTGGTAGATAATTTCCTTGCGAAAATCTCAGACATCATGGATTCCATTGCTCCAATTAAAGTGAAAGCAGTCTCAGGTAGAAAGAAGTCTCCGTGGGCAAGTAATCCACTGGTACGTAGTGAAAAAAAGAGTGTCGACGAGCCGAGAGAAAATGGCGGAAAACTTGACTCCAGGTTCACTGTAAGATCTACAAAGACAGACTGAATAAATATCAGATAACTTTAAAAGATGCTAGGGAATTGTTCTTTTCTGAAATCATCAACAGAAACATTAATAATGCACAGACTCTATTTGCAACAGTGGAAAGACTAACTAATCCTTTAGTGACAGTAGCCCCTGAACTAAATTCTACCAGGGCCTGCAATGAATTTGCCAGCTTTTTCACTGAAAAGATTCGAACAATTAGACGGTCAATCTGTACCTCAATACCGAACCCACAACCAGTGCCATCCCCAATCAACAACAATGTGGAGAAAATGTCTAAATTTCAAGAATTAAACCAAAACAGCCTTGAAAACAATCATTATCCAATTAAGCTCCTCCCCCTGCTGTCTTGATATCCTACCCAGGAGCATTTCTAAAAAAAGTTCTTCCTGTTATTGGTTCTGATCTTGTTCAAATAGTGAACTCATCCCTGGTATCAGGTGTCTTCCCCCAGGCTTTAAAAACAGCAGTTATTAAACCACTACTAAAGAAGAAGAATCTGGACAACACGTTAATGTAGAACTACAGGCCAATCTCTAATCTTCCATTCATCAGTAAGATTATTGAGAAAGCGGTGTTTCAGCAGTTAAATAGCTTCATAACAATGACAAACCGTTTTGATGTTTTTCAGTCTGGTTTCCGTGCTCACCACAGCAGCGAGACTGCCCTCTTCAAAGTATTCAATGACATTCGCATAAATACAGACTGTGGAAGAACCACAGTGCTGGTTCTGTTGGACCTCAGTGCAGCATTTGACACTGTAGATCATGATATATTATTGGAACGACTGGAGAGCTGGGTCGGACTCTCTGGTACACTACTTGGCTGGTTTGATCTTACCTAAAGAACAGGGACTTCTTTGTTTCAATAGGAAACTTTTCATCAGAACGAACAGAAATCACATGTGGGGTCCCCCAGGGCTCCATCTTAGGGCCCCTCCTATTTAATATATACATGCTCCCAACTGGCAAGATTATAGCAACCAATAAGATTAGCTACCATAACTATGCGGATGACACTCGGCTTTACATTACAATGTCACCAGTTGACTCTGAACCCATTCAAACCCTAAATCAATGCATTGACCAAATAAATGGATGTATGTGCCATAACTTTCTCCATCTGAATAGAAACAAAACTGAAGTAATTATTTTTGGACCAAAGAGGAACAATAAGCAGTCAGCACACAGCTTCAGTTAATACAGCTAGGAACTACTGATCAGGCACGAAACCTAGGTGTGGTAATGGACTCAGACCTGAAGATAAAGGCATAAAGGCAATAACAAGGTCAGCCTTCTATCACCTGAAGAACATTTCTAGGATTAAACGACTGATGTTGCAACAGGACCTGGAAAAACTCATCCATCTTTAGTCGGATTGATTACTACAACAGCATCTTCATAGGTCTGCCTAAAAAGTCAGACAGCTGCAGCTGATCCAGAACGCTGCTGCTCGCGTCCTCACTAGAACCAGGAAAGTAGAGCACATCACCCCAGTTCTAAAGTCCTTACACTAGCTCCTTGTAGCTCAGAGAATAGACTTCAAAATACTTCTACTAGTTTATAAATCATTACATGGCTTAGCACCAAAATATGTTGGAGACCCGTTGTCACTGTACCAACCACCAAGACCACTCAGGTCCTCCAACTCTAGCCTACTAAACATCCCTAGACTCAGAACTAAACATGGAGAAGCAGCTTTCAGTTTCTTTGCTCCCCTTATCTGGAACAGACTTCCTGACGAGTGCAGAGCTGCTGAAACTCTGAACTGCTTTAAATCGAGACTAAAAAACCATCTGTTTTAAATTGCCTTCGAGTAAATGATTGATGTCATATGTATGAAATGTGCTCATGCTCTCTTGCTTAATTGATCTTTCTCTTACTTTATTGTGCATCATGTGTAATGTGAGTTTCTTTTACTTTTAATATGCAATGTTATATTCCATGTCTGTTTGTTTTGTTTTTTAAATCACCAAATCATCTAAAGCACCTTGAATTCCCCTGCTGTTGAAAGTGTGCTATACAAATAAAATTGCCTTGCCTTAATGTTCATTTGTGAGTAAATGTTTACAGCCGGATGTACCCATATCGGTATCGAAGTGGAACAGATTGGATCGGACTCTGATAATCGATTCTAACTCTTGAGATTCGGAATCCATTCTTGAAATTTGAATTGATACCCAGCTCTAAGCACAACTGAAAAGTTCTGGTTTAGTTCTCAACAGCTGCCACCTTAACTGTGATGGTGCAAATCTTTCCAGATCTGCAAAAACCTGAGAAGGCAAGGCAATTTTATTTGTATAGCACACTTTCAACAACACGGTGATTCAAGGTGCTTTACATGATTAAGAGGTAAAATAAAAACAGCAGTAAAACACAGACAAAGCATAAAAACAGCAATAAAGCAAGAAGCTAACACAGACACATCAAGACATTACAAAGCATATCATGTAGAAACAGCAAGAAGCATAAACAAAACATGATGCATGAAAACATTACTCAAAGGCAGCTCTAAACAGATATGTTTTTAGTTGTGATTTAAAAGAACTCAGTGTTTCAGCAGCTTTGCAGTTGTCTGGAAGTTTGTTCCAGATTAGAGGAGCATAGAAACTGAAAGCTGCTTCTCTGTGTTTGGTTCTAATTCTAGGGATGTTGAGTAGACTGGAATTAGAGGACCTCAGTGGTCTGGTGGGTTGGTATAGTAAAAGCAGCTCTTCAATATACTTTGGTGCTAAGCCATTCAATGATTTATAAACTAGTAAAAGTATTTTGAAGTCTATTCTCTGAGCTACAGGGAGCCAGTGTAAGGACTTTAGAACTGGGTTGATGTGCTCTACTTTCCAGGTTTTAGTGATGACACGAGAAGCAGCGTTCTGGATCAGCTGCAGCTGTCTGATTGTCTTTTTAGCCAGACCTGTGAGGACGCTGTTGCAGTAATCAACCTGACAAAAGATAAACGCATGGATGAGTTTTTCGAGGTCCTGTTGCAACATCAGTCGTTTAATCCTAGAAATGTTCTTCAGATAATAGAAAGCTGACCTTGTTATTGCCTTTATGTGACCCTGGAGGTTCAGGTCTGAGTCCATAACTACACCTAGATTTCGGGCCTGATCAGTTGTTTCTAGCTGTATTAACTGAATCTGTGTGCTGACTGTTAATCGTTCCTCTTTAGGTTAAAAAATAATTACTTCTGTTTTGTTTCTGTTCAGCTGGAGAAAGTTATGGTACATCCATCCATTGATTTGCTCGGTGGATTTACTTAGGGTTTGGATGGGTTCAGAGTCCCCTGATGACATTGTAATATAAAGCTGAGTGTCATCTGCGTATTTATGGTTATAATCTGGGCTAGTGGGAGCATGTAGATATAAAATAAGAGGGGCCCCAGGATGGAGCCCTGGGGGACCCCATATGTGATTTCTGTTCGTTCTGATGCAAAGTTTCCTATTGAATCAAAAAAGTCCCTGTTCTTTAGGTAAGACTCAAACCAGCCAAGTACTGTACCAGAGAGTCCGACCCAGCTCTCCAGTCGTTCTAATAATAAACTCAGCAAAAAAAGAAACGTCCCTTTTTCAGGACTGTGTATTTCAACAATAATGTTGTAAAAATCCAAATAACTTTACAGATCTTTATTGTAAAGGGTTTAAACAATGTTTTCCATGCATGTTCAATTAACCATAATCAATTAATTAACATGCACCTGTGGAATGGTCGTTAAGAGCTTAACAGCTTACAGAACGTAGGCAATTAAGGTCACAGTTCTAAAAACGCAGGACACTAAAGAGACTTGTCTACAGACTGTGAAAAACACCCAAAGAAAGATGCCCAGGGTCCCTGCTCATCTGCGTGAACGTGCATTGGGCATGCTGCAGGGAGGCATGAGGACTGCTGATGTGGCTAGGGCAATAAATTGCCAAGTCCGTACTGTGAGACGCCTAAGACAGCGCTACAGGGAGACAGGAAGGACAGCTGATCATCCTCGCAGTGGAAGATCACGTGTTACAACACCTGCACAGGATCGGTACATCCAAATATCACACCTGCGTGACAGGTACAGGATGGCCACAACAACTGCCCGAGTCACACCAGGAACACACAATCCCTCCATCAGTGCTCAGACTGTCCCCAATAGGATGAGAGGCTGGACTGAAGGCTTGTAGGTCTGTTGTAAGGCAGGTCCTTACCAGACATCACCAGCAACAACGCCACCTATGGGCACAATCCCACCTTTGCTGGACCAGACAGGAGTGGCAAAAAGTGCTCTTCACTGATGAGTCACGGTTTTGTCTCACCAGGAGTGATGGACGGATTCGTGTTTATCATCGAAGGAATGAGCGTTACACCGAGGCCTGTACCCTGGAGCGGGATCGATTTGGAGGTGGGGGGTCCATCATGGTCTGGGGCGGTATATCACATCACCATCGGACTGAGCTTGTTGTCATTGCAGGCAATCTCAATGCCTTGCGGTACAGGGAAGACATCCTCCTCCCTCATGTGGTGCCCTTTATGCATGCTCATCCAGACATGATCCTCCAGCAGGACAATGTCACCAGCCATACTGCTCGTTCTGTGTGTGAGTGTCTGCATGACAGCAATGTCAGTGTTCTGCCATGGCCAGCGAAGAGCCCGGATCTCAATCCCATTGAGCACGTCTGGGACCTGTTGGATCGCACGGTGAGGGCTAGGGGAATTCCCCCCAGAAATATCCAGGAACTTGCAAGTGCCTTGGTGGAAGAGTGGGGTAACATCTCACAGCAAGAACTGACAAATCTGGTCCAGTCCATGAGGAGGAGATGCACTGTGGTACTTCAAGCAGCTGGTGGCCACACCAGATACTGACTGGTACTTTTGATTTTGAGCCTCCCTTCATTTAAGGACACATTATTCTATTTCTGTTAGTCACATGTTTGTGAAACATTTTTAGTTTGTCTTATGGTGTTGACTCTTTTAGTGTTCATACAAATATTTACACACATTAAGTTTACTGAAAGAAAAAAACAGTTGAAAGTCAGAGGACGTTTCTTTTTTTGCTGAGTTTATATCATGATCAACAGTGTCAAATGCTGCACTTAGGTCCAACAGAACCAGCAATGTGGTTCTACCACAGTCTGTATTCATGAGGATGTCATTGAAAACTTTGACAAGGGCAGTCTCAGTGCTGTGGTGAGCACAGAAACCAGACTGAAAAATATCAAAGCGATTGGTCATTGTTAGGAAGCTATTTAACTGCTGAAACACAGCTTTTTCAATAACTTTACTGATAAATGGAAGATTAGAGATTGGTCTGTAGTTCTGCATTAACGTATTGTCCAGATTATTCTAAGAAGAGCTCTTTCTAATTCAAAAACTAACCACAAAATGTGAATCCTCTGATCAAAGCTGAAATTTGAAAATGAGACGACTGTCTTCACAGACGAGCCCTTAACCTTTTCTGTTGCTCTATCAGTTCAAAGAGAGGACAGGTGTGGCTGGGCATGAATACCCCACAGATGTATTATTACATATGAAAGTAGAACCGGTCTAATCAAGGAAAAGCCTAGTAATTGCAGAGTATAGTACTGAGGCCTCTCATCTGTATGATGTCAGGAGTGACAAGGAATTTTGGGGAAGAAAACCTACACGACAGCAAAAAACTGAACATCACATCATTTTTCCAAGAATAAATAAAAATCCGGGGCCTTCCCTCTGTTTATACTGCAGCCTTCCTCTCTTGTTTTGTCCGTTCCAACACCCGAAAAAAAAGAAAGAAAAAAGAAAGATGATCGAGGTGCAATTCATCACTGTGGTCCTGTTGGGATGGTGGATTAGGGAACTTGCTAAAAGACAGCGTTAGACATGCAGGTTGAGGCAGGCATGCGTTGACAACCTGCTGGCTGAGCCCGACCGTCTCCGTATATCAGAGGCTGAGAAGATCAGATTCACTACAGCTATAAAGGTTTGGAATAATTAGAATGTGTCCATGACGATTAGGTGGGGCAAAAACACTGACGTGGAGGTGGTCTTAAAGAGGAATGAGCTGAGTGATTTAGTAGGCGCTCAATGTAAATGTCGTCAATTTAAGGATGACACGCTATTTTAAAGGTCTTACAAATTTAAGACAAACATCTCACTGTCCTTACTTTGGATTATAGTTTTAAGTTCTTTGTTATGACACCAACCTGTCCAGGAGATTTTTGTGCCATCAGTCACCATCCGTGTTGATTTAACCATTAAGACAGAAAATAAAACACACGCGAATAATCTATGAAAACATCCTTCCAAATGTGTAAATGGATCGAGTGAGAGATCTCTTCAGTGAGTCTCAACAGTATTCTATGTTAGAATGCAGATTACAACCATACCTAACTCAGATCAGTAGTAGCTATAAAGCAATAAAGAGAATCACATCAAAGGTGCTTTCCTAGCACTTCTTTTTACCCATACATGAACGAGTCAAAATCTGATGAGTTTGTTTGAGGAATGGTCTTTTCAAAATGTTTTGTCACAATTTGTATTGCATAAGAGCCCTGACCATGTATGGGAAGTGATGTCATGCCTTGAGTTGAGGAGTGTGAAAGAATAGCAAATTTCTCTTTGATGTTTATATTATTTCGAATATGAAAACGCAATACCAGGGTGTGTAATATTATAACTGGAACGCAATATTTGGTAGAATGTATTTCAAGTGTCGTACATTCACAATCCGTGCATCAATCATTTATTAAGTGAGCTTAATGCCTACGTCTGATGTATATTTTTAGCGGCTGAGACGCTAAAGAGTGGTGGGAATATTTTTAGGCATAGAATGATGATATTAACATTTAATCAGTTTTTGCACTCATTAATCATATTAGGGTTAGACTCTTTAAAAAACAGATAGCTCTTTAGGTTAGCGCCGATATGAAGCTCCAAAACAGAAGCCAAATCAAGCATTTTCTTTTAGCCAGCTGCAGTATTCTCACAGTGCTTACAAAAAAAATCCTCTCTTTTCCATCACTTTTACTTTTTCTATCAATAAAAAGAATTTCCGCCACACAAGAAATTCAAAGGTGGAGGTGTTTCTTTGCTTTTATTAGTAGACTCCATCAACAACTCAAAAACAACTTCCTCCAAACTTAAAAATAAGAGTCTCTCTAACAGGGATCTGCCATCTTAATAAGTTTGGCAAAACTGATTTTTAAAAACCAACTGTTTTTAAATAAAGATCAAATAACAAATGCAGGCTTAAGATATTTTTCTTGGAATAATTGCAAAGAATGTCTACAACAGATTATTGATCTATTTTTTGGAGACTAAGTTCGAAAGAATGTACTTTTCTTTTCTTTCTTTTTTTTACATAAATTTTCATTCTCCAAAAATATCAACATCCCATAGAATGAAAATGTATCCATTCTCTTTTAGCAAAAGCTTTGTGTTTTTTCTTCATTTTAAAACATAAAATAAAATGGTAGTTATTCAAAAATGACACCATGTTTCCAATGGTAGATATATCAAACTGTCAGGTTCCGTGGGTGTTTTGAGTTTTTCCTTCCACTTCATTTCCTTCCCCTCTTTACCCCAAGGTGCTCTCTTGTTTAGTTCCTTCTGTGTGTGTATCAAGTTAATAGTTTTCCTTATTTAGTTTTTTCATGTTAGGTTATTCCTTGTCTTTATTAGTTATTTCTGGCACTTCCTTGTTTCTTCTTGCTCTTAGATGTTTTCACCTTTTGTTTATGTCCTCATTTGTTTCCTTAGTTTATTTCCCTCTAGATAGTTTCCCAATTTATTTCTTCATTCTGCTCTCTAGTGTTTCCTTAAGATTCCTTCCTAGACTTATTATCTTTAGTTTCTAGTTTCTTAAGAGCTTTCTGTCTCCCTAGCCATTGTACCTTCTGTCCCAGCTGTTGATTGTTTCCACCTGCTCTCTCCCTCTCACCTGCATCTGATTTCTCTAATTGGTCATTGGTCTTCTCTGTCACTTCCTCATTCCTTCCTCAGTATATATTCAGCTCTCATTCTGTCACAACTCGCTGGTTCGTCGTCATTTTTTCCCTGTCTGGTTCCTGCCTTCCTGCCCAGTTCCTGTTTTTTCCTCATTGCTGCATTTGTTGGTTCTCCTTAGTTCTGTAAGTTCATGCTCCTTGTTTTGTTGCTATTAAATCATTTTAGTTTTATTTGCTGCCTTTGGGTCCTTAATATACACAAACATGACACAAACATTATAAGTTGAGTTTTTTCTACATGTCCTAGAACATTTGCGGCTCTACGCGAATTCTAAAAAGGCGTACCTAGGGCAAAAATGGCTCTGTGGATTATAAGGTTGCAGACCCCTGGTTCTGGAACTTTGATGGAGTAGGGTGCCCAGTTTAAGGGCTCAAAAAAAGAGCTTTGACTTTAAAGATGTTTCAACCATTTCCAATGTTGTTGGTGTTAAAACATCCAGCACCTGGGCAGATTGCTTCTACAAACATTTGCGAACCGATGGGCCGCTCTAAGGGAACTTCAGGATGGTGGAATGATAAGACGCCATCTGCAGCAGTGGACGTGCTGTCCGAAGTGACAAATCGTGCCTCCTTGTGTCGCAATGCAATAGATGATTATGGGTTTGGCAGTTGATTGAGTGCATTGTGTCAGGTGTAAGGTTTGGTGCACAAGATATGATGATGTGGGAGTGTTGTTCAGGATTTGAACTCAATGCCCTTCTTTTGCTGAAAGGAACTATTAAATCTTGAGCATGCCAAGAGACTGTGTACAAGTTCAACAGTTTGGTAGAAGACTCGTTTATGTTGCAAAGCACCTGTGAGATGAACTAGACTGCAGGCTGTGAACCAGGCCTTCTCGTCCAACATCGGTGTCTGACCTCAGAAATGCGCTTCTGGGTGGTCAGAAGCTCCAATAAACACACCCTAAAACGTCGGGGAAAGCCTTCCCAGAACAGTTGCAGCCGCTACAACCTCAAAGAAAGGAGAGGCCTCATATTAAACTCTGTTTTTTAGAATGGGATGTCACGTAAGTTGTGTGCAAAGGCAGATGAGTGAATAGTTTCTGCCGTTTAGTGTATTTTACAATATGAAGTTATGGTGAAACAGCAGCTAGATACATCTTTGCACTATCACAGCGTTAGCACAGGGCAACATGAAGTGGATTACCTAGTGTGTGTGTGTGTGTGTGTGTGTGTGTGTGTGTGTGTGTGTGTGTGTGTGTGTGAGAGTGTGTGAGAGAGAGAGAGCTCAGTGACAGAGCATTTTCAGACACTGCTGACCTCATACGAGCTCAGACTGACTTTGAGTCATTAAATCGCCTTACAATTATTACATGCTGAGTCACTTTGCAACAGGTGTTATTAGGATGGATTATTTGATCACATGAGCGACCGCTGATGCCCTGATCTCATAAAAGATCTAATTTACGTGTTGGAACTTTTTGACCTACATGCAAAATGCATGGGGTATTAGGGATGTAAGAAAATATTGATACACCGATGTATCGCAATATTTTATTTCCCGATATTGTATCGATATTCAAAACAAAAATATAGACTTCTTTTATATTTATTTATTTTTTAATGGAACCTTTAATGATGACAGTAATTTTAGTAGTAGAATTAAAGTATAACTAGTAGTTGATGGCTGTTTTCACCTTCTTCGTTCCAGTGGATCAACTAGATCTAGTAATAAAACTGAATGTGTTAAAGTATGAAACAGGTTGGAGCGTTTAAAACGTTGTGACAGTTTTCCTACTGTTAATTAGAGTTTGAAAAATCACAATATATCGTCTTACTCATAGTATCGTGATATATCGTACCGTCTCCCATGTATCACGATACATATCGTATCGCCAGGTATTTACCAATACACATCCCTATGGGGTATGGTAGAAAAAAACAGAACAACAACAAAAAACACTGTTAGAGGCTACACATTCAGACACAGCTACAGTGTAATGGTGGAGATCAAAGCATATTCTTGTGTTACAAAGTCTGCACCTTATCCAATTGAGATTCCGAGGGAAAGATTCAAAACTTATGGTCACAGATGCTCTCCATCCAATGTGATCGAGCTGTTTTGGAAAGGCGACCAGACAAGTCGGGCATACAGCTGACTATTATGTGCTAGTTTTTGTTGATTTGTAACATGAAATCCCAACAAAAGACATTATATATATATATATATATATATATATATAAACCTGTAGAACAGGTTTATATATATATAAACCTGTTCTACAGCCTGTTTTGTCATGCTGCTAAAAGCTTGTTTGAATACACGATATGTAACATGAAATCCCAACAAAAGACATTAAAGATTAGGCTTGTAGCGATATGAAATATATATATATATATATATATATATATATATATATATATATATATATATATATATATATATATATATATATATATATATATATATATATAAACCTGTTCTACAGCCTGTTTTGTCATGCTGCTAAAAGCTTGTTTGAATACACAGTCATACAGTACAGTTGACCTGAGTTCTTGTAGTAAGCGTAATTGTCAAGAGCTAGAAAAGGCCTTTTTGTTTTTGAAGGGTGCCTTGCACTGATGAAATCAGGCTGCTTATTATAGATTATTTATTATCTAAGACGTGGGTGGAGAGGCCGGCGTGTAAACTGAGTTGGCTCAGCAAACATGGCTCTGGGTCAAAGTCTGGATGCAAAATAACGAGAAAAGGCAAGGGAGGCAGGGGGGGAACATGAGAGGGGAGCAGCTTTTGTCCTGCTCTCTTCCACTCAGCTCACATGACATTACAGCTCGTCTTTTCAATACAAACACACGCATGTTTGCAGACAAACTCACCTTCAGCGAAACCATGTCATTTCTGTCTTTATATGATAGGTTTGTTATTTTGTTGTGTTTAGTTTAGTTGGGGATTTAGTTGAGTCAAACAGTCTGTCTGGTGACCGAAACAAGCATATAAAAATGGGGCAAAGGTCAGATCAGGGAAAACACATAGATCAAAACATAACCTAAAAACTGCTGGAATGCACACAGAAACAATCAAATAGGTCCTGGGTATGAAACGAGGAGGCAATGGTGATCTATTTGAGGTTATCGAAGGCATTGGGTGCTCGTCCATGCTCATATTACAATCTAATCTGAGCACAAGAGACAACCTGCATTAGGCCTAACCTAATCCCCCAGCACCTGAATGCATCTTCATTCATAAATCCGCGCCATCGGGCAGGAATAGCTTCCCTATTAACATCCGCTGGAATCTTTTTGTTCTGCAGCGCACAGATCCACACTTTTATGCTGCAAAAAGAACGCACTTTAAAGGAAACACCAAAGGATTTTAGAGGGTTAAACGCAGGCTAAGACGCAATGTTTACAGAGTGGGATGCTGAAGCAAGCGTGTGCAGATCCTATAGCAGGTGTGACGGAAGAGCATCTCTCCAGAGGAGGGGTCCTCCGCATCCTTACCTCAGGGCAACCCGCACCGTGCTCTCGTCCGCTCCGCTGCTCATGGCGTCACCGAAACAGTCCACCTTAAAAATACCTCGCTTTCCCTTTTCGTCCTCTCTCTTTATCCTCTTACAAGGGAGCCGAGCCGAGAGTCCCCCTCCCCCGCTCCTTTCACCGAAGCTGATCCCGGTCTGCAGCCTCCACGGCGGCCACTCTCGTTCAACCCGCCACCAGGCTCATTTTTATGCAGCTCCGCGGCTAAATATCCGCTGTAAACGTGTGACGGCAGCGGGGAGAAAGGGGCCCGGCGGCGGTCAGTCCTCCAGCGACATCGTCTCTCAGCCTCCAGGCGCGCGCGTGTGCCAGTGTGGAAGTGCAGGGAAACCGCGGTGTGGCGCGCGACTCCACGAAGAGTGAGGACGGAAATAGACTCCTCCTCCGGAGCCGAACCAATCCCGACAGAGCACAACAGTAAATAATATTAATAATAATATTAATAATAATAATAATAATAATAATAATAAGCAACAAATACTACATAAACACCAAAAGTGCGATCATTTCGTAAAATAAATTTCAAAAAAATATTTTTATAAGGATCATTTAAACAAAAATCCCAAAAGCTTATAAACACAAGCTATAGTCAAGGTGATTGGTTTGTAGTTAATCTGCTTTAGAGATTAGCCAATGAAATGATCGGTCAGCTGCTAAATGAGCTCTTCAATAACTGAAAGGTGGAATATTTCTTAGCCTATATATGATTTCAACGTGTAATGAATTGAAGTTTAAATTATTAATAATTTTTGGATGTTAATTCTATTAATTTGTGAAACATAAAAAAAAGTATCCATAATTTAATGTGTTTACTATTTTATTCTTTGTTTGCCCAAATTAGCGATACACTAAATATGGATGTATTTATTATTGGTTGGGTGTATTTACTACATATTTATTTAAACTGTCATATACGTAAAAATATATTTAGCAAACCATTTATTGTACTTTGACGACTGAATAAAAGTTGTCATTAAAACCGACTGTTGGACTATGCTACCCTCTAGTGGTTTTATACTAATACTGCAACGATAAAATGTACCCATTTTGGCCAGCAGATGGCTTAAATATGAAATCTTAGCTGTTTAGTTATGAAATCTAGAGCTCGGAGCTTTTATGTATCACCAACGGATTATTTCTGGGCCTGTTTCAATTTTTTTTAGATGGCTGGGGACAGTTACAGGCCATCAGAATAAAAATAAAAGTAATAATACAGGTTTAAAATTATTTTGTAAGAGTTAAGCTAAATTTCGTTCCATTCTAGAACTGTCACAAACCATGTAAACTGCACTGTTGTAACAAGTTTTACCTTTGTAGAGGTGCAAACTTAGAGGTGCGACAAAGTGCCTTATAGCCTACCTGCAAGTTTCACCACGTTCAAATTGCTTGGCAGCATTTATTGTGTTTGATCTCTTGAAAAAATCTCAACTTTGGATGACGTTTTTGGGCTATTTCTGGCTGACAGTTCAGAATATATGACATCTGAGTACAAAGAGGTCTTGTTTGATTTGTGTAAGAAGCCGAAACCTAGGTGAGCGGATGCAATTCAATTCAGTTCAATTCAAAAATATTTATCCAAAAGGAAAATTAAATGGTTTCATAACTCATATCATCCTAGTATCTTCAAAGATTCGCTGTGGATGGTGATGCTGTGGGCAGGAAGGATCTCCGCTTGCAGTCAGTCTTGCAATGAATCTGTAGAAGCATCTGACTTGAAGACTGCTTCTATATGTCATGACACATGCTAACAGCTCAATATCCAGGCAGCAGAGCAGTTATTTCACAGTAACATCTCCTGGATGACACCATCAGTTGTTAACAAGCACTGCTAATCCACCTCATTTGATTTTGTACCCTTTCTTTGAATCTCTGTCTGGCCAGTTAGAAACTCAGACAGACAGATTGGAATCTGGGATATAATCCTTGCACTTTATTATTGATGGAAGATGTGTTTTGAACTTCTCCCTTCTCTCTCTGCTCCTTGGTCCTGCTCTGCATCCATGATGCCTCCTTTTCAACTCCTCTGGGATTTGGGGTTGTAGTACTAGCAACGATTCTAGTTGAAAGGAGTAGGATTTGTGAGATGTGGCTTAAGCAGGGGGACCTTCCAAGTGCTGCAGTATTTTAATCAATGACGATTAAAATACTGTGTTAGTGTGTTACTAATAGTAACCTTTGTTACTGTGGTCCCAGCCCTCTTCAGGTCATTGATCAGTTCCCGCCATTGTAGTTCTGGGCTGTTTTCTCACTCTTCTCAAGATCATGTGTACCCCACCAGGTGAGATCTTGCATGGAGCCCAAGGTCGAGGAAGATTTTCAGTGATCTTGTATTTACTCCATTTTCTAATAATCGCTCCAACAGTTAATCCCTTCTCACCAAGCTACTTCCCTATTGTAGATTTGCTCATCGCAGTCTTGTGCAGGTGGACAATCTTGTCCCTGGTGTCCTTGGACAGCTTTCTGGTCTTGGCCATGATGGAGATTGGAGCCTGACTGAAGGTGTGGACAGGTGTCTTTCATACAGATAACGAGTTCAAGGAGGTGCACTAATACAGGTAACTAGTGGAGGATATAACAGCTTCTTCAAGAAGAAGTAACAGGTCTGTGAGGGCCAGAATTCTTGCTGGTTTGAAGGTGCTAAATACTTATTTCCTGTACCATTATACAAATACATTCTTTACAAATAATTTGATTTCCTATTATTTTCTTTTTACATTCTGTCACTCACAGTTGAAGTGCTCCTATGATGAAAATGACATACCTCTCTCATCTTTTTAAGTGGGACAACTTGCACTATCGGTGGCTGGCAAACATTTTTTGCTCCACTGTATATACATTTATAATTGAGAAATTCTAATATTAGAGCATACATGTGTTGTTCTTTTTATATTTTAAATTTTCCAAGTTTCTAGTCAGAAACACAACCAGGCAAACAACCTCCTCTAAAATACTTTACAAATTTTAAGAAGAATGATGTAGTTTGAATACATAAAAATTAATGGAAATGTGATGACCCCCCCCCCCCCCCCTTGTAGAAATATGACTTTCGAGTACAAACTGAGCATATAACTAATTTGCAATAAAAAAATTACGACATAGTATTTCCCAGCATTTTATGTGTCCGAACCATAGACTGTAAAGACCCTTTCCAAAAAATTAGAATATCATGGAAAAGTTTATTTATTTCCATAATTCCATTCAAAACATTGAACTTCCATAGATTATAGATTCAGGGCCCACCACTTAAACGATTTCAAGTATTTAGTTATTTATTTGTACATAATTTGGGCTTCCAGATCATAAAACCCACGAAAACAGGAATTCAAAAAATTTGAAAACTTTTAAGAAATCACCATTTACTTATCAGTTTTTGCAGAAAAATAGAAAGAAGTCACATCAAATCAATCAAAATATGGTACATTCAAAAGGGTATGTCAATCTTCAGTACTTGGTATAGAATCCCTTTGCCTTAATCACTGCCTTGTGGCATTGAGGCAATCAGCCTGTGGCATTGCCAGGGAGTTATAGAAGCCCAGATTTCCTTGTTGCTTGCTGTCAGCTCTTCTTTGTTTTTGGGTCTGGTGCCCCTCATTTTCCTCCTGATAATACCCCATAGATTCTCAATGGGGTTTAGGTCCGGCGAGTTGGCTGGCCAGTCAAGCACTGTGATGGCATGAGCATCAAACCAGGTTTTGGTGCTTCTGGTGGTACGGGCAGGGGCCAGGTCCTGCTGGAAGATGAAATCTGCATCTCCATACAGATCCTCAGCAGAAGGAATCATGAAGTCCTCCAAAACATTCTGTTACACTGATGCATTGACCTTGGAATTAAGAAAGCTGAGTTTACCAACACCTTCACCAGACATTGCACCCCAAATCATGACTGACTGTGGATATTTCACATGGGACCTCAAGCAGTTTGGGTTCTGTTCCTCACCCGTCTTCCTCCAAACCCTTGGACCTTGATTCCCGAATGAAATGCACACTTTACTTTCATTGGAAAAGATGACCTTGGACCACTGGCCAACAGTCCAGTCTTTCTTCTCCTTGGCCCAGTTGTGACGCTTCCTAAGTTGACTCAGGCTCAGAAGTGGTTTGACCCGAGGAACCCAACAGTTGTAGCCCATCTCCCAGACGCATCTGAATGTGGTGGTTTTTGAAGCTGTGACTCCCGCCTCATTCCACTCTTTCTGGATCTCTGCCAGATTCATGAATCTTCTCTGTTTGATAATCCGCTGAAACCCATGGTCAGACCTTCCATGGGTTTGACCTCCCATGGTCAAACCCATGGAAGATGCACTAGCAGAAGCTGGTGCATCTTCTCCTGTCCCATTTTGCCCTTCCACTAGACTTTCCATTGACATGCTTGGACACAGTACTCTGTGAAGAGCCAGCCTCCTTAGCTATGAACTTTTGTGGCTTACCCATCCTATGGAGGGTATCAATGATGGTCTTCTGGCCAGTTGTCAAGTCTGCAGTCTTCCCCATATTGAACCTAACTGAGACAATTGAACCAAAGTGAGGCAATTTAATGACACCTGAGAAAACCTGTGCAGGTGCTTTGAGTTTATCAAATCAAGCTTTATTTATAAAACGCTTCTCATACACGAATTGCAGTTCAAAGTGCTTTACAGAATTAAAATGAACCCACATGAACCACATTCCTATCCCTCCCCCACAGATTTAAAAGCATGATCATAGTATACCCCCCTCCCCCCAACCCAACCCTTATGCAAGCACACACTTAAAAGTAACAGTAAAAAGGACAATGAACTGAGTCCAGATGAGCCAGGTAAGGAAACGCCACCATCTGTACTGGCAGCTGCAGATCAACAGCAGCCACCAAGGCACTGACACTGGCGCCCAGAGGAGGCAAGGCTGAGACACCCACCTCCACCAAACACTACCTAGAGAGCACCCAGCCAGCCACCGCCGACCAGAGGGCTCCCACGGAGGAAAGACTGGAAGGAAGAGTAAAATAACAAGTTAAAGTATAAAATAAACAGAGAATAAGTATGGTCAGGTTAAGCAGTAAAAACACTGATAAAATGTATGAAGTAAATCATGCAGTGCAATTAAACAGACTATAATAAATAATCAGTTAAAAGCAAGGCTAAAACAGTAAGTCTTGAGCCTGCTTCTAAAAACATGAATGTTTCTCTGCGGCCCTGAGGTCCTCCGGCAGCCTGGTCCAGAGGCGAGGGCCATAATAATGGAAAGACGCCTTGCCATGAGTGTGTGTCTTGACTTAAGGGACGAAAAGAAGACGGCTGCCAGATGAGCACAGAGACCGCAAAGGTTCATATGGTAAAAGCAGTTCTGAAAGATAAGAAGGCCCAAGACCATTAAGACACTTAAAAACCAATAAAAGAACCTTAAAATCGATCCTAAAACATACGGGGAGACAATTTAAGACAGGTGTAGTGTGCTCCTGCCTCCTGGTCTTCTACAGGACATGTGCTGCTGAATTTTGTAGAAGCTGTAAACCTGATATACTCTTTTTGGGAAGACCAGAAAACAGGGCATTACAGTAATCAATTCTACTCGTGATAAAAGTATGCATCAGTGTCTCTGTGTTGGCCCGAGAGAGAATGGGGCGGACTCTGACATTGTTCTTTAGATGACAAAAACCTATTTAAGTAATGTTTTTAATGTGAGGGATAAAAGTCAGCTCAGAGTAAAAAAATCACGCTCAGATTTTTCACTTGTAAATAAGGCTTAAAAGACAGTGATTGTAGTTTTGGTAAAAGTTTCTCTCTCAGGCTCAGGACTGGTGACGACAAGTGTAGTTTTGTCCTGGTTGAGCCGGAGAAAGTTTTCTGCCATCCAGGATTTGATTTCTAAATGCATCCATTGGCCGTGTGTCATTGAGAGACACGGAGATGTATAACTGTGTATCGTCAGCATAACTGTGAAAGTTAACTCCATGTCTCTTGATGACACTGCCAAGAGGGGAGCATATAAAGGTTAAAAAGCACTGGGCCTAAAATTAAACCCTGGGGCACACCACATGTGATCTTGTTTACCTTAGAGGAGCAGGTATCTAAACTTACCATAAAAGTCCTGTCTGTGAGATAGGATGTGAACCATTTGTGAACAGCACCAGAGAGGCCTCTGTTTTAAACGGGTTAAAAGAATAGTGTGGTCTACTGTATCAAAGGCAGCGCTTAGATCCAGTAGAACCATAAATGTCACCCTCTGTGCAGCATAGTTTAATCTAAAATCATTAAAAATCTTAAAAAGACTGAAATTTATCCAGGACATTGTGCTCATTAATAAAATCATTAAGTTGAATTAAAACAAGCTTTTCTAAACTTTTTGCTTAAAAATGGTAAGTTAGAAACCGGTCAGAAGCTCAATAAAATCTAAATTGCTCTTCTTCAGCAGAGGTCTCACCACTGCCCCTTTGAAGGCGGCAGGAAAAACCCCCGCCTGAAGGGAGCAATTAATCAAGGTTTAGTAGATGAGTGGTGTGTGACACTCAGTTTAAAACAATCATGCCCTGTAAAATTTGGGCTTATTTCTTCACAGTATTCTAATTTTTTGAATTTCTGTTTTAGTGGGTTTAATGAGCTGGAAGCCCAAATTATGTACAAATAAATAACTAAATACTTGAAATCGTTTAAGTTGTGGGCCCTGAATCTATAATCTGTTGAAATATTTCCATGATATTCACATTTTTTGGAAAGGGTCTGTATACATAAGAACACCGAGCACTATTTGAACATTTTCACAAAAGGATGTTTTACAACACCATACAAACTGTTAGGAGTGCGAAAAAATAGTTTACACCTGCACCTTTTACTGCATTTTACATTAGTCAGCAGGAGGCAGCAGAAGACGCTGTTTCAGAACATCTTGCTTGTTTTCGAACAGGAAAAAAAACTCTAAGAGAAGTCAGCAGGTAATTCCACTCAACAGCAGTTTAGTATCAAGCTTTAGGCTTTTTATTGGGAAAAACTGGGACAAAGAAACACGTCATTGTCATCATTTACCTCAAACATCTAAAATATTATTTAAAACAAATATTAAAAGAGGACAATCTAGTAATGGGCACAATCATATCAGGAAGAGGGAACTCCATCATTTGTCTCCCATCATGTCAACATTTAGATTCGTTCTTTTTTCTCACTTAATAACTAAAACTGTTTAACATCTTGAAGATTAAAGATGCCCTTATGCTCAAGTGTAACTCGGCAGACTCTGTGTCATACAGCGGCTCGCAGGTCCTCCTGTCGACAAAGTCTAGGCTGAAAGCAGAAAGTCCACTTCAGTAAAAAAAAAAAGAAAAAAAGAAAAGAGTAAATAATCTATTTAACAAGGTGCTTCTTCCGTACCAAATTAATTCTTTGTTATCTCTATGCATTTAATAACATTACAAGACCATAATTCAAAATACTAGTAGATGTTTACATTTTCAGTAGCCATTTTTTGCTCTTCATTCATGTTTTTTTTAGGGTGGAAGTCCATCAGAAATCTGAAACCCCACCTCGCTGATCTAAAGCTTTCAGTCATTTCTTTAAAGTAGCGATTGAGGGTTTTACGATTGACAGATCGGCTCCGTCACGACAATGCAACAACACACATTACATATTCAGTAGGAAATCTCATCACGTTTGAGTCAAATGCTTCATATCAAAAGGAGTTTCACCCTTATTTAAGTCCTGAAAACAGAAGCACGTCTGTTTACATTCTGTCCACAATGGTCTTGATTGTCAGACTTTAATTCCCTGCTACTAGGCATGCGCTGGTCGGAGATTCTCACAGCATGATAACATCGGGTTAAAACCTCGCGGTTTCACTGCGTCGCTGTTTTTACACAGACGTCACGAAAGGAAAAGGTAAATTTTTTTTACTAACTGTGTTTATTTGAAACCAAAAAACTAGAAGTATTCCCACTGCTGAAAAAAAAATCTAATTTATTATATGCGTTCAAAAAAATGTGTTTATTGTTTTTTGAGTAGCCTAAGCACAATGTTTTTTAAGACTAAAATAATTTATAGGCAGCCAAATGTCTAAAAATGTGTGGTAGCCTTCTTTCAGCCAGTTGGCTGGAAGCGCGCAGCAAGAGGTGGGAGTGGGGCAGCACTGTGTTGCTCAGCTCCAGTTTTGAAAATGATTGCAATTATGAATTTCTTACAATAAAGCAGTGGTATTTCAAAGATGGCATTATGATCATGCCTTACTTTAAATATCTACATAAAATAAGGTATTAACAGGTTGTGCTGAGGTAAAATTTCAGGATCACTTGGATATTTAGATTCATAAGGCATAAGTTCACTGCTCCTGATTTGATTCATGCAGGGCATAGTGAGCATGTACACAGGTTTGAACCTGATTACATAAAAACAAATACAACAACAACCCTGAAGACGAGGAAGGAATCAGGGTCTTCTTTATGGAGCAACCTGATGTTTACGTCACAAATCAGTAGTTTCACAGTATCACGACCTCTGATCCCATCTGATCAGTGTCAGCAACGCCTGGAAAACAATCGTTCGTATCAGCGAAAAGGAAAAATCTAGAATGTCTAAACAATCCTAAAGTACAGCCTTTATTCTCTACACGCCACATGGCGCGCCAGCGACAGTAATCAGGAACGATAAAGTGCTTGTCAAAAAAGCACTTCATATCATTAAGAATTCGATTGTAGTGTTTATCCCACTCTAAGGTACTTTCCAAACAGTTAACAAATCAGATCTTTAAGAAAAAGTAGCTAGAAGCACCCCGTTGCTGAAAGAATGCCGTAACAAGTCCCGTTTCCGGCTTTCCACAACCCATGCAGCGAAAAGAGTGAACATGGAATACGGGGTTACACAAGCAAAACATGCAAAACTATATGTGGTGTAAAAATTAATCACAATGTACATAAGGGGGGAGCGCCATCATGGTATGGGGAATTTTTGCTTCAGTAGGAACTTGTGACTGGACGATAACCCTAAATCATACAGCCGAAGACGCAACAGAAGGATCTAGATCCAAATATATTCATGTTAGAATGATGCAAAGTCCAGACTTCAATCCAGCTGAGAATCTGAAGCAAGAGTTGAAAATTACTCTCCACAGGCACTCTCCGTTCAGTTTAACTGAGCTTATGTTTGAAGAAGGATGGGCAAACCCCCCAACAGCAGAACTATGACTAGGTGGGTGATAGCTGCGTTATCTGAGCAGCCACCGGCTCGACCATGTGCAAAATATATGTGCTAGCTGAAGGACAACAAAGAATCTGCTCGCCCCCTGCTCCTCTGCTCTCTGTAGGTTTTTGTGTTTGCTCAATAAAGCAGAAGCTTTGGGAGCCAGATCTGCGTCACTAATCACTAACAATGGAGTCTGCATGCAAAATGTTAGCAGCCATTAGACAAAGCGTCTGAGAAAAGTGACTAAGGACGAAAGCCAAACGCAGACGTTATGAAAAATAGAAGCCTAACTCTCAGTATGATCAAATGGTGGATGAATTGAGGGTAAAAACAACATGACAGCCATCTTTGCTGTCCCTTGGAATACTGCTTCGATAAAAAAACAAAAAACAACAAAAACAAATGTCATATTTCACATTCCAGCATGAACAATTACAACAAGCAGAGGCTGCCGTCTAAATGTAAAGTGCTATTAGATCACGAACTGAACAATCGTTTTAGTTCACCTGGGTTTCTCATTTCTGTTGCTTTTGCATGTAGCAATTACCAAAACTCACTGTTAAAAGTCTACAACTGAAAATAGAGTCGGCGTGTGGGACCAGGGGGAGTTAGGCTCGTCAGTGTGCTCTGTTCTCCCCCCTCGCCTCTCGAAATGGAGCAGAGAACTGAACTGGGTGGAAACAGCAGGGGGCTGTCTTTAGAAGCTCTTGTTTGGAGCAAAAAAAAAAAAAAAAAACAATCAAAAACAGAAAAAGCTAATAAAAAACGGATAGATTTTGTTTTCTTTCATCGCCTCCCTGTCTGCTGTCTCAAACCCCCCCCCCCCCCCCCCTCCGTTCTCACTCCTCGGCTGTTTTGAGGACAGAGTCGTCTCCTAGGATCTTGCAGAGCTCGTTGAGGCGATTTTGCATCTCTGGAATGCCGGCGAGCTGAGCCTCCAGCCGCTGCTTCTCCTCGGTGAGGGAGAGGCGGGTTGCCGAGTCCAGCTCCTCAAAGCGCCAGCCCCCCTCCCCGTCGAACTGCAGCAGGTGGGTGTGGTACTTCCTAATATGGAGGGAGAGAGAGAGAGAGAGAGAGAGAGAGAGAGAGAGAGGTTGGAGTTGCTCAGCTATAGGGATATAATAGACGTCGCATAGGCATCCATATCATATAAAGCAGTGAAAAAGTGTTGGATCCCTGACAGATTCCATCAGTTTTTGCACTTTTGGCAGTGTTACTTGTTCCGATCATCAACAAATTGAAATATCAGACAAGAGTAAATACAAGATGCAATAATATCCACCCCCACAGACCTAGAATTAAGAAATCACCTAGATAGAACCTGTCGGACCACATGAAGTAGGCCAAAAGATCTGAAAAGGTTTACAGAGTCGTTTCTAAGGCTTTGGGACTCCAGAGAACCTCAGTGAGAGCCATGACCAACAAATCTAGAAAACATGGAACATTGGTGAACCTTCCCAGGGGTAGTCGGCCAACCAAAATTACTCCAAGAGTTCATCAACGACGCATCCAGGAGGTCACAGAAGAACCGCTATCAGCATCTAAATCCCTGCAGGCCTCACTTTGCCTCAGTTATGCTCAGCCTTCACAGCTGGCGACCATGAGCTCACGTGAATCTGGGAAAATTTGAAGCACACCAGCAGGTCCACCTCTGAATGGGTCAAAAAAATCTAAACGGAGGTTTTGGAGTGGTCTGGTCAAAGTACGAGCTTAAATCCAATTAAGACAGGATGTTATTGCTTGAGAAGCTTCCAGTGATGCTGTTTACTTATAAAATGAAATCGTCAATAGAAAAAGGCTTTCCCTTTTTTATTTACTTTGGTAATCTTTGACTGAAACATTTTCAGTAGTGCTGTATTGAAAAAAAAAAAAGATTCTCTGATTCTGAATCGATTCTTATAAAAATTCTTTAAAAATCGATTCATACGTCCAAATATCAATTAATCATTTAACATTGTTTGCCTTTTTAAGGCTTAGGTCTGAAAGGGTTAATACTGTTTCCCCCGGTGAACTGTAACCCCACCCAGTGTTGGGTCACTGAATTACAGTCAAGTAATTAAGGTATCAGCCCCCCCCCAAAAAAACATTTTTAATAGCACTGACCCATATAAATATAGAATTGGAACAGATTGGATTGGATCGTGATAATCAATTCGAACTCTTGAGAATCGGAATCGAATCGATTCTTGAAATTTGAATTGATACCCAGCTTTAATTTTCAATGTGACAAAAAAGCAAAACCAGAAGAGATCTTAAAAGGGGCAAATATTATTTTTCGAAGCATCAGAGATAACATTTTCAATCTCATAAATTGTCTTTTAATCCTAACAAGCAGAATCCTAAAAATAACAACATAATAATATAAATGTGAAATTAGTTTTTTTTTTCTTTTTTATAACAATAGATAATATGATTAACTAATAATCATATTTAAAAAAAATTGTTTTTAAGGATTTTATATCCATCCCAAAAAACATCAAAATACAGTAAAATTTGTATTATTAAAAGTTGAATTAAACTTATATTTTTCGGGGATTTTAAGTGTATTTTCAGTCACACTGTGCTTCATTCTTTCTTATGCTGGTTTACATATATTATTAATTAATAACTAAACAATTAGGAACTTTTATTGGTACGAAGATGATGCTGATGAACATAAAACGATGAATCAAAATTAAGTCTACTTCAACCTCTGTGATTATTTAATTCATAAAACCCTGTTTCCAAGCATTCTTGTATTGGTTTTTCATTAAGAATTTGCCTCGCACAATATGGCGGGCGCACTTATGGGTACCGTCTGCTCTCCCACGTCTATGTGGGTGTGGCTCAGTGCCTAAACGAGGATTGGAATAGGTGATTTCCACAGAGTAACATGTCTTACCACAGGGAGGGTCGGTGCGTGATGGAGAGCAGCGAGATGCCGGTGTCCTTGGCAGCCTGGAAAATCTTTCCCTCTACGTCAATGCTCACAGCACTGGTGCACTCATCCAACAGGGCATATTTAGGCCTAGCACACAGAGCGGAAATTATTTGCAATAATGTTACTAAATAAACAGCAGAGAAGAACTTAAAAAATAGCTCCAATTTGTTGATTTTTTTCGAATTCAACAGAAAAGAGGAACAGATTTTTTTTTTTACAGCTTTTCAAGCAAAGGCACTGAGTGGAGAGAAGTGATGGGTTTTAAAGGCAGGAGGTGAGTAGGATCAGGTGTGAATGATTTGGGAGACACAGGTGAGGACAATGAGGAGGAGTGAATAGGGCAGCGTGACACAAACAGACGGTTGAGTGTAAATGCAAACAAGTAGAACAAGTCAGTTCGGCCTTACTTGTGGTAGAACATGCGAGCCATGCCCATCCTCTGCTTCTCGCCTCCAGAGAGAACGTCTTTCCAGTCCAGCTCAGCATCCCAGCCTTAACACAAAGAGATAGAATTAAAGGAGGGAGGCTAATCTTTTCTCCGTGAACGATCCGCAGTCGTCCGCCGGACTTAGATCCGCTGCTAGATGGTGATTATTCGACACACAATTTTCCGAGCGGCACGAAACACTACAAGCCACTCTCGGCAGAGACCAGATATCTACAAACATGGAAATGCAGCACATTCACTAGTCAGATGTATAGATTTAATAGTTTTTACTTGTCAGTTTATGGGATGGATCAGCTCAAAATGTCCATCCATCCATCCATTTTCTACACCCGTCCATCCTATGTAGGGTTGCGGGGGGGGGGGGGGGGGGGCTGGTGCCTATCTCCAGGGGTCAAGGGGCGAGAGGCGGGGTACACCTTGGACAGGTTGCCAGTCCATTGCAGGGCAACACAGAGACATACAGGACAAACAACCATACACGCACACACTCATACCTAAGGGCAATTTAAAGAAACCATTTCTCCTAACAGTCATGTTTTTGGACTGTGGGAGGAAGCCGGAGTACCCGGAGAGAACCCACGCATGCACAGGGAGAACAAGCAAACCCCATGCAGAAAAACCCCAGGCTGGGATTCGAACCCAGGAGCTTCTTGCTGCAAGGCAACAGTGCTACCAACTGCGCCACTGTGCAGCTCAAAATGTAAAACATGCGATTTTGCACATTTCCCACGGAAATTCAGCTTAAATGCTGACATAGATTCACGGTTGAGGGTTTTGCAAATCAACAACCCCTTCGCCGTTTCTGTACATATTGACTGTTCCTCAATTCATACCGTGGGCCACTTTGACAACCAATGACTTAAGAGTGGTTATTTAGAAGCTATTCATAGTGTACTGTAAGGAAATGTGTTTATGCGAGCCAAATCAAATTATGTAGTGACGTGAGGTCAGTCATAATTATGTTGGTTGGATCAAGGTCATAATTCCTCATATTTCATTAAGAGTCATCCGGCTAATATACAGAACAGAACCAGGATCAATGGAAACAGAGTAAAATAAAATCTTCAGAGAATAATATACTGTTAAATTATTCATATTAGCCTTTTTTGGACTATTTATCCACATATTCCAACAAAATGCTTCACTAACAAGAGAAATAAAATATAGTAAAGTGGATGGGTATGAAATAGTTTGCTTACTGGTAATAAATTGAGATTTGGAGTACAAAACAGTCTAGCCCTCATTCTGCATCGAGAGCAACTCCACCAAATCCAAAGTTAACTTCAGGGACCACTGGGACATTACCACATTATCTGACATTCAGCACCCTTTAAATGTCCCCCCAAAAATCTTTTACAGCTGGAAAGTCATCTCTTACCTCCCTCTCTGGTGACAATATGATTTAGGTTGACAATATCCAGGATGACCTCCAGGTCCTTGTCGGTCAGCCCTCTGCCAGCCATGTCCTCCACCGAGTCTGGGTAGATCACCTGGTCTCGCAGTGAACCCATTGACATGTACGGCCTGGAGAAACGCACACACCCGATGCACGCGCTCGTTACTCACAGAGCATTTCTTTGTTGCACCAACGACTCTACAGGCTCATTATAATCAAAAAAGGGATAACCCATACGTGTATATAGCACATCACTTTGGCTGCTTTTGCTTCTATTGTATAAAAGCTAACGGCTTCTGTTACGACTACAAGGTGGACGTCTCGTGGCGACTATAAAATATTCACTGCTCTGCAGGAGGGAGTCTGCACCTCCCACCGGCCTTGGGTACGATTACATTGGTAGTTTGTGGCTTTTCATTTTGGGAGATTCCTGTGTCATTATGATCAGGTATGCAAACAGCCTGGTTGTATCCAGTTAAAAAATGTACTTAATTTCTCATTTCGACCAATTGAGAATAAATGATAAACCCAAAACTATGACCGTGATGTAAGAATACGTTATTATTATATGATAACTAAGTAAAACAGTTTAACAGTATTTACATAAAAATTCTAAACAGAAATTAAGAATTTGATCTTAAAGCTGTAATATAAAGCAGGTAACATATGTAGGGTTACACAAAAATATACTCGAAGTTGTTTTTTTAGTCGCTATTGTGCAGGTTTTTATTTTGTTTTTCCCGCCAGCGTGTAGCTGATCAACTCTAGTGTTTCATCTTCATAAAAACAATGAGGGTAGCGTCTTTAATTTCCACACCATAAGTGTCACAAACAGCCCATTTTGTTCTTCCAGGTGATAAATTTAGGCTCCCTCTTCAGTCTGTTGAAAAGAAGAGGAGCAAGAGCTTTAAAAAGAACCTTCTAAAACCCGTGATCACTGACCACAAATTAGCTTTTTTAAGATCTGAATATGCTTTCATAAAAAGATTTTGAATTGTAAAATTCCTAGTTAATATGTCAGTCCCTAAAAAGCTGTAATTTCTCTGCAGCCGACACACGCAGGTCCTGTTACAATGTATTAGATTACTGGTAAATCTTAAAGCCCTGTCTCTGTCTCTGAATATCGGGCTATTGTTGGTGCGGATACCTCTGGGGGATGTAAAACATATGCTCGGGGGAAGGTTTGTGTAGGCGGCCGCCGTAGACGGGCCACAATCCGCTGAGGATCCTGAACAGAGAGCTTTTTCCGCATCCGTTTGGGCCCGTGATCAATAGGTGGATGCCCTCTTCCACCTGAGGAGAGAGGGGGGGGGGTTATTAAACCAGCTGAAGTGCAGGCAGCCATCGGGATAATTACAGTGCATCATTAATACAAAGCTGAGTGCAGAGTTAGGTGGTGGTTAGCTGCCTAACAGAGGATTTTAAATGTCAGTGCAGCAGGGTCTGGAACCGTTGTTCCACACTGTTGCACACTGAAACGTCTACACTTAGACGCCAGACGAAGATAAAAGGTGAAAAAACGTTTGAGAGTAGGTCTGTGTTTTTACAGCACAATAACAAAATGAACAAACTGAACTACGATCTATTACCAAAAGTATTCGCTCATCTGCCTTCACACACATGTGTGAGCTTATGTGGCTTTGCAGCCTTTGCAGCTACAACTCCTCTGGGAAGGTTTTTTTGTAAGGTTTAGGAGTATGCCTATAGGACTTTATCACCATTTTCTCGGTGTGAGGTCGGACACTGATGTTGGATGAGAAGGCGTAGTTCTTCCCAAAAGTGTTCTATCGGGCTGATCTCAGGCTAGTAAAGCTTTTCCACACCAGACTGGCTCGTCAATGTCTTCATGGACCTTGCTCAGTCATACTGGAACAGGAAGGGGCCATTCCCCAATGGTTCCCGCAAAGTTGGGAGCATGAAATCGTCTGAAATACCTTAGTATTTTAAAGCAATGGAACACAGGATACAAGCCCGACTCCTGAGCCCCACATCTGTACCAAACTCTACACCTGACACAGCGCAGTCCGCCAGGTACTGCTCCAGAGTCCAGTGGCAGTGTACTTTACACTAGGTTTACATTAGGTGTTGCAACACTTGGGTGCAGCTGTTATCTACACTTAGATAATTATCACACACTTTCCATGCTGTTCTTGAGCTAATCTGAAGGCAATGTTAAGGTCTGAAATCTACAGCTATAGACTTTACAAAAAGTCGGTGACATCTGTGAATGATATGCCACGGCATCTGGTATTTTTTATGTTTTTAATTCCTCCATTTTGGGGTTTTTACCATGAAAAGAAGTCAGTAACTTAGATTTTGATATAACCAAATACAAAATACTGGCTTCAATTTAGGTTAGTTACTTCAGCATCCCCATGGTATAAATTAGACATGAACAGGGGTCCTTTATTTATTAGCTACTCTTCAAAATGAGAAAGACAGTCAGAAAATGGCTACAAGAATAAAGCCACCTGCCCAAGCCTGGGCACATCTACAGTCAGAAAAATATCTAAAAAGAGTAAAACCACTGGAACCATATCAAGCAAGGCTAGACAAGGAAATCTGTTTATTTTGATAGCATGCATACTAAGGAGGAAGCTAAGGGCGTAAACAAACAAAGGAGGAATAGCACTTTGTGCTCACAGTTAAGTAAAGAGGAGGATCTGTGATGCTGTGGGACTTTTTTTCTGCCAAGGGCCATGGGAACCTTGTTATAGTGCATGGCATTGTAAGCTGTTTAAATACCTGCTGGAAAACTAAAAATGAGTAATCTCCGGGTTTCTCAGCTAAGCACATGGCCATAACAACATGGAAATGGCTCAACAGACACATAGTCAGCCATGTTCCATGACCATCTCAGTCTCCAGATCTAAATCCTATTGAAAACCTCCCGAAAGCTGGATCAAAGGGGAGTGTTCAAAGATCTGCCTCTCTGTCTGCTCTAACCTTGTGAAATGTTATAGAACTCTAAGTGCTGTCAGTAGGAATGACACCTCATGGAAGTGGGGTGGATCGGGTTTAGAGGACAGCTGTGGGCCTGGCCTATCTGGTCGAGTATACATTTTGAAATATGGGATTCAGAAAACACCAAACAGAGTGTCACCTTCAGGTTCAGGCACGACACCACGACATCTCCATTCGGTGTGATGATTGGGACGTTCTCGCACACTATGCCTTTGTCCACATCGATCACTTCGCCTGCGGAGCAAAACCAGAGGCGAACGGAGAAATTATCAGCTAAAAAAAATTATTAAAAACATTATTCTTTTTTTTACCTGCATTTAAAACCACAAATACTGATGCACAGCTCAGAATTTTCAAGCAGATTTCACAGCTCGGATTTTTGAAAAGCAATGATTTAAATTTCTCTTTAACAGGCCAAAGAATAAGAAGACACAGGGATAGTTATACGAAAACAGCCTTCTACTATTTTTATTATTACTTAAAATGTGTTGAGAATCTGTTCTCAGCGATCAGCATGGTTAACGTTATTAAGGAAGGGGTCTTTAGAGTGCACCCCTGAAGATTGAGAAGATTTTTAAAAGGGATGGAGAACATTTTGTAATCTAGCACAGACCGAGAGACACAGGTTGAAAGGACAAAAGGATAAAACAAAGCAACTTTACTGCAAAACATTCAGCCTTCCTGTTAGCAGCTAAAAGTCCTGCCCTCCCTCACCGCTTGAATAGAAAGCCGACTTTTCTCGACATGTCATAGAGAACTTTTCACATCCTCGATTAAACTGAGAATAGCTAACTTTGAGTTTTCTTTACTCAGTGACAGCCTCCTCACAGAAGATTGTTCTTGTCACGTATAGATTTGTGGATTCAAAAGACTTTTTGTGCCCATTTTTGTTCTCTCTTGTTAATCCACCTGATTATCTGATCTGTAATGTCACTTTGATACGTAGAAACCCCTTGAAAAGGAAAGAAATCATGTCATATTGCCAAAAATATCAATTAAAAAAACTTTAAGAGAACTTTAAGAGGTCAATTTTATGTTTGTAACCATATTATCTTTTTCTGTTTGAACACCCCCTGACACATGAGTTTAATGCTTCAGACTAGTTCCAATAAAGATGTGTAGTTGTAAATTTTTTATGTGGGAGTTTTGCTTCTAATTGTCAAGATCGGGACTTGGATATACCGAAACATGACCTGATGAAAGACAGCAAAATCAATATCCACTGTGGGTGTAGCTGGATTTGATCCTGATAAAGCCCAGCTTGCTTATGGAGTCATGTGACAAACCCATACAAAGTCCCCTCACAGGTGCTATTTGCACACACAGCAGGACTAGCCCACCTTTTATCTCCAGCGGCCCGTCTATGTGCATCTCGGGTTTGCTCTTCAGCGTCGTTCCTGTAGTGGCGGATAGAGTGGAGCGCTTGTAGATCCCCTTCTGGACGTCCTCAAACACCACAAACATGTTGTGGACCCTCGCGGTGTAGCCTGCCAGCTCTGTGACCTGTGGCGACGAACACACGAGGTGGGGGAGGGACAACGGTCATCGAGGACGACGTAGAAAAAAAACAAGGTTAACACGACCCGAGAGGGAAGCAGACAGTGTCATGGGACACTGTCACTGCCAAGTGTGGTGTGTGACCAGTGAGTCTAAACTGGAGTGACCTCAAGGGCAGATGGATCTGCAAAATCTAACTGAACCTTAAAAGAATTGGCAATGATGGTAGAGATCAGAGCATCTAAGAAAGTGTAATTAGTGACCTGAGAAATGATTATGATCAAACGCAGGAGACACTCTTCAAAATGAGAAACAACAGAGAACATACCGTTCCACTCAGGGAGATATACTGTATGTTGATTTTCCTATTAGCAAGAAAAGGAATACTACAAAGTAGCTAGTAAGGATGTGTATTGCCAAGAATCTGGTGATACTATATGTATCACAATACAGGGGAGACGATACGATATATTGCGATACGATATATTGCGATACTATATGTAAGACTATATATGATTTTTAAAACTGAATTTAACTATAGAAAAAGTGTCACAGCATTCTAAACACTCCAACCTGTTTCATATTCAACACATCCAGTTTAATTACTAGATCTAGTTGATCTACTGGAACGAGTAGAGTGAAAACAGCCACAAACTACCAGACATAAATTACAATTTACGACAAAAACGACTGTCATTAATGGTTCCATTCAAATTGCTAAAAAATAAAGTAAAAATAAAAATCGGGTCATTGCTTTTGAATATCGATACAATAACGTGAAACAAAATATCGTGATATATCGGCGTATCGATGTTTTCTTACATCCCTATTAGCTACTAACCTAAACTTGCTCATATCTACAATCAGAGTAAAAAATCTAAATAAGTTATATGCAATTATAAGTATTAACCGCATAGAAATGTTCTGCCATCATAGTATTCAGGAAAGAGAATTGTTCTGTGTCCCTATGTTGAACTCAGGCTGAAACGTCAGTTAGAGAGAAAGAGGCCATCACTCTGAACTCAACTTCAAATCGATGGCTAGAAGCAGGTAGAGCTTACAGTTAGGAAGGACGAAAAAAGGAGCCAGGTGTGTGTTCAGGCAACTGGAGGCTTTGCACCCAGCAGCAAGACAATACGGGCCGTTGACACAGCTTGACAATATCAAACATTGCAGGGAATTTCGGAGAATCCGCAGAGCTGATGTGGGACAGCCGAGATAAAATGACCTCATGTTCTCCCAGCCAGTCACATCTCTCTGGTCGGGCCCTGCCGGCTGCCGAAGTTCAAGAGCAGAGGAATGTACAGTTCTGGATGCACGTTTGCATACCCTCAACATGAAAATTTCGTGTCAATATTAGGCTTTCATCTAGTTTACTGAGCCACCCTCTTTCCTTTTTAGTGAGAGAATTCTGTTCATTTTTAGACGTGCATCAAAATTTCAGGACTTTTTATAACAATGTCCCATACTGAATCATGCAGGTATTCAACATTAATTATTTCTCAGGATATGCGTATCAAGACTAAAATAAATAAATACTCTGTTGTGGTTTTTTTCTAAATTGACTCTCAATAATTACTACAGCGTAGTTAGACAATGAAGCACCTTCGCTAATTTCGTAGATTTTTTTAATCATTTAAAATGATTCAGAAGCGTGCCGCTGAACAAACTGATTTATGGGAACACCAGCGCACAAATATTGATCATCAAAAAGGAAAGTTTGCCGGACCGCAATACTCCAACGGCATGATCTTCTAATGTCGCGCACCCTTAGAGTAAACAAAATCAAATTTTCAGCTCATTCATAAACGATACACATTAACTGAAAATCCTGAATAATTTAGAAAAATACCACACACAAAAAGCAAAAGAACAACAACAAAACAATAGGAATTTTGCAAAAAGAAAAGAAAACCCTCTTTGGAGCTAAGCAAAGAGCTACATGAAACAGGGGAACAACATTTGAGCAAGCTTTGTCTGCAGACTATTACCCTAATTAAATATATCAAACAGGGTAAATTAACAAGTCCCATCAAAACTATGAGCAAGCAAGCTAAAGTTAGCTAAGTGTTCGGCATTATAGTATTTAATTGATTTAAGGTTGTAGCTTTATCTGTTATCCAAAAAAAAAAAAATATCAAATATACTGCAGTGTCCTGAACATATAATGTGAGTTCTGTCAGTGCATGTTTTCTTGAAATTGATCTGATGGACTTTCTAAGAATAGCCCCCTATACATAAAGCATGGACTCTCAAACCCTGGAGTTTTCCCTTTTTCATTTGAAATCTGATTTTACTTGTGTTTTTAATTTGCCAGATTTCTAATATTCTGCATATTAATGAAAACATGTACATATTTGAGGGATGTGTTATCTGTATTTCTGCCTACCTTTTAAAAAGTGCTGGTGGAAACATTGGAAAGTTCTTTATAACTTAGACAAGATTATTCAGTTCCTGATAGTTAAAGCCAAAGCTTTGTTACCTTGCAGAACCAACAAAGCAAAGAACCTACTGTATATGTACAGTAACCCAGAGAGTGTCTCTTTATCAGGCTTTAACATTACTGCTTTGAATGAAGATGCTGGAATCTCGTTTTGCTAAGTAAAATTTTAAAAAAAGAAGAAAACTATCCCATTTGCTCAAAGAGCGGCATAATAAATCCTCGCTGAACGAGAAAGCAAGAGGGCTGAAAGATCAACAGATGGTGGATTATTCACAGCAAGGCTAAGCCTGAGAGGAGCTCTGAATACACACACAGTTCACTGCTGACCAGTAAGAATGCCGGTCATTTTGATGCTTGTTATTTTAGTTTTCCACGCTGATACATATGCAGTGGTGTGACAGAGATGAAACAGAGCCTCCGAAGACAGGTGAGGAAAAAGATATCTGGAATGTGACGATACACACAGCATTTTCGTCTCGGAAACAGAAATGATTTCCGATGAGGTTCGTCCTTGCTTCTGCAACAGATGTTTGTTTGTTTTGTGAAGAAAAGATAGTAAATAACAGCTGAAGCCATATTGCATTTGCTCTTTTGGGGTCAGACATGCAGGTTTTTGACAAGCCTCCAACGGAAATGTAACTGACTTCTGAGGACTCCAAATAAATAAAGAACAAAGATCAGCAGAGCCAAGCTAACAAGACTACGCTGGAAGAACTGGATAAGTTTGTCAGCTATTTTTGTAGCTAGATGGGAATTACATATTTTTTTTGTAAAATGCCTCTGACATTTATTGTAAAGTGGTGTAGATAAATTAACTGGACAGAACTGAATGAGATTATACACAAACTGATTAATTAAACATGGAATTCCATATTTTCCCAACCTGTGCTGGAGGCTTCCTATTTTCTGGACAGAATTTGGCTGCTGCAAGTTTTTTTTTTTTTTTTTTTTACAACTGATATGATTTTAATCCAGTGAAAGAAACAAAACATCCAAAGTCTATTCTTAACTTATATAATAACCAAAATCAATCAAACGTAGGTTGATTGAAATTTGTGTTTTTCAAGCCAGAACTTGTAAAACACAACTCGTTCCTGAATGAGCCAGCAGTGGATGGGATGACAATAACATTTCTATTTGAATTTGAATTGAAAAAACAAACAAAACAAGTTTCAAGAGCAGATATCTTTTGTAGGTTCGTTGGAAACGTTTCATGTCTGATCGGGCGGTTTTTGCAGCCCAGTTATAATAACGTCCTAACTCCATACCTAGAAGTACAACACATGGAGCCAGTGGATTGCTGCTGGCCCATTTCTTGATAAATAAACACACATATTTAATTTAAATGATAAAAGAGAGAAAAAACCTGTAAGTGGAAGAAGAAATGAGGGTATAGTTTAAGCCCTATATTGAGAAGATGAAATGTAAGACTTTTTAAGACCCCGCAGAAACCATGTGACATGGTAAACGGGTAGGATCAGATACTCTGCACTATTGTTATTATGTGATCCGTTATGTGCTTTTTATGACCTATTTTACAGCCTTTATTCAATAACAGTTTCTTTACACCAATATGTTATCGATTTCAGAGAATTGCTGTCTTGTTTCACTGTGTGCCATTCAGTACCCGATCAAATGTAAAACAACTTGATTTGATAAAACACAGGGCGAGGGGGTGAACCTGTTTTAAGCCCGTGCTTCGCTGTTCACACTCGGGTTGGAGGAATGTGGCATGATGGGAGATATTTAACAGCTGACGCAGATGAGGAAACCGAAAACACGCCGCTAGCACTAGTTTCAATTCCTCCTCTTCGCCACACGAACGCACCGAGAACCTCTTTGTAGGCAAGCCATCCTCTCTCTCCATGACTTATGCATGCTGTACTGCCGTTTTCAATCAAATCTGCAGAGTGCAAATGTATGCCCTTTTTAATTTCATTATTTCTTTCTGGACCAACTGATTTGTGAATCCAGTTTTTGGTCTCCAGCTCCTGACAGCTAAGTGATGCGATTGTGCATGAAGGCACATGTAAATCACACAGCTACAATCTGATCCACATTCTGGAAGCAGGACGGTCCAGACCTCTTTGTAGGAGGACATGATCCTCTCGATCGCGTCGGCTCCGGAGGCCAAGAGGTTACGGGCGGTGGTGAAGGCCTCCGTCCTCTCGCTCACCATCACATGCGCCTGTCCGTCGGCCGTCTCTGCACACAGACGAGAAACAAAAAAAAAAAAAAAAGGGGGGGGGGGGGGCGTTTAATGCTGACGAGCGATAAGTTGGAGCTTCGCCCATGCAATCTGTTTGAGAGGGGAAGAGGTAACGCTCCCCTACCACTGTCGGCGAAACCGGTGGCCGTTATGATCGGCACGGCCACCATGACGAGCCCGCTGGCGCTCCACACGTACTTCATGAGGAACTGCTCGATCATGATGTACCAGAGACGCTTGGACAGGATCAGGTTCATCTGATCCGCCAGGGCTCGGTAGCACTTCTGCAGCTGGTACATCTCCACCTGCGAAGATCAAGCCATCAAGGTGGGGAAGAGAGTTCTGTTGTAAACTTTTGCAAAAGGATGGAGCATTTATTCTTGGTATGAATCAAAGTTTATATATATATATATATATATATATATATATATATATATATATATATATATATATATATATATATATATATATATATATATATATATATATACTTGCAATAATGCACACATACTGTGAGAATACAGTTCTTTTCATTTTTTTTGGGTCAAATATCTCCATTAGATTTAGCTCTGGACTTTGACTGGGCCGTTTCAACACATGGATGAGGTAAACAATTCATTGTAGCTCTAGCTGTATGTTTGGGATTGCATTTTTCTAAATGAGGGAGTGTTTACTTTCAGAACAAATCAGTTGTTTCTGTTTATGCACTTAAATTGATATGAAGCATACAAAAATGTTGCTTTTAGATAAAATGGAGACCCCCCCCCTCTGCAACTGATAAACAATCAGCTCAAGTATTTGTTTATAATGCAACACATTTTGTGGAGTAATAATAAGACAATATGTCAATAACAACCCATAAATCAAATCGTCCGGCCCACATTACCTTGTGTCCTCTGTAAAAAGCGATTTCCTCGGCGTTAGCGATAATCCTGGAGTGCACATAGCGAAGATATCCCTTTCTGTGCGCTTCCTCTGCAACCAGCTTGCCAAACTTGGGGGAGCATGCACGCAGGACCTTGGCCGTGGCAAAGACCACCAGGCCGGCCAGCAGAGTCGGCCCGCTTGCGTTGGCACCCCTGGCCCTGGCGGTCTGAATCAGCGTGTAGGAGGTCAGCATCACGTCCAGGATCGGCTTGGTGAGGTTGGAATACAGATGGGCCACAGACTGGGAGAACATCATCACGTCCTCGGTGAGGGACTGGTCCGGGTTGGCGAGCCTCCCGTCCATGTTGCTGACTCTGTAGTAGGTCTGATCGGTGAAATAGGTCCGGTAAGCGTGGTTCACCAGCCGGGTGCGGAAGGCCAGAGCCAGCTTGCACTCCAGGTACCGGATGGCGCTGTTGACGAACGTGGCCGGGATGGCGATGAGGAGCCATTTCATCAACTGGATGATGAAATGCCGGGGCTTCTTCTCCACGATCGTCTTGACTATCTTCCCGTCCAAGCTGGCCACGTAAATGGACAGAAATGTCCTGGAAATGAGCGCCACGGAGTGTAAGCACAGCAAGCCTAGCTCTTTAGAAACGAGCTTGGGAAAGAGGATTCGACCAAGTTCCAGGATCTGCTTGAAAAACTCCGCATTGACTCCCGGGGATGCCTTCTTACCATCCACGGTGTCTATCTGAGCTCTCCCAGAACACGCCGAGCCGTTCTCCGCCTTCGATTCCAGGCGATCGCCCTTGGGCTTTTTGTTCCCGCAGAGCTGCTTCCAGATGATGGGGTACAGCGTCTTAACGCCGTAAGCTGCAGCCGCCAGGAACACGGCTCTCTTCGCCGCAGCCGCGCGGTCCCATTTCACCCTGGACGCCGCGTCGAGGATGTTGGACATCTTTTTAAGCGTTCAGTCACCTCTGCTGGCAGTCCGTGCAACACCCATCCCCCGAAAACAGCGAACCACCGCGCCTCCCTATGGCGGCTAAGCGGGGGATTGTGATGGCCGCGAAGATGCGAGGAGAGTCCGTTAGAGGGACAGTTACATTCTGCTGCTTTCCTACCGGCAACAAGCGATACGATGTACTCTAAAAATCAACTTCCGGGTACAGTTGTCAAAATTAACTTGAGCGTTACCAACACCCACTCGACGTTTTAATTTGGAGGGCTAAATCATTTCCTGTAACAACCGCAGTTTTTTCTGTTAGCTTTATAAAAGCATTTGGAATGGCTTTTCTGATTGGTCGCGCCCCCTACGGAACACTAGAGTGCCAATATGATTGGTTTAGCTACAGAGGGAAGTAAATCTACAGCTCCTCCGGTTAAAATAAAAGTTCAGTTCATTTTGCTCCCTTGCTTTTTTTGTATATTTTTAGTGTTGAAGTCCTTTTTTTGTACATTTCTAGTGTTGAAGTCCTTTCGTACGCGACGTAAATCCAAACGGAAATCAGAATGTGGAGTAATATCAAATCTCCAGAGAAATACATATACACATATACATTCGGTTTTGGATAGCTCCTAGTCAGCTCTTTGTCATTTTCGCCCTTTGCACATCATTTGGTAACTTGTAACTGTTGTGTGCAAGTTCTGAATTTGTAGCTAAGTATTTCATGTATTATGGAGATAGTTATTACAAGATTCAAACGTCGAATAATTTAACTATATACCATTTTTGAAGACTTTTCCTACACTCTATTTTCATTTATTGCGACAACTAATAAAACATCGACCATTTGAAAACTCACCGGTAGAAGAGGATTCCTGAGCGGAGCGCGAGATGATTCTCCGCCTCGCGCACATAGCCTTAGGTACGGTTAGCAAACTAACAAGCAAAAGAAGTATCAGAAAAATACTCTTACATTTGAAATTCGTTGTAAGTTGATTTATAATATCGAAAAAGGCGTTATTTACAGTCATTAAAAAATGAATTGGGTCGGAGGTTCCAGGTAAGAGTCGAGAAGGCATGTTTTTCTTCTCAACAGCTTTATAGTTAGGCTACATTTTACAACTAGCTAATGTTATTCTGCTACCATTTTAGGAACCGGTTAGTGATGAAGAATGACGCCAAAAAGCAAAGGGTGAGTCTCCTACCTTACATTTCGACGGGTTTACATAATTGCGGCTAATGTAGAAGACTCTATGACCGGTGTACATTTTTATTTTTTATTTTCTTTAAAGGAGTTTTTTGCGAAGAGAAAACTGCAGCAGAAGCTAAAGTACCTGGGCATAGCTCCGCCGGTCTCATCATCAGCCGGTGACATCTGCTACGGGAGCACGGATCTTCTGACCTTGTTTGTTGTCAACCAGATAGCTTCCAAAAAAACAAATCAAGGTAAAGACATGAGCTAAGACCCGAGTTACTCTCGTCCAGGTATAATAAACTGTACAGTCATGATAAAAAAGGACATCCCCATTAAATATATGGGTCTTTATCAAGAAACACACTCATCCTGATTTATTTTAAACAAATTATTTAGCTGTACTTAAACAAGTTAGGACACCCTACCCTCCAGAACTACTGTAGACTATCTGAAATAACATCAGTCAAATGGATCATGTAGTCATCTACCCAGGAAAGTTTGCCCATCTCCTCTCTTTCAGCTGTGAGATTTTTGACGGGTTTCTTGCATATACTTCCTGTTTAAAGTCCACATACAGCATCTCACTGAGCTCAAAATCTGGGGTTTGACGCAGTCCAGGACTTTCCCTATCTTAGTTGGAAAAATAGTTGGTGTTTGTTAGGTCTCCATCTTGTTACGGGGCTCAGTTGTGCTTCAACTTCAGTTTTCCTTTCACAGAAAGGTTCCCGTTTTCCTCAAACGTCGTCTGATACACGGAAGAATGTGTGGCGGATTGTGTGATGGTGCAGGAAAGCATCTCCAAACCATGAAACCTCCTGCTCTGTGTTTCACGACGTTATGAAGCACAGAGCGGGAATGTTGTATTTGTTTTAATGCCAATCATGTCTTGAGAAATTGCTGGAAACCTAAGAAATCCCTCTCCGTCTGCAGGCCTTGGTTCACATGTCAGATTTGAACATTTTGAACGGTGTAATTATAAAAATACTGAACAGGTATGACTGGTTTGGAAGGGCTTTCAAGAAAAACCTTATTCTGTTTAACATTTATAACATGGAGTAAACCAGTAACAGCTTATAGACCGAACCATTTCTTATTCACTGTGAAACACGGTGGTGGAAGGGTGGTGATTTTGGCTTGTTTTACAGCCACACATACCGCTCCCCTTGCGAACACTGAATTGACTTACCTATATATCCGAAAAGTCAAAAAGATTTGTTGCACAACTGTTTTTCCATACTCATGGATCAGAACTGGAAATGTTTTTCATTTAAATAAAAATGTTTGTCTTTTTTTAAATTTTATTTATTTTATTTTAGAACCTCCAAAAGTAGCCGTTTTTGGCAGGTCTAAAGGATCCAGGCAACGGAGAAATGAGCCCCTGGTGCTCCCAATGAGCCCGTGTTCTCCGTCACATCTCAGCCTTGTCGAGAGCCCGGCTCGGTTCAGGTGAAGTTGGTGGAATCCACACCAGAAGGCTGGCACATTGTAGCCTATTTAGCTGTTTGTCATAGAACAAACTGTTCTCCTTATTGTATCTTTCCGATGGTGTCTAGCGTTCAACGAAAGAGTCCTGAGAGGATCAAGTGCGGTCAGGTCAGTCTCCTACATTGTACATTTAACACATTCTGCTCTTGTTTTCTTTTTTAAAGCAAACTAAGTGATTAATTCCTTTCTCAAACAATCACCTTCCTTTTCCAAGTTATCACCGGTAGTGGAGTCAGCGTTCTCAGACAACAGTGAATCTGACTATGTGCCACTCATGCACCACCTGCCCACTTCCATCTCCCCTTCCTCAACATCTGCTTCAGGCCAAGGTTTGACCAAACGTAAAACACACCAGTATTCTCATTTCACTTCAATTCACTTCAATTCAATTCAATTCAATTCAATTCAATTCAATTCAAAAATACTTTATTGATCCCAGAGGGAAACACTTAAACACTGAATGAACTTGCTTGGTGTAATAACTAATTAAGGCTGGTACCTCCAGGATTATTCCCACTGCAGATGAATGTGCAGAAACAAACCCAGTCCCTGCCTCTACCTCGCTATTCTCCTCCCTGGGACACATCCGTGCTGCAGCAGGCTGAGGTGGGGGAATACAAGAGTCTGACGGCAGAAACCCTGAAACTCTGTTATGCTATTAATAACATTAACAGAAAAACAACAATGATCATTTCAGTAGGCTTCAGGGTTTTGTAGTATTGTCTTCTTTGTCGTTCTGCAGTAACTCTTCCTTTTTAGTTTCAGCCCTTCTCCCAGCCTAGAGGTATGACAGATCCCGTCTCCTGGTCCGTCAGATCCAACCCATCCCCTTTCCAGCTGGAGGCCCCCGCAGCATCCCAGGGCCTATTTGGAAGTCCAAAACCAGAGTGAGGAAAGAAAACACAATTCCGGGAGGTTCCTTTCTGTTGTGGAATGATTCTGTTTTCTAACCCCTCCGCCCCTCCTCGACTTCCTGTTTTATTACAGTGAAGAGGAAGCAAGAGGTCATGGAGGTCATTCGGGTCTCTTTTGTCTGAATCAACTGGAGGCCAACCAGCCCACGCTGGAATTTCCAATAAGCCAGTCGGAGCCCGTGCATCTGTTTGAAGAGGAAGCCTTTAGGATGTTTAATGATAACAAGCATGGAACAGAAAGTGAATACTGCTAAAAACGTCAGCCTCTACAACATGACCTCCTCACTCTGTTTCATGTTTTTTTTTGTTGCTGTTTGGTTTCAGGTGCTCCGTTTGGGAATGGGCGTTCACCGGTATATCTCAGAGACGACTCTTCAGTGAGACCTTCGTCCCCTCAGTAGGTGTTTGTAGCTCAAATGTAAGATGGAATCTGTTTTGTATCGCTTTTTGATGTTGTGTGATCTCCCCCTTTTTTTCTGACAGAACTGTTCCCAATCCTCAGGCTGTTGGAGTGGAAGTAAGACCTCTAACTTTAATCTTTTGTCCCCACCTAGTGTTGGAATCTGTAGTGACAATTCGATAGTTACATAAACCGAAGATAAAACTCCACAAATGATATTTTAACAGTTTAATCATGTTTTTCCAACAAAGTTAAGGGGTGTTTTCTGTTATTTCATCCAGATGGGAGCATATGCAAAAGTTACAGTATCAGATGTTTGTCTGTTTCTTTCGCAGCTCTCCAACTGCACTGACAGACACTCCTGTAAGTTTCTTAAACATCTCCAAGTAAGCAGCTCAGTCACTGTGTATATGTTGGAAGTGAAAAAGCCTCACTCACTAAGATGAATAGCTGTCTGTTTAAAACCCACAGCATGTCTTGGACAGAATGCTGGACCTTTGAATAGCTTTGACTATTCGCCAAGTTGCTCATGCAGAGCAGGTTACCTAAGTTCAGACTCCAATGATGTAAGTTCATTTGCATTTGTAAACTTTCCAAGTTTCCTAAATTACTTGTAGAAAAACTTCAGTTTTTCCAAAGTAATCCGTAAAATACACCAGAATGTGCAAATGCTGAAGAGATTACGGATGAGATTTCCTCTATAACCTAACATACAGTGATTTACTATCGATTTTTTTGGGGGGACCATTCTCTTAGTTACTTATAGTTCTGTATTTCTGGTTTTAACTTTTAATTTACTCCACTCTCACTTGGTTGGGGGCCTCTGAAGTCATCCTGGGCCTGATTCTGGTGTGCTGCTAGAGGGAGTGGGCCTGTGGGTGATAGAGGGAGTTGAAAAATAGAATTCAGGAGTTTTGGGCAGTGTTGATCTTTGTTTTGCTGAAAGTCCTGAGTATTGGTCAATAAAAATATATTTAAAAAATCTGCACCAACTAATCCATAATGAAAACACATATTCAGACATTTCTGTTCATTTTTGCAGAATGCTATTTTTTTTTCAATACAGGTCCTTCTCAAAAAATTAGCATATTGTGATAAAGTTCATTCTTTTCCATAATGTAATGATAAAAATTAAACTTTCATATATTTTAGATTCGTTGCACACCAACTGAAATATTTCAGGTCTTTTATTGTTTTAAAACTGATGATTTTGGCATACAGCTCATGAAAACCCAAAATTCCTATCTCAAGAAATTAGCCTATTTCATCCGACGAATAAAAGAAAAGTGTTTTTAATATAAAAAAAGTCAACCTTCAAATAATTATGTTCAGTTATGCACTCAATACTTGGTCAGGAATCCTTTTGCAGAAATGACTGCTTCAATGCGGCGTGGCATGGAGGCAATCAGCCTGTGGCACTGCTGAGGTGTTATGGAGGCCCAGGATGCTTCGATAGCGGCCTTAAGCTCATCCAGAGTGTTGGGTCTTGCGTCTCAACTTCCTCTTCACAATATCCCACAGATTCTCTATGGGGTTCAGGTCAGGAGAGTTGGCAGGCCAATTGAGCACAGTAATACCATGGTCAGTAAACCATTTACCAGTGGTTTTGGCACTGTGAGCAGGTGCCAGGTCGTGCTGAAAAATGAAATCTTCATCTCCATAAAGCTTTTCAGGAGATGGAAGCATGAAGTGCTCCAAAATCTCCTGATAGCTAGCTGCATTGACCCTGCCCTTGATAAAACACAGTGGACCAACACCAGCAGCTGACATGGCACCCCAGACCATCACTGACTGTGGGTACTTGACACTGGACTTCAGGCATTTTGGCATTTTCTTCTCCCCAGTCTTCCTCCAGACTCTGGCACCTTGATTTTTCCGAATGACATGCAAAATTTGCTTTCATCCGAAAAAGTACTTTGGACCACTGAGCAACAGTCCAGTGCTGCTTCTCTGTAGCCCAGGTCAGGCGCTTCTGCCGCTGTTTCTGGTTCAAAAGTGGCTTGACCTGGGGAATGCGGCACCTGTAGCCCATTTCCTGCAGACGCCTGTGCACGGTGGCTCTGGATGTTTCTACTCCAGACTCAGTCCACTCCTTCCGCAGGTCCCCCAAGGTCTGGAATCGTCCCTTCTCCACAATCTTCCTCAGGGTCCGGTCACCTCTTCTCGTTGTGCAGCGTTTTCTGCCACACTTTTTCCTTCCCACAGACTTCCCACTGAGGTGCCTTGATACAGGACTCTGGGAACAGCCTATTCGTTCAGAAATGTCTTTCTGTGTCTTACCCTCTTGCTTGAGGGTGTCAATGATGGCCTTCTGGGCAGCAGTCAGGTCGGCAGTCTTACCCATGATTGCGGCTTTGAGTAATGAACCAGGCTGGGAGTTTTTAAAAGCCTCAGGAATCTTTTGCAGGTGTTTAGAGTTAATTAGTTGATTCAGATGATTAGGTTAATAGCTCGTTTAGAGAACCTTTTCATGATATGCTAATTGTTCGAGATAGGAATTTTGGGTTTTCATGAGCTGTATGCCAAAATCATCAGTTTTAAAACAATAAAAGACCTGAAATATTTCAGTTGGTGTGCAATGAATCTAAAATATATGAAAGTTGAATTTTTATCATTACATTATGGAAAAGAATGAACTTTATCACATTATGCTAATTTTTTGAGAAGGACCTGTATATGCACACAAATATTCAGAACCGTAGCTCAATATTTGTGGCAGCCTCAGGTCTTCTTGGCTATGAGTCTTCAAGCTTGGTTCATCTCTTTAGTTTTTTTTTTCTGCCCACCCTCTGAAACCGAGTCAGTTGGGATGGGTAGCATTGGCAGACAATCATTTTTATGTCTTTCCAAAGGTGTTCAGGTCGATTTAAGTCTGGGCTCTGGCTGGCTGGGCCATGCTTGTTCTCAGACCTAAACTTAAAGCCACTAGCAAATAAAACCCTTCCAAGCTCAATTTAGATATAGAGGGATTATCGATCTACGTCTATGGAATTATATTTCAGTCAAAAATCCCGAGCGAGATTTTCAACCCTCACCTGCGCGTATTCAACAAGGCACGCACGTAATTGGCTCATGCACGTGTAAGCATATTCAACAACACGCGCGTGTAGAATTCATCTCATGAGTATCCAACAACCCGCGCATGTGGATGTCACCTCACACGGGCTCTACACGAAGCTTTCATACACGCCTGAGGGTAAATCTTAGGAGAGGCTGCGCCCTCGAAAGGAAATTCTTCGCGAGCGAGTAAAAGACTTTTGACTGTTTGGAGGAGGAGCCTAAGGTCAGCACTGACCCTGTGTAATTGGTCTTTTTAGATCAGTAACGCCCACAGGATCAGTAGAGTTATATATTTTTTTCACAGTTTAACAATACAAGAAAATGGCATTTCTCAAACAAAGAAAACATGACTTTGGTGATGCCAGATAGCCAGGAAAATAGCAAAAGTACATTGGTTTACCATTCAAGCAGAGAAAAAACTAAAAACGTAAATAAATCAAATGAAATGAAAAATAAATTTTAAAAAGGGCTAAGGGTAGAAAGTTCACGATCAGTTCATTATATCCTTTCAAGCAATTACAGTGCTTTTCTCCATTAAAGAAAGTGAAGGAGAAGAAGAGTTTCAGTTCTTTCAGGAAGGTATAAAACAGAGGTTTGCATTTGAGAAATTTACATTTATGAATGAAAAACTAACAACAGAATATAAATTATGTCATTCAAAATGAGTTGTTTTTTTTCTTTTCGTAGGATACTAAAAGTAATGTGATGTTTGGTGAACTCTTATGAAAGAATCACTGATCCTGTGGGCGTTACTGATTTAAAAAGACCAATTACACAGGGTCAGTGCCGACCTTAGGTTCCTCCTCCAAACAGTCAGAATCTTTTACTCTTTGTGCAGAATTTCCTTTCGAGGGCGCAGCCTCTCCTAAGATTTACCTTCAGGCGTGTATGAAAGCTTCGTGTAGAGCGCGTGTGAGGTGAAATCCACATGCGCGGGTTGTTGGATACTCATGAGATGAATTATACACGCGCGTGTTGTTGAATATGCGCACACGCGCATGAGCCAATTACGTGCGTGCCTTGTTGAATACGCGCAGGTGAGGGTGGAAAATCTCACTCGGGATTTTTGACTGAAATATAATTCCATATACGTCCCTCGCTGCTCTCTTGCGCGTGTCGGGTGCCGAAAGAGATCCAATCATGTCTTGTATTGTTGGTTTGCAAAAATAGCTTTGATTAAAAACAACAAAACGTGGAAATTCTATAGAGTTCCATTGACTCGTACCCCTTTCAAGGCAAACTAGACGTCTTTGATAGCAAGCGATCAGAAGAAGTGACTGAAATGAGCAGATGATTAAAAATGCAACAATCTGCAGCAAGGACTTCGTATCAGGGAAGCCTTGCCACCCTAGAATATTTTGTTGTGGGTCATTTTGACTGACGGGGTCAAAAAAAATCTGGTCACAATCTATTTTGACCCGTCAATATTTAAAATGATAATAATTACATATTCATGAGTATTTGTCATACATTATTATTATTCAATCTGAACAAAATGAACAGAGAATCCACATCGTGCCATCACACATCAGGGAGATTAATAAACTAGATGTATTATGAACTTTTCACCTGCTGTGGCCTGAATGCTCTGAATGGAGCAGTGAACTGCGCTACCACTTATGGAGGCAGAATCCGCGCTTTGTTTTGCCAAATTTCTGTTGAACATTTCTCGAATTGAAGTGATTAGCAATTGTTAACACTTTCTGAATGGCAGCTTTTCTGATCGCTTCAGTGGGAGGAAATCACCACGTGCGCTCCTTCAGCATCAGTGCTTAAGCTGCAGCCTCTGTCACTGCCGGTTTGTGTGCAGTGCAGTCACAGGTGTGCTCCATGTCTCCATAACTCTTCTTCCTGCTGCCAGGTCCTGGATACCAAGATGCATTGAGTATGGTGTTCAGGTCTGAGTTGATGCTCTTAGGGATAGTCACTTTAAGTCTGTGCATAAAGTTGAAAATGTCTGCACAAAGTGGTTGGATGGGATTTGACAGATGGCCTTCAGATTTTTCCTTCACTATAAAAAAAAGAGGTAATTGAAAAATATTTGGTTAACGCGACCCCTGGGCTTGGATAGCAAACAAGCTAACATAGCTATCCAACACTGCAACTGCTGATTAACCACGTCTAAGGGTTGGAGAGCGGTACGATAATGAGTGTCTGCAGGCAACAATGAAGCATGGTGGAGGTCCCTTCAATGTTTGTGGCTGCATTATGCATTGAGAACGATCTCAGCATTGAGAACGATGTTTTCAACGATGTTCTCAATGCTGAGAAATACAGGTAGATACTTATCCATCATGCAATACCATTAGGGAGGCGTATGATTGGCCCTAAATTTATTCTGTAGCAGAACAACGACCCCAAACATACAACCAAAGTCATTAAGAACTATCTTCAGCGTAAATATACCTTCACAGGTCTCATTATGAGCTAATGAAAAACAGATCTGCAAAGAGAAAAGTCGTGTTAAAAAGTGAGAAAAAGATATAACTTATGCTGTTGATTAAATTTCGTATGTTTTAATGTGAACATGTTATATTGCATGTACCACATCCTGAAACAGCAACTTACAGTGTAGGACTGAACAAAGTTACAGATAAAAGCTTTATTTTTATTTTTTTTTTACAAAGCCTAATATTAACACTGCTCTTTATTCCCATTGTTTATTAGGATGAACCTTGTTGTGAGTCATGTGACCAAGACTCTGCTTTTTATTTGGATGAAGCCCGTTCTGATAATGTGAAATCAGCCTCACAGAGAATTACAGTCCTCTCCCAGCCGAGGCCTCCCACCCCACTAATGAGATCCAAAATGAATGTCGGTGACAACCAAAGCTCCATGGCTCTGTCATCGTCTCCTCGCCCTTTGGGTGAAACCCATGACTCAGAAGTGTGCAGATGTAAGAAAACGTTCAGAGGGAGTCGAGATGCGGGGACTCAGACTGTATACTCCGGCTCAGCTGACACCTGTGACGCTTCGACTCAGTGCAGCTTTGTGGCAGACAGCGAGACCAAAGCCTCGGACTTCACTTTGCATCGACCGGCTGTTGACGCGGCACAGCAATTTCCGGCAAATGAGAGGGAGACTGATATGGAGCCACAGACACTCAGAGCTCCATCAAAAGGCTCAGCTACTAAAGAAGGAGCAGCTCACTGGAGCTGGAAGGAAGCAAAGACTGACTCAGGGATCAGGATTTTCCACAATGTTCCTTCAGATAACATCCTGCAGGGACCCATCAACCCTTTACTCGATGTTTGGAGCCAAAGAGGTATGACTTATAGCTGGAACCACATATTTACATATTGTTTTATTTTATTTTTTACTCACTGTCTGACATTAAAGGGCACATATTATGGCTTTTTTAAACCAGTTATTATTGGTCTATGATCGGTACAAACATCAATGAAGTTCTTTGCACTAAATCACTCTCACATAAAGCGATCTCATCAGCCCAATTCTTTTACTATTTCACTCCCTTTCAGAATGAGTTGTTTAGAGGGCGCTGCCGCTTTTATGCAAATTAGGGGTTGCAGACCACGCCCACCCATTGTGTTACTAGGCTGTGGGTTTGCGACCGATCCATCAAAATTGAAAATAAATAAATGTGGAAATTAATACATGAAATTTTTTTTTTTGAAATAAGTTAAAAAACGTGTAGCTACATAAATAAATTTGGACATACATAATTATTTTCATATATTTCCACATATATTTATTTACTTCCAGTTTTGCTTACACATATTACTTGCATTTAACTTTCCAATTGTATCTCCAAATTTATTTATATAGTTATTTCCGTACTTATTTATTTCATCGTTTACTTATTTACTTTTAATTTTGGCAGGATCAGTCCTCCATATCGAACAGTGAAATTTGCATAATATGTCCCCTTTAAAGCAGACTAAACTTTATATGATTTAATATCTAACCATGAGAAAAAAAAAGGTTGTGTATGTAAATATCTGGTTTGAGTTTGAGCATAAAACCATGCCGCTCTTATGTTTCTCCCATAGGAGAGGGAAATGGAGACAAGAGAGAGCAGACAGGGCCAGATGAGACCAACCCTCTGGTGAAAGAGGAGTCTGATGAGGGAAGAAAGGAGGTCACAGCCGCAGGCAGGATTCACACACTGCCAGAGGAGGTGGAAACGCTTCAAGAAATAGCCGACGTTTTACTTCTGCTGAGGCAGAGGAAGAACCATCAGAAGTGATCAGAGGAAGGTGGACAGATAAAGGAAACAAGAAACACGATATTTATTGTCCTTCTAGCTGCAGTGATTATTGTAAAATCTGATAACCACATACAAAAGTCTGTTAGTTATGTTGTTATATAAGGAAACAAAAAGCCATTGCTTTGACTTTTAAGTTTATTTCTTTCTTCATATACATTAGATTTCACGGAGATATTCATCTTTATATAATATAAACTCTAGCAAAACATTTACATCTTGATCAATAGTCAAATATACTATACAGAGATCTTTTAACTTGTGTTTTAATTACCCAATAAGATAGAAACATGTAAGTAGTTCAGTTCACTTAAAATAAATAAAATGAAAATGCAACCATTTTACCATAAATACACATCACAGGCCTGCTCTGCCGCAGAGGAGTGTTAACACAGCTGGATGTGGAGGGCTAAACATCACAGTACCTTTGACAAGATGTGCATCATATGAGAGGAACACGATCACTTAATATTGTCAACACATCTTATATTGTACAATTTATGTACACAATTAGTTTGTGTGGTTATATAACACAGCTTTACCAGATTAAAAATGAAAAGATTGTATCCTTACTGTTGTCGTTGGATTATTTTGAAAACTGGGTGCAAAACTTTGTTTTCCTCAGTGAGAAATACGCAGCACATTTCACAACATAATGCAATGCTAATGAATGAATTGGTAGTTTTGTACATTCTTGGCCTGTTACTACACAGCACAGGGACTCAACATAAGTATTTGCAATGTTTTTTTAAAAAGCATATAAAATCTCTTTAACGCTGACATGTATATTAGCCATGATCAGTGCCTTGGCAAAGTACTTTTACCCCTTGATCTTTTTGTTCATTTTCCCAGATTATAATGACAATTTTGAAAGTATCTTTTTGGGATATTTGGGTAGACCAATGCAAATGTGTTATGGGGAAATAGACGAATACGCTTGTTTTTTGTGTTATCATCTGTAAAGCAGCCAAGAGGCCCACTATACCGCTGGAGGAGCTGCAGAAATCCACTGCTCAGGCTGGGGAATCTGTTTTCAGGACCAAAAAAGAAAGAAATCTGGTCTCTATGGAAGAGTGGCAAGAAGAAAGTCATAAGGAGTCCCATATGGCGTTTCCCTTCAGCTGTCAAGACAATATAGCAAAAATGTTGATCAGACTGGACCAGGATGAATCTTGTAAAAAACCCAAAAGTTGCAGAAAACTAACACATTGAACATTAAACATTGTGGTGGCAGCATCATGCTGTGGGGATGCTTCTCTTTAATTTTTTGCTGGAAGAACAGATGGATGGATGTACAGGGAAATACTGGAGGAAAACCTCTTTGGGTCTCCAGAGGTTGCTTCCAATATGAATACATCCCTGAACATCCAGCCAGAGCTGCAAATGAATGATTTAGATGAAACCATTTTCATCTTTTATAATGGCCTTTTCGAAGTCCAGACCTAAATTCAGTTGGGGATATGTGGCAAGACTCACAGGCTCGTGGAGGGTGAACACAAATGCAGGCCATCTTGTCAGATTTGTATTCATTAAATAAAATCAAAAAGTCATCTATAATTCCCCTTCCACCTTACAATAATGTACTTCTTTGTGTTGGTCTACCACATAAAATCCCCATTAAAAACACTGAAACTTCTGGTTGTATAATCTGAGAAAATGTGAAAGAGTTCAACACTTGTGCAAGGCACTTGATTCTCTTTTCAGCAATATTTAGTCAGTGCAAGGTATTCTTATAGGCGAGCAATAATGCGATGAGATGTGGCGCCTTTCTCCTCGCATCAAGCAAATACTGTGAGGTTAAGTGAGTCTAAAGGGCGTCTGTTTTTATACTGACGGCTGAATGCATGTCCTTGAACCCCATTTTTGGTCATACTTACACAGTTGTAGATTTTTTTTCCACACGAGGGCGCTACTCTCCTGCATTGTAATATTGTTTCGCTCATTTATAGATGGAGAAGGCGACTTGCTTTTATATAAGTCTTGCAGTTTTGTATGCATGCTGGTGTCCGTTTGACAGTAAACACAAAATGTATCTCAGTGATTCATGTGGCATTGTAGTTCATGGATAATTTAGACAGAGATACATGTTTATGGAGTAAAGACATGAACTATCTGCCATGTTTGCTGGGCACTGTTGCAGCATATTTACTTTATACACATGTTATCGTAACACAATTTTTTCTTCTTTTTTTGTTTTTTACTTCCACAGTTTTTGCTACACAAGGACCTTCCTGAAATCAAGACCCAAGCAGTGACTACACACTTGTTTTAAAACATTGCGAAATTACATTAAATTACATTAGGCTCTTCTATTTTGTACATAAGGCTATGAAGGAAGACAAAAAAAACAACATTAGAAGTTGAAGAAGCTATTTAGACATGCAGGAATTGCAACAAAAATGGGCTTTAGGCACGTTACACAGGCACTAAAATTACCATGTCTGTTATAGACTGAAAGTTTTACTTCACTGCTTCGTCAGAACATAATACATTTACAATGTGTCCAGTAAGCAGTTCCTCTGAGTTGTGGTTTCTGAGGGGATTTGTTGGCACATCTTCTGGCAGTAAGGGTTAAACTCCTAGCATTGTGCTAAAATGTCCTCTTTTTTTGGGGGGGGCGAGAAACTTAAAAACCTAAAAACCTAAAAACAGAAGAGCTGTGAATGCCACAGCCGTATTTCAGAAAGAAAACTACTGCAACAGAACATATAATCTTTTCAGTTCTCCCAAAGGTTTTTGTTGTTGTTGGTCAAGCACTAACAATACAAGTTTGCTGAGGTGTAACTTTGTGCATGTCTGTTGATTGGTTTTCATAAAAAGGTCAAGACCATCCACAAACTGGGGGCTCTCTCTGACTAGGGGAGCTAACATTACTGCGTTATCCTACAAGCCTAAACAACATGAATCCGAAAAAAAGTATCTCATAATGAAAGGCATAGCGGCACTATGGAGATACAACAAGTCACGACAACAGCTCATACCATAAAATATTCTGGTACAACTCTGCTCCTATTCAAAAAGGTACGGTACGGTACAGAATATTTTGCATTCAGTGTGTGGGGGAAGCAGTCTCGCTTCTTGATCAAGGTCTGTCTTAACCTCACGGCGAGGGTAACCAGTGGCTCCACAGATCACAAAATGGGATGAATATTACAGACCGGATCACTGTGCATGTTTCGGAGATCACTGAAAGACCCAGAGCGGGGGTCAACGACATGCAAGCTCCTCCTAGTCCACGTCCGACGCGTCGTTGTCCGACAGATGGTAATTCGAACCTTTGACGCGGATATACTCGACCTGCCGGCCCTCGTCTGAGTCAGAGGCGCCGCATGAGCAGAGCTGGTTTTCAAACAGCGCCTCGATCTCCTCCAGGCGCCGGGCTTTGGTTTCTGGCAGGCAGCCATAGATAAAGACGAAACCCAGCAGGGCCATGCTGGAGTACAGGAAGAAGGCTCCTGGGATAAACAAAAGCACATAGTTGTTCAGGAGCGGTGAGAAACACAATGCTGCAACATGTCAGTTTTTTTCTTTGTTACTTCTACAGATGTGTTTGCTCTCCTTCACAATCAGGAAAGTAGGGTTCCTACACAGGCTGGAAATGTCTGGAATTGGACTGAAGTGTTTTCCAGGTCTGGATAACAAGTATCCACCCATCCATCCACATTTAAATCCTGACCACTGTAGACATATCAGCCTGGTGAACTTTTGTATTTATCCTTGAAAAATGTCATTTTAATATAAAAAAAAAAAGAACATGAAAAGATGTGTAGGATCCCTGGGAAGAGAAGCACCATTTGTGGCAGCAAATCCAAGAGGCAGCCATTACAGGATGTTAATCGCCTACACACTTCAGTAGTAGATTAAAGTACAAGCTGTTGAATCGAAATGTTTTTACCACGCTGAAATATTGCTGTCAGACTGCCAGTGGAGATATAATGAAGGGCGTGTGGAGTAACAAGTTCTTGTCAGAGTTTCATTACAGCAGGGTTAATATAACACAGAGAACTACAGAATGTATTTGGTGATAAGAATTCATACATGGAGTGCCAAAGGTATAATGAGATATCCTGGCTGCTGTGATCTCCATTTCCACCTTGTCAAACCAGATTGCCATTTTTGTTACAACCATGGATAATTGTATGTTAAAGACCACCTCTAGGTCAACATCATGTTTCTTCCACCTAGATGAATGGGTTAACAACAGGTCGAATCGATAATTTTCTCAGGAAGTCTCAATCATCACCTCTGATTGATTGATTTATAGCTCTACTAAAGGGCAGCCCTTGCCTGTCTGAAAAGAAACCTACCGTTGAGCAGAAACTGGTATCAATTAATCTGCACTTCTAAAACGGTCTTGACTTAGAGGTTTCCGTCTTAAGCCAGAAATGGGGGAGCTCTACTGCCATTGAAAATATAACTGCTGACCGTAGTAAGTGAGGTACTGAGCCAAATGGAGGAAGGTGAGAGACACCAAGATGTTGAAGGTCCAGTTGACTCCGGCAGCACAGGCGTTCCCCGTGCTCCTCGCCCACAGGGGATAGATCTCTGAGTTAATGGTCCATGGCATTGGTCCCATACCTGGTGGAGAGAAATGAACCGTCAGCCTTGATAGGTGCACTTCCTGCCATTTGGAGATAAATCCCAACATCATCATATTGGCTAACCGTTACGGCATCACAACATTTTTTGGGAAAGATGCTTCGGTTCTCATTTGAATGCTTCACTGCTTAGATGATTTTTAAGTGAGCTTGTTCGAAGACTTCCCATCACAACTTAAACATTATTCAAGACACAACTGAGTTTTCTAAAGACCAACAAATACTTTAAAAAGAACCAACAAAATGAATAGTTAATTTCCAGTCGTTTCTTAACTTTTTTATTTCAATGGTTGATTTTGATTTCAGTTAAAAAGTTTAATTTTACAGGGTATTGTCCAGCAAATTCTAACAAATGTTTTAAAGGGTAGCCATAATTCGAAAATTATTCATCCGCAGCAGCGACTGATTGAGATTTCCAAAGCTCAACTCATGCCTGGAACATAACTGACAAAATTTAACTGCTGTCTTTGGGATAATTGATCGAATGCTGCATTCAGTCTTCATGTAAAATGGTCAACTGTTGATTTACTTCAATCATTAAAAACTTCTAATTTCTTCAGTTTGCCTTTGATGTTCAGCCCATGTAAACGCAACTTAAATTGATGTTAGATGGAGACAAAACAGAGTTCATGATATTCTCTTGTGGCAAAGCGTTGTTTAAGCTAAACATAAAAACGGATCAAGGAACTGAAATAAGTAGTTCAATGTCATGAAACGTGGTTTCTGCAACTTTTTGTCTGCCTTTTTGGCTTATACTGATCTACTCTTCATGAATTCACCTTAGCTTGTCTTTACGCTTTAATAGATTTCTTCTCTTTGCTCTTTTGCCACTCTTAAATGTTTTTCAGATCAAACAAATTCTTAATATCAGACAAAATAAACTGATTAAATGCAGAATACAGTTTTCAAATGATAAAAACAGGATTTGCCACCCTTGAAAGCAACAACTACCACTGAACGTTGGCAATAAGTGCCAATGATTCTTTCACATCACTTTAGAGGACTTTTGTTTATTTGTTGTTGCGGCATAACTGGATCTGGAACTCCAGACACAGTTTCCAAAAAGTTTCGCCTTTGTCCACTCAGTCCACAGAATATTTTCACAAAACGTTTGCGGTATCAGCAAGAGGCTTTTTCAGCAAATGTCAAACAGGCTTTCTGTTTTGTTTTGTTTTGGCCTTAGAACTCTCACATTAATGCCATTTTTCTTACAGCTGAATCATGAACACTGACCTTATCTGCACTGCTATACTTGCTATTCTGTGTTCTTTTTTGACTTACTGGATAAGTCATTTGTGTGCACTTAGAGTAATTATGGTAGGCTGACCACTCCTGGGAAGGTTTGTCACTGTTCCACGTTTTCTCCGATTGTGGATTATGACTCTCCGTGGCTCACTGGAGTAAAAAAAAACCTTAGTCAACTTTAGTCAACTAATGAATGATGTTTTCATTTTTCAAATCATTTTTCAAAATAAAACAGCGGTCACCCTCAGATATAAAATAAAACGGAAATACTGGAAGTTATTCATTCTTTATGTGTGGCTCACGGCCCGGTACCACATGACTCACGGCCTGGTACCGGTCCGTGCCCCGGGTTTGGGGACCACTGACGTAACAGGTAAATACATTCTTGACAGAAAACAGTATTCTTTGCTCAATTAGCTATTTTTTTGGGTTAGGTTTGGTACCTATACGCTTATAAAGTGGAAAAATACACAGAGCATGAAGGATTCTAGATCAAATCAAATCAAACTTTATTTATAAAGAGCTTTTCATACAAGAAGTTGCATCACAAAGTGCTTCACAGATTAAAATGACCCCACATAAAACCACCTTCCCTCCCCCACAGATTTAAAAGCATGGTCACAGTTATACCCCCCTCCCCCCAACCCAACTCCCATGCACACACACAGTTAAAAGAAAAAGTAAAAAAGGACATTGGGCTGAGTGCAGATGAACCATGCAAGGAAACGCCGTCAGAGGAGCCATCTGCCCCGGCAGCAGTAGAATAACAGTAGCAGCCGAGGCACCAACACAGGGTGACCAGTGGAGGCAAGGCCAAGACCCCCACCTCCACCCAAGCTCCACCTGGAGAGCACCCAGGGAGCCACAGCCGACCACCGCTCCCGGGACAGAGGGCTCCCGGGGCAGAGGGCTCCTACAGAGGATGAACAATCTCCCCGAAATCTGACAGACACCAAAAGATTTCTGTTTGGTTCCCAGACAAAAACAGTGTCTTCCTCTTACCTGGAGCAAAAGCAGCCAGGTAGAGCACCAGCCCCAACAAAACCAGCCAAGAAAACGAGGTGGGACAGTAGTTATAGGCCCAGTAGGTGTGATCTCTCATGAGGGTAGAATTTGAACATCTGAAAGAGGGAAGACACATTCCTTAGGCTTCTGTTCAACTGGATAACGGGACCTGGTTGGAATGCACCCCACTCTAAGATCCAGTGAGTCTTACAAGCGCGGCGGTATTTACGCTGCATCATGTGACTCACCTGCCCCACGCCGCGCGCTCGGTGGAGGCCTTATTGACCGGCACACAGGAGGAGGCAAGGATTGTCGAGCCGTTTTCACGGTAACAGAAGCCACAGCGGGGGTCCAGCATGCAAGGCTCGCACATTCTGCACACCAAACGGGAGGAAGCGCACACATTAACGGCTAAACAAAGCAATGCATTTAAGGAAAAAAAAGAACTTTTTTTCAAATAGTTATGGCTGACGTCATTAAAAGGAACTCGTTTTTGTAAAGAAACAGACAGTTTGGGTAAATGCAAAAGCCAGTTTTGAAATTATTTCATTTAATAAACGGGCAAATAAAGCTATCTAACACATCTTAGACTTATGTAAAGTATAGTAATTTACCCCAAAACCTATTAAATAAAGTGTTGCTTTCAAATATCTTTTAGCCTGCTTCATGTTGTCAGGTTGTATTTAGGTGATTTCTTCATTTTACAGCTAAAAATGATGGGGTCAATTACAGATAATTGGGGGTGTTGATTAGTTCTTTACAAAGAGCCAGGTTATGTTTGGCTGGTTTTTAAATTTGTTTGATAGTGTGAAACATTTAATTATGACAGTGAAAAAAGCAAAAACAGAAGAAATCTCTAAGATTGCAAATACTTCTTTACACCAAAGTAGATGAACCTCAGACGCATCATCCATATCAGACGAAAGCAGCCTGTGGTGGTTCTAATACTGTGGTGGTTGCTGAGAGCATGTGTGGGAACACAACAAAGCCATTCCAGAGTGGTAAAAGCACCACTCATCTCTTCAAATTACTCTTATATTTTTGTATGTGTATGCGTGTGTGTGTGCGCGTGTGTGTAGAGGGTGGTGGAATTACAGGGAGTTGGTTCTGGTCAATGAGTCCATTAGGCATCGTTTTTCATCAGAACGAGTGTTTTTCACCCAGGAGTTTTGTCTTGTCCCTGTGTAACTGAGAGTAAATTGGAACATAGAGGCATCTGATTTCTGTCTCGCATGAAGAAACCCTGAGGCTACAAGTTAGGCAGTGTGTGTGTGTGGCTTGTACTAATATAGAGCTGTACGGCCAATTCCTCTGAAATGTTACAATATATTAGATTTTATAGTTGAAATTATTTAGGGTCAGTCACCTGCTTTATGGTGAACCTCTGCCTCCAAAAGATTTTCTTCCAGGATTTGCCTTGGATTTAATATCATCGATCTTCCTATCAACTCTGAGCGGCTTTCTTGTTCACCTTCAGAAGAAAAGCGTCCCCCACAACATGATCCTGATGTATTTCACAGTGGGGAGTGTGTGTTCAGGGTGATATTCAGTGTTGCGTTTCTGCCACACATATCTTTTTGAGAGTGGGCCTAACATTTTAACTTTGGGTTACTGCATCCCCTACTTGGCTTGTGGCGAACTATAGATGTGGCTTTCTAGGGTTTCCTACATGCCACTCAACCATAAAGGCCAGATTTTTGGAGAGCCTGACTATAACAGACTGAAGTTTGTAGTGGTAACGTAAACAAATATGAAAAACAAACTATATGCATTCTGTCATCAGAAGAAATAAGTAGCCACTGGCTGTATAAAACCACAAGGTGGACCAAGCAACTACTGCAGGGCCCGCTGATCCCTTCAGATGTTAGGACAATCATTAACCCCCTAAGCATTCACCTCTTTTTAATAAATCACACATTTTAGTTTCATTTTAAGAAAAAAATTGCTCTCCCAAAAACAGTGAGAAAGGAAACTAAAATTTGTAAAATAAATGAAATGTAATCCCATTGTTTCTCCTAGTTAAATATTCTTTAATCTATTTATTTATTTATCTCTAGAAAGGAAGGGGATTTAACTACAGGTAGACTAAACAAATTACCTTCTCTTGTCATTAAACAAAATGGTTTAACAAAATGTGCTTTTTAGCTGTGAACAAAAGTTTGGACACCCTAATAGATGTCGGCACCAACAGTCAGCTCTGATCCGCACCTTAAGAAATAACACATCTGGGTCAGTAATTTGCTGAATGTCAACGTTGCACTGCAGTTCCACCACAGATGTGTTACCTTTGTATTATCAATTTATTGCATTCTAGCATTGACTCCAATGGAGTTAGAAAGGTAAATAACATGAAAATCCTCAGGGAACACCTGAATATGAAATCACTCCATCTTTTGCTTCTCAGGGTTGGATTGCTTCGTAGGGTTCATCTGTGATTTCAAAGCTCAAACAGGTTCCTAAATTTGCTTCCCATACTCATTTCAGGTCTCAGTAATTTCTGGTAGCACATGCCAAAGTCCTCACATTTGGATATTACAGAAGATGATAAATGGCTGAAAGGTCCAACCTGGATTTGTGTGTCTACTCACTGGTACTTGGAGCAGGTCGAGTTAGCCATCATGGGGTCCAGCGGGTGGACAGTAACAGGAGGACTGTGCTGAGCGGACATCAGAAAACCTAAGGCCAGAACACTTAAACTCAGACATGTACCTGTTGGATATAAAACAGGGATTAGTATGCTCCCCTGGTAGGACTTCATATCCCAGCAGCTCTTTGTGTCTCACCTAGAATACTACCCAAAGTGAGCTTCCTGCGGCCCACCCTCTCCACAAGCCACACTCCCAGGAGGGTAAAGAGGAAGTTGGTGAGGGTGGCGAGCCCTGCCAGCCAGATCGCCAGTCTGTCATCACGCACTCCCGACATCTGCAGGATGGTGGCACTGTAGTACCTGAAGAAATAATGAAAATGAATTCTTATGCAAAACGTCACAAGCGCTGTGTCAAAGGCTGCACACAGGGCTTTCCAAAACCGTTCACATCCGCTAAAATGTTCAGATTCTGTGATGATGCAACAGACAATGTATTCAACTGGGATTTTATGTGACAGAACGACACAAAGCAGAGCATAGGTGTGAGTTGGAAAGATAAAGAATGCATGTGTATAGTACCACCTTGAGATTTTCTTTGATCTAAAGCATTCCCATAGCATGACGCTGCCAACACCATACTGCGCCATCTGGGTGGTATGTTTAAGGGGAAAGCCGTCTAACCATTCGTTGTTTTGCTTGCAGACAGAAAAGTAAAAAAAAATTGCACTGATCTAACCGGAGAGCCCTATTCCACTAACAAGTTAGTTTTTATTGTTGGCAGACTTACAACTCAACAGTTACCCCCACCCCCACCCGCCGCACTGGCAAGGCCAAGTAAATAAGCCGACTTCAACCTCTCATCTCAGGAGTGAACCACTCATCCAGCATTCAGCCTCCCTGCTTCAGTGCCATCCACTTATGTACAGACAGTTACCGAGCAGCTATAAATAGTCTGCCCCCAGTCAATCTCCGCAGCTCTTCCTCTCTCATACTGTGTCATAATTATACCGCAGCCTCAGGCCCCATGTTGCCCCGTGTAGGCAGATTGCCTCCAATCATCATCAACAGGCCTCTCAAAGCAGCTCGGGTCAACAAGACCATCATCTGCAAATGGGTCTAATTTATGCTTCAACTCTGATTCCATGAGACTGAGACAAAGGGGGGAAATCACATGTATATTCGGAAAAAAGAGGGATGCAACGATTGCTGAAATGTGACGATTTCTTCGAAATTTTGGTACGGAGGGGGGGCCTTGGGATTTTTTTCCCCCCATTAAAAATAAAATTAATCACATTATTTTCAATTTACACCCAACAGTTTTTTAGGTCAGTCAGACTGCGTGTGAACTTTGGATTTTAGTTCTCCATAACTTCCTGCTTCCGTGGAGTTATAACATATAGTAACACAGAGTATTTTCAAAAAGGGAAAAACAAGAGAGCATATTCAAGTTAGTAATGCTTCTGTTGATCTTCAGTCAGAAAATAGCAAGAAGCTGCAAATTGGAGTTACAAAGACCACATAACTATCAGACTACCATCTACGTGTCAACTGGTTGTTTGGAAGGCATGCCAGCAAAAGCCTTTTCTGTCCTACCATCACAAATGTAAACATATGGAGTTTGTTAAATTGTACTGGGAGTTTCACTACTGGGAGGATGTGCGCAAACATATTACAAAAACAACTCATACCCACTGTTAAGTAAAGTGGATGATCTATGATCCTGTGGGCATGTCCCCCCTAAAAGACTTATACGGAATGTTGTTGGAATGCATGGCATCATGAATTCTGTACCACAACATTAATTGTAAACAAAACTGGTGATTTCAGTCAGGTAAAGAAAAACGGGTCATCATTTGGTCTTTCAGCAGGAAAATCACCTGGGAAAAACATCTGGCCAAATCAACCAAAAAATGACTAACAGGACAAAATTAACCCTCTTTCATAGGCTTTTCATTGTAATATGCTGTATTATGTTTCTATGTTTTGACATAAGTTTGCAGATTTCTTTATGACAAAACTCATTTTTATAGATAGATAGATAGATAGATAGATAGATAGATAGATAGATAGATAGATAGATAGATAGATAGATAGATAGATAGATAGATAGATAGAAGGGATGTAAGAAAATATTGATACACTGTTATATTGCGATATTTTATTTCTCGATATTGTATCGATATTCAAAACAAAAATATAAATTTTTTAAGAATTTGAATGGAACCATTAATGATGACAGTAATTTTTGTACTAAAATTAAAAGTATGACTGGTAGTTTGTGGCTGTTTTCACCTTCTTCTTCTGAATGTGTTAAAGTAAAAACAGGTTGAAGCGTTTAGAACGCTGTGACAGTTTTCCTACAGTTAAATTCAGTTTTAAAAATCGCGATATATTTCGCGGTATATCGCGATATATCGTATCGTCTCCCATGTATCATGATACATATCGTATTGCCATATTTTTGCCAATACACATCCCTGATAGATAGATAGATAGATAGATAGATAGATAGATAGATAGATAGATAGATAGATAGATAGATAGATAGATAGATAGATAGATAGATAGATAGATAGATAGATAGATACACTCAACAAAAATATAAACGCAACACCTTTGTTTCTGCTCCCATTTTTCATGAGATGGACTTAAAGATCTAAAATTCATTCCAGTCATACACAATATTACCATTTCTCTCAAACATTGTTCACAAATCAGTCTAAATGTGTGATAGTGAGCACTTCTGCTTTGCTGAGATAATCCATCCCACTTCACAGGTGTGCCACATCAAGATCCTGATCTGACATCATGATTAGTGCACAGGTGTACCTTATACTGCCCACAATAAAAGGCCACCCTGGAATGTGCAGTTTTGTCTCACAGCAAAATGCCACAGATGCCACAAGCAGTGAGGGAGCGTGCAATTGGCATGCTGACAGCAGGAATGTCAACCAGATCTGTTGCTCGTGCATTGAATGTTCATTTCTCCACCATAAGCCGTCTCCAAAGGCGTTTCAGAGAATATGGCAGTACATCCAACCGGCCTAACAACCACAGACCACGTGTAACCACACCAGCCCAGGACCTCCACATCCAGCAGGTTCACCTCCAAGATCGTCTGAGACCAGCCACTCAGACAGCTGCTGAAACAATTGGTTTGCATAACCAAACAATTTCTGCAGAAACTGTCAGAAACCGTCTCAGGGAAGCTCAACTGCATGCTCGTTATCCTCATCGGGGTCTTGACCTGACTCCAGCTCGTCGCCGTAACAGACTTGAGTGGGCAAATGCTCACATTTGATGGCGTCTGGCACGTTGGAGAGGTGTTCTCTTCACGGATGAATCTCGGTTTACATTGTTCAGGGCAGATGGCAGACAGCATGTGTGGCGTATGGGTGAGCGCTTTGCTGATGTCAATGTTGTGGATCAAGTGGCCCATGGTGGTGGTGGGGTTATGGTATGGGCAGGCATCTGTTATGGACGAAGAACACAGGTGCATTTTATTGATGGCATTTTGAATGCACAGACATACCGTGATGAGATCCTGAGGCCTATTGTTGTGCCATACATCCATGAACATCACCTCATGTTTCAGCGAGATAATGCACGGCCCCATGTTGCAAGGATCTGTACACAATTCTTGGAAGCCGAAAATGTCCCAGTTCTTGCATGGCCAGCATACTCACCGGGCATGTCACCCATTGAGCATGTTTGGGATGTGCTTGACCGGCGTATACGACAGCGTGTACCAGTTCCCACTAATATCCAACAACTTCGCACAGCCATTGAAGAGGAGTGGACCAACATTCCACAGGCCACAATTGATAATCTGATAAACTCTATGCGAAGAAGATGTGTTGCACTGCATGAGGCAAATGGTGGTCACACCAGATACTGACCGGTTCTGAGTCCCCAGACCCCCAATAAAGCAAAAAACTGCACATTCCAGGGTGGCCTTTTATTGTGGGCCGTATAAGGTACACCTGTGCACTAATCATGATGTCAGATCAGCATCTTGATGTGGCACACCTGTGAGGTGGGATGGATTATCTCAGCAAAGCAGAAGTGCTCACTATCACACATTTAGACTGATTTGTGAACAATGTTTGAGAGAAATTGTAATATTTTGTATCTGGAATGAATTTTAGATCTTTAAGTCCATCTCATGAAAAATGGGAGCAGAAACAAAGGTGTTGCGTTTATATTTTTGTTGAGTGTAGATAGATAGATAGATAGATAGATAGATAGATAGATAGATAGATAGATAGATAGATAGATAGATAGATAGATAGATAGATAGATAGATAGATAGATAGATAGATAGATAGATAGATAGATAGTAATTTTAATAATACAATAATATTTGAAGATAGCTTCAGTCTGTTAATCATGCAGTACGGTGGTATTGTAATCTTCACCATGGGGTAAAAAATGAGCCACTTTCATGCACACATACTCTGTATAAAAAGAAAGATGGGGATATAATGGATAGGGACTCAAAAAGCGATGGAGACTGCACCACAAGAGGGAAATACTCATTAAAGAAAAAGCCACACCAAAATGTCTCCTGCATTGTCTGCCACTCTGGGTCTCTACAGGCAGCTCAGGATTCTGCTTTTCATCTCTTCAAAAGCATCCCAATCGCTCTTTTGTCCTTTCTCTTTTCACCACTCCTGTTCTGTGCCTCTCTCACTCCTTTCGAAAAGGGACTTTTAATTGACAGATTTGCATAATAGCATTTCACATTTTTCTGTCATGGGATTTGACCAGATGAAACAAAAAACAAACAAGTGAGAAAGTCAGAGTTATCCATAGTCAAGAGAAGTTAGAAAGGGATCTATTAGTTATCTGCTAACTTTTATTTATTTGTATGTCAGCCAATGTATATACTAGAAAGATGCAGTCTCAAGAATAGAGTAGGTTTTGAAGCAGCAGCAGGAGTAAAAGCTCTATTTCTAGGCGCAGCAGTCCTTTACAGCATGCTGTGTTCCATCTCCGTCCCAGCATCTTACTGATTACAGCACGAACACACACACATATACATACACGCAATGTCCCAATTTACAAAATGCCCTCAGAAACCTTTTGACCACTTTCCTGATCACTTCGCCAATAACTATTGGTAACAAATGCACCTCTGATTTGTGCCAGGCTGAAAGAGTTGCCTCCTTCATTTCTTATTATTGTAATTGGCTATCATATCATTACGGCACCTCCTTTTCTCCTGTTTGGCAGGATGGTTTACACTCTGCATCTTTTTTCAAACGTGTTTTGTTTTTCAAAAGCATGCCCCATGACTGTGCTTGCATTTTTCTAAGTTGGAGAATCAATTAGGGAAAAAGTTTCCACATAGACTTTAGTATAAGTGATAAATCTTCCACAAAGATGTGGAAAAAAGTGGAATCTGATTTTCACAAACTTGCAGCTGCTGTCAAACTGCGTCCTATTGTGCCATTTGTGTTGGGATATACCCCCCCCACCCCCCCCAAACATATCATTTGCAGGTCAAATATGAGAAAATGTAGCATATTTTGGGGAACATCAACTCCTGTCACTTTAAATAGTGCATGTATATTGAGATCAAAGGTGTGGAAATCAGTGTTCTCCTGTATCAGTACCAGCTACCTTACTTTTGCTGCAAACTCAAGTTCTTATTGTATTGTTTTCCCATATTAAAGGATCATATGACCTAAAATAACAGGCATGGTAAAAACAAGTTTTAATTAAGTTTGATCAACTTTGCTATAAATTAGATTTTTTCTAATCATAGCAAACTAGACTTAATACAAAATCCACTATAAACACTTTAACTGTAAAGTTCCGTCAGTCTCAAACCTTTTGGTCACAAGAGACAGAAACGTCCATTTGATGATAAATCAGCTTTATTGGTGTGCACATATTCTAAAAGCTAATTAGGGTTGGAAGTTTTGGTTTATTTAATGTTACACTTTGAATTTAAAGGGTAAAAAAATATAAAGTAACTCTGGGTGTTGCACGGGAATAAAAAAAAGTTAGATTTTTTTTCAATGTATGTTTCTTTTTTATTATTGAGTGGCATAACCCTTCAAGGTTTAAGACATTAGTTCTGACAGCATGCGACACCTCTCAGCCTGAAATACCTACTAGATGTCAAGACATGTCACTGAATGACAGGAGAACCAGCAGGAAGGACTCAGATGAAACAGCAGCCTAAGGTAGCTCTCTGTGTGTGGTAGCCAATGTTTTTTTTTTTCATTCATTCTGCTTTTGCCTTATTTTGATCTGTTCAGCTTTTAGGACAAACCAATCTGGTGGTATCGTTACATGAAATTACGCGACAACACGAACATGGGGAAATGGATCAAAGTGGATCTGAATCTAAGCTAGATGGAATTCACTGCACAGGGACCTTTTTTCTACCTTTTCTGCTGTGTGTCCAAATCACCAACTAAAAACACCTAAAACATCCAGTGTCTTATCCAAGAAGGACTGACAGGTCCAGGAGAGAAACCCAGACCCTACAACTCATTTTGGGGGATCTCAAAGGAGTTCCTAGGCCAGACGGGATATACAGTTCTTCCACCGAGTTCTGGGTCCCCTCCATAAAAATAACCTAAAGTTTATTTACTACCATGCATCAGACTTTGAGTAAATCATAGAAAGTGACTTTAGGTCATTTGTGGTAAAACCCTAGACAAATTGACTCAAAAGCATGGGTGAAAAGACAATGGGTGTGTAAAAGAAGTCAGAATGAAGTCAGCAAACGACTCTCTTACCCAAAAAGTTGGGTACAAAAACAGTAAAACTGCAAATGCTCGACTTGGAAAGGGGCAAAATGACGAGCACTGATGTTCAGTCTACTGCTGAAAAGATTTGATCAGTGAGGATATGTAAATAACTGAATTGAGTATTACAAGCTGCCTTGCCATTCCATCCTTTAAATTCTGGACAAACAACAGGTTGGGCCGTTGTTACTTTTGACTTTTTCTTTAACAGAGCAACTAATCCTAGATCAGTGCTTCTGTGTTTCTTTTTTTGTGTGTAACCGCTCAGTCTTCTCAAACCTCCGTTGGTCGTGACAAAAGGTCGTTCACACTGAGCCGGGTTCTGGTTCTGCTGGAGGTTTCTTCCTGTTAAAAGGGACTTTTCCTCTCCACCGTCGCTACATACATGCTCAGTATGAGGGATTGCTGCAAAGTCAACAACACAATGCAATTGACTCGTCCAGAGGAGTAAATGCTGTAAGTCAGTGACTCAGTGCAATCATCTGGGCTTCCTTAGATGCTAATTTTGCTAATTTGAATAATAAACTGAACTCGTCTCCATTATTTGATAACTGCAATCAATTTGGAATGTATGTACTCCACTTGGAATATGTCTTTATGATTGGGTTGAATTAACTTTGTTTGTAAAGTGCCTTGAGACAACATTTGTTTTAAATCGAACTGAATCAGTTGGAACTGAATTTACTTTTCTTGAAATTAAAAACGCTGAAATAAGAACATTAGCATTTACAAATTTGCAATTTTCTCCTCGAGATTTAAGCTCATATATTCTCTATAGTTCGATATTGACATTTAATTTTATAGTTGGGATTCATTTATACACTTGGCAAACTGTTGCTGATAGTCTGCGACTACATTTAGTAAACAGGGAGTCTGGAGTCTAGCGTCAGTTTTAATTCTGTTTTCTCCCAAATAAAAACATGCCATTGGTTTAGTTTGTACACCAAGCACACAAAGAGTTACACACACACCCAGCCAATCTCCTATACACAGGAAGTCCTTTAAATAGAAAGTACATTCAGCAGAAAAAGGTTTGAAAATAAATATACGAGTCCAGTCAGTTTTTTTGCCAATTCTCTTTAAAACCATTCAAGCATGCGAAAAAGGTGGAAGGAGTAGAACCAGGAAAGGTACAGGTGTTGAAGAAAAGACCAAAAGTGACAGCACAAAAGGCTGGGTGGTGTTTTGTATTTATTTACAATTTTTTTTAAAAATTGTACTTAATTTTTTTTGTGTGTGTGTGGTTTGGATCAAAAATGCAGCAGGCAAAAGAAAGAAAAATATATGCAGGGTTGACCTTTAAATAGCTCCTCACTGTTTTTTGCCTATTTTACATGCATGGTGAAAGGATGAAGTTGAGTCACGATTGACATTTTCTGACACAACTCAGGATTGTCTCGGGGGGCTGGTGACTCTCGGGAGGACGCAACATGTGGTCTTAATGGGTCACACAGGGTAGCTTTGGATAATTCAGACTGAAAGCTACAAATTACTTGACAGATCTATCAGAAGAACAAAGTCCAACACAGGAAGTAAAGTCGGTATTTAAAGAACAAAAACAACAACAGCAGATAGGTGACAAAGAAAATGATTGAGAGGTGGTCTATGTTAAAATCGGGTCTCTGGGTTTTTCCTTTATTCATTGTAATCTCCATTTTGAACATTAAACTGATATAAACTCATACAAAACCTTTTATAAGTTTTGTCCAGAGCAGATTTCCATTTTCCAAATCTTCCATCGTCCTTTCTGTCATGTTTCGATTAATGAGGACCCAAATGCAGAAGTTCAGGATTTAAAAAATAATAAAAAAGATTAATGAGCCAAAATCAAAAACTTACAAGGGAACCAATGGAGACAAAAATAAATCATGGGAAGAAGACGGAGAATCCAGCGAGGTTTGACTGAAGGAAGACTGCTTAAATACTGAGGAGAGTGAGAAATGACAGGGAGAACCAGAGAGGGCAATCAGAGGTAAATGGAAACAGCTGAGACAGAAGAGACAGGGAGCAATTAAGGACTGCTCTACATGGAAACAAAACAGGTATAGTTTCAAAAACAGTCTGTAAATACGGCACCACGATAATTAGAACTGTTGTCCACATGAATTCACACAAACCGGCTTAAAACGCTGCAGTACATATGTCGAGCCCACTGGTGGTGCTGTGACACTGCCAGAGAAACACAGAACACCGAGCATGCGCAGTCAACCTGGTGGCAAACATGACAAATCTAGCTTTGAGTGAGAGCTTTATTCAAAAGCATACTGTGTTTGTGGTTCTCCTGATTCTTTTTTTGCTGCTGGTGACAGAGGAGGGACAGTAAATTGTGTTCCGGGATCCAAAATGAGGTCAGTATTTGCTTAATTAGGACCACAACACCATGTTGGTTTACTTTATCACAGAATTGCGCATGAGCGTTACAAATAGGAACGGGGCGGCGACGTCATCCACTGAGAATAAATGCTGGAGAGCTTGTAATCATGGCGACAAATAAGCCGCCGTTGTGAGATTTCTCCACTCCGGGACCCGGTTTCAAACATCAAATATGGGGTCCTGAAATGCCGGCTCCTTGTGGGTGAGACACCTTTTCAATGAAATATTTTTGCGGCTACACCTTGTTTCTTGTCCGTGTAGACAGGGCCTTAAAGAGTTGTAGAACAGCCGGGAGGAGGAGCAGGCTGGTAGGCAGAGGTGAGGTGAAAAATATAAACAAGGGAGAGACCCAGGGAGGAAGAGACAGAAAGGAATGTATCAACTAACCTAAGAAAATATAAGCACCAACACAAAGTGATAAAAAGGAAGAATAATCCACAAGGAATATCAAAACAAGCAAAATATTTAAAACATAAGGAATTAACCAAACACAAACCAACAACAACCCTGCACCATGGCACTTTGATGGCAGAGAAAGTACTGGGCCCTCATTTATCAATCGTACTTACGTGCAGATCTGTGCGCATTTCATGTGTAGGAACAATTTTAAGCATTGTGGTATTTACCATCTTCTACTTGTGCGTAGAAATGTTCCTAAGTATAAGAACAGCTCTGACCATGCGTACATCTAGTGGTAGAACGGGGGAACTGCAACACTGAAACTTTTACTTTGACGGAATATTTATCTCATCAGTTTATCACCTCCGCCAAGGAGCTCATGTTGGGGTCTTTCTGTCTTTTAGAAAATTACTCAAAAAGTCAAGGGGCATTTTATTGTATTCAGTTTGATATTGAACCATTTTTTTCCTTATATTTCCAACAGGAACCTCTTCACTCTTCCGACCGCATTTACTGCCTCTGTCACTTTCTACTAGGCAGTGTGCTTGTTTTTTATTGGTTACCCCCGAGCTGATAGAACCAAACAGCAATGTTTAAATTAACAGCAAATTGAACTGTTTTAATCTGTTCAAAGAAGTTAAGTATTTCCACAGAAGAGATTACCAGCAAATGAAATTATTCTTTGCCACATTTTTTATGTCTGCAGCAAGAATAACTGCTGCGTGCTGGAGGGGGTGGGGGGGGGGGGGGGGGGTGAGACATGAAACAGAGGAACCGCTGATAACTGAGGGCAAAAACTACCGGTTTTAAAAAACGAATTTTCAAAAAGTCTATTCATCATGTCTCTTTTCTTTTTGGACCACTTATGTTCGAAATTCGAAAATAATTTTTTCGCCCTCTTGGCCATTACTTTCGGGAGGAACGCACTTAATGCAGGGGTTAGAGTATGTGGTTTGACCAAATATGGTTAATTGAGGACGTTTCTGTCTGCATATGTGGAGGAACATGCATACGACTGGCCACCGCATATTTGATAAATCCAGATTTTGACCATTCGTACGAACATTCTAAATTTCATTCGTAGGATAAAATATAGGATCGTTTCTATGAACGTCTGATAAATAAGGGCCCTGGAGTGACCAGAGAGTTCTCTGGTTAAATGGAATATAAACTACCACAGCAATTCCCCTCCCTCACATGTTGCTGCATATTGATAGTCAGCTGGCTGAAAGAAATTTGTTAAACTTCATCTTCAGTTTAAAAAAAAATTAATGTGTCTGTTTGGAAATATTTTCATATCCAGACAAGTTCTATGGAGTCCTGCTAAAGACCTAATTCTTTAATTCAGGTGTGTTGAAGGAGAGGCACGTTTAAAGATTGAAGGACAATGTTCCACGAGGACACCCATGATTCACACTAAGAACCCAATCAAACTCCTGTAGTTAATCTGTAAAGAACAATATGGCAGAACAAGTATAGTATACAGTAATATGTTATCCTAAAAATTACTACAAAATTTAGCAGTCATTTGAAATTTGAAAGTCCATTTGAAAGTCCATGTACCAAAATAGTAATTGACAGTATATGGTGGAGCATTTCACCAGCAGCAGCCAAGCTAAATACCAGATCTGTCGAATCAGTAAATCATTCAATCAGAAGCTGACAGGCAGTATAGGCTTAAAAATTAATAAAGTAAAGCAAAACATCATGCAACAAGCATATAATCAATGTCACTGATATCCATAGGTCTGGAAGGAGTGAAAAAGCCACTTTTAAGGCTGTGGAACTCAAAAGAATCACAAATGAGAACTATGATCTACCGGGGAAACATGGATCAGTGGCGAACCTTCTCATGGGGGGTCAGCCTATCAAAATTACACCAAGAGGCCATCAACAACTCATCTGTTCATGATTCAACAAAAATGCCCAAAAGGATGGTTTTGGAGGGACCTAGGCAAAGTCCAAACTAAATGTGATTTAGATGCTGTGGCATGACCTTAACTGAGCTATGCTTAAAACTTTCCAATGTGACTGAATTCAAAACGTTTTGTACAGACAAGGGGTGTTTCTCAATGCCAAGGAACCTCGCCTTGATGGCTTGGTCCCGCCCCGGTTGCCTAGGAGATACGTCACCAGGGACCGCTAAGGCGTGTTCCAATGTTCATGTGCTACCGAGGCGTCTGTCCTCCGTTTGTCTGCCATTTAGCTAACTCACCAAGGATACAGGTTCCTTGATGCCTTCCCTCGGTCAAAAATTTCCCAGAATACATGCCGGTATTTTCGAAGTTGGTGCTGGCAGCAGCAACTTCGGGAGCGAATTTCCAATTTAAATGTAAGTCAAGTAATTGTAGCTATCGGAAAATGTTTTTTAGATCCTAAGCAGTTATCTATGGTTGGTTAGTTGCTTAGTAGCTTCGGTTGCTAGCAGGTACTAACTCGCTTTCACATTTGATTTAACCAATATATACACAATTAAAAAAGTAAAACTCTCGTTATACATCTATATTGAAACTTATACGTATAAAATATAACGATGGGCGGGACGTAAACAGAACGCGTAAGCAAAAGGCGGGCCCTGGGCAGCCACGGTAACGTGATGTAAGTCTGTTCCATTTGACCGTTTTCTTTCACCAAGGAAGGACAGTGTCCTCGTAAGCAAGGCGCCTCACCTACCCGGGCAATGCCTTGACATTGCGAAACACCCAAGTTCTCTGTTTGATATAAGCATTTGTTAGATCATCTGAAATAATTACTGTAAATGTGACAAAAAAAACTGTAGACTAAATTTTGTTTCATGGTACTGTGTAGGCATGAAAATCATGTAAAACAACTTATTTGTATCCAAAACTAATGATATTTTTTTAAGCAGCAGAGTGATGGAGACATTGAGTGAGGAAACAAGACAGTGAGTAAGACGGAGCGGAAAAACAGAAGGAGTCATTAACAGAGAGAGCAGGAAGCGAGAAAAAGATTGAAAGGTGAGAGAAAGAATAAACGGATGGAAAAAAATACAGAGGCCAAATGTAGGTGGGAAAGCAGGAACAAATGGACAGCCAGGAGAAACGGTGTAGAGACAAGAGAGAAAGACAGCAAGAGATGGAAACAGGGAGCATGTGTGTGAGACATAAAGAGACAGATTCTCCAGGGAAGTGGCCTATTTTTCAAATGAATGCATATGAACGAGGAGCTGCATCATGTTAATGCTGGAACAGAAATCATTCAGCCCAAATGGATAAGGCTGGATGTTCTGATTCTGAATCGCATATACACACCAAGCATCATCTACAGTCTGAAATTGCCTTTCATCTACACAAAGCTAAAAATAAATTTTGGTTTTACCTTTACTTCTTCCTTTCTTACCCTAATAATGAAGCCAAAAATTTTTTTTTTTTCATTCCTTTCACAGACCGTGAATGCATTACAGGGTGGTGGAAGCTAGAGCCTGGCCAGTCCTGGATGGTCCATCTCCCAAGAGCCACTCCATTTGGCTCTCCAAGCCGAGTAAGGAGAAGCTCCCAGGAGGCATCATTATTATTTGTCAAAGCCACCTCCACTGGCTTTTCTCGTGGTGAATGTGGAAAAGCAGTAACTCGCCCAGTGAATTCCACAGCGTTTTCTAAGCATTTCAGAACTTTGGGTTTCCCAGTCTTGACTGAGAAAATGTAGCAAAACATCCTGTTTGACTGGGTAAAGTCTCTGAATTCCCAAGTTCCCACTTTCATCAACACTAAAAGTCTGAGACCAATAAAAACGTATTTTAATACAAAACATTATGGTATACATGATTATTAGAAAGCAAATGGTCACAAATGCACATTGTAAAGAAGCTACACAGGCATACCCTACAACTGTCACATTTCTTGTGTTAAGACACTCCTAAACAAGAGACAATGACAGAACCTGGGCTCAAGTATTTAATCCAGGTGACTATATACTGTATGCTATTTTAGACATAAAACGGTTAAACACCGTGGTTTTCTCTTTAGTAAAATCCTGAATATTTTAGTCATGTAAATCAGTTACCTTTTATTTCTGCTACAATACAGTATATCGGTCTAAGGAAATTCTACAAAGTGTAAAAGAACACATCTGCAGCTTCTCAGCTCGTCTATGCTTTATTTCCTACCCATAAATACTGAAATGTGTGTGGGTGATGGGGTTCGAGTCTTCAGTTAATATCCTTTCATATAAAGCAAAGCCAAATATGGCATAGTCAAGCTTAAAGTGAAGGGAGCCTAAATCATGTGGATCCTCAACAAGAAGGCAAAAATTACTTGCATTTGTGCTACAACTGAACTGTGTCTCTCTCACACACAAGTTTGTATTTCTACCCATATTAGGACTTCAGAAGTATACCAGAAAAGGTTGTAATTAGGCACCATAAATGAGTACACATACAGCAGTCACTCAGTGCTCACCTTGAAGGAAAATACAACAGCTCTGTCTTCAGAAATTTTCAAAAGTTGCCTCTGAATAACACACTGTAAGTCTTCTGTTTAACCCCCAAACCAGCATTGTGAAATTATGACAGGGTGAGCTGTGGCCTCTTCATGTTCATTGTGTAAAAAAAAATGCATTTTTCAGTTCTGGCATATATCCAACAGGTACGATCATGTCAAACAGATATTATCGTTTATTCAATACAAATGAAGACAGGAATCAAAAAGCTTGTGGAAAATTAAGCACACAATAAAAAAAATCATTTAACGAAAAATGTAGTAAACACTGGCATTTAATAGGAATTTAAAGGGTGTGTAGTTTAATTTTTTACCATGACCATGTGCCAGGTTTCCCTTTGGGGTAGGGCAAGCTTTTTCAGTGCTCTTTGTGGGGTTACATAGAGCTGTTAGTGTGTGTAATTGCTTTCACTGGTCAGTTTCATTGTTGTTGCAGGCCAGTTGGCCTTCACAGATGGTCACCAGACAAATGTCATGTTGGAAATGTCACGCAAAGCCTGTTTTACATGGTCACTCTGTTGGGCGGTCCACAGGGAGCTGGCACTCTGTTAGGGACACAAGAGAACAAAAAGCTGCTTTTGCCACCTCACGCTTCTGTTTGCATGTTTTAAAATGTTCATAAGCAGCTCAATCAAAACATCTCTCGCTATTGCTCCCACTGGATTCTCAGCATGGCTTCATTAATGAGACGCATTCAAAATTTTCACATTAATCAAATGCAAAGAGAAAGTCATTGCAGTCACACCACATGCCACACTGCATGAGGTGTGATTAATTTGCAGATGAGAGGTCTTTAGAATGTGTGTATACATTTTTAGACTCAATAACATGTCACAATTGAACAGTGAGATTTACACAAACCACACCGGACTCTTTGCTTATGTTCTCTGATTGCACGTCAATTCTCTCTTCTTCTGCAGAAAAAGGGAATACGTTTCAAAAAAATTCTAAACTCTGTGCTGGAAAGATATTCACATCATTCTGGGCTGGGCAACAACAGGAGAACTACAGGGGGAACATGGCAAAAGTGATTAAATTGGCTGATTTAACCCATAAAATCATCATAGTGCAACAATGCTGTCCACAGTCAAAAAAGTGAGCTGCCCACAGTTGAGTTCACTACACCTGACAACCCACAGACCACACATGGGACTCGAGCCCCACATTCCAACATACATTCCGCCTATCTAAGCCATGCACCCACAAACAAACTGCAGAACTCCAAAATATTAGTATTGTTTTCCAGATTTCTGCACAAATGTGATGTAAAACATTGGTCATTTTTGACAAGTCCCTGAAAATAGATAAGAATACATCTGAGCAAACTTGATAAACTTGTTTAACAGCAAAAGCATCAAGGTGTTGTCAGTAGATAGGATGACATTCAGAATTTAAAACGGCAAGAATTGGAATCAAAGCCCATATTTTTCCTTTCATATCATACACTGCAGTCCCCACCAGCTCACAGTGACCTTTCCTTGCATGATTATGAGGACAATCGAATCCAAATGATCCTGTGGCTAGTTTGAAACGATAATATCTGCTCCTTCCTAGTGCTGGATGACATCAACCTTTGTAAGCAACAGAGATAGAGATAGAGTGAAAAAACAAAATTATGGCCTATATTTATCTCAATGCAGCTGTCCATCTCTTCATTTTTTGGGGGACAACTAAGCAGGAAGTACCTCTGGGACATAAACACATGCAGGTAGAAGGAGAAGGTGCCTTTTCTTCATGACTGATGTATTATTGACGAATCTGTTGCTTCTCCCTCAGGCTTATAAGATAAGTTTATGAATTTTAAACGTGTGCTGACATGTCAAGGCAGGAATGTTATTTATATGACAGCCAGGGTCCAGAGAGTGAGACTACCTGACACATAAGTTTGGATCAACTTGCTAGATTGTCTGTAACAATGTCCAAGTCCTCACAATGTATGTTTGACAGTTTTCAAGACTTTTCACATAGAATCACATTTATTTGGTCCATTGCTTTGGTGCTCACCTCCTCTAGGTATAAATTGGGCTTTCTGTAAAACAGGAACTGTAAAACAGGTATTGACATTGAGGATTTATGTTCTGTTCACCAATTATAACACCTTAATCGAGAGATTTGTCTCCTGCACAGATGCAGGATTATTCAACTAGTAAATATTGATCACCTCATACATTATCAAAACATGTAATTAATAAAATGCATTTCTCTGCGTTAGCTTTAAACACCACTAGGTTTGTCAAACTGGATTCATACAGGTTGCTAGGGAGACAGTGGAAAGCAAAAACCCAGCAGTCTCTTAGTTGCTGGTGCAAGTACTTTATCTGTACTTTCAGTTGTAAATGAACATTACCAGTGGTGTAGCTATTTCATCTAGGACAACTTGAAACTATGCTTGGATTATAGTCTTTGTGACCAGCCTCAGGCTCCAAGCACGCCGTATTCCGTGCTTCCTCCCTCAGTCAGCACCATCTGCTGGGTGCCTTCTGGACAGTCATACAGCTTCCCCAGCATCTATCTACTCTGCATCAACAACTGGACTGCAGGTTTGGAGATATAAATACAACCAGACATCAGTTTTGAGGTTCTAGGTTGGCTCTTCACTTAACATGCCTCAATAAGCAACAGGTAGTTCCAGTGGAAGAGATTAAAGATGCTGGTTGTTTTCAGTTGAAAGCATGACACTAATAATACAGACATTGCATGGTGAACACTTGTGTAGAGCATAGTGTACAATCTGTCAGAAAACTAAAAAGACAAAAAAATATTCAAACATCCCACTTAGCTTGTCTAGGACCAACATATCTCATCATCCAGTCTGTCGCATTTACAGACTTATCAATGGCAAGTTCACCGGTGTGTGATTTGATCTCAATTTAAACGTCGCTGTTCCTTGAAGGCCTCACAGAGCACTGTTCGGTCAATCTTCCAAAAATAGAAACAGTATGGCATGACTGAAAAACCACAAAGACATGGTGGTCCATCTAAACTGACAGGCAAAAATGGCATTCATCAGAAGAGCAGCCTGAAGGTCCATGGTAACTCTGAAGGAGATGCAGATATTTTTCCGTTTTGTGCCTCGTCACTTACAAAAACTAGCTTTGCGTCTTATTTTTCCATACAATTCCCTATAAACAAGGCACCGTTTCTAGAAACATTTTCACCCATACAAAGTGGGAAACCAAAATTTGATAGTAACCATGACAGGCCTGTGTTTGGCACAATAATGCTGGCGCTGAAATAACCAAATATCAGTAAATAGGATTGGTACATGTTCTTGAAATTTACTGCTGTTTGTCTTTCATGCGTTGGGTCAAAGTTGAGATTCTGTGTAACATTGTTTTTAAATAGCTCTGTACTGATTTATCTACTTGAAAATCAAACAAATTAAAACCCTGAATGGGCTGCATGGCTTAGGAGTGGTACTTCTAAACCATCCAGTGACCCTGAATGGTATGATGGGAATTTTTCAAAGTATTTAATTGACTAGTTACATTTTAGTAAATGCATCTAGGCAGTATGTCACGTAGAGATCATCAAAGTGCTTAGATAGACGTCAGTAAGCAGCAAATATCAGCAGGACACCCTTTGACCTCGTTCCTTATACTTTACAGTCTGAAGTGATTTAACCTTGTGGGACCAGACATCAGGACTGGGACTAAAGAAGATAATCTTTGATTACCATATGCCATATAATATTAGGAATAGGACCCACTTGTTATCCATGTTAGAGAAAGGCACAAAACTGATTTTATTTGTTGCATGGGCTCTTCCAAGATATTATTACCCTCAGTGCTGTGTGTGCTTGTTTTAGTGGATTATCACTGCTCCACCAACTTCATCTAAGTTTGTTTGCATAAATGCATGTCATTAGCTGCCGCTGAATGGAGAACTTATTTGCATTTGAGTATGCGCGACCAGCACCGAGTGTGTTCCGTATGCAAGTGCGGGAATGAAGCAGCTCATCAGATTGCCCAAGCAGCACCTGTTATATATAGTGTGCGAGCAGCTTTTCAATGCTGAAATAGGAGCAGTGGGGTTTGAATTCAATCAGAATTCCTTTTGTACCCAAGATCTCAAGAGCTGTTTTTGCTTTTGTGTGGCCCTTAAATGTGTCAGATAAACAAGTTGTAATATCACACAAGGATAACAGGACTAAATACAAAAAGTAGTTTCATTTGTTAAGGAAAAAAGTACATGCCAACAGTAAGTGGACAAAAAGATCTCAAAGATGACAGATGAGAAATAGTCTTAAATGTATCAGCCTGGAAAGGGTTCCAAAGCAAGTTCTAAGGCTTTGGGGCTCCATCAAACCACATTGACAGTCATTATTCACAAATAGTAAACACAAGAAACAAAATTCCTCCTAGAGTTTATTGGTGACTAATCCAGGAGGTCTCAAAATAAGCAAGAACAAAATCTAAAGCCCTACAGAATTCACTTGATGATTCAACAAGAAAGAGACCGGACCAATATGACATCCATGGAAGATTTACAAAGTCAAAATCACTGCTGACTACAATGAACAACAAAGGCTTGTGTCACATGCAGCAAGACAATGCACTGCAACTCCACCTCTGGATTTGCTGTTTGATCCAAAACTTATAAGTGTGACAAAAAGGCAAAAGGATAAGAGATATGTAAGCGGGGAAATACTTTTCACAGCACTGTATATCAGTAATGTTAAGTGAAAATAAATGGGCCAATAAAATGGTAACAAGATGATCACTGACCACTCCACTGTGTCTGTACTTTACAACCTCTTCATCACAATTTGCCCTTTAAGTTGGTTTCTTGGTCTCATTTGTAGTGAATTTCTACTTCAAGCCTTAGTGAAGGACTTCAGTTGGAGGTGGCCTTTTAGGGCATATTTGACTCAGAAGAAAAAAGAAATCTGTGAACTCAACCAATCCACTTCGGTCAAGTCCCTGAAATGAGAGACCAGAGTGCAATAGCACAGTGACAGATAATATGCACCATTCTAGAGGTGTTTGCATTTCTTTTGCCCGTCTGCCACCTTCTTTCACTACCCTTTTCTTTGCCTTCTCAATGCCAGGCTCGTGGTTTAATCAACTAAATCAGCTGGGGAAGCTTGTCTCTAAGCCGTGGTGATTTACTGCCACCTCAGACCTCGTTCATATCTTACCGACTAACAAGGCTTGCCTGGCGACTTTGCATGGGTAACACAAGCCAGGTGGTACACAATCTGTCAATCTTAATAATTTCCCATCATAAAGCATTCCAAGCTTTATTTTCCTCCAAACAAGGCCATAATTTAGCAAATGAACATCATGCTGAGTGGGGGCAAAAAGGAAAGTAATGACCGAGACCACAAACCCATTAGGAATGTGTTTACTGGGGCAGGAAATCAAGAAATGTAGGGTTATTTCTTCACAGATTTTCATCTTATTATAAGCAGACAGGTCTTGAGGTTTATGGCCCTTGTGTCTGTATGCTTTTTGACTCAGTCTCACTTCGCATTAAAACTTATGTAGCGTCTCAAACGGCAAAAGTCCATATGGTGCTCACCTCATTTCTGTCATATAGAGTATTTTTATATTCTTTAAATAAAGAAAATCATACAAAGTTGTACATGTACATGTAACAAAAGCATCCTGCTGAAGATTAGGTTTTCTAAAGATTCACAATTATTAATTTATTCTTTTGTGTTAGATATATTTTCATCATTTTTAAAGGTATGTTTCACAAAAAATACTTTAAGACTTTTCAGAACGCAAAAAGTGAATTCTAGACCCATCTATGAATATGTGCCATTTTTCACAACTCTAGCTCTGCTCATTCAAGCTGAATCTTGAGTCCCACACCAAGTGGAGTCTTGAATTGTAAATCTTGAGTCCTAAACTTCAAATCTGAGTCACGTCTTGAATCCCAAAGCTTTAGTTCCAAGCCTCAAGTATGGGTTAAATACTGAGTCTAAAACCTTCAGTCGAAGTAAAGCCTCAAAACCCGAACCTCAAGTCTGAGTCAAGTCTCGAGTCCGAAACCTCCAGCCTGAGACAGGTCTGGAGAAATTATTTTGAAGCACAAAACCTTGAGTTTCAGATGTCAAATCTAAGGAAATTCTTTAGTTCCAAATCCAAAGAAAGGGCAAGCCTCGAGTCCCAAAGCTTGAGTCCCAAACTTCGATTCAGTCCCCCAATTTAAGCTTTATGAAACAACTCAAGCACATAGATTTCATACTGGTGTGAGTTTTTTTAGTAGACTGTAAAGCACTTTTGACAATATCTGTCTGAAGAATAATATATAGAGAGATAGCTTTCGGTTAGAGAAGGAAGAAAGAGTCAATGTGAGGAAATCTACAAGAATGGTCTCCAACTCCAGTCCTCAAGGACTGGTATCTTGCATGTTTTAGATGCGTTCCGACACTCGCATATTTTAAGCTTTGCAGAGGTCTGGCAATGACTCATTCATTTAATTCGTGCGAATAGCAGCAGTGAAACCTCTAAAACATGCAGCCCTTGACGACTAACACTGGACGCCACTGATCTATAAGGAGCTGTAGCTGCAATAACTGGATTATGCAGCTATCGCATTTCGACTGCTATGGCTGCCATGGTAGGAAAAACTAACTCTAAAGTTTATATTGTCTCAAAGGTTTTAGTTTTTTTTTTATTTAGCAAGCAAGCATTATGTAATTAACCATTGCATGTGGAAGTAAATAAAGAGGATTTATTCCTGCATTGGGAACACTGTAGTTCAGAAAGCAGAATAAGTTGTCCACTAATTGGATGGATAGTGTTTCAATCTCTTGATCATCCAGGCCACACGTCATGGGGATGAGATCAAGAATCTCTAATTGCTCTTCGTGTTTCATCACCGGGTAAAAAAAAAAAAGAAGCAAGATATATAATTTAAAAAAGCAATGTGTGAAAGCTGTAATCTAAAATACCTTTGAGGAGTCCAAAGCAGTTGTTTAAGTGTACCTAATAAGCTATTAGCTGGAGTCACATAGTGTTGATGTACAGCATTCTTTTTTTCAGGTAATTATACTTCACCTGTTTTGACAGTGTAACAGCTTAAGTTTAATCACTATTTTTAGTGTTTGTTGGCCACCTTCACTTTATCATGTAAGAACTTTATGAGAACACCTGCAAATCCGCACTAAGTCAGAGAAGGACTAAAATCAAAACAATTTTCTTCAAACTTCTGACAACTTAATTTTAAAAGATTTTATGGATTGTGTGATATCTGTTTATTCAATACTTCTAATCTGTCCAACCAGCCTATACGCCATTGGCTATACTGGCTATCTTGGTAGGATGGCTATACTGAATAGCCATCTGTCTTGAAAAGCTTTTAAAGCTGCATTATTGCATACCATATTATAGGATTTTATACATTGTTTCAATCGAACGGTAATTCCTGAGACTGAAGCTGAAGATAGACTTGCTTTTTTTCTCATTGCTAGCAAAATACTTGATTTAAGAACTACACAAATGAACGTAAGCAAAAAGGTTAATAAGATTACAGAATAAAGATATCACCACTAAATTTGATTTGTATGAACATGGTCTATTAGCTTTATGTGCTAACAGAGCAAAGAGAGGCCATAAGTCATTGTTATATTTCTCTAATCTCCATGTATCATAGCCTATCTATCATATCCAGTCAGCTTTGCTTTTGCTTCTTCTTTCATCTTGTGTGGACTACTCTCTCTGCCCAATTCTTATTTTGGTCATAGAAAACAAAATGAAGGTCAGATTAAAGTTTGAAATGTAGGCAAATACCAGCAAATCTGGAAAAATTGTCTTTGGACAGATTATTCTAAAATTGAACTATTTGCAGGACAGTGGACACATTTGACTATACCACGTGTAATACATGATGTCAGGATCTGGGGTTGTTTTGGATTTTTCTGTCATGCATATAGATCTTTTTATTTATTGTTGCTTAGCTGCAGATATTCTCTTTTGTAGACCAATTTCTTATTAGTTCCTCTATTCTATTTGACCCTTTCAGTTACTTTTCATTTTCTTCCTCTGTTTACTATCAGTTTGTTTACCCTGCTCCTTCCATTGTCTCCCCTCTCTATCTCTCTCTGTCTCGGTCTTCTAGTATGCTCTCCTTCCCAGCTGACTCTCATTTCCAAATTCAGAAGAAAATGTAAGACTATCTACAAAGAAAAAAAAAACCCAAAAAACAAAAATGGAAGCTTTAGCAGAACTGAATCCTGCAACATGACATTGACCTGTAAATGCACCAAATAATATCTGAGAGTTAAGAAATAGAAAGTCCTGAGCAGAGTCAAAGTCCAAAGTTTGATGTCTTTGAGATGGTGTGGGGTAATTTGTAATGGCTGAACATGAAAAAAACTCTGAAACATCTTTAACTAAAATTATGGAGTGGATTAAACTTTCTTCAGACGGTGTTAGAGTCAAAGACGGCTCCAAGAAGTAACTTACTGAAGTTGCTTCAACCAAAGAGGGCACGACTAGCAATACGGGAGTAGGGTGTCATAACTTTTCTCTAACTAAAAATACTTTTCATTGATATCTTCTGTTTAGTGAATAAAACAATGTTTTGGTGTTTAAACAAATAAAAACAACATTAGATATTGATATGGGAATGTTTATATTTCAGTTGGGTGTCCACTTTTCTTCTGTCTCCACCAAATGAAAATTAGTGCCTCGCTTTATAAATACGAACTATCCTTAAAAGGGGACTTTTGAAGGAAGTAGTATTAACTAAGGTAAGCCACAGAGGTTGTCTTCAAAAGCAAAAAGGGATTCTGTTTTCAATGTACAGAGCTGAAATGCATCTTAATGTGCAGTGTAAACGTTATGTAATCTCTGCAGCCTTCTGATCAGGAGTCATTTTGCTAAGAGAAAACGGGTAAGTGTTGATGCAGCTATTCCACACAGGTAGACCTTTTCAGGCTGACTAGGAGATTGGCAGATGCATAAGTGAGAGAGATGTATAGTTGGACAGGGTCAGTGTCAGATTTACTTTGTCCTGTCTCCGGTTCAGTGAGTTGACAGCAGGAGATGAGGATAAATACATGCCTAGAGAGATAGACAGACAATCACTGAGAGACATAAGGCAGTGACAGATCCAGAGCTTCACCGTGGGCAACTAAACCTGAACTTCTGCATGATCTTATCCTCGAAATATCTTTGCATCCATTCAGCTGTCAAGCTCCAGCCACACAGATATAGTCTAATGTCCGGCATGTACAAGTCCACATGGCTTATTGCATGTTACACGCACATGTCATAATGCATGGTGTCACATTTCCAGCACATGCATGCAGACACACCCCGTTCAAGCACACCATCCGCCGGTTACCAGGCAACAGAGCACAGCCACTGATTGTTTACAGAGCCTTGTAATATAGTTCGTCTCGCAGAGGAGGGCGAGACACAGACAGATGACACAATCTCCTCGGTTGGAGCGATAAAAAAGAATAAAAGAGGCACGGGGGGGTTCTGTCCATTCGTGGCAAAGTGGACAGTAATGCAGCGAGGCTATTGCTCCCATGTGAATGATGAGCTTTGAAGGATGAAAGAAATGTTTAGTGATTTGATACTGTATTGCTGCAGCAAAGACATTTTTCTTGATCTCTTGCGTTGAACTGGAATGCCTGACACATGTTTTGATTAATCCCAGGCCTGAAAAGGACCTCTATTGTTCCAGGAGGTAGAAGATCACATGCAATCAACCTCATCAGAAAGGGCATTTTCAGTATAGCAAAGGCTTAATGTTAGCCTGCTCCATCGATTTCCAAGATCAGTTTTAATGTGTGTGAGGGATCGTTCTACTAGAACACCTTGTTTGTCAAGGTCTCAACCATCTGACACAGACTGGCCACTCAGATGAAATAAAGAAAGGAAGAAGCCTATTACTAATGGGAAGACTAGTATCAATGTCCATAGTGAAGCAAGTTCCACATCAACAAATTAACCCCTAACTGCTGAAATTTAGATCCAAACATATTTAAAAAAAAGTTTGTTTTTCTGTTAATCTGATGCTAAGTTATTTACAGACTGTTATTTTGAATACTGCCCTCACAATTAGAGTAAACGTAGGTATGATGCAAGCTAGACATCGAGCACAATATGAATAAACAGGTCCAGTTTTAACTATGTAGATTACATTGAAAGTAAATTATAGCATATATTTGTGTACACACAATACTTTTACACCATTATGGCATTTCAAATTGAGGTAAATATTGGAAAAATCACTTTAAACACAGTCCCAGGGTCTCCTATTTATTTCCAACAAGAAAATAATATATTTGTGCATGTAATAATTTTTGTTATAATTTTGTATTTTTATCATCTAAGTTAATCATTTCTTTCAATGTTGCACCTTTGAAATGTAACAATTGTGAAAAATCCTTCAGAGGAATGCAGCACTCTAGAAATGGCCAACTATCACATTTTTGGTTGCAAACAGTCAACAGGGTCACAAGAAGCTTGTTGAGGAAAAAAGCTAATTAAAGAGGAAGCTACCAGGCATATATGAATTTTTTACTGCTGTTATATTCTAGAACTTGGAAATTACCATGGTAAGAAAGACAGAAACCCGACCACTGAGCAAAACACAAGAGTTCAAACTTCAAGACTGGGCAAAGTAATAGCTGAGGACAGATTTTTCAATAGTTTTATCAACTGATGATATGAAAGTAACCCTTTATGGTCCAGATGGAGAGACGCGTGGTTGGATCACAGAGCTTTATTTTGACTCACATGCCAACAGAGTGGAGGTTGGGTTTTGGTTGGGCTGGTACTAATAAAGATGAGCTAGTTGGATCTTTTTCCAGTTAAAGATGGATTCAAAATCAACTTCCAAACCTTCTGCCAGTTTTTAGAAGACACATTCTTTAAGCAGTGGTACAGGAAAACGTCTGCATCTTTCCTGGACAATACTCCACCACACATGCATCAAAGTACTCCATTGCAAAGTTATATGGTAGGTAATAAATGCCTTAAAGATGAAATAATAATGGCATGGCCCCCTTCCTCACCCACCTTTAACCCTATCGAGAACTTGTGGGCCCTTTCTAAAGAGAGGATTCTGCGATGAAGAAAAACTATCCGCCTCTCTAAACAGATTCTAGGAGGCTGTGGTTGCTGCTGGACAAACGTCGATAATCAACAGATCAAGAAACCAACAGACTCTGTAAATGAAAGGCCTATGACTGTTACTGAAAACAAGGGCGGCTATACTGGTCAATAATGTTTTTTTTTTGGGGGGGGGGGGGGGGGGGGGGGGGGGTTGATAGATTTTATTTGTGCATTTTGAGTCATCTTTCTTTATCAGATAAAAAAAAAACAAGTGAGATGGGAATATTGCCATTTTTCATTGCATAATAGTTCTGGCACTAGTAGTTTTCTAATAATTCTGCACATGTGCTCTACATGCATATCTGAACTTAAATGTTTGAGAAAATTGTCCAAATTCAAACTTGTGCACCTAATTCCTTTTTACATATCAACAGCCCACCTTAATGTAAAAACTTGGTTCAAATGTCTCATTAAAAGCCTTAAACGACCGCGATAGCATGCACTGTTTGCTTTCTGCAAATATAATGCAAGCATATTTTCCACGACTCGTATTCATACTCACATGACCGTGTTAATTCCCGAAAGCTGCTGGAACATCTGAAGGCCACATCCCACCACTAGAGCTCGGCGAGTCGGGGGGTAGGTCAGCATCCGCCAGATCACAGGGCCATCTGGAGATGCGAGGTAAAGCAAAGCAGAAATCAATTATCACCTCAGCATGACCTCCCCCCCCCCAAAAAATGCTTAAAATATAATAAACTTTCAAAATAAGCTACTCTCGGATGAGAAGAAAGCAAGACCCTTGCTGCTGCCAAAATGAAGCTGAGACAAGCATAAAATCGGATCTCAGGCAACAAAGCCTCCCTCAGGGACAAACTGCTGGGCTTTTTAAATATGTGCAAAGGTTTTAACTGGCTTTACTTAAAATATTATGAAAAAAAATATGCATTTATTTATAGAAGTCATATTTCTCCAGGAAATGTGACTTGTTCAATATCCCCATTGTGCACATTTATATTTTTATGTGGATGTGGAATTAGTTCAACTTAATTTCTCGTTTTGTATTTTTCGTTCAAACCTGATTAGAATCAATCAACAAATCTCTCATTTCTAGTTGCTAAGTGTTATTCTGTTAGTTGTTTCATTGCAGAACACAAACCCTAATCATTAAAAGTTCAAATTATGGCTCACTCTTCTATCTTTAGTTGTGAGCTTTACTGTGATTTTAATAGAAGTGAAAATAGCAACATCATAGCTGATGATTGTACGCAATTGTTGAAACTAAAGAAGTTGAATGAGTTGCATGCTACTGCAGAGCATTGATAGGCTTGAGTGCACTTATTAATTGTGTAAGACTGAAAAGCTCCAGCTTCTTCAAACTTGATGGGCTTCAACACAGCAATGCTGAACTACACAGCCGCTTGATCAGATGGAAGTGTAAGTTTTGACTCATGTTCAGTTGAGCTGCGGGAGCTTCACTTTATCACTAAACTCTGATTCCATCTTGGGGACTGCTAACACAGATTTCTCTCACTTGCTCACCCTCCTTCCTCTTTGTGCCTTACCAGAAATTATTTGGGTCTCAGCTGGATCCAGAGAAACATGGGTTTTTATGTGAAGACAAGTCAAAACGTCTTTGAATCCTAGTTATTTTGTGCCTTTCTACCTTAAGGATCTGGATCACTTTCATCAAGCTCCAAACACTTTACTTCTAACAGTCAATGTACTTGGACCTGATTTTGAGTCCAAATCTACCCTCAGACAGATTAGATTCATTAGAATTGTTCAGTTCTGATTCATTTAGATCAGAAAGCCCGAAGCATGATGCTGCCACCACCATGCTCCAAGGTGGGGAATGCATTCTTGAGAAAATGAAAATCCTGAGTTTGATTAAATGAGTTGTTAAAGTGTGAGTTTGACTTCACCCATTATTTTATAAATAACACTAGAAAAGCACTCATAGAGCACAGACCCCCCGCCAAGGGAGCTCAGTCCTAAAACTGTACGTCGGATCTGTCATATTTTGAGATTTTGAGGGAGAGGAGAAGTAGCTGAAGAGTTTGATGTATAATATGTTCAGGATATGAAAGTTAGGTATAAAGGTTACAAATCAAACCAAGACCGATTTTTTTTCTGATATTACATTTTATTCCTAATGTTCGGTGAATAATAATGGTACACCGATAATATCTCAATATTAAACAAAGCCTGCAAAAATGTGATTGTAATTACTTTCCCCTAATGCTTAAAACTATGCTGGAAGAGTTGGTTAAGTTACACATTCAAGAAACTTATTTTGTGGCACCCAATTAATTATCATGAAAAAAAAATGGATTTAATTAGTAATTCTGGCTCCATCTCAGTACATTTAAGCCTTGTTGACATCAGTCATATTAGCGACTGAAGTTTCCATATGGACTCTGCTGAGGCTTTGTTAGTTTTCCTCAAATGCTGCTCTCTCACGACTCCTACCACCAACCAATCTGAGGTGGGAAAATTTGTCACAGGAGGATCAGCATAGCATAGAGATGGTTCCATTTTTCCGTTTCAGATGCTGGAATATCTCAGTGTGGGGAAAAAAGAAATCTTTGAATTTTCTTTGGCCGAAAGGAGTTTAAATTGGCACGATAGCGGAACCACGCTGTGATCTCCAACACAAGCAGACAAGCTGCTTCCTCTAGGAGGAGATGTCTTAATAAGAAGAGGGAGTGACTGGACAGGCACAGAGCTGTGGGACGGAGCACTAAGACAACTTAACCAACTCGCACATACAGGAGGAAACACAGAGGTAAAGTCAAGTTAATGTTCAAAAACTATCATAGACAGAGATGGATAAATATGCACAAACGACACGAGACACATGCTGATTATTTGGGAACAGCTGCGAGTGGGAGGACTCTGGACAAGAAAACATGTCCTTTAACTGTTTGACAAGCAGATGAGATTGTGTTAAGGAGGCCCTTGATGACACACAGCACAGTCCGATTTTTGTTGCCTGCCTGTCACACTTCTTTGAGGACATTATTTTTAATTTTGTGCCGCGAGGCGCACACTTTCAGATGTTAAAATCAATTAGTAAAGATGTTAAAAATGTTTAACTTTGTGTTGTAAAGTTTTCCAATCTGATTGGTTTATTCACACTTTATCTCATTTTAAAACCCCATAGTGACTCGTTGGAACTCCATGCCAAAGCTCGGTTATATCACTTTATGTGAAGTGGCTCTGGAAAGGTGCAGTTACCATGATGCATAAATGTACTGATCTTTAAAATAATACTTAGTTGAAACACCTTTAAACATCCAACATATTGATCTGGTATTATTTGTCTTCCACAGATTTTCTGTCAGATTAAGTTCTGGAATTTATTTGCATAACCCAAGACTTTTATGTCCATCTCCTGAAGTCACTCTTGTTGATGCGGATGCTTGCATGGGACACTTGAAGGTTTGGGGTCAAAACAAACAGCTTTTTGGAATGGCTAAAAATTTCATCCAGAAAGGATTTTTCCAGCTTCAATATTTACCTCCGCCAAGGAGGCTATGTTTTCGCAAGGGTTTGTTTGCTTGTTTGTTTGTCTGTTAGCAACACAACTCAAAAAGTTGTATACATGAAGATATGACATTTTCAGGAAATGTCTGCAGTGTGACCAGGAACAAATGATTAGATTTTGGGGGTGATCCAGATCATCGTGCTTTTCTAGTCTTTGTATGTTTTTCCTCTAAGTAAATGTGTTTTTCTCTAGAAATGTAAGAGATACAGTATAGCATGTCTCAGTATTTGAGGATGAGCAAATGACGCAAATCCAGGCCTCTTAATAAGATGTGTACTTTTGAGAGCCACTATCTGGTAAAGCTACAGTCTGGAGAACATATTTATGTATCAACGTTAGATAATTCTTTAAAATAATAGTGTGGTTCAATACTATGATTTAAGACTGGTGTTCCACAGTATTTGTTCTTCTTCCTAAGTCCCTCTTCCTCCGATAGACTGCATTTCACACTGTCCGCCGCCGCCTTGTCAGCTGTCCTTTAACTTGCATGTGCATTGCGCAAACCTGTTTACAGTGCCCATATTGGAAGAGAGTGTGAGTCATGGAGAAGTCGCTCCCCTCTGAAATGTGCATAACAAAAATCCAATTGGGTGATGCTTGATACCGCTAATCCGGACAGCAGCTTTAAACGATATGTGAAAAATGACCTGTGTCGATGTGGGAAAAATCCCAATAAAGTCAAATGCATCCACAAGATACTTGGTTTTAAAATCCACTCAAGACAGAACGGTTCATCAAGTGTCAGAATGAAACATTGATGTGCATAATGATGTGGATTTTTGGATGTTTCTTTAATATGAAACTCTCCTCTAACAATAAAGAGGAGGCAATGTGTTTAAAAGCCCAGCAATTTCCGTGGCGGTAACCTGGTAGAGTTTTATTGGTTGATCCCTAAAGACCAGACGAGAGAGCTGTTATCTGATTACCTGACAGGGAATCAGATTTATGGACCAAAAAGAACTATCAGGACAGTTTCAACCCAAATGAGGAGGAGCAACTCCACCAACTACAGTCATATATTCACATGCAATCATAATATATTAGGTGTCATCCCTCTTTTCCCTAAAGAGCTCTGTAAAACAGCACAAGGGTTAAAACAGCATCGCAAACCCACATGTGCTCATCACAGAGAAACAGTCACAGCTTCATTTCCTCAGATAAGCGCCACCCAGCACTAATTTAATCAGATGACTTACTGAAAAACAGGGATGAAAAACAAACCAGCAGGCAACCAGTCAGGCACAAGCACACTGATTGGTTCCTATAGTACTGCATGTAATTGCATGTATGTTTTCCACAGTGAAATCTTCCAGTACCATCTGTGTCATTTGTGGCCGATCAATACAGCAATTATCAACATTTTTTTCACTCTGCCAACTGTGCTCATCATCGAGCTAAGCAAAATTTGTGCTCAGTGATGACTGTTCCTTAATTAGCACAATACAATCCCCTTTTTAATATATATATATATATATATATATATAGTATAGGTCATTACAGTCAAAAGTGTGCACAGCTATGGTAAAATGCTAAGTTTTGATGTAGAAAACATGAAACCAACTATAATATGACTGAAATCCTATATAGTTTAAATTAAAAACTACATACATACTAATACATTGTAATTACAAAGACATTTACCTGAAATATAATGAAACTTTGTTAGTAGGAGTGTCTTGAAATTTGCAGTCCTTTAGTTTAAAGAAATAGTTAATGAAGAGGTTAATGAAGAGGTTACAAAGGATCAAAATAATCAGACTGTCCACAGGTATCAGTCAGGGGAAGGGTGCTAATAACTATCTATCTATCTATCTATCTATCTATCTATCTATCTATCTATCTATCTATCTATCTATCTATCTATCTATCTATCTATCTATCTATCTATCTATCTATCTAGATAGATAGATAGATAGATAGATAGATAGATAGATAGATAGATAGATAGATAGATAGATAGATAGATAGATAGATAGATAGATAGATAGACGCCCTGCTCCTCGCTCGCTGAAACGCCGGTTTCGGCGGGTCCGTCGCCTACGGCCAGATGGTGGAGGCGGAGAGGGCGGACCGATCGTCTGGTCCAACGCCTCCTGGCGAATCCTCTCCGCCTCGCGCCGCAGATCGGCGAGCTCCCGGGCCGAGAAGACACTCTGGAAGTGAGGGAGCACTCCGAGGATCTCCCCGGCTCCGGAGACCCGCACAGGGAGGTGAGGAGAGGCAGCGAGTCTGGCCAGGTTAGCCCAGACGTCCTGGCGCAGGGCGGCGATCTCCCGGGCGAGTGCTGGGTCCATGTTTATGGCCGGATCATTCTGTCACGTGGGTGTGGAGAATGGACCCAAACGCACTCGCTGAAGGAAGGTGCAGGATGTTTATTAAAGTGAAGTCATGGTGATGATGGTGGTGGCGATGATGGTAGGAACGGAAACACTGGACATCGGGCAGGGAAGGAAGACGACACACCATGGGGATTGACAACTACTAAGGAGGACTACTAGGAGGGAAGGAGGAAGGATGATCCGGCCGGGAGTGAAAGGAAGTGAGGGGTCTTAAAGGCAGGAGGTGAGTAGGATCAGGTGTGGATGATGAGACAGACAGGTGAAGACAATCAGGCAGGAATAGGGCAGCGTGACAGTGATGTTACATTATTTTCCCCCAAAATGTATGAAAAAAAAAAAATCAGATGAAGCAAGAAGCTGACGGTAACAATATTTGTACAAGTACCAATGGAGTTCTATATGTGGCAGCAACCCTCTGTGTTCTCCTTATGCCTGAAATATAAGTTAAGGTTGCAGGACAGAGGCCTTTGCTCCTCCAGACTGGACAAAAATGTCCTAAAACCACATTGGAGAATTTTCTACCTTTTGGCCTCAATTTAAACAAACTAAAAACAACATTCAAACATGGTGGTGGCAGCATCATGCATTGGAGTTACTTACTGGGGTTTTGTAAGCGGTGGATTAAATTATTAGCAATTTATGAACGCAGTCACTTTTGACCTACAGGTGTTTGCCAGTAAAAGATTTAAATAAAGAATTTTATCCATGAGCATCTTGCTAAATTCAAGCATACATCTACTAAAAAAAAGACCTGAAGAGAGGATAATTAGAGTTAGGAAATGACTTGGCCGAGTCCAAAAGGAACTCAAAAAAAAATCTGTATGGGTCACTGTTGGGGAAAAAAATAGCTTATTGTTAAACAAAGATGAGACTGGAGTCCTTTAGGCATTTTAGATATTTTATAAGCATGTTGGCCAGATTGCAAGGCAAACCGTGCACCTAGAACTATGCAATGCTCAACTCCCTACTCCCCCCCATTCCTAATATTATATAGTATATGGTAATAATAGATGATCTTCTTCAGTCCCTCCTATGCAGTACAGATGTCTGGTCCCACAAGGTTAAATCTCTACACACTGTGTAGAGTATAAGGAACGAGGTCAGAGGGTGTCCTGCTGATATCTGCTGCTTACTGAAGTCTGATGTTCTTTACATGACATATTCCCTAGATGCATTTACTAAACTGTAACAAATCAATTAATTCTAATTACTCTGAAATTTTCCTGTCACAGTCACCTGAAGTAGGATCTTCACAATATGATGGATTTAAAGAATTTTTGCAAGGTAAGAGGGCAAAGGTTGCAAAGTTAAGATGTGGCATGCTGAAAAACTTCTGTAAAAGAATAAAATATATTTTTTCATAAAGAAGTGGTCAATTAACAGGGTTGTGTACACTTTATTTTTGTTGTTCAGTGAAGAAATCTTCAAAGATTTTGTTTTCCTGGGAAATACCTAATGCATTTTCTTCACCAACAACCGTGTAGCCAATTAATTCTTAGCGTTGTCAGATGTTTCTTTTGGATCATGCACCCAATACCATACAGGAACCCTGCATAAAGAAATAGAGGCAGATCACAAAGAAGAAGAATACAATTTTCACGAACACTGGCAAGTATCTTTTCACAAACACTAATTCCAACAGCGACAATCCATGGATCAAATCATGGTCAAATGTATCAGTGGGATATCAGGAGAAACTTAACAATGTCCAATCAAGAAGGCCCAGAAATGGCTTCTCCCATCCGACCTAATCATTGTGTCCTGGGGAAGTGAGTACTTGGAAAGCAGTTCCACTTATGTAACAGAGCGGGCTGCAATCAAGGACTGAGCCCTTGCAATCTTTCACCTCAGCCCATCGTCCCTACAATAATTATTCCTTCCACATACTTCCTGTCTCCATCGGTTTCACACTTCTTCGGCGCTCCCTCATCAGAGTAAGATCATGACATCTGGCAGTCCATGCCATCAAGATCAGAGCACAAGGTTAGGACTGATAAGGAATAGAAATTAGATTTCTCACTTCAACTGCTGTCTGTAGAGCTGCTGTAGACGCTATTTAATGCTGAGATTTGGCTGTTCTAACCAGGAAACAGCACTAACTTTAGCTAGCCTCTTTTGTGCTTGCAAAAAAAAAAAATCTGTATAAATTAAATAAATAATAAAGAAAAAATGAAGACGTTTATAGCAAGATTTGTGTAATAGAAGCTCAAAAATTAGATGTTTTGCACAAATATACACATATACTTTCAGACAAAAATAAAGCCATCATTAGGAGATTGGATTGAGCTGACATAATGTTTTGTTTCACAGACTGTGTTGCTAAGACTGTCAGAGAATGCAAAATGCACGTAGCTTGACATTCTCACTATTTTTAAATCCTGGTATATCCGAATGAAAAAAAAATAAAAAAAATAATGGACAACCCTGAGCATCCTCTTCATGAGACTGTCATACAACAACAGTGTCTTCAGTCGGAGGCTTCTTCAGTTTCGCTGCAATACAGACCGCTACAGGAAATCCTTCCTGCCCCCAGCCATCACCATCTACAACAACTCCTTAAAGAATTAATTTTATGAGATACAACAACACTTAATTTCCCTCTGGGATCAATAAACTATATTTGAATTTAATTTTTATTTGAAAATCTCCGGGCTAAAAACCTGAAACATGTGAAATTGGGTAGAGAAGAATCCCCTTTTGGTTGCTGGAGAGCAAAACCATTGAACTTAAATACCAAGGAATGAATGGAGAATGACACTGGATCCAGGTGAGCTAATCAGTGGAATGTGGAACAGCTGCGGGAGGAGAGTACTGAGCAGGAGAACTGAGCGAAAGAGACCAACTAACACAGCGGCAAATAAACTAAGGAAACTACAAACCAAGAGAGGAAAAGACTAATACTGACCTAGGAGAATAAACTAAAATACAGAGAACACAAGAAATAAGTTAGATACCTAAAGGAATTAACTAATATGAAAATACATATCTGAAGCCCCTTTCAAACAGGCCATGAAAAATTGTAATTTTCCAGACATCTTCTGTTTTGCTTTTGAGTCTGAAAGCAATCTTTCGGACTTTGTCTGGATACCCTTTACCGGTAATTTTACGGATGAAGACCTATGCTGCGTTCTATTTGCCCACCGAACTCGGTTTACAAGTCGGTTTCCCGAATTACGAACCGGAAGTTGCAAATAGAACGCCCCCAAGGTCGTAAAAACAGGTTGTCAACTCGTTGAGGCTCAGAGGACCCCGAGTTCAGTTTCAAAATGGCTACCACGAGCATCACACATAAGTAAACATTGTGGTTTTCTACTATTTTAAGCACTTTTGTCTTTGTTGTAACCAAATGTAGAAGTCGTACACATAGCAGTGTATACGGTTACCTATAGGCATGTCGCTACAGTCTTATTACGTGCCGCCTAATAAGTTATTTTGTAGCTTGTGCAGTTTAAATTGGCTAGAGAAGCTCCATGTTGCTATGACAACAATGCCGAGTCTTGAGCTACGGAATTTTCGCTTAAACAGCGGTTAAAACATTAATAGACTACAATCAAATAAGATGAAACATGTAAGGGATAATGCCCGACGAGGTGTCCATTCGCTTCGGACGGTTCACGACAAGTCCATTAATTTCTGATAATGGACACCTCGAAGGGCATTATCCCGCTTATACCATGGTCACTTACGACAGAAAGAAGTATTTAATCAATTAATAATACTTTAATGTGTTTTAGAGTTAAAATCGTGACTGTTTTTGTTTTTATAAGTCGAGCGCACTATTTAATATCTTCCGTATACAGGCGCTGCCCAGCAACGTGGCCACAGCGAACCGACCGCAGCAGTTAAATCAGTGATGGGAAGTGAGATTGTGGCTTTACCTTATGTTACATGATACAAAGTGTGAATATGTTAATGTTATCAAACTTACCAAATAAGTTAAAAGAAACTTATCCTGCTGTTGCGATGAGTCAACTGTGAAATAACGTTGAGTCTCCTTTGCCATGGTTACCATCTAGCGTATGAGCCAGCGCAATACTTTAGAACTGTCATCAGGCAATTTGACGGGACGCCTTTCCTAGGTGTACATTATCACTTTTTAACCTACACCCTCCAGCCAATCAGAATCGAGTATCCAACCAGACCATGGTATAAGAACTTACATGCAAAACAGTGCAAAACAGAATGCAAAAACCCGCTGTAACTTGTTTTCCAACACGGATGTGACGTCACTCTCGAGTTGCGAGTCGCGCTTACAAGACAAATAGAACGCACCACTAGCAACAAGAGCGGACTTTTCGCGGTAGGGTGTTTGCATTCAGATCATCAGAAAGTGTTCCGGAAAAGCTGGAGGGGTGTGGGGCGGTGGGGAAAAGGGGAGGGGGGCAGGGAACGCTGTGAAAGCACACATTGATGACGTATAAATGCTTCTTCATCGATGTCTCTTAAGCTTTTCCATGTGCGCAAAATTGCACACAAACACAAACACGAGCACTGTGAGTAGATCTGCTGTTTCGTCGACCATCTTTGCAATAATCCCTTTGTTTGTGGAAATGACATGAACGCCCGCCGCACAACCCCCGACTCCCCACCCCCCAGACATCAATCAGGAACCTCCGGTAGATTTCTTGTTGTGTGAAAGCAGCTGAAAGGCAATGTTCCAGAAGAAAAGTGGTGTATTTGAAAGCACAACTCCGGTTAAAGACCGGATGGAATTGTCCGCAAATATTCCAGAATTTCTGTCTGAAAACGGCTTAACAGTAACAAACACAGAGAAATGATCTACATATCTATTGTACTACATCTACATCTGTTCAAAGAACATTATTCCAGAAGTCCTGGTCTTTGTCTACATTGTCTTTTGTAAACTTTAATCTGGACGTTGTTTCTTAGAGAGCAATGTTTTTCTCCTTGCACACCTACCCTGAACATTAAACTTGTTAAATATTTTTTTGAACATACAGGCAAGCTCTTTCACATCAACTGTAGTAGTAGTCTGCTGTAAGTCCTGTAACGACACTTTAGGGTTTTTCATGACTTCTTTTAGCATCTTGTGGTCTGCTGTCAGGGTTAAGTTGTTTGGACTGCCAGATGTGCACATTATGGCAGTAGCTTTATATCTCCTCTCCTTGAAGACTATTTTTCATACAGTGGAATATACTGCTTTAAAAAAAATCATTTCTCTCATCAGACTCATAATCTGCTATAATATTTTTTGTTTTGTGAAGGTCTGAGCCAGCTCTTTGGATCTCATCATAACGTGTTCACTCACTTCAACAGTCAGGAACACATCAACCTAAATGGCTGAGGTTTAAACTTCCTAGCAGATCTCAGGACTGTTAAAATTCCTGTTACATTTCCAGATATTCAAATATGTTTTAAAAAAACCCACACAGACTGTCATAGGGTTTTCTAATTCTCTTCACATGACTGTATGTAGACTAAAGAGGGAATCTAGCCTATTCTAACAGAGTTTCATCATCGAAAACATTGTCTGGAAGGCAGAAGATCTAATCTGCTAACTATCCAAGACTCCTGTCTGCAGATGCTGGGTAGCAGCTGTGTTTGTCTGAGGGCACTTAGGGGCCAGTGGTTGCCAGGAGCCAAAAACCAGTGAGACAGATGGATGGAGCAATTGGCATCACACATGCAGAAAAAGATGCAGGAGTGGCATTGGAGATTTCGCTAACACAGCAGGAAAACCTGGAGTAAGTGAGGTGGCATGGCTCCACAAAACCTTGTCTGTTCAAAATGTTGTTGTAGGTAAAACACTGCAGATATGTACGGGGCGCCTTGTTTGTACTTGCCTAACTTGTATTTCCCAAATTACAATGATGAAAACAAAAAATTAGATTAGTCATCTACGAATATTGGTAGGGATTATGTGCATTTCAATTACGCATCATGGATTCATTTCCCAGAAAGGTAACCTATCTTGTTTAAATAAACACTGTAATTCAATTTTCTTCATCTAGGAAAACATTTGACAAATTACTAATGGAACACTAAAAACTCATATTGCTCCTAAGTGAAGTGTATACTGCTAAAAGCAAAGCTGGAGTTCACTTAGTGTGTTTAATAGATGTAAATATGTGGGTGGAGATAAAATTTATGATTAATTCAAGCCCAAGGTATTATCATGATAGCACATTTGCAAAGAAATATGTTTGCAACATTTTGTATTATATTCAGTTAGATCAAAAGGCGTGTGATGCCTCTAGTCTTTAGCTCGCTATTTAAAAAAGCAACAACCCCAGAATGAGGTCTTTTAGGCTTCTGTTCTCTACTCCTCCAGGGTTTTCACTTTATCACATTTTTAATCAAAAATTCTTCATATTTCATGCTTTGAGTGCACATCAATATGAAAAATCTTAATGGAATTTTGAGTTTTTACCTTGAAGACAACTACAGTTTACACAAGCCTCGAAGGTTAGATTGTTTTGCTAAAATCAGATCAAATAAGTTGTTTTCAATGGGGGGCAGTTCCATGTGTTATCAGCCTGTCTTTGTGCTCCTTGTAAACAAATTCCATGCGGTTGTTTTGAACACTCTTATTTGCCAGGTTTTGCACAAAAAATAAATAAATAAATTTCTCAAATAATTTTTGTGTCAAAATCAATATTTTGAAATATAGTTTTTGGGTACACTTAATCAGTTTATAACAATAACGTTAGAGCCTTGCAAAAAATACCAAACTCATCCACAAGCTTCAGTTTATTTCATCCATGTTAAAATCAAGAAAGCAGGCCCATGGCCTGATGCAGCCACCATCATGCTTCCGGGTGAGTACAGCATGCATTATGAAGAAATCTCATTCCAGTTCGTGTTTCTGGATGTTGCTCTTTTGGTTACAATCTATGTATCATGACCATAGGTGACAGTAGAAACATGAAATTGGTCAGCTGGTTCTTCACAATTACAAACTGAGACAATGTCAGCTTTAATACAGACGAAGCCATCTATCCGTCACCTGCAAAATACAGGAGTTGGTTGCTTTACACTGGGCTGTAGAAGACACCAACAGAACCACCTTACCTGCAACAAGACAGTGATGGGACCCTGATGTTATCAAATGATGGGACCGAGTCAGATGCCATACTCAGGGACCTCTCTATAGCTAAATACTGTGATTATGTCAATGCACAGCACAAACTGGATTATCTTTGATAATGGGGCAGCCCTGGTGGAATCCAACCTGCATGGGGGAACATGCTTGACTTCTTGACCTTGATGCACTCAGATTTAGCTTTGGCTGTAAAATGATTAGATAGCCCTCGAAGGCTGAAAAGTGTGATCCCTTGGACAATTGGAGCACTCTCTCCGATCCTGAAAATATTTTCAAAAAACGTAAATCTCATTTCAAGGACTAGGAATAATGCTTACTTTCCTTCTGCGATCAATCCACAGAGCTCAGGATATGGCTTTTAACCAATGTTTTACCAAAAGTAGGCTAGAAAAAAAACAAGTAAAAGGACAAAATAAAAAAAAAAAAACGGCTTGACAGCGTGATCTTTCAGTTTTCAGCTCGACAAAGTCAGCATCTGCTCATGCAGGAGAGGATCAGCTCATACCAGCAGGAGCGCAGCAATATGTCAAGTTCAAAGAAGGTCACGAGAAGAGCTGTCATCTGAGATTTGTTCAAGCCACCAGTCCGCCAGCCCTCTCTGCACACAAACTGCTAGCGGCTCATGGGAAGTAACATCACTAAAATTCATCGTGATGCATAAAAAGCTAATTTTTTTGCTTCTATAAGATCTGATCCATTTATCATGTGTTGCTGTCTGTGGACACTACCATATAACCTGTAGTAGTCTGTCTTCATGAGGTTTAATGAGAAATGTGCACAACCTACTACTACTCTCCATTTCATATCTCTCCTTTCTGCAGCGGTGGTAGTTTTTCTTGGTGCACATCTAAACACATGCTATAATAACTGTTACATCATTCAAAGAGTCAGTTTTGCACAAATTGCAAAATAAAGATCCGTTTTTGTCTCATCTTATGCAGAAGTTTGTTTCAGCAACCTAATCCAACATTTTTTTTAAAATCTCAGACTGAAATTGATGGCTGTGTAAAAACAGGAGAAACAACGCAGTAGCACTGCCTCTGTCCCCATAAAATGCTCTCTTATTGAGTAAAAGTCTGCTTTAATTTCCCTCCCTGGATGCAGAACTGGTGACGGGAGCAAGGAGGGGATCATGACAGCTCTGCCATCGCACAACTCTCCTCGCTCAATTATTAATGAGCTGTTGAAAGCCTACAGGGAAACAGGGAAGAGTAGATAGCTTGAACCAAGAAGCTCTTTTGTTCGCCATTTGTATGTGGGAATTATTCTCACTGTTGGTTGTCAGAACCAGCAAGTTCATGGGCAGAAAACAATCACTATTTCTGGACTGTTTGAGCACAGTCTACTAACAAATGTGGAGCTTGGACCTGGTAGGATTCGGTCAGTGGTGTCCAAAGTCAGTCCTTAAGGGGTGGTATTTTCCATGTTTTATTTCTTTCCCTGTTTCAAGACACCTGAAACAAATGATGGTTCGTTAGCAGGCCTCTGCAGAACTTGGCATACTAAGGAGGTAGTTGGACTATTTGAATTGGTGCTGGAACAAATACACATCTATAACTGGCAGGACACTGGCCCTTGAGGACTGGAGCTGAACACCCATGGATTAGGGATTTATAAACTCAAATCTGTTCTATTCTGGTTTTGCTTTCCTACCATTGAATTGATCCAGCACCATAGCAATTAGTGTGGGCTTGGAGTTTGAACATGAGTCCCAAAAACAATGATTTAAGACTTGATCATCTCTCCAGACTCAACAAAGACTCAAGATTTGAGACACAGGTTTTATCACCAATCTTAATCTTATGTCATCAGGAGTAACAGTAATTAGATAAGTGTAGATCATTTAGGTAAATTATTGATCTTGTCCACCATAACTTACCATACCATATAAGTTAACATTATGGACAGTAGCTTGTGTGTAATATTTCTCTACAGTCTGTCCTTCCATGTCTGTATTTACAGCAAGTCAAACACAGATGCTAAGGCCTATACTCTCTTCCAAAATGGAGCATTGGAATGTTTACCAGGGATGTTTCGCATGAGGTTGGCTGGTAATTGCTTGGAACATGATCAAGTTTGCTAATGCACATGTCAAAACCTAACTTACTTCCAACCTACTGCTCTCTCAGGATTCAGCTAATTGTAAGGACACTTTAAGTACTACAAAATTAAAGAACCTCTTTCAAACATTAAGACATATTTATAGATCAAGTGGGGTAAATATTAACCCATGGTTAGGGGTCAAATTAGGCCTTAGGACATTTGTTTAAATTTATCATCCAAATGTCAAACTAAATGGCATGCATCTAATGCGAGACTTTTAAATTCCGCTACTGGAAACATTGGCAATTTTAAACACCAGGAGGTGTAGAGAACAACAAAACAGACTGTTGTGTTTGTTTGTTTACATGCATTTTTAGAGTATTCTATGAGCTGCACATTTGGTAAAAAGCTTTCCTGCTCAATCAAAACTCACTCTTTGTCAGCCGTTGCTCCTTAAGTTGAAATGGGTTCACAAGCCAAAATAAATAAGCCATCTTTGACCAGAGACGTCACTGCAATGGTAGGCAGACCCACCAGAAAAGGTCTGCACCCCCTGCTGTCCTGGAAGAGAATCGCTTTGCAACACTTACCAACAGAGAAGTATAACAGAAAAAACGTCTCCGTCACTACGTGTGCGTGTGGGTGCTAACTTGCTGACGGAGAAGTATAAACAAGGCTTTAGACCTGTGGTGAAAGACTTGAAACTTTACAGACCTTATTTTAAAGACCTGAGAATTGAATTGTATCTGCTTCTTCAAGATTTAGGGCTTGTCCTTGAATTGGCCATTCATAACATGAGACTTGGATTGCACTTAGAGCAAAAGACTTAAGAGTTGACTAACAATGCTGCAGCTCTCATACACCCTATGTCCCACACATGTGTTCCACTATCACATAATTATAAGACCAATACTGAAACACTGCCGCAATAATAATCTCATGCAACACTAAGAAAATGTTCTGTTGCACGAATTAAGATTCACTCACATCAGGATGCTGTGTGCTTAAAAACTGAAAGCTAAACTATCAGTATGGCATACATGATTATTTGACTAACAATTATCTGACACTCAAGCGTATTCATTCGTACCCAAACCTGGGGCAAATGAAAAGCAACACACATATGTCAGACATTGAGATGCTATAAAATTGTATTCCTCACATTGAAGGCCTGTAAATACCCAACATGAACAGAGAAATTTGTTATTTTACTAAAGGTGGCAAAAACAACAACAAAGTTCTCTCTGGTGATGACATTTTATACTTTAAAAGAAATTCTGGTGGAGAAACTCTGAAGTCCTCAGACGTTCCTTCCGCAGCATTATTTGTCTGTATAGGTCTGTTTTCTCTTCAGACCTATGTAAACTTTTTTCAGCATGCCAACATAAATGGCAAGATTGGAAACAGTGTGATAGCAGTCTTACATTTCTTATACAGTATTTCTTTTTTACAGAATTAAATATAGCAAACAATCTAACAATACACATATTTGTATATTTTTACATATGTGAGTCTGGCATGCATTTTATTCCACCCTTAAAAAAGGACAAACTGGTCATACTTCCAAGGTGAGTATTTTGGGCGATCTTAGTTTATTCAGAACAGATCTTTAAATTGGTGGATGAGATGGAGAAGAGGAATCAATAAGTGTTTTTTTACATCAAGAACACAAGTCACTTAAAACATTAAAGGGAACAAAAATATCTTTATTTCTCTAGATTGATGTCTTTTAACCAGCTGTTCTGCTTATGAAGGCTTACAAATACACCGACTCAATAGAAACTTCACATAAGCTGCAGATTAAGCATTTTCTTTTTTAAACTGAGCTAACAAAACCATCGTTAGCTGAAGTGCTGCTAAAAGGCTTCTCAGAAAAAAGTACGGTTTTTTTGTGGCTATTGTGGTCCACAAAATATCATAGCATTGCACATAAAGCATGGTCTTATAAATAGCACATGAATAACAAATGTCCTACGGCTTGCCAGTGGATGGTTACCATGAGCTCGTTGTACATAGACAGTTTTACCAAGCTTTGGATGCATGTGGACAGACACCAAAGAATGATATGATCCATGAGACATAACCAATCCTCATTCTGTCAGTGGTACACTGAGTAATGCACATGCTGCCAAGACCCAAGAGCCAGAAAAATTCCTATTCTTGGCGTCTCCGCTGGTTAATGATAAAAAAAAGTCATAGATATTCACCACTTTCTGCAGCTTTTCTATTGATTCATTGCTCTGCTGAAACTGCTGTCCACTAGATACTGGGAGTTGATCAACTGGAAACTGCTTTCAAAGCAGTTGAAAGTAACCAGGATCTGCTTGAATTAGACCAAGTTCTACACACAGAATGATATCATTACTGCGATTCAGGAGTCAGCCACAGCATATAAAGCAGACTTTCTGGAGACGACAAGAAATGGCAAACATGAAGATGCATGATCTGAATGCGATTTGGTTCACAGAGTCAGTATGACTGGTTATTAGTCCAGAAAAAGTAAAGCGTCAAAGCAAAATGACATGACGAAAAGAAAAGAAAAACCAGAAAAGAAAAGGACATAAGGAAAGGAAAAGAAAGGAAGCGGAATTTTTCTTTAAAAAATAGCTGTCAGTAATTGTATCTCGTTAAGTTCTGACTGTTAGGGAAACCAAAGATTACTAAGTGTTTTAAACTGTAGAAATTACTTAAAAGCTGAAGCTAACTTCCATTTAACAGATCATCATAAGTAGTAAATCATAAATATAACAGCTCATATCTTTAAAGTATGAAAGTCAACAGGACTTTTGTGTGATAAGTTGTCACATTTGATCTTGTCTATGTTTTAAAACACTGCCTTCCTTTCTGCGTGCGTCACCTCTCGTCTACAGGGCACCGAGACCAGCTGAGAGGCTTTTACGTAACTATTGTATCACGTAATTGTTCTTCACAGAGCAAAGACTCCCAATGTGCTCAAAGGGCTTAGTCAAAGCAAAGCCTTGAAAAGATGTAGGTAAACAAACGGATGTGTCATTGATCTGTTCAAGCAGAGCAAACTGTTCTTAATAACCTGAGGAAAAAAGAAGACAAAGCAACAGATGAGGTGAAAAATGGGATTTGTGCAGAAAACATTAGAAACATAAACGATTAAATAACAAGCTAAAAGGTTGAACAAAATGATCCCTTTAAACTTAAAGAAACAACACATAATCCACTCCTGTTTATATCTCTTTGAGTGAAACAAATGTACAAACAAGGCTTAGGTTGAGGTTATTGCATTTATTGAGTTAATGGTAAATCTTAGGGGTGTGGAGGTACAGTATGTATGTATTTATAGCAAGTCATCACAATACCATCAGTTTAGTGGATCGCTTCTCACACCGAGCAGAAAATGTGTCTTTTAGTGCTTTTATTTTAGTGCCAAGACAGATTGTCGATAAATAGGCAAGGCAAGGCAAGGCAAGGCAAGGCAAGGCAAGGCAAGGCAAGGCAAGGCAAGGCAAGGCAAGGCAAACTTATTTGTATAGCACACTTTCAACAACAAGATAATTCAAGATGCTTTACATGATTTACATACATTAATTGAGGATAAAGTAAAAACAGCAATAAAGCATGAAGCACACACAAAAGATGTTATACATGAAAACATTACTCAAAGGCAGCTCTAAACAGTTGGGTTTTTAAAAAGAACTCAGTGTTTCAGCAGCTTTGCGGTTGTCTGGAAGTTTGCTCCAGATTAGAGGAGCATAGAAACTGAAAGCTGCTTATCCGTGTTTGGTTCTAATTCTAGGGATGTTGAGTAGACTGGAATTAGAGGACCTGAGTGTTCGGGTGGGTTGGTAAACTAGTAAAAGTATTTTGAAGTCTATTCTCTGAGCTGCAGGGAGTCAGTGTAAGGACTTTAGAACTGGGGAGATGTGCTCTACTTTCCAGGTTCTAGTGAGGAACACGAGCAGCAGCGTTCTGGATCAGCTGCAGCTGTCTAATTGACTTTTTAGGCAGACATGTGAGGACACTGTTGCAGTAATCAATCTGACTAAAGATAGATGCATGGATGGGTATTTTAAGGTCCTGTTAAGACATTAGTCCTTTAATCCTAGAAATGTTCTTCAGGTGACAGAAGGCTGACCTTGTTATTGCCTTTATGTGACCCTGGAGGTTCAGGTCTGAGTCCATAACTACACCTAGATTTCAGGCCTGATAAGTAGTTTCTAGCTGTATTAACTGAAGCTGTGTGCTGACTCTTGATCGTTCCTCTTTAGGTCCAAAAGTAATTACTTCTGTTTTGCTTCTGTTTAGCTGGAGATAGTTATGGCTCATTCATCTATTGAGTTGCTTGATACGTTTACTTAGGGTTTGGATTGGTTCAAAGTCACCTGGTGACATTGTAATGTAGAGCAGAGTATCATCTGCATAGTTATGGTAGCTAATCTTATTGGTTTTTATAATCTGGGCTAGTGGGAGCATGTATATATTAAATATGAGGGGGCCCAGGATGGAGCCCTGGGGCACCCCACATGTGATTTTAGTTTGTTCTGATGAAAAGTTTCGTATTGAAACAAAGACATCCCTGTTCTTTAGGTAAGGCAAGGCAATTTTATTTGTATAGCACACTTTCAACAACAAGGTAATTCAAGGTGCTTTACATGATGAAGGGGTAAAATAAAAATAGCTGTAAAACACAGACAAAGCATATAACGTAAAAACAGCAATAAAGCAAGAAGCATACACAGATACATCAAGGCATTACTAAGCATATAATGTAAAAACAGCATGAAAACAAGAAGCATACACAAAACATTAGATACATCAAAGCATTACTCAAAGGTAGCTCTAAACAGATAAATTTTTAGCTGTAATTTAAAAGAACTCAGTGTTTCAGCAGCTTTGCAGTTGTCTGGAAGTTTGTTCCAGATTAGAGGAGCATAGAAACCGAAAGCTGCTTCTCTGTGTTTGGTTCTAATTCTAGGGATGTTAAGTACACTGGAATTAGAGGACTTGAGTGTTCTGGGGGGTTGGTATAGTAACAGTAGATCTTTAACATACTTTGGTGCTAAGCCATTTAATGAGTTAAATACTAGTAAAAGTATTTTGAAGTCTATTCCCTGAACTACAGGGAGCCAGTGTAAGGACTTTAGAACTGGTGTGATGTTCTCTACTTTCCTGGTTCTAGTGAGGACACGAGCAGCAGCATTCTGGATCAGCTGCAGCTGTCTGATTGACTTTTTAGGCAGAGGACGCTGTTGCAGTAATCAATCTGACAAAAGATAAACGCATGGATGAGTATTTCAAAGTCCTGTTGCGACATCAGTCCTTTAATCCTAAAAATGTTCTTCAGGTGACAGAAGGCTGACCTTGTTATTGCCTTTATGTGACCCTGGAGGTTCAGGTCTGAGTCCATAACTACACCAAGATTTCGGGCCTGATCAGTAGTTTCTAGCTGTATTAACTGAAGATGTGTACTGACTCTTGATCGTTCCTCTTCATGTCCAAAAGTAATTACTTCTGTTTTGTTTCTGTTCAGCTGGAGAAAGTTATGGCACATCGATCCATTGATTTGCTCGATGCATTTACTTAGGGTTTAGATGGGTTCAAAGTCACCTGGTGACATCGTAATGTAGAGCTGAGTATCATCTGCATAGTTATGGTAGCTAATCTTATTGGTTGTTATAATCTGGGCTAGTGGGAGCATGTAGATATTAAATAAGAGGGGCCCCAGGATGGAGCCCAGGGGCACCCCATATGTGATTTCTGTTCATTCTGATGAAAAGATTTCTATGTAAACAAAGAAGTCCCTGTTCTTTAGGTAAGACTCAAACCAGCCAAGTACTGTACCGGAGAGTCCGACCCAGCTCTCCAGTCAATCAATCAATCAATCAATCAAATTTTATTTGTATAGCGCCTTACAACAGCCAAAAGGTGCCCAGGGCGCTTTGCAGAGTTAAAACACCAATAAAACAAGAGCCCCATTAAATGGCACTAAATAAAAACATAAAAAAAAATACAAACAGTAATCGAGACAGTGGCTACGTATCGAAAGCTTGTCGAAAAAGATGTGTTTTCAACTGTGATTTAAAAACACCCAACTCAGAGTTGCTTCGAAGCTGTACTGGAAGTGCATTCCACAACTTTGGGCCTTGGACAGAAAAGGACCGGCCTCCAAACTTTTTGTAATTGTACTTGGGCATGACCAGTGCGATGTGATTAGAGGAACGCAGAGTTCTGGTTGGTTGGTAGATGATTACCAGCTCAGCGAGGTAGGCGGGGGCCATACCATTGATGGCCTTGAATACAACCATCAGGATCTTATACTCCACTCTGAACCGGACTGGAAGCCAGTGGAGAGAGCGGAGGAATGGGCTGATGTGAGAGCATTTTGAGGTGTTGGACAGGAGACGTGCTGCAGCGTTCTGTACCAGTTGAAGCCGGTTAAGGAGTGATTGATTAAGTCCAGTGTAGAGGGCATTGCAATAGTCGATCCGCGAGCTGATGAAGGCATGGACAGCCTTTTCGAGGTCAGCCCGGGACAGGAAGGATTTGACCTTGCTGAGTAGCCTTAGCTGGTAAAAGCTTGCCTTCACTACTGCACTTATTTGTTTTCCAAACAACATACCACTGTCAAAGATAACCCCCAGGTTGCGCACTGTCGGACCAAACTGAGGTGTTAGAGGACCAAAACTGGGGGAGCTGTTGGGTGAGTCCGGGGTGAACAGAATGTACTCAGTCTTTCCTTCATTCAGGTGGAGGAAATTCTGGGAAAGCCAATGTTTGATATTGTGAATGCAGTTATAGAGAGGATCCAGTGCAGAACGGTTACTCAGAACCACAGGGAGGTAGATCTGAAGGTCGTCTGCATAAAAGTGAAAACAGACATCATGGTTTGAGATGAGTTGACCAAGTGGCAGCATATAGAGCGAGAACAGAATAGGACCAAGAATGGATCCTTGCGGGACACCGGATGATAGAGGGGCGGCTGAAGAGGAAGAGTCTTTTAGCATAACGGAAAAAGTTCTATTTGTAAGGTATGATGAAAACCATCTGAGAACCACGCCCTGCAGACCGACAGAGTGTTTGAGTCGGGAGATGAGGACGGCATGATCCACGGTATCAAAAGCAGGGGTCAGGTCTAGCAAAACCAGAACCATAGAGCTTTTACTATCCAGGGCTGTAAGAATGTCATTGTGGACCCTAAGTAGTGCAGATTCAGTGCTGTGTCTGGACCTGAAACCAGACTGAAATTTATCAGCTATGGCATGCAGCTGAAGATAAGATTGAAGCTGGGAGACAACAAGCTTCTCCATCAGCTTAGACAGGAATGGCAGATGAGAAATTGGGCGGAAGTTGGACAGTATGGAAGGATCGAGGTTGGGTTTTTTGAGCAGCGGTCGGACAATGGCATGCTTGAGAGCAGAAGGAACAGTGCCCAAACTAAGACAACTGTTTATGAAGGAGACAAGGCAGGGGCCCACAGTGTCAATGGCCTCCTTCATAATCCTAGTAGGAACAGCATCTAGAGGGCAGGTGGTAGCTTTCAACTCATGGACGGCTTTTTTGAGGCCCACAAGGGTAACTGGCTCAAAATTCTCCAGCACACATTGCGCCGCTTGTGATGGAATGATAGCAGCAGGGATTTGTGTGATGGCTTGCCGGACAGACAAAACCTTGTCCAAAAAGTACTGTTTAAATGTGCTACAGGTGTGTTCAGAGATATCATTTAAACCAATAGACACCGGATTTATCACAGAGTTAATAGTGCTGAAGAGGATTCCAGGGTGATGGCTATTGCTGTTGATGAGATTGGAAAGGTACCGTCCTTTACTTTCCTTCACTGCTCTCTGATAAGTGGAAAGACTGTCTCTAAACAACTCCAGTGACACCTGCAGCCTATCCTTCTTCCATTTACACTCAGCCTGTCTACACCGGCGCCTGAGGGCCCGAGTTGTGTCATTGAGCCAGGGGTCCAACGGGCCTTTGGAACCCATTACCTTGTAAGGGGCAACAGAGTCCATAATCTGGGAGCAGATGGTACAAAAGGAGGAGAGGAATAGGTCAGGACACAGAGGCAATGCAAAATCAGCAGTAGAGCAGAGATCAGAGGCAGTAAAGCTAGCAACAAAGTCATTAACTGTAGAAGAGGTAATGATTCGTCGACGTTGGGGGGCAGAGGATGTGGGTGCAGGTGGAGCAGCACGGATGTCAAACCGTATGAGAGAGTGATCAGATACGGGAAAATCCAGGACCTCACAGATTGACACTGTCACCCCACGCGAGATGATGAGATCAAGAGAGTGACCTAATTTATGAGTTGGGCAGGATATGGACTGGGTTAGATCCAGTGAATGGAGAAGTGCCTTAAAGTCATTGGTAAATTTATCAGAGGGACAGCAAACATGGACGTTGAAGTCACCGCAGATTAGGATGTTGTCAAATTTTGGCATGAACTCTGACAGAAACTCAGAAAAATCATTTAAGAAATCCTTGTTTAATTTGGGCGGCCGGTAGATTATTGCACATAAAATAGGAGAGGGCAATATGAGCACAAACATTTGTAACTCAAAGCTGGAAAACCCTCTGGTGGACAGCTGGCGGCATTTCATAGACTGCTTGTATGCGGTGGCTATCCCCCCCCCCCTACCCGTATGCCGCGGGGAGTTCAGGTAAAGATAGCCAGAGGGAAGGATTTCCGAAAAGGCGCTGACGTCACCTGGGCGGAGCCAGGTTTCGGTAAGGAAAAACAAATCCAAGTTATGAGAGTAAATTGCATCATTGAGGACAAATGTTTTGTTATTGAGCGATCTGGTGTTACAAAGTGCCATACGGCACGTGGTTGAATTGACAGGCGGCAATGTCACGCGAGGAATTGGCCGGAGATTTCCTTGAGAGCAACTCCGGGTGGCTGTCTTACCACGTCTGGGATACGGAGATGAAACGCCGGTGTCAGGGCAGATGAGCCGAAGCCACCGGTAGCATTCCCGCGATCCTCTTGTATTGCCACGCTCCAGTCGATTTACACACTTCAGCGGCAAAAAATCCAGGTAAGTCCTCAGCCTGACATGTAACCCGCCTCTCCGACCGCGTCTTCTGCGGCGCTTTCTGCCCGATAACAGATAGACAGCCCGTCTCATCAGAGGAGGAATTGATGTCAATAATGGTGGTGGTAACTTGAAGGATTGGGCGTTTTGAAGCAAACTTGATGTAAAACGCAATTCCAGTAGCGTAGTCCGATCATAAACTATCGCCGATGAGACGACAGCCCAAACAAACGACAGAAAACAGAGTAGCAAGTGGCAAGCCAAGCACAACGGCGCCATCTTCCATCTTAATGTTCCAATAGTACATGATGATCAACAGGTTATCATATATATTTCACGCCAAAACAGTGGATGGATGGCTATTAAAAAAGACTTCAAAGGAGCTTGAGGAAAAGCCTGGTGGTTTTTAATTGGTACTGTAAAAAATTTGAGGCTCTTGGTTATGTAGGACAGTAGCAGAGATAGCCAAATGTATGGAAAGCCAAAAAGTATAAAAGTCACATAGATTGCACTCTCTGTTAGTGTCACAAAAACCATTTTGAATACACTTCCAGGTGGTTAATCAGCACCAGTAGAACCACATAAATAACGTGCTTAATACATGGTCAGCTTATGTTCAAATGGGGCCTGGCGAAGGTAGTTTGGAAAAACATTTGATTAAGGCAATGGTGAGCTTTAGTTCTGTGCATGCAATCAGATAAATACTCACAGTCTTTCATCCACAAGAGGATATGCACATATTTTAAAACCATTTGTTTGGCAACAAGAGGAACAAAAAGGTAAAAGATCATTTTAAAGGCACCACACTCCAAAGCAATGAAAAACTGGCAAATCATGAAAACATGCAAGACCTTAATACCAGCCTAAATGCTTTTATACAGCAGCGTGAAAAATGTTTCTGGGTCATGATGGTCAAATGCAGCTGTTGAGAGTGATTGGTGGATGTAATGAGACAGTTTGCAATGACTGTTGGTGTTTAATAAATTGAGTTATATACAACACTAGATCCTTAATAGGCTCCATCAGATTGGAATAAACCCCACTATCAGGTGCTTGATAACGATCACCCATGGATATAGTGTCAATACAGGTGATATATTTGACTTTGACGTTTTATTCTCCCAACTTGTTTCAGTGCAAAAAAAGATAAATAGGAATAGGAGATTTTTAGGAAAAGTTTTGAAAGAGTTATGTTTTACTATATTGAAGGTATTACCATAAAACATACCCTAATAAACTTATTTTAACTTTGCTTCAGAAACAAAATGTTTGCCCCACAATGGCAGCTCAAAGTACACTGAGGTTGAGAACAATATTGAAATCAAAACGAATGTTCTCACTGCAGCCAAAATTGTCACTGTGTCTGTAATCAATATAAGCCGACGGGTTTGTCATATATTATCGTGCATGTGGCATAACAGAGATATGAAAGAAAGAACAGCAGGGTGTTCTGGCAAACAAATAGTGAATCATTACGTCATTTTGAAGCCCACTGGCAATGGATATAATGAGTTATTAGAATTCATGACTCCCCAGAGGCACACCTGCCTATAGTATAAATAGGTTGTCCTCCTAAGGGAGATCAACAAGCTGAGGGGATTTTAAACATTTAGAAATGAGACAAGGGGGTGAGAGTTCAGAGGGGATACAAATGCTGTGTTTTGCTAGTTTTTGCCCTCAGTTCATGGAGATGTTTCACATTGTTTTTAGATTATTCTGCAGACTGATCAGATGCTTTATTGTTTTTCTTTTTGAAAAGATTCATGCTCTTAAATTTTGTTTCATACCAAAAAAAAACCAAAAAACCCCCCCCAAAAAACACGACAACCTGATCGGCTAACTTCATAGTCTAGTTACATTATGGCACAGGTGAAGCTTTTAAAAGTCCTGCTGAAATTCCACCTTTAATCTAACTAATAAACTGAGTGCTATTAAAGGAGCATGGGGCAGAATGAAGAAACGAAACTCATAAGCGACGCGGCCGGCGCTGCAAGTAACTGCAACCAGCCGCACAGAGCGCGCACAAACGCTTCACTAAAAAAACATACCTCTTCAGTACCATACTTCTTTTTCTTAGTGCCACTTTTCAGTGGGCTGTGAGTCGTCCTTGGTCGTTTCCCAGTTGCAGAAGAGAAGAATCCATTCTCACAATTAAATCAATGGAGGTCTGCGACCATTCTTCTTCCTCTTTTAAAGCTGTCGAGAACGCACAAGCCATGTCAATTGAAGTCAAATCCGTAGGACAGCGCGGGAAATTCGGGCCCCAAACTCCAGCACACCACCAGTTTAAGAAAATGGAACGATACGTGGGTGGGCTCATTCTTTTTGGTTTATAACGCTTCATCACCCAACAGCATTAAAAAACTGGACATGGATGTTTATTTTATTTACAAATCCTGCCCCCTGTTCCTTTAAAGAGAAGCAGGTGTGCTTGAAATCTTCTTTGGAGTTTTCTTGTATCGCGCACCTCCAAGGCAAAGTATGCAGTTATCATGGCTTTGAATGAAAACAGCACATCAAACCTCAAAGAACAGTTCAAGATCATCTCGACCTTTGAAAATACAGGGTTGACTGCAGTAAAGAAGACTACAGGATACCCAAGAAAATCCAGCAAGCTCCAGGACTGTCTCCAAAGGATTGTGCTATAGACACATGCTGTGTTCATCAGTGGAGAGCACATACAAGAACGGCAGGAGTTTAGTTTGAGTTCATCTGCACTTAATACCTTCATCAAACTATTGCATTATCTGGCTTGCCTTTTAAATGCTGTATGAATATACAGAGGTGTCAAAAAAAGCTGGAGCTTACGTCTTTTTTATGCATTTTATACTGTCGCACAAGCAATTTGATCTGTTGCTAAAAAGGCATATTGATGATTTCCAGATTATCATTTAAAGCACTTGAGGCCTGACTTGTTTCAGTTAAGGTCAGTGCTCTGGATTTAACACTGGAAAATATAAAGAACAGCTTGAAGAAGATTATAAAGAACAGCTTGATTTAAGGCTTAATTAATCTCTAGTACACTGAGGAAACATTGAAAAAATACATTAAAACATGAAAGTTACAGAACAACTCTTTCACTGTCGAAATCTTTGGCTAAAAATCCATCCATTTTTTTATATTTCCTCTTTTCACATTGAAATTCTTTCAAACATTTGTTTGGTTAAGTATACTTATAAAACCGAAGAAATATTCTCCTACTGATGGAACATTTGAGTCATGGCTTTAAGGATGATTTAATCCTGCTTTTGCTTTGCATTCCTGGCCTCTGTACTCCGAAAAACAATTAAAGTACATGCTAAGTGCACATGCCGTCTCCGGGTGGGTCACGATCTTACTGCCGTTATTGTATAGAACCCCTGGAGAACATTTTCACAAGTCAAAAGTCCCACTAATTGCCAACAAAGTGAGCCCTGTGATTTCAAACAAATGAAAGAGCTCCAGTCATGCTGTTAAAAAAACAACCACCTTTTGTTGATTCCCTATTGTGATCTGAGTGTTTTTCAAGGCTGAAAACCTGTTGAAAGCGTACCTTTCAGCCTCTGGAAAATCATGAAATTACAACAATCGGTTACATAACCTGATCTTACAGAGTTTTAGTTATTGGCACCGACGTTCAGAGAGAAATGAATTTGATCATCTGAATTACATTGCCAGAATATGGCCATCCCTGCTTTCCGGCTTTCCAAAAAGAACTTTAGTTCCTGCAACATTTTAAGGTTTTAACAACAAATTAGAGTTTGCAGTGTTTGATCTGACATCAGCACAACCTCTTTACATGTTTTGAACAAAAGCTTAGAACCTTACTTTTTTTTCCTTCCCTTGTTTCCATAGAAACATGGCTTAGGCTCATTACCTGTACCAAAGTGTGCCGACAATTATACAGTTTTAAAACTATCAAAATCTAAAATCATCATGATGTACAGGGAAATTTGTTTAAAGGTCTCATTCACTCGTTTTTTTCAATAAATTTGCTTTGGCCTCTAGTTCGAATTAATGCCTTGTGAGTTGCTTTCAGTTTGTTGTAGGAGTGGGTGGGGGGAAATGTCAGGATTACGAGTGTCACTCAACAATATTCATGATATGCAAACGTCTCACCTCTGATTGGATAACAGCAACTCTTACGCTGCCTCCGAACAATTGACTAACTTAACTAACTTCACTGTTGGAGTTCCGAGACAAATTCCAAATGTTTCTTTCTCAGCTCCTTTTTCTTCGCTAAACAAATGCAACCCAGGTGTCTATGTCCACAAATAACACAAGCCCAAACGTGTCCTGACATGTTGTGGAGTTGCTAACAATTAGCTTCTACCAGCAGAGACACACGCTCTGCTCTCTACTGGCCGCAAAAGCAATACAGCCTTCCAATGGGCGGTCGCAAGCCATGATGGGCAAGACCATAAATTCTAATTTCCCCTGTGACGTAGAAGGGACCGGCTTTTTATGACTCGCTCGTTTTTGCCCTCTATTTCCTTCTGTGACTAATCCAGGCAATGGGGATTGGGGAAAATGTTCACATGCAGCAGCTCAGATGGTATTTCAAAAACGAGTATTACACGGTTTCTCAGTGAATCAGACCTTTAAATGAAATACCATAGAACGTGCTGGAGTGAGTGTATGCAGCATAGGAGGAACCTGCTGTGCACTACCAGTGAGCAGGCTAATAATATTTTATCTGACCTTTCAAAGAGACAAGTTTGGCTTCCCCCCCGAAATGTTTCCGTTGTGAAAAACCTGGACAATCATATTTTGGAAACTAAAGGAGGGAGCTTCTTGTTTGTTAAGCAGGTGAATGAAGGCTGGCAACCTTAGCTGATAGCCTGACTAACTTGTGCTGAACTACAAACAGCATTTTTTGTTTTTTTCAATATTCCGCATATTACTTAAAAACCCACTAAGTTTAGAGAGTATGTTTGCTCAATTTGATAAATCAAAAATAATGGATAAAAGACACAGATGAGAGCATTATGAATTTAATTCTCAATGTATTTTAAGAGGAGGAGGAGGAGGAGTCGCTTTTCGGATTTTATGAAAAGAAACTAGATCATGTAAACTGTGTTATCTGTATTCAACGTCACCATATGCCCATGGTGAGAATCTCATTGGAGGCCATAACGATACACAATTCAAACTTTTTCACTTTTACCTGCTTTTTTAACGAGGAATTGGTAATTTATTTTGCAACATAAAAACAGGAAACCTCCAGGTTCGCAATAAAGCATTGCTAAATCTTTAAGCTAATTATCGTTAATCAAACTCTGTTTAACTTTTTAGCTTACCTGTTCTTTCTGTTGTAAACAGATAAGCAATCTCAAAGCTCCTCAGTGGTTATTAAGTGGATTGATTTTTCAGCAAAAGTAATGAGCATTGTGACCACTCACAAACACCTGCTCATGCTTCGGAGATCAATGGAAACCTGTTGCAGGTCATAATTAAACAGCAATAAAATGCTGGATAGCATGAGTGTAGAGTTCAATCCTTGAATACTCGTGTTTAGAGTTGCAAGAGGGAACTAGGGGTAGATGGAAAGCAATTACTGGAGTGTATAGAAGAAAATAACTCCCTAATCTCCTCTGTTTGCTTTCATCAAAAGCAGCTTGCTCATCCTCCACTAATGTAGCCTCCATAATAAATTCCCAGGTGGGACTTGGGTTTCATCTTCCTGCACTCTGCCATGCTAACCCCACCATAAGCTCGTTACTGTTCAAACAGATGGCAAAAGGGGCAAAAATTTGTCATTTTTCACATGTCTTGGATCAACACATTTGCTCACTATTCCCCTTGTGAACAGAGAGTGCTTGTTAAGTTCTTAAACTGTTTTACCGTTTGTTACTTCATAAAACCTTTATGTATTTTGTTAGAATTTATTTGTTATTGTTTTATTTCAATCTAAGATATATTTCTAAATATGTGAGCACTGGACAACTTGAATTTCCCCTTTTTGGGGATAAATGATCTATCTATCTATCTATCTATCTATCTATCTATCTATCTATCTATCTATCTATCTATCTATCTATCTATCTATCTATCTATCTATCTATCTATCTATCATATGAGAACCAACACGAATTAGTGTATAACTATGAAGTGAACCATAAATGTTTTTTGCTTTTTTTACCAATAAAAATCATGAGGGTGAGTCCCCTACATGAGTTGTGTCAGTGCCTATGCCTTACAGTATGTTAGGGTGGGGTTAGTCTTTGGCAAAGCAACAATATAATTCAGGTACCTACATATGTCCTTACCTTTCCTCAGGATTTTGCAAAAAGTTACATTTTGGCCTCATCTGACCAGAGCACCTTCTTCCACATGTCCGCTTAGAAAATGTACTCCTTCCATTTTAAGATGATGGATTGAACAGAGCTGAGTGAGATGTTCAGATCTTTTTGTTAGCCTAACCCTGCTTTAAACTTCTCCGAAACATTCTCCCTGAACCTATCTGCTGGGTCCCTTCCATCTCTTTATTCCGGTTCTCAGCTTTCTACAACTTTGTGTTGGTCTGTCACTAAAAATCCTAATAAATAAGGAAAAACCTGAAGGGGTAGTGAGTACTTTCGCAATACATTGCATTTGCAGTTCAGTTAACTTGAATCATATCAGAGAAAAATCTGACTCTGAAAAGATTGTTTAATTCATCAAATGAGGAGACCTAAACTTCATAACGTGGCTTGGTAATATGTGTTTAGGGCCTGCAGCAAAATCTTTGACCTTGGTAAGAGGCATGGGCTTCATTCTGACTTTTTAACCAAACAAAGGACAGCAGTAAAATTTCATTAAATGTTCAATCATCATACATTTTTAATGAGTAAGAGGGCAAATTTGGACTGTGATGGGGGCTAACGCTTGAGCCTCTACTGACATCCATCAGAGGTGCTTTTTTTTCCCTGTGTTCTTACAAAAAAACATCACCAATAAAGCTGTAAAATCAATTATTTACGAGCGTGCAGCAGAAACACAAAAACAGCCTTCTTTTACTAGTAACACAGTGTGCTTTTCAATTATCTGGAAACAGTTGGTAAAAGCAAATCCAACAGGGCAGCAGCTTGGAGAGAAGATTGCTTTGGAACACAAATACAGGAAAGTATTGCTTTCAAACTGACATGAATAAATACAAATGTTAAAAAAGCTCTTAATTTTTCATTTATCTGCTCCCCATAGGCTTGACTTTTTCTTTTAATCTCCACTCCAGTTTGATTATTTTCTGCTTTTAAGGTAAGATTTTCCATTTTGTGACTTGAAGGGCACAGACAAAATAGAAATCTATGAATGCAAAACATTAGAATATCAACCAAACTCTAATTTTGTCATGAATTGGTGTTGGTGAGGACCAAAGCGTGAGGATGAAAAGCAGAGATGCATGATGAGAACTGATGTAAGTAGTAAATGAACTTAAGGCCACAGCAAATCAGGCTGGTGGCAACAACAGAGGATCTAACACTGACTGAAACTAACAAGAACTAGTTAACAACACCTGGGGAGCTTGATTGATTCAGTGATATGCTAGACAGGTGAGGAAATTAGCAGATGAGAAACAGCAGGGGTGTGATAAGATAAGCTAAGATACAATAAGATAATCCTTTATTAGTCCCACAATTGGGAAATTTGCATTACAGTTTGCAAACTCTAATAGAAATGCATACGTAAGAATAAATAGAAACTTAAAATGATAAATAAAAGATACAATACATGCAAATATCCCACAAGAGTATATTTTTGTTGATTTTCCTAATAATAGCTCAATAAAACCTTTAAAAAAAATCTATAAAAAGGTTTTTTTTAATACAGCGATAAACTAAATATAAAATTTAGTGGAAGGAAAAACTGTAAAAAAGTGCAAACAACAAGGATGACTGCGGTTTTGTGAGGAAAGTAAAGCTAAGCCAATTTAAGAGTTTGACGGAGATTCACAGGGTGAAGACTGACGCTTAAGTCAGCTTCAAAAGTCAGTACACATAAACGAATGCAGGACATGGGCCACAACTGTCACACTCCTGGTAAGTCACTCCTAAAGCAGACAGTGTTAGAAGTGTTTTACCTGGGCTAACGAGAACAAAAGGACGAAAATCTGATTTATGGTCCGAAGTCGTCTTTTCAGCTTAAAGTAAACATAGCTTTTCTTTGGAAATTTAAGGTCCTCTCTTTGAATGTAGAATGAAGAGCTGCAGACTCCACTACCTTACATTGACATTAATATAACAGATGTTTCATTCAAATATTGAGCACATGTACAGTGAACATAAAGGCAGAAGGTCTCTATTTAACATATGAGTTACATATTTTGAACTGAACTGAAATAAATGTACTTTTTGTAAATATTCTAATTTACTGAGATGCACTTCTATCTTAAAAAACAAATGTTTTAGATGTCATTAAAGGTGGAATAATCAACATGTAATTTCAAACTGGGGCAGTGCAAAAGGTTCTGATTCCAAATGCTGTGGATAGTTGAAAGGTCAGTGTTGTTGCTGTTCCACAAGTAAGTTAAAGTTCCCTGAGATCTGAATTCATCTAAAAGGAAAGTCCTTAAATGGTAGATTTTGGATTCTGATCTTTGAGATCAGAAATCCAGTTGAAACCTTCAGGAAAGATTTTACATTTCTGGAAAGTTTGACTTTGCAGAGAACAATTTGGTCTGATACATAACTGTTTCATAACTGTCTGTTGGTGTACCTTATGACATAAAAACTGAACTTCAATCTGACTAAACATCGTGATGTCATGTCTTTAAAGCAAATGTGTCACTTTTGATCTGCCCTTGTTTTGTATAGAGTGTGTATTTAGAAAAAACTTGTTAAATTAAAAGTGATAAATGTAGTCATCAAATTAAGTCATCAAGAGATCGTTGTTACCTGGGAAGCAATTGTGCAAATTACATACAATTGGCATTTGTGCAGTTAATACAGCATCTCAGAGTTGTAGTAGGTGATTAAATTCTATTTACAATAGAATGGAAAAGAAAAGCAATACTGAACTATTTTACACACAGAGCCACAGATCTATGTGAGCAAAGCAGATACAACAGAGTGGGATAAGGTTTTAGGGATAAAATTGACTTGTTTTAATCAATTTTCAAACACAAAAAATGAGGAACATTTACATTTAATATTAATTTCACTAGCTCGGACCACGCTTCAGAGATCTGAATTTAAAAGTTTATTGAAGGAATGGAATGAGGGATGAAAGGTCTGGGGAGTTGTGGCGATAGAGGCTAGGGAGAAGACTCAGTTTGGGGGTGCAATCTTCAGGAATTCGTCTTTCCTGAGCCTGCTCAGGACCCCCCCAGACAGAACCTGAAAGAGAGTTGTTAGGAGGCTAGGAACATGAGTGGATGTAGGGATGTGAGGATGTAGGGATGAGGTCATGAGGGAGGGGATGTAGGCAGGGGGATGGATGGATATAGGGAGGGGATGGAGGGATGCAAATATGAAGGGATGAGTGAGGAGATGAAGGGTTGTAGGGAGGAGATGTAGGGAGGGGATGAAGGTATGTAGGGATGTGAGGATGAAGGGATGAGGAGAGGGGATGGAGGGATGATGGAAGGGATCTGGAGGGGATGGAGATGCAGGGATGTAGGGAGGGGATGAAGAGATGTGAGGATTAAGGGATGAGGAAAGGGATGTAGGGAGGGGATGGAGGGATGTGGGGATGAAGGGATGTGGGGATGAAGGGATGTAGGGATGTGAGGATGAAGCGATGAGGGAAGGGGAGGGAGGGATGTGGGGATGAAGGGATGTAGGGATGTGAGGATGAAGGGATGAGGGAAGGGGAAGACGGGATGAAGGAAGGGATGTAGGGAGGGGATGGAGGGATGTGAGGATGAAGGGATGAGGGAAGGGATGTAGGGAGGGGATGGAGGGATGAGGGAAGGGATGTAGGGAGGGGATGAAGGGATGTGAGGATGAAGGGATGAGGGAAGGGATGTAGGGAGGGGATGGAGGGATGAGGGAAGGGATGTAGGGAGGGGATGAAGGGATGTGAGGATGAAGGGATGAGGGAAGGGGTGTAGGGAGGGGATGGAGGGATGAGAAAAGGGATGTGAGGATGAAGGGAGGGGATAGAAGGGAGAAGATGAAGCCAATTCACAACAGGTTAAAGTTTTATCTAGTTTTTTTTATTTAAGGAATGTCAACAGATTGCATCGAGTCACTGACTGGCAGTTGTGCCCCGTTGATGCAGACTCCAACCACAGCAATCCCTCATACTGAGCAAGCATGTAGCGACAGTGGAGAGGAAAAAACTCGAAGAACGAACGAGGCAAATGCGGAGCGCTAGGCGGGGTGAGTTTATATAGACTGAAGAGGAATTGGATATGCGATCTAGGTGTGAGACGCCAGGTGAATCGAGTTTGGGTAAATTGCTGAGTGGGAAGTGGATTTTGGGGCGTGGTCCTGCCCCTGAACTTAAGTTAACACATCAACTCTATATATCCAAAACTGCATCAGGATAAGCTGTAAAATGGATCTGAATCCATGTACTAAAGCCATGTATTAAAACCTACCCCTGAGGTTTACCATCCAGCAGGACAATGACCATAAGGATACAGCCAGAAAAACAATAAAAAAAAAGTTTAGATCAAAGTGTGTCATGTGTTCTGATGGCCCAGTCACAGTTCAGATCTAAATCCGATTGAAAATCTGTGGCAAGACTTGAAAAAGGCTGTTCAAGGTTGCTCTTTATGTAATCTGAAAACATGCCACATTAATCAGATTTTAGTAAACCAACTGTGCCATTTTTCTTCCATATAACAATTATGTGCTACTTTGTGTTTGTCCACCAATAAACCACATAATAGTTTGTGACATTTGTGACTAAATGTGAACTGGTTCAAGGAGTATGAATACTTTGGTATGGCCCTTTAACACCGACCTTTTGATTCCATGATTTTCACTACAAGACAAACACATATTGGGAGGATCAGCATGTTTTTAGACCACTGATTGTAAAATAACTCACAACCTTTTCGCAAAGGGAACAAATACATTAGTTTCCTTGGCCACCACTTTATCTTGGTAGCTTCAGATTTATTCTTGGGAGCAGAAATGCCATGTTTTTGATAAAACACTCTTGTGCCGCGCTGTCTCCATCACTCAGTGTTCATACATGCCCTTTGTTTTCTTCTAAAACTCCGCTGCTCAGTGCTGCATGGAACAAGAAATGTTATGAACAAGCTTTTCAAAGAAATCAATGTATTCAATAAAGTGCATTATGGGTTTATGGTGAAGAATAGTCCCTTAATGTCTGTGACAGTTGAGCTGAAATGTTGCCTTGGTATTGCTTCTCCATCATAACTGCTGTCCCAACACCTTCATTTTCCACTTCACTTTCTCTTCATCTCCAGCCTATCGTCCTTTCTTTACCACTTAGTGTGAAATGCTGCTATTTGTGCTTGTCGATTTAGGACTGGGCGTGCGTTATTGTCAGAGTCCTGAGTGTAAAGCTAGCTGTATGTATTGAAAATGGACATGTGAATTAAATACTAAAAAAAATGTCATGAAAGTTTCTCAGACATCTACATAAGATGGAATAGTGGATTTAAATGAACTAAAATATTTCCACTAAGGCCCCAGAAGATTCCTACTACTAAAATCAGCTCATTGACTGTTACCATTTTTCCATATGAAATGCTGGAAATTGATCATTGTTAATCCCTAAGGTAAGAGGAAAAAAAAACGGTGTGAAATTTTGTTTCCATAGTAACCTGTGCACTTTTGTTTTCCAGCACATATAACACACACAAGCACATTCATATTCTACAGAGTTACCATCAACCTTTCACAGTATTTCTTTTTCCCTAGACAAATCACGTGCAACCATAGAGTTTTAGTGACTGAAGCGCCTCTCTCTTATGTGGCGCGCAACAAAAAGTTAACGCGGAAAAGTCAAACTGATGATGTCTGATAAATACATATTCATTTTTCTTTCTTGTCTTGTCATTTCTTCACAGTAATGGTCTTACTAAGTGTTTCAAATCAAACGAATGCTAAATATCTAGATTTTTTTTCTCCCCCAATGTAGCATAAAATTGAACACATGAAATTAAGCGCTCTGGTCAGATGTTGTACAACTGAACTTTTTGGCCTAGATTCAAACGGCTGTTTGTGGTAGAAGATTAACACTACGTATCACCCTGAACACAATATCCCCACAGTGAAACATGGTGGTGGCAGCATCATGCTGTTTGGATTCCTTTCTTAATCAGGGACAGGAAAGCTGGTCAGACATGATGGGAAGATGCATGGTGCGACGTTGTGATTATTAAATGAATACTTCTATTTGGTTGGCGGGCGTGCATGCCATCACCCTAATCTTTGGCTTCCTCCCCAGATTCTCTTTCAAATTCAAGTCAGGACTCTGGCCAATCCAAAGCCTTCCATTTACTTCCATTTAGTGGAAACATGTTGATAAAAAAGATTACTTTGAAACTAAATCTGACACAAGTATGAATATGTTTGCCCTTAACTGAATATTATGTGTTTTACAAATATTTAGAAGATATTTTATGACACCTAGGGCGTCATTTTAGGAAGTACAAGATATCTTTTTATGCTTAGTATGTTTAACAGTTCACTCCGCTATTAATTCAGTGTTCTGCTCTCGCCCATGCTTGCTGAAATTGTGTACTTTTGGGTCTGATTTTATCCTTGACTAAAACAAGATGTTCAGATTTTGAGAAAAAATCAGGTTACATGTGATGTCACATAACTAAAAGAACTAACCTGAGGTATGTTAGCTAAAACAAGCCATATGTCTGACATCCATGTGAACTTGAAACTTACCACTTTTCCAGAATAGCCCCAGTAAAGATAAAGAGTAGTGGCAACATGATCATTAATGAACATCAAACATCATAGCGCTGAGAGCCAAAGGAAAATAACTACACTGGGTCACGCTCGCACAGAAAGGCAGCGGTGTATTTAAAAGGTCGGTTAATGTTTAATGCCTTGTTTGTTTATTTCGTTTCTGATTTCGAGCAAAGTCAAATACGTGAGATCAAAGGTCAGCCTGTTATAAAGGCCTGGTTATAAAAATGTCAGACTAAAGCAGTTCATAGTTTTGCTCTCTAAAATGTGAAGAAGCTAGTTTTGAGAAAACAAAGCGGGACATACACTAAATAGATTTGCACAGACACAGCTTTCTAAAGGTCATCTAATGCAGTGTTTACCAACCCTGTTCCTCAAGGCACAGTGCCCTGCATCTTTTAGTTGTTTCCCTGCTTCAGCACACCTGATTTTAATTTTCAAAAAGCAGATGAATAGGCATTTGCTGAACTGGAATCATCTGAATCAGGTGTGTTAAAGCAGGGAAGCATCTAAAACATGCAGGACAGTGGGCCATGGGGAACAGGGTTGGGAAACACAGCTCTAATGTATTGTGATGAAAGCTTTAAGTATAGCTTTACATCGTCCATCCATCCATTCATCCATCCATCCATCCATCCATCCATCCATCCATCGATTTGGGTTTTTATTTGTTTGTGTTTTGATCACTTCTGAGTTCTTTATTATTGTTTTAAAAGTCTTGCCATATTATTTTCATTTCTCAGTGTTTGTTTTGAAATAGGGTGTCGCCATATAATTCATTATCATTCCATTGTGTCTCGTTTTTGTTGTTGTTGTCATTTCTTGGATTCTGTTCATGTGTTAGTCTGTCTTTTGTTCACCTTCCCTCAGTCTGCCTGTTTGCTCTCCTCCACAGCTGTTCCTAATCCGCTGATTAGCTCACATGCATTCAACACCATTCTCCACTCTTACCTCAGTACATAAGCTCACTGGAACCCACTGCTCTTTGCTGGTTTCTACAGTTCTACAGTTCTCCCCTTACGACATGCCCCGATTGTCGGGATTGGCTCTTAAGATCATCCTAACAGATGTTCCTGCACTGTTTGGTGTGTTCGGAGAGGTCTGGTCTGCTCGGAGGGACATCGGGACCGCTCCGATCGCAAACTGGGGATAATCAACATGTTGGATTGTCTTGGCCCGATTTCGCAGCGTGTGTGGTGCGAGGACAAACGAGCATGCAGCCTCTTGAATGTATCTTTGTATAGCAAGTAGAGTCCCTGCTCCTGCTGTGTCCACTCTTTTAACCAACGGCAGAATTTTTCTTTTCTTCTCAAAACAAGCATATCCATGATTTTTTTTTTTTTTATCGCTGTGTGTGTGGTCTGAAACTCAATTGGTCCAACTACCTCCTCAGCAAGGTGAAGTTCTACAGAGGTTCTGCTAACGAACCATCATTTGATTCAGGTGTGTTAAACAAGAGAAAGAACTAGAACATATATATTTTCTTCATAATCCTGAGATTTTGTAATCTATGTTGGTAGTTTGACTATGTGAGAGAACTTTTGTAATACCTTAACATCACATTTATTATACATGGGGAAAATCTGATACAGGTCAGACCTCTGCAAGTACTATCAGACAGAAAAATAGCGAGAGAATCGGAATATTGGCGAAATGTCAGCTGAGAAAATGATCCATTGTGTCTGGAACTACAGACATATCAAAAATAAAAACTGCTTTAAGAGAAACATGTTTTTTTTAGTTCAGTACACACTTTCCAGTTTTCCAGGCTCAAATGTTAACCCCTGGCCATGAACGTTACAAGCTGTCTGTGTGAGGTGGCTTCATGCTGTGTTTCTTCTGGTGCTCACTCACTGATGATGAGTGCAGAGACGCAGTGACACAGAGAACAGGCACTGAAATGAAAATGAAACTGCTGGATTCACACCGAGTCCCACAAGAGGGACACGATGGCATCCTGGGTCTGCTTTAGCACATCAGAGTGTGATTATTTGTGAGCGTGTGTGTCATGGTGGCCCATGGTGACCCTTGGGATGTACAAATGCCATGTCTTCCAGAGACATATTGTTCTCTGCTGTCAAGGTTGATTAGTTGCAGGATGAATCCAATTTCCCTTTCTTTCCCCTTCACTTCTTAGCTCAGACTATTCCCTTCGTCCTCCATCAGCTTTTGCTCAGTGGTTCTCTGCAGCATCTCAATGATCTGACAATCAATAAGATCGTGTAAATAAAATGTGTGTGCGGTGTCTAGGAGGAGAATCTCCATTCCAGTCTCAAATCTTTTGCAGCCTCCAAGAGATTTTCTTTCTGGGTGGAAGGAAAGGATTCCTACAGCATCATTCTCCCACCAACATGTTTGACTGTGGAAGTATTGTGTTTAAGGAGATGTGCCATGTTTGTTTTCCACCCCAGCTTTTTCTACCTGTTCACTGTGTCTTACTTCCGGCAGCTTAAAAAAATCTAAATTGTGGCTTTCTTCTTACTACACCTCCATGTAGGCCAAATTTGTACGATGCCAAACTCTTTCCAGATGGTTTTCCAACCTTTTCAACATTGATAACCATCAACAACTGGTTCTTGGGTTACTGGAGAATGTCCTTATATCTGTATAAAGAATGGACTTTCACATAGTAGCTGAGAAGATCCAACTTTGATATCTTACTGCTATTAAAAAATAAAATAAACATACACACACATCATCAAACACTTTATGGTTTTAAGGTAACTGTCAATTATTTACTTAAGACCTATATTGATTTCACAAAAAAATGTGTTAGATTAATCAAACAATGTACTACTAAAGCTTAAACATCCAATCTGTCATCATGCAATGTATCATCCGTTTATAAAAGAATATGTCAACATGGCCGTCGAAGAGAGATATGGTAACTGTGGAGAAGCTGCAGAGGCCTACAGCTCAGGTGAAAAAAGAATCTACTGACAGGTTAACTAGTCATGCTCTCCATATATCTAGCCATTATGGAAGAATGCCGAGATCAAAGCCATTTTTGAGTTGGGGCCTACTTACTGAAAAATGGACTGATTAAACGGCATCTACCAGCAGTCATAGTACTGTGTGGATTTTACTGAAGTTAGAAAAGATTCTGCCTTCGGACAATCTTAGCCATTCCTGGTAGCCTCCCAGCAACAAACAGGGAGCCAAAATTGATGGGTTAATCTGCCTCCAACCTATTGGACAGGAGAGGGACTTCTGAACCTTCGAAAACTTTGAGATTTTTTATTTTTTTTGTGCATTTCACAATTCTTCTCTTTTATGACCAAAGGCGGAGACTCGCTGCCTTCGGTCCAGTTCTTCAGAACTCTAAAGCAGTTTCCAGTTACTTCCAATCCTGGAAAAAACAACATGTTATAGGATGCAAAAACTTCAGAATGTGGCAACTGTTCACCTTTCAGCAGGACAAGATACATTTTCCTTTTCACTCCAAAATGATGCACTACACTTCCACCCACAAGCTGTGCACAGGCTCCCCACAGTGCTGTGTGCTGAGCCCCCTGCTGTACTGTCTCTACACCCACGATTGCACTCCGTCCCGTAAAAGCAACCTCATTGTGAAGTTTGCTGATGAGACCGCAGGGGGCGGACTCATTTCAAAGGGAGATGAGGTAGCTTACAGGGAGAAGGTCCAAAAGTTGGCAGCATGGTGTTTAGAGATTAACCTGTTTCTGAACACCAAGGAGATCATCGTCGACTTCAGGAGGCACAGCACTGACTTAGCCCCCCCTCTACATCCACGGGGAGTGTGTGGAGAGGGTGCACACCTTCCGGTTTCTCAGCATCCTCGTCTCCGAGGACATTTCCTGGACAGAGAACACCACAGCAGTCATCAAGAAGGCTTAGCGGTGACTACACTGCCTGAGGGTCCTCAGGAAGCACAACCTGGCTTCCAGCCTGCTGCTGACCTTCTACCGCTCGCCCATCGAGAGCCTGCTGACGTACTATATAACAGTATGGTAAGGCAGCTGCACCATGGCGGACAGGGAGAGGCTCCAGAGAGTAGTCAAGGCAGAACAGAAGATCATCAGCAGCCCTCTCCCCTCCCTGATGGAAACTTACACCTCTCGCTGCCTCAGCAGGGTAAAAAACATAATCAAAGACAACTCCCATCCAAGCTTCGAACCGTTTGACCTGTTGCCCTCAGGTAGACAGTCCAGGGGCATCAAATCAAAGACTAACAGACTAAATAACAGTTTTTTTCCCCAAAAGCCATAACTACTCTGAACTCGCACATGCACTGACTCAATTGCACATAACATAAACAATCATTCCTGTTCAACAGACAACCATTAAGGTGCAACATTAACGTGCAGTAACTTGTTTAATTATATGCGTTCTCCACCATGTAAATAATATAAATATAAAATTGTGCAATAACCCAGAAATTTGCTCCCAGCCCCACCCTCTCTTTTATTTATTGTCTTAATTATTTATACTGTCTACTGTATGTACTGTATCCTGTATTTCTCACACTAAAAAGTGAGTTGCTTTTTTAATCTCATTGTACATATGTATAGTTACAATAAAGACATTCTGTTGTATTCTATTGTATTTTATCGTACTGCGTTGGTATGTTGCATAAAATTCTGGCTAAGCATCCTCAGTCTTTGGGTTTAAATCTGAAAGAGTTTACAGGTAAGTGGCATGAAAACTTTTGGAAGGTATTGTAAAGTCTTATTCCCTTTCACCAAAAACAGACAACAAAAAAACCACACGACCTGTCGTAAATATGTTGGTATGTGTCTGCATGTGATTAGCTTGAGCTGCTGCCTGCTTAGATCATCTTAAATACGGATTATAGAGGGATTACAGGTAGATCTGCATGATCAGACATGAGTGAAACAAATGTAGGATCAGATAACAAAGCCGAATCGACTACTCTTCTGAAACTGAAATCGGCACACTGCCTCATAAACCAAATGTTGGTAAACGATAAGGTCAGCATACAAAGTAAGACAGATCTTGCACAAACATGTTTGAACCAGGGGCGTGGCCATGGCTGGACCTGACAGGGCCTAGGCCCACCAACTTTGGACCAAGGCCCATCCAAATAAAGGGCATTCTTAAAAAAAAAAAAAAGTTAAAGTCATTCTAAAATAAAACAATAAAATTGACATTTCCATATTTCATCCTTGCAAGACTTGCTGTCATTGGCTGTTTTGAATAACATGTCTTGTGAACTCACCAGATAAGATGGGGCTAAATTCCTTTGTGTTTAAGATTGGAGTTGTTAGGGGAACACTTCTATTGAAAATATTAGAATCCCTAGCTAAATAATCCAGACTAATCCATTAAAATACAATTTTATGCATTGACATTGAAATTGAGTGTGACAGTAAATAAATGTACACTGATTTAGAAAATGGCTGGTAGAGGGAATTTACTTTGAAACACATTACTATTACATTTTCCCATAGTCTCTTCGGAAAAGCTGAACAATTTCTTAGCTCACAGAGCCCAGATGATCAACCTCCAGATGATTAACCTCCAGTGCTACTTCCAGTTAGTGAAAAATGGCGAGATGAGGCTAGATGATTAACAGCTATAAATGTATAACCATGTACAGTGGCTTGCAAAAGTATTCGGCCCCTTTGAACTTTTCCACATTTTGTCCACATTTGTCACAAACATGAATCAATTTTATTGGAATTCCATGTGAAAGACCAATACAAAGTGGTGTACACGTGAGAAGTGGAACGAAAATCATACATGATTCCAAACATTTTTTACAAATAAATAACTGAAAAGTGGGGTGTGCATAATTATTCAGCCCCTTTTGGTCTGAGTGCAGTCAGTTGCCCATAGACATTGTCTGATGAGTGCTAATGACTAAATAAAGTGCACCTGTGTGTAATCTAATGTCAGTACAAATACAGCTGCCCTGTGATCGCCTCAGAGGTTGTCTAAGAGAATGTTGGGAGCAACAACACCATGAAGTCCAAAGAACACACCAGACAGGTCAGGGATAAAGTTATTGAGAAATATAAAGCAGGCTTAGGCTACAAAAAGATTTCCCAAGCCTTGAACATCCCACGGAGCGCTGTTCAAGCGATCATTCAGAAATGGAAGGAGTATGGCACAACTGTAAACCTACCAAGACAAGGCCGTCCACCTAAACTCACAGGCCAAACAAGGAGAGCGCTGATCAGAAATGCAGCCAAGAGGCCCATGGTGACTCTGGATGAGCTGCAGAGATCTACAGCTCAGGTGGGGGAATCTGTCCATAGGACAACTATTAGTCGTGCACTGCACAAAGTTGGCCTTTATGGAAGAGTGGCAAGAGGAAAGCCATTGTTAAAGGAAAACCATAAGAAGTCCTGTTTGCAGTTTGCCACAAGCCATGTGGGGGACACAGCAAACATGTGGAAGAAGGTGCTCTGGTCAGATGAGACCAAAATGGAACTTTTTGGCCAAAATGCAAAACGCTATGTGTGGCGGAAAACTAACACTGCACATCACTCTGAACACACCATCCCCACTGTCAAATATGGTGGTGGCAGCATCATGCTCTGGGGGTGCTTCTCTTCAGCAGGGACAGGGAAGCTGGTCAGAGTTGATGGGAAGATGGATGGAGCCAAATACAGGGCAATCTTGGAAGAAAACCTCTTGGAGTCTGCAAAAGACTTGAGACTGGGGCGGAGGTTCACCTTCCAGCAGGACAACAACCCTAAACATAAAGCCAGGGCAAGAATGGAATGGTTTAAAACAAAACATATCCATGTGTTAGAATGGCCCAGTCAAAGTCCAGATCTAAATCCAATCGAGAATCTGTGGCAAGATCTGAAAACTGCTGTTCACAAATGCCGTCCATCTAATCTGACTGAGCTGGAGCTGTTTTGCAAAGAAGAATGGGCAAGAATTTCAGTCTCTAGATGTGCAAAGCTGGTAGAGACATACCCTAAAAGACTGGAACTGGAATTGCAGCAAAAGGTGGTTCTACAAAGTATTGACTCAGGGGGCTGAATATTTACGCACACCCCACTTTTCAGTTATTTATTTGTAAAAAATGTTTAGAATCATTTATGATTTTCGTTCCACTTCTCACGTGTACACCACTTTCTATTGGTCTTTCATGTGGAATTACAATAAAACTGATTCATGTTTGTGGCTGTAATGTGACAAAATGTGTAAAGGTTCAAGGGGGCCGAATACTTTTCCAAGCCACTGTATAGAGTAAGCTGCCTTAATATTAGCCCTGAACAAAATCAAATAATTATTGAAAGCCTTGGGTATTTGGCGGTGGACATAGTTATGTTTACACTTTGTAGAGTTTCGCAATCAGCGTGTGACTGGCGCTGATCTGATGCAACATGGGGAAACCAGTACATTGTCTCAACGGTGAGTGAAGCCCAATAAGACTTAACTACCACCCAAAAATTACTATTGTTTATGTCAGAGAGCTGACATGAACTACTATGTTAGGCTACAGCTTTAATGTGTTTCATTTGGCCTGGAGGCTTTGTTCTGTTTCTGTTCACAACTGTTTGTCGGTTTTTGATGTATACAGACCCATCTGTTGAACAACAGTGGAACTTAGAAATAAACCTAATTTTAATAACATGGGCCACCCATTTCTTGTTAGGCCCATCTAAAGAAAAAATTCTGGCTATGCCATTGGTTTGAGCACCAATGACACTAAAAGACGAGACTTGACTTAAACTTGGCATTCAAAGACTTGAGACTTAACATGGATTTCAACTTAAATGACTTCTGAAAACAATCTAAAAAAATCTGTCCACCTGTATTTGGCCCACTTCATTCTGATCAGCCTGATATAAAATCCTGTGCTTCTTAAATACAGTAATTACCCAATGGCCCATCATGGCAGGAGGGATAGAAAACTATTCTGAAGGCTCCACTTAAATCTTCTAATATTACGTCTTTTAAAGAGAAATCTTAATTATTTCTCAAATCTATGTTGGCAAGTCAACGCTTCACATATTTGGAAAACAAATATCAACCACAAAAACATTCTGATTGGCGAATCTGTAATAAAAAGTAAAGATGTATTGTACTTCAGGGAAACAATAACAGCTTCTGCTACATCTAAGAAATCTTCCTATTAAAACTGTTTTTTTTTTGGGCAATGCTTCACCAATTGATTAAGAGTGAGCCCGAACTTAAGTTTTAAAAGCTATTGCAACACAGATTTCCTCACATGCTAAAAGTAAGTTTTTTCACAGCTTGCAGCCAGGCTGCAATTATCTTCCACACATTATTTACTGAAACAAGATACACCGACGAGCTTTGGTTGGACTACTTAAAGCTGAAATAATTATTTTGTGACAAGAGGCTAGAGAACAGGCTAACAAAGATAAAATACTCCATGCAATCACCAGTCAGACCACCCTATGATGCAACTCTACTGCTCACACTGTGTGACTGACAGGTCAGTGGAATCCTTCTAGGACTGCAGCAGCTAAGTAAATGATTTAATGTTCCTCCAGAAGGAAGGACTTCATAGCTCCACAGGAGGAGAACATAAAGAGTCTAATCAGGCTCACTGTGGATGAAATCAAAGGGATGGAAAAGAGAGCTGCTGTCTTCAAAGCTCAGGGTCACGACTCTGTCAGATGTGAGTTGTTAATAACAGAGGCTCAGAAAGCCTCTGTGGACTACCCCAGCAAAGCATGCCGTGCTTGGATTCGGGGATAGATCAACTGCCTTGAAATGACTGTATATTAGAGTATCACACTCTGAAAAGGTGATAATGTTGCAGTTTCTTTTTTACTACCATTGTTTAAACAAAGCTGTCTCTACCTGCCTCGGTAACTTTCCAACTTCAGAGTTACAACGAGACTATTGCACTCAAAACTGGGGAAAAAAGACATCAAGAGCATGCTCTGACTTGCGACATGTTGCTGCATTTGGAACTACTTTGAATTGTAATGTTAACATTAACGAAAGCAAATGCTTGCAGCTGTTCAGGACCCAAAACTCTTTGAACGGGCTGTCAATGAATCAGTGCCTCCTAAAATTAGTTCTTGATGACTTTGCACAGCTCACTTGCATGTAGCTCTTCTTCTTTAGCTGATTCTAGCTTTTAGTTGTCGCATAAATTGGTGCATTAGCCCCACCTCGTAGTAGCACTGAGCTATTACAGCAAGGCAAAAATTATTATTATATTAAATTATTTCTATAAAACTGCCTGAGTTATACAAGAAGCCCATGTGTAAATAAAAGGGTGAATATGTGGAAACGGGTGAAGGATCTGTGGTACTGTGGACTTTTTTCTTTTCCAAAGGCCTTTGGAACCTTATTGGACTACTTAGAGCATAAGAAAGGACATGGAACCTGCAATGATCACAAAAGATTGTGCAAAGAGGGACGACTAAAGATCCCTCTGTCTGTATGCTCCGACCTTGTGAAATGAAACAGGGGAAGATAAAGCACTGTTAGGTATTTATTCCACCACATCAGTGAAGACATAAGCACAATATGTGACTTCCCAGATGAGTAAAAATGCAGCTCCTATTAAGCCCTCAGAGCCATTTCTTTCTTGTCGCATTCTCCCCTTACCTCCACCGCTGTCCTTCTCCTCTTCCTCGATGCTGTTCTTGATGCTGTCGTACTCCTCGTCTATGTTCTGGTTTCCTCGGATCTGGCTGAGCACCCGACGGGCCTTCTGGGTCAGACCGCACTGGATCAGCCAACGAGGGCTCTCTGGTAGGAAGAGGAATCCGATAAACTGGAGCACAGCGGGAAGCACAGACAGACCCAGCATGTACCTAGAGATGGAGGGAACATGCAAAATGAGCTATGAACAGTTTTACTGAAAAGGTCTAGCTGTGTATTTGTGTTATGTGGAGCTATTGTTGCCAGGTGGTTTGGCTCATTAAAAATTAACAATAGCAGAATTGCCAAGGGTTTATTGAATGTGCCCAAAAGCTAATTAGGCAATTCAAATTTCATTGTGTGTATTCCCTGAACATAAAAGCTAAACTATTTAGTTGCCGTGAATTGCTACATGCATTCATAACAGACTCAGTACAGATCTTACTTTGGTGCATGGAATCTGGCACAAAACGAGGTTAGTCACAAACTCACTCATTGGAGTTCCACGCCACTGCTCCACACCAAACCAATGCAAAAATGGCCAGTGATGGTTAACAAACAGACCTTTAAAAACTGTCCACTTTTTTCTGTTTAGTATTGTGAAAAGGTGGTTAAAGGCTACATAATCCAGCAATTGTGCCAAAAGGCTTTTATTATAAGCCACAATATGCTCTACAGGCACCACCAAGTGTTTAAACAGTCACGTCATCCGGATGGTAATAGTTCATTTATTTCTTTATTTAACATTTTGAGATTCCGTACTGTACTGCCTTTAATTCGGGATAGTGTTGATGCATTGCTTGCTTATTAGATAGATGAAAATACTATCTAAAGCAATATCAGAGTGGCTAGTAAAATTAACACAAAGCAGCTCCAAGACCCTTCTGGCTGATTTCCTTCAGCACTTCCTTCAACCGTGTTCCATCAGGTAAGGGGGTGAGCATTTTTCTGTTTTGCCTAGTATTTAACCTTCCTCTTGTGTTAGCTTTCTGTTACTATCTCTTATGTTAACGAGTCAGTTTTAACCCATGTATTAAATCGTCAATAAAATACCCTAAAAACTATTACTTATCAGCTAACTTTTTTCTTACCTCTTGGTAACGTTAAGGTTCCATATCCATTAAATCATTGATTTTAACCTTTTTGTTGTGACCCCACTGGGCCTTTTTTTTCAAAAGCATACCCTTAGATTTCAGCATAGAAAACACTTGTCAAGCTAACCCGAAGAGAATAACATAAATGATAGAAAGGTTGTCATGTGATCTGACCATTACTGAAGTTAATCAGAACACTACTTTTAAATGTTCAAAAACATGTCTTTTTAAAATTGTTATACTATTAAGTTTAGTAACATCTATGGTGTTTTGGGTCAAGTTTGACCCGTATACATTTGCTAGCCAAAAGACCCCCCAAACATTTTAATAAAATACTATGCAGATCTGCAAGTGAAACAAACAGAAACCATTCAAGCAAATCCAACCAACAGACATCAAGTACTAGTTCGATCGCTGTGTGCAGGAACATGAACACGTGTATGTGTATTTTTAGATGCATGTGTGGTAAAAAGTAACACCTTTCGTTTGCTTTTGACAGAAATATTTTTTTTCAGGTCAAGGCAATGTGTGTCTGAACAAGGATGGGTCTCTGGGCACCCATTCCCTTTGCTCATTGTGCACCTTGACAATGGACCTTCTTAGCTCCTCAAGAAACATGCTCCACTTTTTATTTTGGATGAGTTCCACCCTTGGTGAATGTGGATCCACAACACAAATGTATACTATGCAGACACATCGAGGATGTTGTAAAATACAACCATTGGTCATATGCTGGCAAGTGGTTGTTGTAGCCATGTCTATTTTCAGGGATAGCACTTGTTGACTCACCGGTATAAATATGTAGATCTCATGGAGGAGGTACTTAGCTCCAACAGATGTTGCCACTTTTGGATGTGAAGGTGTCAGCAGGAGCAGAATCAGATTCAGTACCAGTGTTTTCCTCATCAGACTGATCAGAGGTTTTTGTTTCTTCTCGTTGAAACTCGACATCATAGTCCTCATCAGCAACCTGCTCATCTGTATCCCTATGCTGCTGTGTGTCCTCTGATTCATCATCAGCAAAGACATGATCCAGAGCTTGGCTTACATTAAATCTTCTTCTCATTGTTGCATAGGGTAAACTGGAGATGTGTACTCTGCCAAGAATCCAATTTTGAACTAAGTTGCCCTTACATGCTTGGACAAATTTGTCTTTGTGAAGCTCAGGTGGTTGGAGAAAGAACTGGTTGTGGGCTGTTGTGTTTATGATTTTAGTTTTGTTACCTAATATTGTTTGCAAATCTTGTATTATACTCTGGTCATCATTTTCACCAGAGCATTTTATACTTGGGTAAAATTGTTATTTTAAATTTCATTTTGTTTAAATATAGGTGAAACTTGAAAAATTATAATATCATGCAATAGTTAATTTATTTCAGTAATTCAACTTAAAAGGTTAAACTAATATATGAGACAGACTCATTGCATGCAAAGCGAGATATTTCAAGGTTTATTTGTTATAATTTTGATGATTATGGCTTACAGCTTATGAAAACCTCAAATTCAAAATCTCAGAAAATTAGAAAATTGCATGAAATTGATAAAACAATAGAGAAATGTCAGACCTCTGAAAAGTATAATCATGCATATGTACTCAGTACTTGGTTTGGGCCCCTTTTGCATCAATTACTGCCTCAAGGCGGTGTGGCATAGATGCTATAAGCCTGTGGCACTGCTGAGGTGTTATGGAAGAACAGGATGCTTCGATAGGGGCCTTCAGCTCTTCTGCATTGTTCGGTCTCATGTCTCTCCGCTTTCTCTGGCAACGCCCCAAAGATGCTCTATGGGGTTCAGTTTGCTGGCCAATCAAGCACAGTAATCCCATGGTCATTGAACCAGGTTTTGGTACTTTTGGCAGTGTGGGCAGGTGCCAAGTCCTGCTGGAAAATGAAGTCAGCATCTCCATAAAGCTTGTCTGCAGAAGGAAGCATGAAGTGCCTCAAAATGTCCTGGCAGATGACTCTGGACCTAATAAAGCACAGTGGACCAACATCAGCAGATGACATGGCTCCCCAAATCAACACAGACTGTGGAAACTTCACACTGGACTTCAAACATCTTGGATTGTGTGCCTCTCCATTCTTTCTCCAGACTCTGGGACCTTGGTTTCCAAAGGAGATGCAAAATTTGCAGTTATTTTTTTCTTTAGCTCAGGTGAGACGCTACTGATATTTGTTGTTCAGGAGCGTCTTGACAAGAGGAATATGACATTTGAAGCCCATGTCCAGGATCCGTCTGTGTGTGGTGGCTCTTGATGCACTAACTCCAGCCTCAGTCCACTCCTTGTGAAGGTCCCCAACACTTTTGAATGGTATTTTCCTGACAATCCTCTACAGGCTGCGCTCATCCCTGCTGCTTGTGCACCTTTTTCTTCCACACTTTTACCTTCCGCATAACATTCTTTTAATGTGCTTTGGTACAGCACTTTGGGAACATCCAACTTCTTTTACAATTACCTTTTTAAGGCTTTCCCTCCTTATGGAGGGCGTCAATTATGGTTTTCTGCACGACTGTCAGGTCAGCAGTCTTCCCCTTCCCCATGATTGTGATTCCTACTGAACCAGACTGAGACCATTTAAAAGCTGTGACACTTTGAGCCTAAAATATGGAACCTTTTCACAATATTCTAATCTTCTGAGATTTTGATTTTGGGGTTCTCATAAACTGTAGGCCATAATCATCAAAATCACCTTTAAGTTGAATTACTGAAATAAATCAACCTTTGCACAATATTCTAATGTTTTGAGTTTCACCTGTAGAAGTTTCTGACAAAGTCAAAAAGTCTACATGCAATAAACTAATTTATGTAGCACATTTGTGCATTCAAAAATTTACAACAGGTCCCTAACACTAGAGAAAGGTTAAGATGATGTTGAAGCATTTGTTACTTCATAAGTGGATGAGTGTACTATCTAGTCTAATATCAAAACAGTGCAAAAAGATGTGGTAATAATGACCACTTAGCTTGTTTATATTTACCACTGAGAAAATGGTTTGTGTAATAGGTGACATAGGGCAGCTAAAGATTCCAACTGGTAGAAATACAAAAAGCCATTCAAATCATGCAGTGTGCATTACCTGTTGGCATGTAACAAATGCCAGGACATACGCTACCATGCATTTCGTAAATGCCACTATGCACTTAACAGCTGCCACCTTGTGTTTAAACTGTGTCATATCAAGAAGATAGTAAGTTTTATAATTGAATTCAATTCAGTGCTTTTAATATTTTTCCTGTTCATTTTACTTGTTAGCAATGCAACCTTTGAGTCTCATTGTTGTGACTTGCTACTGACACTGATCCCCATTCATTACACATTAAAATCTGCGCAGGTAGACCCCAAATAATTCAAGGGATTATAAATCTATTCTTGGTGTACCAAAAACAGAATCCCTGAACAAAGAGGAGTTTTTAACTGGTGGGAATGGATTTTTTATTATGCTTGCTGACCAAAATCAATTTAATGAAAGCCTAGTGATGCATCCTTGGCCAGATTAAGATCATGTGCTGTATGGAGTTCAAACAAAAAAGCACTGTTTGACAGGAATGTCAGGGAAATTCTAGTGTAGATAAAAGGGGAATTGATTAAAATAAAGTGCATGTTATAGGCTTTTCATTTTGCTCTGCAGGGATGTACGTCAGTCAGAAAACATTTCAACTTCAAGCTCAGCAAAGTCACTATCACGCATGAATCACACCAATCAGAGACTTTCGGAACAATTTCCTCCTCGGCCATCAGACCTGCTTCTGAAGCAGATCCTTCTTAAAAATGACTCATCTTTTCTCTAGCATCTCTCAGCTTAAGAGGAAAATACTCTGGAAACTTGGAAGTTGTGTTGAGTCTGACAAGCAGAGAAGATGCAAACAGGAGCAGAAAAACGTGATGATAAATAAGCAGCAGAACAGACGGTGGAGAGTGATGTCTTTTATCTGCACAACATGGCTGCTGTTAGTATTATTATTATTATTAACAGCTCTGTGCATATGCTGGCATTTAAAATAAGGTATTTTATATAAATATATCTAAATACATGACCATTTTAAAGAGGGAATAGGATCCCTACATTTCACATAACATTGTCTCACACTAAGGGTTTTAGCAGTAGAATGTTGTATTGCAATTGTAAAGTTACTGGAAAAATATAGCAAAAATATATGTGGAGGTTGCGTGATTTCATTTCTTAGGCCAGTGAGTGAACGTTTTAGGTCTGGATGTCTGACCTCCATCCATCACGGCGCATGTAGCTGAAGGCGCCGTCGATGAGGCTGGCAGTAAACTGCCCTCCGGTGATGAAGAGAGTATTAACGGTCACTAGCTGACCTCTGAGGTGGGGAGGAGAGGCTTCGGCGATGTACACAGGCACTGTCATGGAGGCAATACCTACACAAGAAGACACAAAGCAGAGGCGACGGTTACAGAAGGAATGGTGAAGAAACACGATGAGCCGAGAAGACATTTCAGTTTAATCCCAGAAGCACTTAGCATACTGCAATAGAATTTGAGATTGAGCTCTTCTGGATCACTCTTTTGGCTTTCTGACAAGTTGCAAAAAGTCTTAAACTAAATCGGTGCATTCTAGTTACAGAATGTAAAAAGCCAGAAGGGGTTGGTTTTGTGCTAGCATTGGAACCTTACACCTTGATCTTTATTCACCTTGCAACCAACTATAACCAGCTCCCCCTGTTCTGCTGAAGAAAACCATCTCACAGGATGATGCCACTATTATGTTTAACTATGAGGGTGGTATGTTCAAGGTGATGTGTGGTATTAGGTTTTCTGCCACACAGGCTGTTTTGCATGTAGAAAGTTAAACTTGTTCTTTGTTTTTCTGTCAGAGGACTACAAAGCACTTTACACTACATTCAGTCATTCACCCATTTACGCACACATTCATACGCTGATGGTGTTAAGCTACATTTTAGCCACAGCTGCCCTGGGGCACACTGAGAGAAGCGAGGCTGCTGTGCACCGGCGCCATCGCTCCCTCTTACCACCACCAGCAGGCAAAGCGGGTAAAGTGTCTTACCCAAGGACACAACGACTGAGACGTTTTGCCACTAACCATGCGGTTGTCACGTAGCTAGTGGCAAACTAGAAAAACTACTACTTATGGTTTTCTCTGTGCTACTTCCATATAGGTCAGATTTATTGGAGTGACTTACTAATAAAGGTCCTGTCAACAAATTCTCCTACTTGATATTTGGAGCTCTCCAGCCTCTCCACGGTTACCATGCACCTCTTGGATGCTTCCCTGATTGATGCTCTCCTTGCTAAACCTACCAGTTTAGGTTGAGAAAAATGTTTCGGTAGGTTTTTGATGATAGGGTTAGGGTCCAGGTTATCAGTGTACTGTGAGGTGTCCAAAGCTTGAGAGATAGTTTTCAGATGGGAAAAAAAAGGAGAATTGTTTTTTATTTTTCAGAGTGGAAATAGTGTAGGTGTGTTTTTGGTCAAATAAGTGGGTGCAAACAGAAACATGCTCCTAATTGGACTCTTTAAAAAAAAAAAGTTGAATCTCCTTGCAAGCAAAACAACTTCTCAACGAGAACATCTTTTTGTAAAATCTGGAGTAAAGGAGGGGGAAGACGCCAGGTTGCAGTTACAATATGATGCAATTATAAATGATTTATCTTGTGATAAGTAAGTAATGCTGGGGTGTGTCCATTTAACTTATGATGTATAACAAAGTATTCAGTTTTAAACGATCTTAACTTTGAACTACTCTTCATAGAGGTTGCACCTGCACAGCAGTGCTTATTTAACAAACCTTTGACAGTGGGCATTTACAGTCCTCCTAAATAGGGAGAACATTTGAAAACTGTTTCTATAAAAAATTACACACTATTACACAGTACCACAATATGATGGTGGTCACCTAACCCCCCAGAAAAATCTGTTTGCCCCTGATGGGGCTGAAAATGTCCCATAAGACTGATGCTCTCTGCAGCAAGCTCCTGATAGGCTCTATTAATAGAGAGCCAGCGCTTTCTACACCCCCTTCCCACTGTCTCCTCCCCTCTTCTACCTCCTGCCAACACCCTGCCCTAAACTGCCGCCATGACTACATGGCTACCCGTTGCTATGGAGACCTCTTGCAGCAGGAGAACCAGCCACACTGTCTCCAAGCTTCACCACACCGTGGCAGCTATGGGACGGCCAATCAATAACCAACAGGAGGGCATATATGCATTTTTTTCTTCAAAAAAGGAAAGGTGCTCTTGATCAATTAAATGCTGGTTGAAAGCTTACATGTACAGAACATCTAAAACATTGAGTTAGTGAAGTAAGAGCTATCACCAATACCAGTGCCTCGTAGTCATGTTTCAAGATGTAGTTCAATTAGATAAAAGAGATGGCTGAAAAAAAAACATTTCTGAGTGATTCTTTGTTTGCACAAACATGATCTTAGGAATTGCAGCCAAGCATTTATCTTTATTACTGTCTGATAGCGGAAATCTGAGATGCAGATTGCTATCAGAATCTAATTAAACACTAGCACAAAGCCTGTCTTCCCAGGCCAGCATTGTAGGAATCTGTTTATGAGGTTCAGAAAGACAGCTGAAGATGAGCAAAACAGAAAATCCAACTAAAGTCAACAAGAGTTACAGCTTAGAGTTTAAGAACAGAATATTCTTGGTTTGTCGTGTGCATAAGAAACACACACACACACACACACACACACACACACACACACACACACACACACACACACACACACACACACACACACACACACACACACACACACACACACACACACACACAGACAAAAGTTGTGAAACCCATGTGCCTTACTCTATTCAAACCTGTGCTTACATTGTGCTCTGTTGCTGCTTTGTAAAAGTCTTCACTTGACAATAGTAATTTACAAGTACTAATACTAATAAAAAGTATTTTCCCCCTTACAGATTTTTTGTGCTTCAACCTGGTGCTATGTGGAAAACTAATTGCCCCTAAAACTAATTGCCACTAGTTAATTTCCTCTGTGAGAGCCCTCTGCCCTGGGAGCGGTGGTCGGCTGTAGCTGCCTGGGTGCTCTCCAGGTGGAGCTTGGGTGGAGGTGGGGGTATTGGGCTTGCCTCCACTGGGCGTCAGCGCCTCGGCTGCTGCTGTTGATCTACCGCTGCCAGTGGAGATGGCTCCTCTGATGGCGTTTCCTTGCGTGGTTAATCTGCACTTGGACCAATGTCCTTTTTTACTGTTGTTTTTAACTCTGTGTGTGCATGGGAGTTGGGTCGGGGGGTATAACTGTGATCATGCTTTTAAATCTGTGGGGGAGGGATGGGAATGTAGTTTTATGTGGGGTCATTTTTATCTGTAAAGCCCTTTGTGATGCAATTTCTTGTATGAAAGCGCTTTATAAATAAAGTTTGATTTGATTTGTTTGTTGTGCCATCCCTTGGTGGCAATGACAGCTTCAAGTGTTTTTAATAACTGGCAATAAGTCTTTTACATCACAGTGGAGGAATTTTGGAACAATGTTCTTTGAAAAATTGTTTTAAATAAACCAGCTTGGATAGTTTTAGAGAATGAAAAGTCTGTTTAAGATCATGCCACAAAATCCATTTAGAGTAAACCCTCGATTTTGACTAGACCACTCTAAATTTAAACCACAGGCTACCCTAGCTTTTAGGTAAAGTCAGTATTTTCTTAGGGGTAAGGGTTACACACTTTTCATCCAGGGGTTGTCAATAAATGTGAACAGTGTAGTATACATTTTATAGAAGCCAAATACATAGAAAGAGAGAAAAAAAAATCATCATCATCAATCATTTTTATCCTTAATCTAAAAATTTCCAATAAACCCAAATGATTGCCTTACACCTTTTGACCTCTCGGCTACACTTGCCCGTTACAAATCTGCATATTTAAAGAAAGAAACAAAACAGCCCAAATACAACACAGTCAGTAGGTTTGCATGCACATCTTAATAGAATTTTGGCTATGATCGGACTTATAGCTTAACCAAAAAGGGAATATTCGTCTCAGTTTACATGTCACTCCGAAAATCTAATTATTGAATGAAGTGCTTTTGACTCCGCCACGCTAGGTGGTGACATGCATCCTTTCACATTGACATTCTTCTGGTTGGACTAGAGTCAGACAGATAGTAAACAAATGCTGGCAGCAGTGAAGTAGATGGAGTTAAAGCAGGATATGCACAATACATTGCTGCAATGTTGTGTACCGGTGTTGTTATTCCCGCTTCCGCGGTCTTTTCACTTCCCATGAAAAGCTCGGCTGAGGTGGGGTTGGAGTTAGATGCAGAGAAATTCGATTTTCCAATCGCGTTATCTGAGTGCCTTAGCTCGATTACTCTAAGCAGCGTTCACACCGCCCAAAACGTCAATGCCTAGAACAGCAAGATTACATGTTAAGTCTTTGGTTCAGGCCGTCAGAGGGCTGTCAGTCTCTACGGTGCTTTGTGTGCTTTGGCTGGGGCAATTTTTGAAACTTTTGCTGCTTTCCCAGCTTCAAAGCAGGCAAAAGCCAGCAATGCAGGTTTTTGCTCGCTGAGCGTCCCCTGAGTGTCAACCAATTAGAGTGTCTCACTGTAGTGACATCACTACACATTTAAAGTAGCGCTGAAAGCAAACCTCATCCATACGCAGCTCCTGGAGCAAATGGTTAAACTTTCCAAACTCAGAACGTCTCTCAAGAATGGGGTGTATCCACAAACAGCGCCAATGCGCCCAACGTTGACATTGTCTAGCTTTATTTACCAAATAAAGTCAAGTAACTATCTGTATATGATCCGCCATTGTTTAAAACGTACGGCAACAAAGGAAGCCCCGCCCACGCTCTGTTTTTTTGTTCAGCAAGTGGCGGGCTTTGGAAGCTTCAGGCTTAAAAATGTATACACTTCAAAATAGTCGCTTTGTGAGCGGTTTTTGACGCTGAAAAAGCATGCAGTGTGAACTCTAGTTCCGTTTGACTTCAGTCATACCAAGAAATACATGCATTTCAAAAGTCCAACTTCAATAGGACTATGGCAATTTAACTTTCTCTTATGGACCAGTGACCTGTCCAGGGTGTACCCCGCCTCTTGCCCCGTGACTGCTGGAGATAGGCACCAGCCCCCCCCTGCAACCCTGCATAGGATGGTCGGGTCCAGATAATGGATGGATGGATGACTTTCTCTTCCTCCATGTAAACACACTGAGTAAAAACAGACTGCTCTGACAATTTCATTTGGTTGAATGTAACAACATACATTTACTTAAAAAAGTTATGGTAAGTGCAGTGAAAAAGAAAATACTTTTTTTCCCTCTTGCCTTTCCTTCAGGCCTGCTGCATTTCAGTTTTAGACAAGTTTTGTAAAAGAATTCGAACAAATCAATAAATAATCTTGTGTTGAATGAAGAGATCTCAAACCTATACAAATGTCAGTTTTACTTGCAACCATGAGTGTTTTCTCTTATTTCTATCTTTTTTCTTGCAGAACCTCAGATATTAGCAATGAGAAGAATCCCATCGACCAGCCGCTTTTTAGCTTCTGATGATGGCAAAACACTACATAATGAGAGTTTCTGTCCTTCGTTTAGCTTTAAGGACACACATAACGGTGTACAAACATTTCTCCCTTATTATTCTCCACATGGAGTTGGAATTGTCTTAATAATAAACACATCACATAGACCCAAGTTTTTTGGCATTAGCTTAATTGGCTCTGAATAGAGTTGGCAAACGATAACCCATAAACGGGAAAAGACTATTTGATTAAGTTCCTTCGTTTGCAACCAATCACTCCTGACGTTTACCTGAATCTAAGGCTTGTTCTAACAATTCTGCCAATGAAGCAACACATTTTAAATATTGAAGAAGAAACATACATATTGAAACAAGACATACCATAAATGACTATATCATTATTTAATTGTCAAATGAACTTCTTCCCATAAATAATGACACAAGTGTCCAAAACTTGCTTCAGGGGTTTGAAAGATCTACTTTTCTAACTTTGTGTAACAGCTAGCTGTAGCTCCTTTAACTAGATCCCTTGTGAAGCTGTTTCAAGAGTCCCCCCATATGTGACAGTTTCTGTAGGGTTTTTAGGCTTGCAGTCATCTGGCTTTGTCTTCCAATTGAATTAATGTCATCATGGTCAAGCGCTTCAATTTTAGTTTCAACTGTCTACAGGACTTCTCTCCAAAAAGTTGGATCTTTGTCTATGAGATAATATGCAAACAGTAATCTGTCTTTTTTTTTTTTACACTTATAACGGCTTCTTCATTGCTGAGAGACTTTTCAGCCTATGTCAGAATGGGACTCATTTCACTCTGGATAAGGACCTCACGGTCTCTCTTACGAGCTTTAGCTTGCATATTCACAAAGTCTTCTGTTTTTGTTCTAGGTTTGATGCTAACATTTTGCACCAAGACACAATAATCTGTATTACAAAAAATGAGTATTCTTTCTGAAAAATATGAAGAATGGGTATTCCCATTCTGTTAACACTTGGGTGGAATTATTGAAGATGATGTGGTGCCTTCAGGGCATCTGGAAACTGTTCCACAGGATGAACCAGACTTCTGGAGATCCATTTTTCTCTTACTGATATGTTGGCTTTTTCATTGGATTTTTTTCATGATGCCATACAAGGAAGTACTGTGTATGAGGTTGGCCCTAAAAAACTTGAACAGATTTGCCACAATTTGTTGTTAAATTAACCTATTAGAGGCATACAAAGCCATGGCATCACTATCTGGGCTTTCCCAGATGTTAATGTCTTACTAATGTTAATGTATATAAACAACAGCTCATGAAGAAAGTATTACAAAATGGTGTCTCTCTTTATTATGGTATTTATCAAATATAAATAATTGTGGTAATCCTAACAGACCTAAAACAGGGAAAGATAAGCCTGATGTAATGTCAGATAGTGAGACTAAATAGTTATTGTCTATAGATAGGGTGTATGTAAATATCTGGCTTCAGCTGTGTGTGAAAAACCAGCAGTTGGAGCCAAACTTTACCTGCCGACCAAAGAATGCATGTTATTGTGCATGTGGCAAATGATAACATTCTGGCCTTCTCAGTATTCAGTTGGCAAACGAAAGCAGGCATTTTGATTCGTTTAATCAGATGTTTAGCCTCAGTTCGTCTACTCTGCTTAGGCTTTGAGTCACGAGTATGCTCCCATCAAAGCCTTGTCTGCTGTTATAAAAAGCCCATTTGTCTACTGGTGTGACAGTGCAGCTGATGTCATTACATTCGGTGAGTAATAAATCAACTCCATAGCACATCCTGCTAAAGGTTGTGGCAGGAAAAATATGTCTGGTGGTACAGATAATGCTTGTTGACAGTAGAAATAATAAATCCTGTACAGGTTTACTTTAGTTTGTTGACTATAAAAAACCAAGCGTTTTAGGCTTAGAGCCTGTAGAGGTTAGCTTTACTATCAATTATTTTCACTGAACCTGATGGTATTGTTTGACTTATGTCTTCAGTATTTAGGATGTGACTTTGTTGGTCATTCTAACAAACACTGTTAAAAAGATCAGTACAAATGAATACAATGGCTTCCATGCAGCATGTTGCCTAAGATAAATCATTGTTGGCTTAATAAAATCCTCCAAAAAGTTTCAAAACGCTCACTGGAAAAAAATGAAGGCAGAAAAAAATTAAAACAGAACAAACCAACAGTCAATAGGCAAAGCGTTGTGTCAAATGGCTGGGCAGAATATGATGAAAGAGAATTTTGTTTGGCAAACATGCAGTTATTTGTAGTTCATGCAGATATTTCTAGTTCAGTCTTTGGGACTGAGCTGAATTGCTTATTTTGAAAGTAGTTCTTTAAATGTAGTTTGTCGCATTCTTGAATTATATACAGTCATATTCAATAAATGAAAATATTATGGAGGAGTTTAATAATTCCAGTAACTCAGTTTACAAAGCAAATCTTAGGCGCGTTTTTTCTATCAGAACTTCAGGGTAATTTTACCGGACCTTTATCTGGAAGGATAAATCAGTCTGCCCGGTTCTCTCAACTGTCGTGTCTTCATCCAAAATTGGTCCTAAGATGTCAGCATATCGCAACTGTTTCGGCAGTGAGTGATGTCACTGATCAGCGCCAAAAGGCGCCCAGACTAGCAGAGAATAACAAGAGATCGACAATGAAAGAAGCAGGGATGGTTGCCGTGTTTCTGTTTGCTATATTGTTATAAACTGCTTCACCAGCAACTCTTCCAATATTATAAAACCATTTGTTTGGCTGATATAATTTCCCTCTGAGTTACAACCAATCAGCATGAGTTAACCACAGCTCCCACTCAGCGACTCCACCGGGCTGTTTCAAGTATACACAGCCCAAGACTGGGTTGGTTCCTGAAATTGCCCCAAAAACAGCCCTGACGGGCCTGCCCATTGTAGTGCAGACCCACGCATTCAGTGAAGGTCCAGTAAAATTACCCTGAAGTACACCAGACTGTTGTGTCTGTTGGATCCAATGAGTTTCTTCCAGAAACTCGCTTCCTCCCTCCCCAGCGAAGGAAGTTTAAAGCTTGCGCCTCTCCTTTGTGGTTGGCCACAGACAAAGAGAAAGAACGGAGCGGAGCTTTGTTTAGTTCTTATGGTTGGAGGTCTGTGTTTTGGTCCATTAATCACAGCTGTATTCCAACATACAGATTAATTACACTCAGACTTTTGATTTCAACCCTTTCTTTCTGTTAATTATGGTGATTTTTTTGCTTACAGCTAATAAAAACATGACATTTCCGATTAGTATATAACATCAGAAAAAAATCCATTCTCAATACAGAAATTTGGGGTTAATAGAAAGTATGTTTAATGCCTGCTTAAAGATTGTTACTTTTTTAAAGATAGTAATGGATTTGGGTCTAAATGAAGGTCTTTAAAAGAAATCATGTCACAGTCCATGATGAAACTCAACGCCTGATACTTGTTGTTGAAGAACTGTCCCAGCTGAAACACAAGAGGGAATGCAAAAAACAAGGCCCATTATAATGTGCAAGGCTTGCACAGCTGTTTTAAAGGCTGTGTGAATGACTTTGTTGTAATTCACTCATCTACTCAATGGGATTCAAACAGGACATGAAAGTTAAGTCAACCATAGCCCTTGTGTTTTTGAGTTTTTCTACTTGTTTCTACTCCTTATCTATTCATAAAGATGAAATTCCTGAAACATTAAATGACTAAATTGCTTTTGAAGGGGAAAGACTCAATACACAGTGCTTAGCAAAGGCAGGCATATCTGCTCACTTTTACAAGCTATCCATCTGCATCAAAACACCCGCATGCATGACTCAAATCATAAAAAGGCAAAAACATTGAGCACTGTCATTAATTAACGTCCCTCCTCTGACCTTCAGTACGTCTACAAATTTACAAAAAGTAGCTCAAGAGCACTTGCTTGAATATAAATCCCTTAGAAAGTAAAAAAAAAACAACAACCACTTGTTATACTTGGTTTGTCTTTAATGAGATCTTTGTTCAGCACCAAGGACAGCTCCAGACCCAAACACAGTCTTAAGCCAGTGCCTGGTCAGGCTGAGCCTCAAAGCCGCACAGCACAGCTAAACTAAAGTATCTCTCTAGGCCCTCTGCAGACAGCCTCCAGGCATGAAACACAAAGCCCAGCGCTGACTCGCTTGATCTGGGTGAAGGAGATACTTCATAAGACCCTCCATCACTTGGATCTCCTCAAGTGAGAAACAGAGTTGTTTGGATGAAAATGCAATGAAAGGAGGAAAGGATTTATTTGTTCCAACAACTTGACTCTCATTTTACAGTATCCGCTCCATTTTACACCAACAACATGCAGATAAACAAACTCCTCATTAAGTGTACACTCAGCTTTCACTCGGTTAAGACGACATCTCTAACTTCATTACATAAACCAACCAATTAATTAAAAGAGCCTCCTGGTAATGAAATCTTATCACGGTGTAATTAACGTCGCTGCTCTTATTCACACCAATCTACCGTATGCAGGGACAAAACACATCAGTGTTTGGAAAGTGCTGCATAATTTAGCCAGACAACATTATTAAACACTTGCCCCCTTTTAGGTTCTGCCTACTTTCTAAAAACTGGTAACTGAGGCAACAGTGAGTTTAAAGAGGCGTAATTGAAATCGGGGAGAAACAGAAAAGCTACAGTTATTCGATGCTACTAAAGTAATGAAAGAAATTCATTCCCAGCAGCTGTGACTTGCCTTGACTGAAAGCGTAGGCAAAGTGTAGGTGTAGCAGGCTTCTTCCAGGCAGCTGACTGGCAGTGTGCAGCAACATGTGGGGGGAGGGGGCACATGCTGTGCTACTTTATGCTCCAAGCAACTGGAGAAAACTCCTGACTTTGGCATCTCATCAAAAGGAGGTTTGAGGTCAGTGAGGGGAACACATGACCTCAATTGTAAGTGAATCACAGCAGTAAAAAAAAAAGCACTTTCCTGAAGCAGACAACTTATGTTTGCTAGTCATTCAATAATAAATCTTATTGAACAGCAACTGATTTTAATTTTTAACACACACCTGTTCTAATTAGTTTTTTTTAACCCATTTTATACCTTATGTGCTCTACTGACATTAAAAATAAGCAGTTAGCCGTAAAAAAACATCTAAGCACCGGCAGTCAGAGTGGGCTGACTCAACGTGGCATCTGTTGGACCCGCTGGTTCATCATCAGTCAGTTTACACCTTCAATCAATTTTCCCCTGGAAGCATAACACTACACTGCAAAAACACACACTGAAACCTGCTACATTGCCAAACTGTGAGTCTTACATTACATCAGCCTCACAGTTTTTTTTTCCCTCATCTTTTTTTTTTCAACATTTGGCATTTTCACGTCTGTCAAACCTGGCTGGCCCTGAATAATTACATGAAATGTATGATGCAATTTAACCTTCCAGCTAAAATGAATTCAAGTGTATGTTTGTACAACATTTAAATGTTTATTATCATAAAAGATTTGATATTTCATACTAGTTCTGTAGGGTTCCTATATCTTTTCTATGTCACAATTCCAGGACAGACAGACACGTCTCTTATATTGAAATGGGGAAAAAAATAAGTCTTGAATATTTTCCCATATTCTATTTCTTTAAAAAGCTCTCGAACAAATCAACAAATCAAATCGAATACTTTTTTTCAGACTGTGTAGGAAGCCTGGATCAGAACTTCCTAAATGTATCTCCTCACTAACAAAATATGGAGCTAATTTAATCGCTTTTTTATGCAACACATCTTACACAGCTGAAAAGGAATATATTTTTTGCTTTGTCTGAAACATTTTCCCGCAGCTTAGTTAAATAGAAACTGGCAAGTGACATAATAAACACCAATCTGACCCAAGTGTCTGCTTCACTACTGTCAGCTCAGACCTTGTTCTTGGGCAAAGCTCAATGCAACAATAGCCAGGCAGCAGCAGACGTAGCACAGGCTTCGGTATGGAGAAAAAGGGAATCATGGCATTAAAGAGCATGGCCTTTCTTGGATTGACAAACAGCTCCTCTGACCTTTCTACAGAGTTCATTTCAAAAATGCTAAGAGAATGCCTCTCGTGTTGATACACAGGTGACAGGCTCGTTTTGGGATAATTGGAGGCAATGGAAAGTGTTTGTCTCGTTAGTATCTCCAGTGGCTAATTGTGCTGCCAGAATCAGCGCCCGGCTCACGTATGTTTGGTTTAATGAAGATCACTTTATTGGATAATGTTGTACTGGAAGAGGGGGCGGGGTTGCTTATGGTGAAAGAGCCACTTACATATCAATTGCTAGAACAACTGTAATAGTTAGTTTCCTCCACATATCAGCAAACAGACCTTGTGTAATTGTAGCTGCTCCAGTTGCACTGGTTATGTCATAAGTATTCTTTAAGCTACTGGCAACAGTATTTCCTTTACATTTACTTTTCATTTGGAGGAGAATTAACGTTGTTTCCTCTGTACTGACTCTATATACCAGACAACAAAACCAGACTAAACACTCAGGCTGTGTGCATTATAAGTCATTAATGGATAAATGGAGTTTACACAGCTGATTATAACAGAGTGAAAAAGTGGCTGTGTTTGCCTAGTGCAGCTCTAAGCTGTTCAGATCTTAAATCACATACTGACTTCTTTGTATCACTTGGCAATTATTTCATCCATCCAGTCATCCATCCATCCACTTAATCGTCCGTCCATCTGTCTTCTGAATCATTCATTCATCCATCCATCCATCAATTGAAATGTTCATCCATCCACTACGTTTTCCATCCATCCATCAACTGAAATGTTCATCCATCCACTAAGTTTTCCATCCAACCATCCATCCATTCATCCACTGAATTGTTCCTCCATCTATCGACTGAAATGTTCATCCATCCACTAAGTTTTCCATCCATCCATCCAACCATGCATCCATCCATCCACTGAATCGTTCATCCATCCATCCATACATACATGCATACATAACCATCAGCTCCTCTTAGAACCATTCTGTTTCGCTGGGTCCATTTTTCTAATTGCTTTCTGATTGTTAACCGTAACCGGATCCCTGAATCCCGTCTGATGGAATATCTGCTGCTAGAACCGTTCCCAGGTACTCAGAGTGATGGAAGGAAAAACATGCCGACTGATGCCTTGCCATCTGGATGTATGGATCAGAACATACGGACTTACATCATCTATGCTGATGACAAATAACTTTCTACCCCTGTCTCGCCACATTACCAGACTGCATTACAATCACTGAAAGTATGTGTCTATAGTTTCCTGCAACTTTTCCACAGTGACCTAGGACTACCCAATCAGTTTAGGGTATTTGTTTTGAATTACAGTGGCTTGCAAAAGTATTCGCCCCCCTTGAACTTTTCCACATTTTGTCACATTACAGCCACAAACATGAATCAATTTTATTGGAATTCCATGTGAAAGACCAATACAAAGTGGTGTACACATGAGAAGTGCAACTAAAATCATACATGATTCCAAACATTTTTTGCAAATAAATAACTGAAAAGTGGGGTGTGCGTAATTATTCTGCCCCCTGAGTCAATACTTTGCAGAACCACCTTTTGCTGCAATTCCAGCTGCCAGTCTTTTAGGGTATGTCTCTACCAGCTTTGCACATCTAGAGACTGAAATTCTTGCCCATTCTTTTTTGCAAAACAGCTCCAGCTCATTCAGATTAGATGCACAGCGTTTGTGAACAGCAGCTTTCAGATCTTGCCACAGATTCTCGATTGGATTTAGATCTGGACTTTGACTGGGCCATTCTAACACATGGATATGTTTTGTTTAAACCATTCCATTGTTGCCCTGGCTTTATGTTTAGGGTCGTTGTCCTGCTGGAAGGTGAACCTTCACCCCAGTCTCAAGTCTTTTGCAGACTCCAAGAGGTTTTCTTCCAAGATTGCCCTGTATTTGGCTCCATCCATCTTCCCATCAACCCTGACCAGCTTCCCTGTCCCTGCTGAAGAGAAGCACCCCCAGAGCATGATGCTGCCACCACCATATTTGACAGTGGGGATGGTGTGTTCAGAGTGATGTGCAGTGTTAGTTTTCCGCCACACATAGCGTTTTCCATTTTGGCCAAAAAGTTCCATTTTGGTCTCATCTGACCAGAGCACCTTCTTCCACATGTTTGCTGTGTCCCCCACATGGCTTGTGGCAAACTGCAAACGGGACTTCTTGTGGTTTTCTTTTAACAATGACTTTCTTCTTGCCACTCTTCCATAAAGGCCAACTTTGTGCAGTGCACCACTAATAGTTGTCCTATGGACAGATTCCCCCACCTGAGCTGTAGATCTCTGCAGCTCATCCAGAGTCACCATGGGCCTCTTGGCATCATTTCTGATCAGCGCTCTCCTTGTTCGGCCTGTGAGTTTAGGTGGACGGCCTTGTCTTGGTAGGTTTACAGTTGTACCATACTCCTTCCATTCCTGAATGATCGCTTGAACAGCGCTCCGTGGGATGTTCAAGGCTTGGGAAATCTTTTTGTAGCCTAAGCCTGCTTTAAATTTCTCAATAACTTTATCCCTGACCTGTCTGGTGTGTTCTTTGGACTTCATGGTGTTGTTGCTCCCACCATTCTCTTAGACAACCTCTGAGGCCGTCACAGGGCAGCTGTATTTGTACTGACATTAGATTACACACAGGTGCACTTTATTTAGTCATTAGCACTCATCAGACAATGTCTATGGGCAACTGACTGCACTCAGACCAAAGGGGGCTGAATAATTACGCACACCCCACTTTTCAGTTATTTATTTGTAAAAAATGTTTGGAATCATGTATGATTTTCGTTCCACTTCTCACGTGTGCACCACTTTGTATTGGTCTTTCACATGGAATTCCAATAAAATTGATTCATGTTTGTGGCTGTAATGTGACAAAATGTGAAAAATTCAAGGGGGCCGAATACTTTTGCAAGCCACTGTAGCATGTAACTATTCCTTCCTCCTATTATAATGCTTACATTTCATTGTTAGTCTTTTGATGTTTTATTTGACTTCATTGGAATTTTATTTACCTCTGGTCCTTTATTTTTCTGTACATCAATTTGAATTGTCAAGTGTATGACTGCTACCATACAAATAAACTCACCTTGTTCTTTAATGTACATCTCAATTAATTAGAATGCTGTTAAAAAGGTTAAATTGATTTTGAACAGAGGAATATGTTTCAAGTGTTATTTATGTTATTGTTCGTGACTATGGCTTTCAGATAATGTAAACCCAAAAATCTGTTTCTTTGAAAATTTGAATATTGTCTTAGTTCAATAAAGGTTTTTTAATAGAAGCATATGGCCCTACTAAAAAGCATTCCTGTGTACCGAATATATGCATTTAATATTTGGTCAGTTGCATGAATCACAGCATGAATGGGGCGTGTCACAGAGGTGATCAGCTTGTGGTTCCGCTGAGGTGTAATGGAAGCCCAGTTTGCTTTAATAGCAGCTTTCAGCTCATCTGCATTGTTGGTTCTCTACTCCTTCTCATTGAAACCCTACAAAAGAATTATTCTCCACAAATGTGTATTGCTAAGGAAGCTGACTGTTCACAGAGCACTGTAGCTTAGTATAATAATGGAAAGTTAAGTGGAAAAAAACCACAGGGTTGTAAAAAATGCACAAGCCCATTGACATCTGCTTCTTGGAAATATTAATGTGTGGAGTACAGTGTTCCAATTATTTAAATAAATAAACTTTTTGACGACATACTGAATAATGGAGATTCAATTGTTTTACTGTGGGTAAGCATTAACAAAATTAAATTACATAGTGTTTTTTTTTAATATTCCTTTTATGACATTGGTTTCACATTTGTTTTCGTGACTATGTATTAAGTTCTTCTTTACTGCGTATGAAGTGAGCCAAAATATATAAATATACAACTATTTACTCAATAAAAATAAAGCATATACATCTAAGTAAAGTGTGTAAAGAAATATGCTCACTGTTACTGTTTGTTTGGGGAACTAAGTAATTAAGTATAAGCAAAGTCCTACTAATCCGATGAACCTGATTAACTGATCATCAGTATGTGTGAACACATCTTTGAAAGCAGAAGTTTTTGAAAATCTATGAGGATTAAAAGCTGCATAGTCCAGGGAGTAGAGAAGAACTTTCTAATGTCTGCTTAATGCTACGGCTGACTGAACAACACCAGAACAGAGCTGTAGCTCTGCATATGGCTGGGCTTATGACAATCCTTTGACAGTGGTGCTTTTTTCTGGAATGATTCATTATGATTCCGCCCTGGCCAGATCAGCCATAGCTGGCTGCCGCCTGTCAGGGTCAACTAATTCATTTAAGAGTTGTAAATGGAGGAAACTTTGGAGAAGACTCTTAATGGAGTCTCTAAATTAACTTCTATCTACTGTACTAATGACCTTGGTCTTAGTATTCAGAAAGAAATATCAATTTTGGAAATGTTGAATGATTACTTCATAAGAGCAATCTTCCTAATTTGATGTGTGCAACTGAAAATTACACAGTCCATTTATTTTAGTGTGACAAAGTGGCAACTGTTTCCCATCATTAACTGGACCTTTTTCCAACCCAGAGTCAGGAAAGGTTTTTGTAAAACCTTACTAATGTGCCCAAATGGCTTACATCTAGTCTACGAAGGATTTTTTTTAAAAACACTCACTACTGGTGAAGGAATATTGAAGGTTTAAAGTCTATTTTAATATCCTTTTTATCTAAGAGGATGGAACAGCTGCTGATATGAATAATACCAGAAACACTGAATTCTTATTAAAAGTACTGCTGTAATTAATATGCACAGAGACTAGCAAAAGTGGGAAAAGGCCAGCTTGAGTAGAAGAAGGAAAGAAAAAAGATAAATGGACTGAATTTATATAGCCTTTTTCGAGTAATGTGGACTACTCAAAGCACATTACACTGGAGCCACATTCACCCATTCGCACTCTCTAACCCACATACATTTATACAGGTATGCGCAAATCAATAAGCAACTTGGGGTTAAGTGCCTTGCCCAGGGGCACGCCTACCTGGGACAGGCAAAAGCTGGAATTGAACCTACAAACTGACAGAAGCGAGGCTGCCGAAGACTGGTGTCACGGGGCCCTCTGACCACCACCAGTAGGCAGAAAGGTCTTGACCAAGGACACAACGACTGAGACAGACAGAGCGGGGGGTCTAACCGGCAACCCTACGGTTACAAGACAAACTCCTCACTCCAGGGCCAAAGTCGCCCCAAGCCAATTACTCTACCCACGAGCCACAGTCGCCCCCACAAGCTGCTGTCTACTGCAGACGTTGAGGAAAAAGAACACGACATACAAGAGGAAGCAAAAACGGCAAGATCCATCTTAGAAAGCTACTCTAATATCAGACATTAAGATCCAAGCATGAATCATTTATTAGATACAGATATCTCACGAAATGTAGTTTTGTTTCATTGCAGGAATAATTATCATATTGCCATCACCAGAACAGTACTTAAGAGGAATATGCAACAAAGGGGCTACAAATGTTTTATTGTGCAACATTTGAGGCAGTCTTTTGGCATGGACCCAATAATGTTTGTATTTCTATACATAATTACATACAAAGATGTATTTAATTTCTTTAGAATAAAGTGGGGGCATCCATTTAAACTCAAGGCAGTCCTTCTTTCCCACCAGCCATGTTGCAGTATGCTACTACTGTACAACAGCTCCAAAAGTTCAAACTAAAACCTTGCACTACAAGTAACCTTTCTAATTATGTGATTTCTGACAACATCATACTCTCTGTTACCCGCGGAAAAATAAGGTAGGACGTGCAAAATTAGGTTAGGTGCTACTTGCGAAATACACCACCAGATATTACTTAAACCAAAAACTGAACTTTTGAATACCTGATGTTTTCTTGTTTTGTAATACTGAAACAAACCAACATGTAAATACATGAATGCAAAACAAACAATAGCTCAATTCTGATTAGGGGAAATTCATTAAAATTTCATCCAATATTAATCAAACTGAATTTACTTTAATTTTAATTTTAAAGAGTCGGTTTTGAACATTTCTAACTGAACTCAACCCGATTTTCAGCACATTCAAAATAATAGCAGTCCAACATCAGTTACCAGATCAATCAGTCTTTTTGGTAGAGATTATGCTTCCACATGGCAGATTCTGTGTAAATGAATCATTAGTTTAAAGTAGGTTTTTAAGAATAACAGCATTGTGGAGTTTGGAAAGTTCTCCATGGCACTTTAATTTCCTTAGAATAATCTGAAAACATCCAATGACCCTTGAGGCTGTACAGATTGTTTCCATTCAATCCAAAATCCATCTAATTAAAGTTAACACAGTTCTAATCAACCTATAAATAATTCATGTTTTAACAATTTCTTCGAGAAAAAAAGTATCAGTATATTGAGCTCCTCATGATGTAAAGCATGTCTTAGTAAAGTAACGTTTTGTGACACAAATCAGAATGGGCTTTAAGTTATGCCCAACAGCAACGACAGCCTGGCTACTGTTCTTCAGTTAAAGTTATAAAACCTGATGAATACTCTCCCTTATCTTCCATTACCATGTTAGATTTAGAACACAAGAATGTGTTAAGTTCTGGAAAATATCACATTTGGAGTAGGACTGTGCACATAAAAAAACAACAACTGTGTGCATTTCAGAAACAGAGAAGTGTAAACTAACAATAAGGATGGAACTTTTTCCTGGACATAAATCTTACTGCACAGTATATATACTACATTTCTGTTTCTCTCAAGGTCATAAATATGAATATACACTGCAACTGGCTGAAGTTGTTATCTGATTAGCAACTTCTGGTGTCACTTTGTTAAAGGGCTATTTCACAGGTGTGGTATTTTTTTTTTTTGTCTTTTCTTTTGTTTTAAAGAAATGCAACTCCATTTGATTATTTCTTGTTCAATATCAAAAATGCCTAGTCTGGTCAAACCTGGACTGAACTATGCCACACTGCAGAGAGTCTTAAAAATACATGCTGAGATTTATGAAACCTAAATTCTATTTTTTAAATAACAAAAGAAGATTTTCAATGCTATTTTGGTATTAGGAGCACCATAGGGCATTTGTGGTGCTCAACTGTGCAATGGTAGGACAATTATACATGGTTTTTTAAAGAAAACTTTACACACAGAAATCTGAAAAACGTCCCCTATATTTGTATTCAATCAATCTGAGTCGATAATGATGTGAAGTCGATGTGAAACAGTTGCAGAAGCATTTTGCGGTATGTCTATAACAGAACTGCTAACTGCTAACTGAAATCTTTGCTCATTCTTCATCTCAAGCTGAGACATATTGGAAGGAAATGTCTTGCCACAAAAGATTTTAGGTCTTTGACTGGTCCATTCTAAAGCATCAAGATGCTTTGGTCTATACCGTTCGATTTTATGTCTGGCTGTGTTTGGTGTTTCCTTGCCTGAAGGTGAAGTTCCACTCCAGATTCAGATCTTTTGCAGCTTCTAACAGGTGTTCTTCCACGTGTGCCCTGCTTCAGCTCCATCCAGCTTCCTAATAACTCTTACAAGCTTCCCTGTGCCTGCACAAAGTGAAGCATCCCCATAGCATAATGCTGTCACCACCGTGTCTCATCCCATGTTTTAAACTGCTTTAAACATCCGAGTAACGTTCTCCGTGGCCTTTCTGCTCTGTTCCTCTGTCTTCATGAAGCTGCTTGTTCACTAATGTTCTCCAGACAAACCTCCGTGGTCTTTACAGAACCGCTGGATCAAATTGCACAGAGGTGAATTTAATAACTGGGGAATTTTGAAAGTCTGTCTGCACTGGATTTGATTTAGGGTCGCCAAAGTAAAGGAGATCAAATACAGAAGCATGCCACACTTTTGAAATAGTTAAATATGAGACATTTGGAAAACCATGTATCCTTTTCATTTTCACAGGTCGGGACTACTGTCAGTTGAAATCCCAATAAAATACAATAACGTTTGTGGTTGTATTATGACAAACTACGAAAAAGCATCAAAAGAAGTTTGTAATTGTGAGGAGGCGGAAAACAAAATAAAGTGTCGTATCTTCAGGAGTTTTTAAAGTTGATTCTCTACTTTTTGTTTATGTCCATCTAAACTGACCACGTTTTTAATGCTCCACATCGAACCAGGGCGCACCTTACCTAAGCCCACTCCGACGATCAGCCTCCCTGCCAGGAGCACCTCTTTCCCGGGAGCGGTGCTCAGCACAATCCCCCCAACTGTGGAGAAGAAGCTGGCCAACAGGATGCACACCCTGCGCCCGAAGAGCCCGTTCAGGAAGCCGCCCAGCAGGGCGGAAAGGGCTGCCGCTGCCACTGCGCTCGATATGAGCACCTCCTGCCACAGGGAGCTCAGGTCCAGCTCCCTCTTGAGCAGGAGCATCGCCCCGGAGATCACCCCGGTGTCATACCCGAACAGAAAGCCGCCCAGCGCGGAGAACACCGCCAGGACGTAGACGAAGGCTGGGGTGACATCCTGCTGGAACTGCTTGCGGGCAGCCCGCTCCAAGTCCCCGGTGTTGGTGGAGGAGGAAGGGGCTGCTGATGCGCCCGCGGTGGAGGAGGAGGCGGCGGCGGCGCCCTGGCTGGTGCTGATGCTGCCGCTGGACGGAGCTTTGATGAGGCTGCGCTCGCCTCCGTCGTTGACTTTCTTCCAGCGCTCGCCCATCAGGTTGCTCATGCTCCGCAGGGTGTAGTCATGGTCGGCCTGCTTTCGCGACATATGGAAGAAGCGCAACACGGAGCAGGGCGGGCTGAGTTATCTGTGGTGTTTTCTAAAGAAAAAGAAGAGGAACCACAAAAAAAAAAAAAAACACTCTCAACCTAAAAACACCCCCCTTCCCCTTCCCCACCCCCCGCCACCTCCCTTAGCTCTTAAAGTTAAAATCAAAAGTGAATATTTAAAACCACTTCAAAGGGCAAAACGAGTAAAGTTCTTCCTTTGTGTTGTTTTCGACACTGCTGAACATCCCTGTGGTCCTGATGAGTGAGTTGGAGCGGAATGGGGAGGAAAGGTGAGATAGGAGGAGTGTAGTGCACCAGTCCGTCACCACCAGCGTAGGCATGACGTAAGAAGTATTGTTTTGGAAACGCGGTGTGAGGAAAGGAGGAAGGGGGGTCATTTACGGTCAGGATTAAGACTGGTGCTTTTCAGCTAGAGCAGTAAGATTAATCTTAATTAAGTAATTAATAATTATTTAAGCTTACACCAAAACTGCTTTTTTTCAGTATACAAACATGATTTCATTTCTAATATAACATAAAGAATTCCATTGAACCTTTCTGTTGTTTTTCTTTTCCTTTTGAAACTCATTGTTTTAGTTTATTGCGAGTACAAGTGATGCTGCTGCAATTCAAAGCAAACAGGTTTCATTCCGCTTTCTGCCAAGCATCAGGCTGCCGTTGTTAAAAACCACCAAACTGCTGCCCCCTACAGGATTGACTAAGTGTCTACACATGAAAGTTTCACTAAAGCTGATCCAACAGGCTCAAAAACACCATAGATACGTTATTATAATAAGATTATTTAATCAGAAATTTGATAAATACAACAAATAAATGAAATTGTTTTGAAGGTTTTCTGAATGTGTCAATTATTTAGGTCACACTTAATCATAAAGAAACCATTTAATTAGAATCTGACTGACAACATGAAGTGGTATAGAAGAAGCACATCATGCCCCAACTAAAGAAATTCAACAATATGGAAGAAGCAATTTGACTAGGCCACTAGTCAAACAATTTTAAGTAGCCTAGTCCTGGCCGAATGAGGACTGCTGGCTAAGACAGGACTTATCTGGAGAGCAGAGTTCATGGTTCCATCAATTACAGTAATTCCCATCACACCACCTCTGCTATATTTTACTGTGGGTACGTATTTTTTCCTGAAATGCTGTGTTAAAGTAATGCCAAATGTAACAGAACCCACAAGTTCCCCAGTGTTCTTTTTGCCAGCGGGGATTTGCCCCTCGGCACTCTTCCATTTGGCAATTTGTGACAATTTTTGCCCGGTGTTTTTATTCTTGTGGAATCACAAAAGCGGACCTTAGCTAAAGCAAGTGAGAGCTGCAGAGCTTTTGTGACCTCCTAGATGACTTGTGACACTCTTGAAAAAATGTTGGATCTCAACCACTCCTTGGAAACTTCACTATCGCTCCATGTTTTCTTCATTTGTAAATAATAGCTCACTGTGGTTCTCTGGAGCCCCAAAGCCTTAAAAAATAATTGTAACTAAGATTCTTTTTTTACACTTTTCTTTTCTTTAAAATCAAATAAAAACATTTTGTTTTATGCATTTTTTTGTATTTATTAAAAGTGTTTCTTCAATTCTCACACCTATTTCCTATTTCCTTAGATCTTTATAGTCATAAATGTATTTACTTATTTATAGATTAAATGTTCTTTTTATTTAGTTTATTTACTTTGTTTGATCATCTTTACTTTGCGTTTCTGTTGATCCGTTTTGTACCTCCAGAAAGTACATTGCTGAAGTTCGCTGCCTTAAAAATTTCTCATATATACCTATATATATATATATATATATATATATATATATATATATATATATATATATATATATATATATATATATATATATATATATATATACTTTTTTAAAGTTAATTCATATGTAAGATTTAATGATTTGTGTTAGCATTTATCTCCACAAGTCATTACAATACTTAATTCAAAAGAAAAAAAGTGATGAAATGCAGTGGTTTAATGGTTTTACTGTTATGCAGTTGAAGTACAGGGTGAAAGGTTGGGTTGGGTGTCATGGGGCAGGTCAGCCTTTATCAGATTGACACTTGTCTTAGTGGCCTTGTAGCTCACCTGGCAATGAAGTTTATTATATTCAAAGTAAACAAATGTGGTAATTTGGGGGTTTTGTAGATTAACTGGAAGGTTAGGAAATCTCCCTAATTTTGCCATATATATATATATATATAGTTTAATCCTTAACTGATAAAACATCTTGTGTTAATACTCAATGTTTGTTGGATCTTGTTAAAAAGAAAATATCACTGAAGTGGGTCTTTAAAACAGACCAAGGGAGCAACAAAAGATTCAACATGTTTGCCATTTCAGAATACTTAACCAACAACAGACAGAAGGGTCAAGTTCCACACCTGTGCCTGAACTCAACAGAGAATAGCCTTGAAGATTTGCAAGGTCCTTATACCTGGAAAGACCCTCAGATGAACTGATTACACTCCTTTCTCTTAGCCTCGTATCTTCCACTACACTCGTTCAAGGACAACTAAGTTTCTATGAGGTCTTCACCTTTAAAAACTATTCATTGTTGCTTCCACTGACATACATAAAGAAATCACAACAACTTTATAGTATTTAACATTGCATTTGGGAAATCTCAGGACTACAGTGTGTCAGAATGTGGAATGTATGCATGTGTATGTTACATGTATGTATACTTGGATTGTTTTATTACAATTATGGTAGTCTTGAGATTGAATCTGTTCTACGGAGACCTCAGAGGTTTGTTAGAGAACATCAGGGAACAAATCGCATGTTTGGAGCGGCAACAGTAAAAGAACAGCTACATTCTTGGGGGAAAAAAAATCTTGTTAGAAGCTATGAAAAACTTCAAACCGAGGTGGAGGTTCATTCTTTCAGCAGTATAGTAACTCCAAACATACAGCCAGAGTTAGAATGGAATTATTTAGATGTGTAAAAATATGTTTGAGACCTAAACCTGAAATTCTATAGAAATATTTGAAAGTACATGTTCATAGAATCTCTTCTTCAAATTTGATTGAGTTATTTTAGAAAGAAAAACTGGAAAAACTAGAAAGAAAAATACTAGTCTCTAGATGCGCAGAGCTGACAGAGATATATTCTGAAAGACATGCAACTGTAATTATAGGAAATAGTGGTTCTACAAAGTATCAACTTAAGGGTTTCATCCTTAAAAGAACTTTGAAAACCATGTCTCATTTTTCTTCCACTTCACAATTCTGCACTACTTTGTGAAGGTCTATCACATCAGTAAAACAAATTTTGGTTTGAGGCTTCCATATAATGAAATGCAAAAAAATTAAGGGGTGTGAATATTTTTGAATAGGACTGTAGATGAGCAAATGGGGTAAAATGAGTCACCTTCAAGATAACGTTGTTTTCTGGTGCATCCATGGATTTGTCAAACCTTCATTCTGTGTACATTACTGAGACCTGGCTGAGCCAGCACTATTTACTGAAATCAAAGATATTCATTATAATGAGCTATTTGCTGTTATGTTGCACAATTGCTTATTTCTTTTCTACATATCTGTTTTCAGCTATCATAAACTATTTCTATGTTTTAAGATAAAGTGCCTTTTGCCGCATTGTGTTTTCACACCTCAATGACATTGAAAAATAATTAACTATAGCCTGGTTCATGCCCCCTGGACAAGCCCCATTTGATCCCCTTTTGTCATTTGTGTTTGTCTTTTGGTGATCTGTAGGGCCCTGCATGGCTGGCCAGTGTTTGCCAAAAGTTAGGATCGTTCTTCCTTTACAACACATGACTTAATATGTCACCTAGTATTGATGAGGGTAGGAATTTCTTTAAAGGTCACCCTCCATCAGTAGTCTCAAAAGAAGATAAAATGGTTTTGTGATTATATTGCATTACTGTAAGTTCATATTTTCACGTTTGAACCAAGTATAGCCCTGAAATTTTAAATTCTTCATAAGATGTATCCATAGATGCTTTTCCCTCCATGGTTGTTTAAAGAATCTCTCCTCCCCACTGTCATTTCACAGAAAAAGTATAGAAAAATGACATCATCAGTATATACTTTAATAATAAACTAGCATTTCAGCTTGAATGCTCATTTCTATGTTTCTGTTTTGTTGCTACTTTAACTTCAGCTTCCTGGTTACTTCATGGCAAGTTGTTCAGCTTTAGATGAGTGCATGGATGCACTTGTTTATGTGTGGGGGGGGGGGGGGGGGCCGTTGATTTAGGTGGTGCCGACATGGAGACAGCATATATAAACCTTCCAGAAGATGGTTTAAACAGTTCCTCCAACTGCCCTGTGTTCCCCTGCAGCGAGGAAGCATCAACCATGGACTCAAGGAGATGGATGCTGGCTTTATGCTTTTTCTCCGCTTCAGGTAAAAGTGCCTTTATGCATTTATATATATTTATTCAATCATTCAAGCTCTTGTAAGTGTATCTGAGATTTCTGTTTGTTTTATTAGTTCTTCCCCAGTTAAGTTATTTGTCCACTTCCAATATCAGTTCTTTTTTTCTTGTTCTTTTTTTTTTACTTTTTAAAGGTTTTCTGCAATTGTATCAAGTAAATTCATTTATTTAATTAGATTTTGCCGTTAATATGTTTTCCCTTAAATCATCTTTTTCTATTTTTTTTAGGTTTTTCTATTTTCACCATATTAATAAGAGTATTATGCAAAAAAATAATGTTAATCTAGAAGAATAAGACCACGATAAATCTCAAATCTGTACATTCTTCTTGTCTTGGAAAAAACTGGAACCACTGATCCATAATCAGTCTAATGCCATGTCCATAAAAGATTGATTAATCCTAGATTAAATGAATTAACATTATTGCTATTTTTATTATTATTATTATGAACAATGTATAAATAATGTTTACTGCCATCTCCACTCATTGAGTATTTTTCTTGCAGTTTTTAGAGCAGGTGAATCTGTGGGAACAACTGAGTCTCTGAAGTGTAAGTATTATTTTATAAGTCCGTGTAAGGTTTATCATTGTCTTATTGCTTTTTGTGAAGCCCGATGCCACATGTGATTGAAAATGTACCAGTATTATTTGCTTTATAACTAAATGTGCAACTATGTAGTAGCCACTGACCCCACCTACTGTGATCAGATACTTGCAAGACATACGGCAGCGGGGTCGTCCAGGCTTTCAGAGGTTTTCTACCTTTCTACGTTCGCTCCAACTGTCCATTCACCTTTGCCCGCTTCACCCATAACCGGGTTGAGTGTGACATCACCATACGGCGAGGCCAAAATGGTTTGCTGAATCTAATCGAGATCATCATCAACAAGGTCAAGACCGTTGTGCAGAATGGAACCATCCTAGTAGAGAAGAAAAGGTTTGACCCCGTGTTCTACCCAGATTTTGCTTTGTTATTGGGAACTTTTTTAACTTGAAGTATAGTCAAAGATTTTCTAGTGCTTTCTTGGTTTTTGTTTAAAAGCTACAGCATCCTTCATATTTGTAAGTACTGGTAAAATATCTTAAATTTTAGGTTCATTTAACCACAGCAAATGTCTCCAAAAACTTACTTTCTCTGTCAGTATGTGTGGAAGAAAACTTTATTATTTTAGTTATGATAATAATATGATTGCAAAAGCTTAATGTATTAGTTATGATACCAAAAAAAGATAAAACCACACAATTTTCAGCATTAACAGTTTAGTTAATAAAAACATATTTATTTTATGTTTGGTTTTAATGGTTCAAAGAAAGTTAGAATTTTAAAGAAAATAAAAATGATATTTATTTTATAGAAATTGTTAATAATTTTTTAATTGACATTTTTGGAGAAAGTAGTTGTTGCTTAATGTAGGATTCTTTTCATCTTTGAACTAAAGGTTCATTTTTTTTTAGGGGGGGGGGGGGGGGGGAGTGTGAAAATGTGCAACAGAAATAAAAGAATGAATTTATTTTGCGACTTTTTCCACATCTTTACCGACAGTGGGTTTACTAACAGCGGTACAAAAACAAATGCAGAACACGTTTTACTTAATCACACCAAATCATCAGTCCCTATGGTTAGTCACTTTACCATAATAAAGCAGTAAAATCAACATCAATCCACATTGATATCAACATAATTAGACATTGAAAGAGTCTTAAGTCACCTTTAGGACTATTTTTACATTTGCACATTAAAACACACTCAAAGCATTCCTCATCTTGGAAAGTAGAGAGACCCATAGGGGATAATATGGCTGTGATGACTTAATTGACCCACTGGATGGGTAAATGGGTCAGTGACTTTAGAAACATTTAAACTAAGAATGACCCAGCGGCAGATTATGACCTTGAAATTACCCATCTCTTAGTTAAAGTTGAAGGAAAAGGTCTACAAGGAACCAATAAAGGGGAAATCCTCTGGCTTGTTAGAGCATTTAGCCATGGGTGTATGAGTTTGTACAAGGAACCCCTACTACTTGTGACATAAGAGTTGGTAGATTATTACCTTTGACCGGTAATTATCATTTGTTGGTCTTCGAGTTTGAGTTGAGGGCATCATGCTCTCCAAGGTCACTTTTGGATGTGTAATCTTTGACAAGAATACATTTATAATCTTTTGGAAAAAAAATCAAAGTTAGGTCTATACTGACACCTCTGATCTTTATGGTTTCTTTGGTTGACAGGGTTTCCCTACCATACGACCACACTTATCAGCACATATTTCAGTACGGCATCTACACCAGACTGAGGAGCTCATTACTCCCTCTGTCTGTCACCTGGCACACTGCAGCTGGAGAAGTCGACAGTGTTTGGGTGAGAAGACTTGCAAACTCATATGGACACAGATGGACACACGTACACAACTTTGCATATTTAGTCATTACTTATTTCATACAAACTAATTCAAGAGACTGAAGCAGTTTCTTAAGTTGCTTAAGAACTCTCCTCAGCAGCAATAGTGTGAAGCAATCATCTGTGAGGTCTTATCAGTCACCTATTGGGGGAATTTTAGACCACTTTACAATGTTGGTTCAGTTCTATCAGTTTTCACTTATTGACAGCTCTCTTAAGCGCCCCCTCAGACAAAATCTGAGTTGGTTTGAGGCTTGAACTTTGACTGGACCATTGCAACAACTTGACACTTTCTTTTAAGGCCATCCTGTTGTAAATCTACCTAATGGTTGCACCTTCTACATTGGGCTTGGTTGACTTAAGAGTCAACTTAGTGAGCCCAAGGCGGTGAGGTGTTGGGTTTAAATAGCAGGACCAAATCATGAACCCCCCCTCCGTGCTTGACAGTTGGTGCATTAGTCTTTTCTCAAAAAATAAATATTTGTATGGCAATTACATAATTATAAAAATGTCCTCTTTTAATTGAATTTATGTATCTTTTAAGTTTGCTTTGCAACAACAGTAGCTTCTTCAAGACTGGAGATGTCCTTTCTAATTGTAATATTGTTGACCTTTGCGCTACGCTGCATCTGCACTTTGATAATTCCTTTAGGACAAGTAGTGATAAGGAAGACTGAGTCTTTTACTTTTATATCTAAGTTTACATTGACCAGTTTTATGAATAATTAAAGGTCCTTAAACCCTAATATGTAACACTGATGCATAACATTCAGATCTTCTATCACACACTCTCTAAATCTCTTTGTGATTTATTATGAAGGTTGAGCTAGACCAAGAGCTGAGCTCCGACCTGACTGGACTTTGTGCAATACAAAACTCAGGTATGGTATCACAATGAATGTCGTAGTACTTGTTATACTATTGCTTAGATAACATACTAAGTAATTACGAACATGTTATTTTGATGCTTTCAAATCCTTACAACGGCTTTCAAATTAATGCGTCTGCTGTCCGATACTATTGACTTAAATCCGTCAAAAGTGTGGTGCATTTAATAAATGTATTTAAAATGTCCACTACTTCATATACCTGGATTCCTCATGGTATCGATCTGACAAGGGCTTCCGAATTATCATTCCTCAGGTATTTTGATCTGTTCTGAAATAATAGTACTATTCAATTACAGAAGGTGTGTCAGTAGGCCATTTATGATGTAAATCTCCGCATCCCAAATGTGCTCTATTGCATTGAGATCTGTTGACCATAAAGGCCACTGGAGTACAGTGAACTAATTGTCATGTTCAAGAAACCAGCTTCACATGAGTCAAGCTGTATGACATGCTGGAAGTAGCCATCAGAAGATGTTCAGTCTGGTCATAAAGGGATGGATATAACCATTAATAATACTGAGGTTGGCTATGTTTTTTAAACAATGCTTAATTAGGTTGAAGTGTTACTTAAATTTTCTCTCTCTGACATTTCTGAGGCCTAGTTTAAGTGTCAGGAGCCATCTTCATCATGTCTAGATAAACCAAGCAATTCGTAGATTTACTATTTCTGTTAACAATCAACTGGACAGTTGTAACTTGTAAATTGGCTATTTTTTATAAGTCTTGATAATTATTTCCCACCAGTTAAATGAAATCTAACACTTCAACAACTAAAATCATAACAGGTTATAGGTTTGTTTTGGCTCAATTTGATGCAAAATAACTGAATTACTGTTGCTTAAATATAACAAAAATATAATCGCAGTGATAAATGTGCTACAGACTTATAAGAGTATAAAGCTTGATTGATTAATGAAATCCAGTTTTCCTGAACTATAACACTGGATACAAATAGGAAAAAACTAGTGTTGATTTTGATTAAAGTGGAAGATGATTTTACATTTCGATGTTTATTCACTATCCTAAGAATGTACTATTTCATCCAAGTGGGCAACATTCAGGAGCTGGTGAGAAAGTGTTTGATTTCTGACATCACCTGTCACCTGCAGGACCTTCTTCCTCGTTTCAACCCGGTAAGACGTCTAATATGTTCAATTTCTCCGCTGCAAAGAGTTAGAACTGTGGTGTCCTTTACCTTTTGAGAATAATCTGACATTTGTGCTTTTGTATGAAAAATAGCTGTTTAATATTTAAACTTGCAAATCGGTTGAATAGAGCTAAGGGTTACCTATGTTCCTTCAGAAGCTGATTTGGTTCCTCTGGTCACATTTCGCAGCTATGCAGACAGTTCTTCTCACACACGCTAGATTGTCTGACATTCGCAGCAGCTCACTACATCAGCCTCTGTGACGAGAACATCTACACCCACGAAAGCAGCAGCGAGATCAGATGTGCTTTCTTCAAAGAGATTGCCCTGCTGTGTGGAAAAAACAGTCATATTTGGGACTCATGGAGAACCATAGCAAACTGTGGTGGGTGACCTTTCCATCAATACATCTGAAATGATCCAAATTATGCTCGTAAGTTTGATCATCCCCTGATGCATCTGTGTGCTTTGGTGGGTGACTGTAGCTCCACCAACGTGTCCTGGAGACCTGATTTACATTGAGGAGGGTTCTCCCTTTGTGCCCAGCTGCTCAAACCCCGACCCCAGGTTATCTAGCGTGGAGACCACCGGCTCCTGTGTCTGTCCTGCAGGTGAGAACCATCAGTCTGAAGGATTCGGCATATCATCGTCCACGTTTGTCATTCAGTTGCTGTTCGTTGTCTTGACTTTTAAAGGTTTTACAAATGTGATTGCAGATGAGGTGCTGAATGATCACGCTGTTGTATACCAGTGTGTGGGTCTCTCCAGTTGTCCCTGTGTGTTTATTGATCAGATCTACTCTCCTGGACACATTCGCACCACCGCGTGTCAAACATGGTGAGTGGGCAGCCAATCTGGACACTATGAAGCATTGGTACTAACAGAATCATCTGAATTTAGTCATTTTCTAGTCTCAGTCAGACCTATTTGTAAGTAAAAGTTGATTTGTAGCCTATAAGAAAGTACCAAGTATCAGAGGGAGAGAGAATATATTTATCATAATTATACTGTGCTATTTTGAGTATACATGGTGCTCATAAATACCTGAAACTGCCCTTTTAACACTGCATATACTTGACAGTTAGGCAAAATGGCTGTGGCTCAATGAGTAGGGTAGAGTTCTTGCAATCGGAGGGTTGGAGGTTCAGTTCCTGCTTTTCTCCTGTCACATGTACATGTACTCCTGGGGAACGTACTTTCCTAAAAAGCCTACTGATTTGTGTATCAAACTGAGTGTGTTTGTAAATGTGGCTCTAGTGTAAAGAACTTGGAAGGCTTAGAATGACTGGAAAAGCTCTATATTAATTACTGGAAAGCCATTTGTTTAGTGACATTGGCTTCAAGACATCTGTCCTAGTCCTGTGCAGTGCTCAGGTGTGATTTTGACCCATTCTGTCACAGACTTGTTTAGAATCTTGAAGGTTCTGGGGGACTCTGCTGTTCAATTCGTTTGACTGAAATTCAACTGGATTAAGCTCAAGTGATTTTTTAAGGTCATTGTAGCTGCTTCATTTTCTTTCCCTGAATCTACATGCTAATTTCCGTGATTATGTGTTTAGGATCATTGTCCTGTCTGAAAATTCACAATATTTATTTTCTTCAGATTCATATCAACAATGTCTCAGTCCATTTCTCAATGTCTTGTTTTTCTAGTTATATAGAGTTTATTAGCTGAAAATCAGCCCCAGGCAACAATGTTTCCACTTCAAAAAATTACTGTTAGTATGGTGTTTTGAGGTTGTCGTGCAGCATTATTGAAAGACTTCAGTTTTGGTCTCATCTTAATTGACTATACTGTCCCAGTACTTTATTGCCTTGTCCTGATTTGCAGCAAATGTGAATGAAGCATCGACATGGTTTTTGTTCCGCAGTGGAGTCTTGTGCAGTTATTGCAAACTCAGCAGTACCTGCTAATTCCAGGTCTTTGCAAAGCGTTTTGAGAGGGGGCCTTGACTCTTGGACAACTCTCGTGATCATTTGGCTTGGAATGGTTTGTTGTAATTCTTCTTCTGGAGTATGGTCATAGCAGCGCTTGTAGAAACAAGTAGAACTAGGTAGGTGCTAACAAAACATAGCTTTCTTTGCAGTTGTGCGATAGTGAAAGAGAAACATATCTGAATCCAAATCTTGTTGTTCCTGTTTATGTGTTAGGTATCCTGCACATTGCAGCACATCTCGCTGTAAGTCATTTAGAAAAGTAGCAGGTGGGATTTATTTTGAGTAGTATTAGTGCTAACTTTCACCTCAACAGTGTGGATACTGTGGATAGAATGTGTACTCCCTACTGGTAACCAGTGTAACTTATTTTGTTTTGATACATTTGGCTTTACATTCTTACAATCTCTCAAATACATCACAGAAGCATGTCCTAAATATTTCCTTTTCAATACAAAAGACATGCGATGCAGTAAAACCCAAAATGTATTGCCAAATGACGAAGAAAACACCACTGAAATATAACTAAGCAAGCAGTTCCACCCATCAGCTATGATTATGGAATGAAAAACTCTAAATTAAAAAAGAATCTGTGTACATCTTCTTAATTAAATTTAAAATTTCTGGACTCAGTCAGTGTAACAATGGGAGGTGGCAATGCTCTGAAAACTCCTGCCCTGCCAGATGTCTCATTGAAGGACAGTTCGTGACAACATATGATGGCAAACAATATGCAGTTCCTGGTAAATGCACATATATGGCATCACAGGTAGTTGCCCTTCCTGACTCTCCTCAATTTTCAGTGTTGTTAGCTGAAGAAGCTGACAGCCTAAACCTCTCTGACTCCTCTGCAGGGCGTTAACTGGTCTATTAGAATTGAGTTTTTGACAGCAGAAGCATCTTTAAAAGCTGTACACGTACAGCTTTCCCAGGTATGGACACTGTGAAACAACTGTCTTTAGAAATATGCTTAAAAAAGTCAATGTTACATTGTAAAGCATCTTTAGTTATACAATAAATGTTGTATCTAAATTTTCAGGAAATTTATACATTCACTCTAAGCAAAGTTAAAGTTGGAGACCGAGAGATTACTGAACTCTACCAGTCTGGTAAGACAAATGAGAACTGACTTTGTCATCCAGAGTAATTAGTTGATCTAGCAATGACATTTCCTGCTAATCTCTGTCATCTCCCAGATCTAGTACTCATTTTCTGGCAGTCCTCAATGTACGTTGAAGTTTATACAACTCTTGGTTTGAAGCTCCAAGTCCAGCTCTTCCCTGAAATCCACCTGTCCATCACACCTCCAGCAGAGTTTACTGGTCTGATCTCAGGTTGGGAGCAAACACACTCCGTGGAAAAATGGCATTTGTCTTACCAGCTAAGGTTCCATAAATATCTAAAATACATTAAAAAAAGAAAACAGTGAGTTATGTCATTTGCATGATCACCCGAAGTGGTTTTGTAGTTAAAGTCAGGCTTTCTTTCAGGCCTTTGCGGCAACAGAAACAATGATACCACAGACGACTTCAAAACCAGCAGCGGGATCATTGAGAGCTCTGCCAAGCTTTTCGCCCTGTCCTGGAGTTTGGGAGATTGTTCAGAGAACATTCCTAACCCCTGCATCAACACTGATAATGGTAACAATTGCTCACATAAACTTGAACATGAATCGAATTCCTGATATGTGATCTGTCCACCTTGTTTCAATAACTCGTGCCAACAAACGATTTCTCACAGAGGACATACAAGAAACAAACAAACAAAAAAACAGGTTATGAATCTGCTTTTAGATTTTGAACATGAAAATATAATAATTTCAATCCCTTCATTAACAAAATCTTGCAAGTATGACCTGAATGAATTGGTTCTGATTACAACAACTATTATATTTAGCCAAATCATCACCTCCATTCAAAATGTGGAGAAGCTGTAAACAATCAAAAAATGTCCAGGTTTTAATTCACTCTACTAATATTGTTATGTTTTGCTCATGGAGCCCAGTCACTACCTCAGGTACTTCAAAGCAGACATACAGCCCAGTCAGAGCTTTTGTGCTTTTACTAGTCTATAAATCATTGAATGGCTTAGCACCAAAGTATTTTGAAGACTTGTTGCCACTATATCAACCCCCCAGACCACTATTCAACATCCCTAGAATTAGAACCAAACATGGAGAAGCTGCTATCAGTTTCTATGCTCCCCTTATCTGGAACAAACTTCCAGACCACTGTAAAGCTGCTGAAACACTGAGTTCCTTTAAATCAAGGCTAAAAACCCATCTGTTTAGAGCTGCCTTTGAGTTAGTGATTAATAATAGCTGGGATGTCCTTTGTTTTAACGTGTCATATGTTATGTGTCTCTAATGCAGAGGTGGAAAGAGTACTAAAATATTCAACTCAAGTGAAAGTACTACTACTATGATTAACTTTTACTCAAGTACAAGTAAAAGGACCAATCTAAAAATGTACTCAAGTAAAAGTAAAAAGTAGCTTATTTAAAATGTACTCAGAGTAAAAGTTACTTTTACTGTTTTACTTTTTTGACAGCTGTAAGACCTGACTAGTGCAAGAAAGACAATGGGACATACATCTCAAAGTAGTTGCTTTTTCATAAAATAGGCCTAACTTTTTTTTAAGTGCAATTGCAGATTAACTACAAATGTATAAATAAAAATGGGTGAACTAACAATCACAAGTGCTGTGACTTTCCTCAAATGAACCAACGAAGACCAAACTGTCAGGTGCCATCACAATTTGTAAGACAAAATAATGCCATCCATCCATCCATCCATCCATCCATTTTCTTCCGTTTATCCGGGGTCGGGTCGCGGGGGCAGCAGCCTAAGGAAAGAGACCCAGACTTCCCTCTCCCCAGCCACTTGTTCCAGCTCCTCGGGAGGAACCCAAGGCGCTCCCAGGCCAGCCGAGAAACATAGTCCCTCTAGCGTGTCCTGGGCCTTCCCCTGGGCCTCCTCCCGGTGAGACGTGCCTGAAACACCTCACCAGGGAGGCGTCCAGGAGGCATCCTGACCCGATGCCCGAGCCACCTCAACTGACTCCTCTCGATGTGGAGAAGCAGCGGCTCTAGTCTGAGCCCCCTCCGGATGACTGAGCTTCTCACCCTATCTCTAAGGGAGAGCCCAGACACTCTGCGGAGGAAACTCATTTAAGCCGCTTGTATCAGTGATCTTGTTCTTTCGGTCACCACCCAGAGTTCGTGACCATAGATGAGGGTAGGAACGTAGATCGACTGGTAAATTGAGAGCTTCGCCTTTCGGCTCAGCTCTCTCTTCACCACGACAGACAGGTAAAGCGCCCGCATAACTGCAGATGCCCCACCAATCCGTCTATCGATCTCCCGCTCCATTTTTCCCTCATTCGTGAACAAGACCCCCAGATACTTAAACTCCTCCACTTGGGGAAGGACCCCATCCCCAACCCGGAGAAGGCACCCCACCCTTTTCCGGCTCAAGACCATGGCCTCGGATTTGGAGGTGCTGATTCTCATCCCAGCCGCTTCACACTCGGCTGCGAACAGCTCCAGCGAAAGCTGTAGATCACGCTCCGATGAAGCCAACAGGACCACGTCATCTGCAAAAAGCAGAGACCCGATCCTGAGGCCACCAAAACGGATCCCCTCAACGCCTTGGCTGCGCCTAGAGATCCTGTCCATAAAAGTTAGGAACAGGATCGGTGACAAAGGGCAACCTTGGCGGAGTCCAACTCTCACTGGAAACAAGCCCGACTTACTGCCGGCAATGCGAACCAAACTCTGGCACTGGTCGTACAGGGACCTAACAGCCCGTATCAAGGGGCCCGGTACCCCATACTCCCGGAGCACCCCCCACAGGGCCCCCCGAGGGACACGGTCGAACGCCTTCTCCAAGTCCACAAAACACATGTAGACCGGTTGGGCGAACTCCCACGCACCCTCCAGGACCCTGCTGAGGGTGTAGAGCTGGTCCAGTGTTCCACGGCCAGGACGAAAACCTGTTAAATAAACTTAAAACTTGCCAAATATACATAGCTGCTTCTAACAAAATTGCTTTCATTTTTTTTTTTTATTGCCCTGCCCTAATGTACTTCTAGATTATAGTTCCGTTTATTTGTGTCCATCCTTAATGTGTTACTGCATGAAAATCGTGTTAATTTTGAGGAGTTGATTTTTAAATTTAGTAGAGTTCATCCTTGAGTAAATCTGGAGGCATGAAATGAGTCTCCATTGCTGCTTTTATTTTATCTCCTAATAATGTAAAGCACCTTGAATTGCCTTGTTGTTGAAAGCCTGCTATACATATAAAGTTGCCTGGCCTTGCCTAGTGCTAGTATCAGGGCTATGTTCTAGTGTTGTTGTCAAAGAAATACAGATGGTGGGCTACTCATCCTTCTGGAATTGCAGCTGTAATTTTATGAAGTTAAAGTATATGGAATGTGAAACTGATGTTGCAGGTTTTGAGCTTTCAGATCTACAAAGAGCACATCAATGGTGTAATTTTTTTTAGCAAGCAATTTTCCATAGCAATTTTTCACGCATGGAAATACGAGAATGTCACACACTGAGTTAAGGTCACTGGATGATTTATTTCTGAAAACTAAAATTCTACCTGACCTGCTCTGAGCAGCAGCATTAATCCTCTCTACAGATTTCCATCTGTGGGCATCTTAGATGACAAAGTGAAATTAGCTTGCCTCATCTCTGTAACAGACAGAAATAGAACCACAGATTGCCGAAATTATTCCCATTTCACTTTGGGTTCATGTTTAACACACTTGATGAAGCTCCATGTTTAGCTTTATCTACAACAGTTACTGGAGCTCTGCAAGGACATATCTGTTTTGTATAAAACAAAAGAAAGTGTACTATACTGCAAACCAGTAAGATAAAAACAACAGATGTTGCAAGCTACGGTAAGCCCTCAAAATAACCCCCTTTACAGCAACTTTCACAACATCGCCTGGAATAAGGTGGACAGGAATCAATAAATTAAACAAATCTGCCACAGATTATATATTACAAGTTGTGGTTTAAGGAGAACAAACCAAATGATTTTGCGGACACATTTCTTTATATTGTTTCATTGTATATGCTTGCAGAAATATTTGCAGATGAAAAGTGCTCTATACTGAATGACCCAAATGGGATATTTGCCAAGTGCCATGCTTACATCCCGACTGATCAGTACCACACAGTAAGAATGTTTTTATTAACTAAATTATTCTTCGAGACGTTCCCAGTGAGTTAATATGCCAACTATGGCTGACGCATTAACAGTGAACATCTTTTATATAACCTTTTACTGCTTCTAGGCTTGCATCCAGAGAACATGTAACTGTGGCAACAATCTGTTGCAATGTTTGTGTGGTTCTTTGGGAAGTTATGCTAAAGCCTGTGCCATTCTGGGTGTTGAGCTTGGGGACTGGAGGAGAGCTGCCAACTGCAGTAAGTAACGGCTTTCACAAACACACGGAATATTTAACAAAACCCACATTTTATGAAACATATGTCTTCAGTTTTTTCACCCTCACATATATTTGGTTACATCCAACACCAGCATAAATTTATTCCAGATATAAGTAGAATCCATGTTTTCTGCTTAACACCACCAACCATTCTGTGTTAAAGCTCTGAAATGTCCCAAGAACCAGGTGTTTTCCTACAACGTCCTGGCTTGTAACAAAACATGCCGTTCCCTGTCCGGCCACGATCCTCGCTGTGAGCTGGAAAACTCTCCAACAGAGGGCTGTGGCTGTCCAGAAGGGACCTATCTGAACCAGGAAGACACCTGCTCCCCAAAGGGGCAATGCATGTGTTACTACAGTGGTGGTATGACACCCCCAGGACCTGTAATTATCGATGGTCAACAGTGGTGAGTTCATGAGAATACTGAAAATGGTCATACATTTGTACCATCAAGAGCAATACCACAACAATGGTAATGGAAATGGACTTAAAAATAAAGATTTTTTGGAGGACACTTGATAATGAATAGGAGTTTTAATTGCAAATCGCTTGACAAATGTAACTATTATCTCAGTTAATGTATTTTTAATGGCACAATATCCACTTTAATGATTAGAAAAAGGGTAGGGGTTGTCACAGGTGGGCGGTCAAGGGATGTTGCACAAGCAGACAACTAAAATACATAACTTATCTGTGAGTTTGACTCGAACAACTTTTCTATTGCTTTCATGCAAGTGCAGTTAACAGGGAGTTGGCGCCCCCTGGTTGTTGCTGAGAATAGTGATATGGTTTAATTCTGTTAAGGCAGTATTTTCAACCCTGCTCCTCAAGGAGCCTCCTCCTTCAGACGTTTCCCTGCAACACACAGCACTTCTGATTTCAATTGATGGCTGATCAACAAGTTTTTGCAGAACTGCACTCATCTGAAGTAGGTGTGTTAAAGCAGGGAAACACTGAGATAAGGTATTGTAGTTTTTCTCTCAAACCTATGTCAACTCAGTGATTATGCTTATGCAGACAAGGTTTTTGTAGCTGACTCCAATATATATAGTGATATTAAATACATTCATGTACATTTAATCAAATATTATTTCTCTTTAAGCCTTTGTGAGGACGGAAAACTCCACTGCTCAAAGGACTGTGGTAAAGAATCATTTATATCACGTTATTTCCAATAAAGTAGAGAGCTGTGATTTAGAATTTTTTTTGGGGAAAAAATGCATTTCTTCATTTATGTGCATTTGACATAAGCACACATATTTTGCATCAGGTTGCAGAAACGGGAAGGTTTGTGTTCACTGCTCTGAGTTTGCAGAGAACACAGCTCAGAAAACCTGCGACGGTCTCAGTAAACCTTTGGTAAGCTTTTTCCCTTCTCTCTTCAAAAACATTCCTTTCTTTCTTCCATTTCTAGAGGAATAAGCAGAAAAGTTAACTTTTGCATGTATGTTTAGGTTTACAACTAAAAGGTTGTATTTCTTATTTCTGTACTGAAAAACAGAATAAACATCCCAGAGGAAGAACAATTACATATTTTTCTCTGGAAACTTTGAGAGGGAAATGTTTGACATTTTATTTCCTTATATGTCGTATACAGGATGCCAATGTGACCTGTGAGAGTGGCTGTTACTGCCCAGCATACCATTATGAGGATCACTTTGGGAGATGCGTCTCCAGAAATAATTGCACCTGTATGTACAGTGGCCAAGTGTTCAGTGCAGGGGAGCTTGTCAAAACCAACTGTAAAACATGGTAATACACCCGCTGCTGCTCCCTCTTCACTGAAGTCCATTTAAACCCAGGAACAACCATGCTGATGTCTTTCTGTCTTTTAGTACCTGCATCGAGGGCCAGTGGAACTGCAAAGATGAGGCATGCTCAGGAAAGTGTGAAGTTTATGGAAATGGACATTACCAGACTTTTGATTCTAAATGGTATCGCTTTGACGGACATTGTCAGTACACACTTTTGGAGGTGAGGCCCTAAACACATAGAGGAGCACTTTAAGATGACTTGTTTATGCTTGCTTGACATTTATCATCTTTATGACTTTGCTTAAGGATTACTGTGGATACAGAAATGGTTCCTTCTCTGTCAGAGTGGAAAGTGTGCCCTGCTGTGATGAAGCACTCACCTGTTCTCGCACCATCATATTGGATCTGGAGGTAGGTTTTTCTTTCTGTGATCAAACACAACAACCACTCCACATTATCTATGGTTTTTTTCTGCTGATTTAACCAATCATTTTGAATATATTAGCAATTTAAAAACATGTTTTATTACTAATGGTTTGCAGGTGAGTATTGAAATGCATGGTCCTCAATCTAGTTTAACAAGCATCTATATTAATACTGTTCCCATTCAGGACAAAGTCAGTCTGACACTAAGTGACATGAAGGTGACCAGACAGCTCCATAGTGGATGGATTCTGGAGCAAGAACCCCTTTACACCACACACACAGTGGGACTCTATATAATAGTCTCAGTGCCAAGCAAAGGTCTAGCTCTCATTTGGGATAAACACACAAGGATCACCATTGAACTCCATCCATACTGGAGGGTGAGTTATTGTGGAAAGTGTGAAAGTGAGTCGTGTATGTTCACCTTTTTATGCTATAGTTTAAAAAACCCTTGGAGTCATGTTAAAGTTGTTCTATCACATGTTAAAAAAAGCCTGTTGGAGTGACTCAGTCATTTCAAACAATCTCTCATCTAGAACAAAGTCTGTGGCCTCTGTGGCAATTTTGACTCCAGTGAGATGAATGACCTACAGATTAGTGGCTCATCCGGTAAATCCCTTTTACCTTGAATTATTTTGCTTTGAAATCTCTTTACACCATTGTTGAAATTCAAAATTATAACTTTGTTTGTAGTGGTGTCAAGTCCACTAGCTTTTGGCAATAGCTGGAAGACCACCACTCCTCCTTGCTCTGATGTGACCACTGAGATATTTCCTTGTGAACGTAACTCCTACTGCTCTGCCTGGGCCCAGCGGCGCTGTATGATACTGAAAGGAGACACATTCAGTGATTGTCACTTAAAGGTTTGACTAGAACATATAAAGCTAATAGTAATGAGTCTACCCAGAGGTTGTAACTTTATTTTGCAAGTCATTAAATACATCACTAAAAGCTTACATTTTTACCTGGATGTTCAATCGCCCTTAGGTGGATCCAGAGCCATACTATCACGCCTGTGTGCAGGAGTCTTGCTCCTGTGAGTTCGAAGGAAAGTTCTTGGGTTACTGCACAGCAGTGGCTGCCTATGCAGAGGCCTGCAGTGATAAAGATGTTTGCATAAACTGGAGGACTCCTGATTTGTGTCGTGAGTTATAATCTGTATATCTATATGAACAATATTACAAACATTCAAAAGAGTTGGTAAATTCAATGCTTGGTGTTATTTATTTTGTAATTACGCACATCATAATATAACATTTTAATAATGCTTTATGTTATACCTTAAAGAAATGTGATATTCCAAAATGCACTATTACATACAATTATTTCTCCATCAGCTGTCTACTGTGACTACTACAATGAGCAAGGCCAGTGTAGGTGGCACTATGAAGCCTGTGGAAGGGTGCTGACCTGTGGCAAAGCCAACTATTTTCAGCACAAGTTGGAAGGTGACAAACAATCTTACTTGTATTTTACTATGCAGTCGTTTTTACACTTTTTAGGGAGTTAGTGCATGCAAACACTTTATTTTTTTAATAATTTAACTAGCCTCTGTAGTTGATACTGTGATAGGAATATGTCAAGGTAATATGAATTAATTGATTAATTACATGTTCGTAAATGCATCTAGGGAATATGTACTGTAGAAGATCATCAGGGTGTTTAAACAGACATCAGTGAGGAGCAGATTTGATTAGGAGGCCCCCTGATTCAGTTCCCTTAACCCCTGCTGTGAGAAGTAATTTGTTAACCTTGGGGGAATAGACATCAAGATGCCGTCGGATGGAGTGAGGTGCATAAGATTGTTTTACTTGATACGAGAAGGTTTTTAAGAATGAGAGGGTGCGGAAGCGTTCGAGCTTTGCCCAGCTCTGCGGCCCTGTATAATGATTCTGACCAATATGCTTAATAAATACAAGAAAACACCTATCGGACTGCAGCTTCATCCTTGTTAAACGCAGGAGATAATTTCTGCCATGACAATGCCTACAGAACTTTCCTCATTATTAAACGATGTGTTCTCCCCCCAAAAAAGGCTGTTACCCAAGATGTCCTAAAGAGACTCCATACTTTGATGAGAATACTGGAAGATGCACTGAATTGAGAAATTGTTCCTGCCTGTTCAATGAAACTATTGTCCCACCTGGAGAAGAAGTTCATATAAATTTTGTTTGGTGGTAAGTTTAAACTTTCATCCATGCAATACATGTTGAGCGTCAAGTGGCACCAACAGCTAAGAAATCATCTTTCAATGACTCAACATTTTTACTCTTCACACAGCACTTGTGAAAATGGAACTTTCGTTTGCCGTGAGTATTAACAAATGTTCACCATGCATAAATTTCACAGCTTTTTGTAATATTACAGTGCCTTTTAAAAGTGTTCATGCTCCCTGAAATTGTCCACATTTAGAGATGTTTCAACCACCCCTTTCAACGTATCTTTATAGGATTTTATGTGGGAGATCAGATGAGCATAATAGTAAGGTGGAAGGAAAATGATTCATGGTTTTCAGAGCTTTTTTACAAATAGAAATTCTGCTCTAACTGGCTTCAGAAGTCACCTCTTTAGTAAATCCATCATATGAAATGGAAAGAATATTGCCACAGCTACAATGGAATGGTTCATTTCAAAGCATTTCCATGTGTTAGAATGACTTTGTCAAAGTTGAGACCTATATTCAAATGGGAATCCATGGAAAGAGTTGAAAGCTGTTGTTCAAAGGCACTAGTGTTTGTTGGTCTATCACATAAATTTATATTAAAATCTTAAACAGTTTAATTGGTAAAAAAAACTTTTCAAGGCACTGTATAGGTTATGTTAAACACGAAATTACCTTTTACAAGGCTTTCTACTGAACTGCTACCTCGATGTCAACAGCTCCTCCAACACCAACAGTAACATCTGAAACAACTGCCACAAGTCTAGCTGAAACTACCATACTTCTCAGAACACCTACAACACTGACTACAACTCCCAGTCTCTTGACAACAACTGAAACATTGCTCAGCAGCACCTCTACGACAGCAACAACAACTTATTTTGGTCCGACACTGACCACAACTACCTCTACACCAACTACAACCTCTTTAAGTACAGAACTGCCCAAAACTTCTTCTACACCAACTTCTTCAAGCTCAACAGTGGGTAGCACTGTTTCTACACCCGCAATTACGACTTCTTCAAGCTCAACAGTGATCCACACTGTTTCTACACCGGAAACTACAACTTCTTCAAGCTCAACAGTGGGGAGCACTGTTTCTACACCGGCAACTACAACTTATTCAAGCTCAACAGTGGGGAGCACTGTTTCTACACCGGCAACTACAACTTATTCAAGCTCAACAGTGGGGAGCACTGTTTCTACACCGGCAACTACAACTTATTCAAGCTCAACAGTGGGGAGCACTGTTTCTACACCGGCAACTACAACTTATTCAAGCTCAACAGTGGGGAGCACTGTTTCTACACCGGCAACTACAACTTCTTCCCCAACAACCTTTACAGAACTGACTACTCTAACGTCCTCAAGTGCACTGACTTCAGTATCTACAGAGAAATCCACGACTGTTGAAATTATAACTGGACCAACAGTACATCCCTCTACAGAAAGTCGTGAGTGCTTTACATTTGTTCCCAAAATTACTATAGTGACACAAGCAACTGTTCTCACTAATGACCTTGTGTTATTTCTGCTCGCTGTTCTCCACAGAGCAGTCAACCATAATAGAGTGTTTATGTAGAGACCTGAAACTGGCAAAAAGCTGGGCTTGTGGTGACACTTGGACAGAGGACTGCTTTGTTAAAAGCTGTGTTGGTGGGAAAATAGAGTTAACCCCAGTGGTTTGTCCACAGCCTGTTATTCCTAAATGCCCAAGGAATCGGCTGATAAAAATCAGGGATGGTTGCTGTGAAACATGGAGGTGTGACTGTGAGTGTTCATGCATTTTTATTTTCCTGTTCTAGGTACATTATTATTCCGTTCCAAATAATTTATTATTTTATGCACATAGCAAATAAATTAACTCATCTTACTTGAACCTCCCCAGGTCGCTGCGAGCTCTACGGAGACCCCCACTACATCTCTTTTAATGGTGTAACCTTTGATTTTCTGGAAGACTGCACCTACATTCTGGTAGAAGAGCAGTCACCACGCTACCATCTGACCATTCTGGTCGACAACTTCTACTGCGTACCAGGACTCCAGGGCTCCTGTGTCAAGGACGTTATTGTAAAATATCAGAACAACACTGCTAAGCTCAGCATCAACTATCCTGCTGTTGTTCAGGTATTTGTTTCAATTTCTGCGCTTTATGGAAATACTGCTTTAACAAAAATATACGCAGACAATCCATTTTGTCATTTTAAATCTAAAACATCTTACAACTCATTATGTAAGACAATATTTTATCAAGTCAGATGGATTGATACTGATGTATCCACCTCAGGCCATTCTGAACAATGAGACTATACAACCACCATATGAAGAAAATGGGATAAGGTTTGAAACCACAAACTACGAAGTGTTCATCTATTTTCCTGAGATCCGTTCATATGTATCTCTCTCTCCGTCTTTCACCCTGGTGGTCAATCTTGCCATGGAGCACTTTGTCAACAACACTCAAGGACAATGTGGTATGTTTTCAACAAGAAGTGATGATTCACAGTTGTAAATAAATTACACTTCCTTCACAATAGTCTGCACCAGATGAATGTAACGTGCCTTTAACTGCACTTTTAATTTCTCACACCTTACTGGTCTGCAGTATCTTCCCTTTGTAACTGTCTAAAATATTTGCTTCCCACACAGATGGTTCTACTACAACTCCACAGCATGATACCACCACCAATATGCTTAATAGCTAGTAGTGTTCTTGGGTTGAACATGCTTTTTTTTTGTCCTGGCCAAATAACTCAGTCTTTAGTTTTTTTTCTTCCAAAGGCAGCTGCAGATTTCTATTAAACTAGAAAGTGTCAGTTTTGCACCAGGGGCTAATTTCTTGGGCCCCATCCTGTTAGGGATAAACATGTTTCACTGTGGACAGTAACACTGGGTCATGGCTTGAGACTCGATGATTCCTGATTGTTTAATAAAATCATAACTGATTTCCTTCAATTTGAGGAGCACAAAGTGGTGCATCTTTTAATGTAAATTGTGTCAGATTTTTTTGTTTTTTGTTTTGAAAAGTTTGGTTTGGTTTGTTCTGAGAATTTGCCAATCCAATGAATCTTGCTGATTTTTTTGGTCTTGGCCTTGTTTTCACACTTAAATGCCTCAGATAATCAACAAATTCTCAGTCTAACTAGTCACAGGCGAGCTATACTACCTGACTTGTAGTTAGGAGACACATGAAAATCTCTGAAACAGAACCTGTCTGACAGTATGAAGAAGCCTTAAAGATCTCAAAAAACAACACACAACATCCCAATTCCCCCCAAAAAATCAATAGCAAATGACAAAAGCCATTGACAGCCATCAGTCAGGAAAAGGTTACAAAGCCATTTCTAAGGCTTTGGGACTCCAGCAAACCATAATGACAGCCATTTTCCACAACTGGAGAAAATAGTTGGGGAAATGCTGAACCTTCCCAGAAGTGGTCAGTCTACCAACGTTACTCCAAGAGCATAGAAACAACTTATCCAGGACGTCAGAAAAGAACCCAGAAGAACATATATGCAGACCTAAGTAGCCTGAAGTGAGTGATCATTAGTTTATAAGTTTAAAAAAGAAAGAGACTGGACAAAAATTACATCCATGGGAGAGTTCAAAATCAAAAATCACTGCTGACCAAAGGATTACAAAGGCAATTTAACTGTGAAAAAAAAACAGAAAAAACATTTGTGGCGGCAAATACATTTTGCCTGCCTTTCTGAACACACACTAAAAAAAGTTGTTTATAAGTATGACTTTATTATTACTTTTGTTTAGATTCTAGGAACTGTTAATAGCAACGGTGGTGTACTCTGTAAATTGCTCACTGAGCTCCACTTTCATCCTCTCTACAGGCGTGTGTGGTGGTGCATCGTGCATCCGCAGAGGAGGACAGATCGAGAACGACACCTGCTGTGATAAGACAGCCTATGACTGGGTGTACTATGACCCTTTGAAGCCGCACTGTTTTTCTGCCCCAGTGAATGTATCTTGTTATGGGCCTACTCCAGAACCCACTGGCCCCCCACCTACCTGTTCTCCAAAGTCCCAATGTCAACTGCTTGAACATCCGTAAGTTCCACACCACATGCATGAATTTGTTCTGTTAGAAAAGTGTGCATGGCTGTAAAATGTCCACAACACATTGGTTTGTGAACTGTAACTACAATATAAAACATCCAAAAATCTGTGTCTCTGCAGAGTGTTTGCTAACTGCAGTAAATATGTGGATTTGAGAATTAAAAAGAAGAACTGTGAGTTTGATTCATGCGCCATCCTAAATGCTTCTTGCTCTTCGTTGGAACAAGCCGCTAGGGAATGTAGACATGCTGGTTTCTGTATTAACTGGAGAGAACTGACCAATGGAAGTTGTGGTGAGCACTTTATACTTTTCTGTCCAATGATAGATAGATATATACTTTATTTATCCCCAAAAAGGGGAAATTCACTAATGCTTAGCAAAGCTGGCAAAACAAATTCATATTTTTAGATTTAATGTGTGATTAGTTTACTTTTAATCCATACTTGAACTAAGGTCATTGCCATTTGTTGTGTTTCAGATGTGAAATGTCCCGAAGGGTTGATTTATGATGAATGCAGAGATAAAAAAGATGACTACTGCATTGGAGGGTTTGACAACTTTCTCTTTAAGCAAATACAGCAGAATACAATAAAATACAGAAGGAAAAATAAGTACTGAACACAAACATTTTTCTCAGTGAATATCTTCACAATTAGCTTCATGACACTGAATTCACACGAGATGTGAGTGATAACATAAGTAATCAAAACGGAGAGAATAATAAAAACAAAGTGGCCCATAGGTTATGTTAAGCATAATAGAGTGAAACTGCATGACATACTTCAAAATATCTTCTGTATGGAGAAACTATTTGTGTGCAATGCTGATTGATTGGTTATTCAAGCAGCTGTGTTCTCTTTGTCTGAAACCAACCAAACTATGTTTGGAATTGCTCAAGCGTTCCTCAGCATATTTATATCTCCCCCTTTCCTTCATTCACATGAACTCTGCCAGTGCCATAGGCTGAAAAAAACATCCCCAGACCCTTATTCCACTTGCAAACCTGTTATTCAGGTGTTTAGGGGATTGATGTGCAGTACCATTTTTCCTCTAAACATGATGCATACATTGACATTCAAAGAGTTCAATTTTGGTTTCAGACTATATTCTTCAAGAATTGTATTGACTTTAACTAGCTTCATCTTATTTTCTTCTTCATCAGTGGAGTCTACTGCTGTGAATATATGGAAAAAACGGAATCCCCTTATTGAAAGTTTTTCTAAAGTCCTCCCCAAGTGGTTCATGGTGGTTGGACAAGTTTAGTTTTTGCTCTGAGCATCTGGTCTTGACCACCTAATGGTAAAATAATACAGATTATGACCTCAACAATATTCACCGGAGCATTAAGAAGCACTTCCATTGTCAGGATATTTTGCAACAACAAGGTAGCACAGGTCTCGAGAAAACCCTTTACTTTTAACTATCATCGAATGTTTGTTGTGTGATACCTTGGTAATCAAAGCTGAAACACTTGTGTAGGCCGACAGTATCCTATTACTTTGTACTGATAGGAAGAAAGCGGAATGATTTCAGCTGTTTTCTTGGCTTTATATGCTTTATGGTACCTCCTCATCTGTTTAACACTTATGTAATATTCCATTGTATTAGTCATCATTTATGCAAACATTTGTTATGATTACTTTCTGTTTGTGGATAACTTGGGCCTTTGCAGATATATTATGTGAATTGGATGTCAACATCCTCCCTCCAGCCCTGGCTAGGATTACATTTACTGAGAAAAACATTGTCATGTTCAATGCTCATTGCTAAAACCAAGGTTATAAATGCCTGTCAAGAATTTTTCCATCTCTTGCTCTTCTGTTTAGAGTCCTTAGATCAGGGCCCGATCTTGAAAAGACCAGCTCCGGTTGTTTCTGCCCCACAGGACTTATCAGGGCAGGAAGCCACTCAAATATTTGTGTAAAGCAATGCACATGTGAGTACTGTTGTCTAGAAGGGTAATATTAACTTCAACAAGAATTGACTCAGAGTCCTGTTCCAGGAATGACTATATTTCCTCTTTAAACACAGATTGCAAAGGACCACTTGGAGAGCCTAAGCTTGTAAGTGTATTTTCTTTATTATTAGTGCAAGTTATCTGGTCACAGCCAACTTCAGTTAATTTCTGGTAAAATTTTAATTTTTAAACATCTAACTATCTGAAAAGAACTTCTTAGTTAAGAACATATTTCTCTGTTTTTCAGCCTGGGGAGGTGTGGGAGTCTGATTGCCACCTGTGTACATGTAATGATCAGACTTTGACTGAGGAATGTTCTCCAAAACCTATTTTGCCAAAGCCCGTCTGCTCCCCAAATGCCACCTTGATAAACACCACTTGTTGTGGTGATCCAATATGTGGTAAGAACTGGCAATTAACTGACATCTAAAGAGGGATTTTTTTTAGGTTCTTGGTCCCCAGATCTCCAGGGCTTTGGGTGCTTTTCATTTTTTTCAGTAGTCTGTTACAGTCATAATAACAGCAAATGTCAGACATTTCACCTAATGCTATAAGCTAGAAAACTCCTTTGTTTTCACATATTTTAATTAGTAAAAATATCTAGCTTCTAATATATTACGTCTGTCCTCTCTGAGAAATGCATTTTAGTCAAGGTACATTTTTTATTTAAATGTGTTTCTTCACTGCGCTGTGACACATGCTTGCTTCACCACTCTTTTTCTCCTATCGCCGCTGGGCTTGGTCTTTGAACCTCTTCTATTTTTTTTTTTTTATCTGGCACATTCACCTGCTAATTAAAAATGACAGTAAAAATAACTTCTTCAGCAGTTACTTTAAAACATGTGCAAAGAAACCGGAGTGTCATGATTCAAGATTAGATGAGTCTTTCCCTACCACTTTGCAGCTTTCTCCAGAGTATCCTTGCACTGACCAAGTTCTTGGTATAGCCAGGCCATGACAAATAGATTGTCCAGGTTGCAAGACAATTTCCAGGTGGCTTGGTTTTTGTTTTTGGTGCTAACTACTGTTAACAATGAAGGCCAATTACAATATTAGCTACTCATCTCTATTTTATGCGTTCAAACACAAAATTAGCATGTTCACAAATAGATATTTTTTAAATCTATTGGATGCACTCCCTAGAGTACCTCTGTGCTTGTCACAGGGCAAACATGAATTAAAATGAAGAATTAAATTGTATCATTTTGAGAGAATGACTCTCAGAACTTCTACTTTTCTAAGTTTCTGTAGAAGCCAGCTGTGCAGCAGTGCTGCTGCTAGCTTGCGTGTAGAAGTTAACAGTGGGTATTATATTTTATTTATGTATTTATCGATAATACAGCTAAGAGCAAAATGTTCCTGCTGCTTGTACAAAGTTGTAGTTGATATAAAGTTTTGTACTCCCCCTCTTGTGGTGGCTGCCTCCTACAGTACTTCAAACTCCGAAAGTTATTTAGTGGTGAACAGTTTGCCTTGACAGTAAAACTTATAACTAGGGATGTCCGATATTATCGGCCTAAAGTCATTATCGGTCGATATTGGCATTAAAATGTAATATCGGAAATTATCGTTATCGGTTTTTATTTTTTAATAAGATGACTTTTTCACACCATACACATATTATATATCAAACTCTACAGCTACTTCTTCTCTCTCTCAAAATGTCCAAATATGACAGATTTTAGGTTTAGTTTTTGAGATATTATTTATTTTTTATTTTTGTTTCAGTTGTTTCCACAACTTATAACATCCCTACTTATAACTAAACATCTTGCAGGACAAAACTGGTTGTAGATAGAATGCCATCCCATTATACATCAATCAACATTATAAACCTAAATGCAAGTTGTATAAAACTTCAGTATAGTGGCATTGAGAACATGTTCTCCCATGGTCTTATGCTTTCACACATCTTTATTGATTCCTCATCTGTTGCTTTATTTTACAGTTGACAAGACCTGCAGCTATCATGGAGCCACATACAATGTATGGTATTTTATAAAATGAGGTCATCATAATTGGCCCCTTTATTGTCTAGATTGTCATTTGTATTTCTTTTTTTGTATACGTAGTTGGGAGACACATGGAACGATGCGACTGATTCCTGCATGTCATTTATCTGCACTGCAGAGGGCATTCAGAGTAAATCAAGAGTCTGTCCCACAGAAACTTGCCCTGAGGTACAGCTAACGTCTTTATGACTTTCTTTCAACAGTGGCTGTTTTTTTTTTTTTTTGCCGCTTTTGCATAAAGGCCAATTTGGAGGAATGCACCCTTAATAGAAATCCTATCTACTACCCCAGCTCCTCCAGAGATATCATTGCCCTCATGGCTGCTTCTTTGATTATTGCCCTCCCCTGCCCAGCTCTCTGCAGCAGGGTGGTTTTGACAGAAGCCATTGTCTTTTTTGCTTTAAAATACAGAACCACTTCTAAAGCCAGTTTGGTGCACTGGATGTTTTTAGAATACGAATTCAGACCACAAAACATTTATTAACCCGACAAAGACGGGAAAAGAAAAGAAAAGGAAAGGAATCACTTTTAAAGCTACTGTGAAGAATAACTTTCTAAAGGGAAGACCCAGCTATATGTTTAAAAGAAAGGGTAAACTAGACAGCTAATGATGAATTGTCATGGATTTGCTCACCAGGGTAACAGGATTTCGAATGACCAAGGCTGCTGCTTCAACTGTGAGTCAAGTAACAATACAAATCTAAATTTGACCCACTGGATAAAGCTTCTATTTGGTACCAGTTTAAACCTTAATTTCTGAGTAATATCAAGTTTCTTTGTTTTCCATTTGTCTTTTTCAACTCCAGGTAACCAGACCTGTGCACCCACGCTGTCCAAAATAAACATCACCATTGACGAGTGCTCCACCGTCATTAAAGTACCTGTGTGTGAGGGCCACTGTCGGTCCGAACCCCGGTGAGAAGAAACCAGGTTTTAACTGTTCAAAAGCATCCGATGTCACACAGCGCGTTAACCTTTCCCTCCCGTCGGCGTGTGTTCAACAGGGTATTGGTGCACACTTACCTGCAGGTCAAACAGGACAACAGATGCTGCCAGGAGGAGAGCTCAGAGTACAGAGCTCTGGATGTGGAATGCTCCGACCTCACTACCAGAAGATATAACTACAAGCATGTGACCAGCTGTGAGTGCAGAGCTTGTGGTTCACACTGAGGAGCAACCACAATCAACATCTTTACACATATGATTCTATTATGCTTAAAATTAACAGATGATTGGGGGAAATGGTTCTCTTTTTACTGAAAGGGATTTATTTACCATCAGATTTCTGAATAATCTACTAATCACAAAAAGTGCGTAAGATCCCTTGTCTTCCCATAATAGTGTTCCACAAATCCTGCGTCTTTCTTTTACCACTTCTTTAATATTCTATTAGCACATGATTATAAGCAACTATTGTGTCATTTTGATTTTAAGTTTCAACAGGAAGTTCAGATTCCACCCTAATATTCCCTTGCAACCGTTTTTGTTGTTGTTGTTTTTACACTTTCTTTTAAACATTTCATCATTTATTCTTGAGGTAATAATTCTGAAATTTGTGTTCATTTTCTATGTTACATTCAACAATGCATACTGTGTTGTTTAAGTTGAAACATTTCCTAAGCACAAAGAATAAATATATATGAAAGTATGTACCTCATATGACTCATCTTGATCTATGTTTAACAAATATAACAATGAAGGATACACCTCCATGGGCTCTATGGTTTTTAGGCTTCTTTCTTTGTCTTTTTACAAGTATGTTCAATTTGTCACCACAAGATTGATATGTTTAACATCTGTGGTTATAGGATGAAAGATTGAAAACACTTCTGTGCAAAGGTTGTAAAGGGCTCCTTTCTATGGCTGGTGCTATAGAGGAGCAGGAAATGGTTCCACGTAAAATCCTATTTGAAAGTGAGATAGCACCCTCTAGTGGCTGTGACGAAAATACTATTATTTCAGCAAGACAATGCAAAACTGAATTTCCTTCTTTATATCTGCCTCTGGAGTGGTGAAGTTTTTCTTGTGACAAACTCTGCTACTTTGACTCAAAGTTCACTAACAAAAATGTATAATTAGTGTTCCTGTTCCTATGGTAATATTGTTTTTGAAGTCATGCTATCTGGCAGTTGAGAAATGACGTTTAAAAGAACTAACACAGAGAAAAATGATGAGAAATGATGAGAAAACTAATAAAAGATAGAAACAACCCAAAAACAATGGGACAGAACTGTAAATATCTGAGGGGAGTTTTCACAAGAAGTGAAAATATTGAAGGAAGATAGAACCAAAAATCACTAAACTATAATCCTAAAGCAAAACATAACAGATGCTAACACAGACAAATAAACTAACATGATAAGGTAAACTGAATAAGGAAATGAAATAAATGAAACTCAAAACACAAACACCTAAGGAACCTAACACAAACAAGATAGAATGAGCACCCAAGTCGAAACTTCCACAATAGTTAGGACAGTGGTCACGAATGACTGCAAGTAAAGAAAAAAAATCTCCACTGTTAGAGAACTACACAATTATTTCTACATGCCACTTTGCTAGTTTGCTACCTCTACTGGTGCTTTGACTGGATCTCTCTGCTTTGGTGAGATCAGACTGAGTTTGAGCAAACTGGACTTGCCAGGAAATAAAGGATGCTGGTGGAACTGTATAATGCTGTGGGCCAATTTGTCTTCTAAAGGTCCTGGGAATCTTTTCTGACCACAAGCCAATGTGAATTCCAATGAAAAATACAACATTTAAAATGTAATCTGCTGGACTTTGCCAGACATCGAAAACTGGTCATTACTGGGCCCTTCAGCAGGATAATGATCCCAAACATCCAGCTAATTCAATCGGAGAGCTTCATCAGACTGTAGATTAATCACTGCCCATGGCCATTCCAGTCCCCAGTCCTAAATCCTATGGAAATGATATGATGTGATCTGAAGAGAAGAGAGCATAAGAGAGGACCAACAGCAATTTAATGAGATTATGTAAGGACAAAAGGTCAAAGATCCCACTCTGCTACAAGCTTGTATAATGTTTCAGAAGAAGGTCAGCTGGTTCCCTATTGACAAAAGGGAGGTGGGTCAAAAACAATGCCACTGTTTTTAATCTTTTATAAAATCACTCATGGTGTTCTGAACAATTGCGCAATAATTAGAAGTTAGAGTCTGAATGTCTGTGTGCGAGATCATGCAACTGCAAAAAAACATGAATTTCTATCTCTTTAAGCATGTCTACCAGGGATGCTAATAAGTCAAAAGAGTCCTGTTTATTACATAATCTCTCCTATATTTTAAAGAGATTTAGATTTATTGTAGATAGATTTATTTTCACTTTCTTTTGTTTTTCACATTTCATATTTACCTGACATGTATTGTTGGTTTTCATGGTTTAATTTGTTTGATTAAAGTGAAGCTTTTACTGACATATTAGGTACAATTTAAAGAAGCATGTTTGCAGTACAGTAGATACAGTGCTGTGGAACACATTTAATCAGATTTAGCTTTTGGGACACATCCCAAAAATGTAAAGCAATTTTCAAATCAGTAAACGATATTTTGATTAAAATCTAAAAATACATATATTTGCAAATGATTATTTCATCTATTCAGCAAAAAAAAAATCTATCCCAACCACCCTGTGTGGAAAATATAATAACACTCAATTGGTTCAGTCTAACTGGCCCTACCAAGGCCTAATTACTCCCTGATCATAGAATCAAAAAGTCACTTGAATAGAACTCTATTCAAGTGACTTTTTGATTCACTTGAATCAGGGGTACCCTTCTGACAACAATCTGAAAGATAGCCTAAAAGATTCAATACAGGCACAGGTTTTTCCAAAAGCCTTGGTACTCCAGCAATCCACAGTGAGAGTCATTATCCCTGAATGGAAATAAATTCAAACACGGATGAAGCTTCCTTGGAGTGGCTGGCCTACCAAAAGTACTTCAATACTGCATCAAGGACCAGCAAGGTGACGTTTTGGAGTGTGTGTGCCATGTTACAACTGGCATAAAACTAAGCCAGCATTTCATAAAAATAACATAATACCAACTGTGAAACATAGTGGCAGTTGTATGATGATTTGGGGATTCTTTGGACCTGGAGCACTTGTTATATATGATTGAACCAGGACTCCAGCTAAAACAACCCTGAAGATGAATGTTCGGCCATTAGTTCTTGTCCTTAAGCTCAAGAGCACATTTGGTTCATGCGGATTTGCAATTTGAAGGCTTAAAACAGTTACGTGGGACAACAAAACAAGAAGAAATCTGCAAGGGCAAAGATGCTTTTTGATATCACAGCTTTTTTCATCATTAGTTTTTTTCATCTAAACAAACAAAACAAAAAAGAAATGATGGAGAATGTGGGAAACAAGCGTCTACTCCCAGAGGATCTAAAGCATTTAGGAAGTCCTTACATTAAAATCAGTTCAAGAAACAGACACGCCATTTATTGTGAGCTGTAACTGAATGAGCCTCCAGTGTATAACCACTGTGAAACAAAAGTGATAAGGTGGGTGATGGGATGTGCTGTACCGGGGCATTCGAGAGAAATCCATTGTTCACGGCTATCAATGGTACAGGAAGACTTTGATCAGGCCTTGGATGTAAACACCGGGCTTTGCAAGAACTGAAATTCTCCCGGAGAGGAAAGCATTTCACTCTTTGAAACAGGCAAACTAACAGAAACAGCTAGCTTGTACTACAATAAACTTTGGCCAGCGTCGTGCTGCTGCTGTTTGTTGTGTCTCCAAAAAGGATGGCTGCTGGAGAGGCCTGTGATGTTTCACAGAGGAAGATGTGTGCGACTGTGAACGTCTGTGTGCGTTTGGACTTGGAGAAGCAGTGATTCCTACGCCTGCTGTTCAGACAGGCAGCCTATTTGGTTATGTTTGTGTCTGGGGCATGTGTCAGGTTGCGGGACAGCTGGATGGCTTTTTATTGTCATGATGTACAAGATCAACATGCGTGCCTGAGTTACTGATTACTTGTGATATCATTTAGTGATAAGACCTGGGCTTTAAAGCACAAAGTCCTTCGAATTACAGTGATCTATTAGCTTGGATCCTTCCTACTGGGCCATCAGAGCTTCACAGGTAAAGACTTACTGGTTTTCAATTTTTTCACAAATTTCTTCATTAGCGTGCACTGACACAATTGCCATTTTATGTAAACAGCTAATGTTAATGTAAATAGTGTAAAATGAAGTTAAACTGCTTTTTGAAAAAGTCTTTTTTAAATGGTCATATTTTTTGCTTTGAATATCATTTGAAAAAAAAGTCTCCTTCAAGAGAATCCTAAACTTCTATATTTTTTCAAAGGTCAAGAGTTGTATAACATTATATGTTAATGTTTAATTAATCTTTTTTTTAAAGAAACGTAATATACTTTGATCCAAAATCTTGTGTTCCAAAGTTTGCTGTTTCTTTTTCAGGGCTTTCTGTGTTGTCCTTTCTCCTTTTCTGTCACAAGTTGAGCCCATAGCAGCGTCATGAGCCTTGAATCCAAAAAAACACGTGAGGCATGTTGTTCCAAGCTCAAGGTTAGTCAAATTGCTTCTCTAACGATATATTGGAGTTACATTTTGGGTAAACAGTTCATGTGCAAACCGTTTCAAATGGTTTTTCCACTTATATATATAAGGCTGATGTAGATGAGAGGATGGGTATGTAGTGTGGACTTGTGGATGAAATTCTGCTAGGTACACATTTGCAACAATTTGAGCATCACAGATCCTTGCACAACGTCTTACTGTGAATCTAAATGTATTATTAAGCTTGGTGCCAAAAGTAAAGCAGATAAGGCAATATTATTTGATGATAAAACAACAACTGAACGTTTTATTTAAAAGTTTATGTGTACTGCACAGACTGATTAAAGTACATTTTCCGTCTGTGAAAAGTGCAATTTTATATATGAATAATGAATTCTTCTGTAACCTTTTAAAGCTAGCAATAGTAAATTAAATAGTTTAAAATTTTAAACGGATGGATGGATGGATGGATGGATGGAAACAAACTTTCTATAGATGCTTCTGACAATAAATCTTAAATATCAATATTGTTACACTATTATTTTAAAGGTTGTACCACACATTGAACATTTACAATGGATGCAAATGATCATAGATGAAAATATGTTTCTTCCAATATTTTAAAGCATAATCGAAGTGAGACATATTGCAGTTTTTTTTTTTTTTGATAATTGAAATACAAATTAAATGAAGAAGCCTACTTAAAAACAGGTAATGTACTGACCCACAAAATCTACCTGTACACCTAAACTGCAATTAATGTACACATTTTGACTGCAGGTTTTTAAAATAAAACGTTTGACAATATTGAAGATAGTATTAACTGTATTATTTTATTTTTTAAAAATTGACATGCTCTAACCATTCCAAAAACAGGGACTTCTCAAAACAGGTCTGCTTCTCAGAAGCTGAACTTGTCATCTCTAGTACTTAGACCCTCCATGTGATGGCGCAAGACATGCCTACGATTTGATGTAGCATTTTTTAAAGAAGGTCTCAGAAATATGTGAATAAAACCAGGGGTGTCAAAAGTATTTACATTCATTACTCAAGTAGAAGTATTGATACGAAGTATTTTGTAAAAGTTAATGTATCAAGTCAAGTTTTTTTACTTAAGTAAAAGTAAAAAAGGACTGGTTTCAAAACTAGTATAAAAGAAAAAGTAATGTAAGTAAAAAAATAAAAAAAATGCAATTAAGCACTAAAGCTTAACCTGCACCACAGCCCTATCACACCGACCCACAGATCACATTTTCCCTAAAGGCCATAATGTTATATAAAAACGTTAATATTAAAAGATTTTGGGATACACTAGACTACCTGTTTCAACCATATATATGTCCATTGAAAATGAATGCATTTTAGTGCAATACATATACATTAAAGAACCACATCTGGACTACTAAGCATTAATGCACGTTTCATGGAGTGGAAGTTATGATGACTAGCTGCCTACTATATAACTATTGTAATGGTGCATTTGCTAGAGTGTATGCCACAGCCATCTTTGAACTCTGCAACATATGTCTGCTACATGCGGGCTGGACTATGAAGTGAATTGTGTCAGGTGCAATCAGAGGTCTGCTACACCAAAAAACAAAACAAAAAAATTTCATTTTTAAGACATCAGGTGTGTCTTACACACACACAGTTTATTCATGCATTTATTTTTGTTAGATCCCCTCATTGCAACAGAAAGATATTGACTCAAGATAGACCAATATCTAGACAGTTTTCTTTCCCTCCTTTATACACCCACCAGGTGTATAAAATATGTACTGGTAGTATTTATATTTAATATATTCTAACCATATAATAATATGATCATAAACCAATATAATTCAGGGATGTGAATTGCTATCTGTCAAAATGATGGATGACCTTAAGATTGTTTTGCCACTGTTCTAAAAAAAACGGACAAATAAGAAAAGTATTCGGTTAAAGTGACCCCAGTACGCAGTTTTTTGTCTTTGTTTTTTTTTATATATATTGTATAACAAGCCAAAATGAAAAAGGAATAACAATAAGAAAATTTTTAAAATGTTTTTAAAATATTTTTTAAATGTAAGAAGTTAAGTACAGATAATTGTGTAAAAATGTAAGGAGTAGAAATAAAAAGTAGGCCAACCTATAATATATGTTCAAATTAAGTATGAATACCCCAAATTTCTTCTTAAGTGTGGTCTTGACACCTTTGAATAGAACAATATACTTTTGGAATTATAGAGTAAATTCACAGACACCAAAAAGAGAACTTTTTGTCACTCAGTACTTACTCATTTAGCTAACATTCAATTTCCCATTTAGTTTTTGGAAAACATTAGCTTTATCTGATACTTGCTTGCCAACTAAATGTTTAAAACAGAATTTTGTGAACATATTTATAAACATCCTTTTGAAGACATAGGATTAAACTAGGGCAAATGTGTATATCTACACAAAATAACAATAGCTTTTTTGCATACTGCCCAGTGGACTAACACAAAAAAGTTTACACACCATTTTTTATACTTTTAGTTGGCATATTTTGAGTTTCAACCACAAAAACAGAAAGAATAGTAGACCTGAAACTTTGAATTTATCCTGTTTTTGAAAAGAAGCAATCATGACACAGATTGGGGACATAGGAGAAGCCTGAGATGAGGATTTTCTTTATTTGAGCAGACATAGTTTGTGAATTTTCAAAATATTGCATAATTCAGCTTTTGCTTTCCGAATGGGCTGCATGTCTGATTTAGGTCATATACCAGAAGTAATTTTGGTGCTAGTTGACACAGAATGTGGGTTAGGTTTTTTTTTACTGTTACAACACTTGCATTAGCACTCCTCATGCTGATTAAAGGATGCAGATTTAAAAGTAACCTAATAATGAGAACATTTTCAGAGCCCAAGTACTCCAGAACCAATCCAAACACCTAATAAATGCAACTTTGGGTACAAGATGTAGTATGTCTGCTAACTAGATATGCAAACTTTAAATGTTTATTACTGAACTGAACAACTTTTGATTTATCTGTTCTTATTTTTGCACAAATAATCCCTTAATAGAAATCTGAAACAGTCTAGTTTTGTGAAAACATCAATAGTAATGTGTCTGTGTTTTTTACATTTTAGGATAACGCCCTAATCATTATATATCTGGTTTTATACAAGCAGGTACTGTTCAAAACAATCTTGAAATAGACCCTGATCTAATCAAGTCTAAATTGATGTGTTGTTTGAAGTTCAATCAAAGACCATTAAATCGTTCAACGCATGCTAAATGTTTAGTGTTGATCTTATCTATAACAAGGGCATATACATGATAGTGAAATTTCAATTCAATTCAATTCAATTCAGTTTATTTATATAGCGCCAATTCACAACAGATGTCATCTCAAGGCACTTAACAAGAAGTCATTTCAATACATTTATACAAACATTCCAATCAGTTAAAAAGTTTCCTATTTAAGGAATCCCAGCAGATTGCGTCAGTCATTGGCATGAGGTTGGGCCCCGTTGATGCAGACTTTCCAACCACAGCAATCCTTCAGCAATCCCTCATACTGAGCAAGCATGTAGCGACGGTGGAGAGGAAAAACTCCCCTTTAACAGGAAGAAACCTCCAACAGAACCAAGCTCAGTAGGAGCGGCCATCTGCCACGACCGTCTGGGGGTTTGAGAAGACAGAGCAGAACACAGAAGGAACAGAAGATCTGATATAAGAGAACTTTCTATGTTAAAGAAAGTAAAAAGTTGATAACAGGACACAGTGGATGTTCAGTTACTGGGAGGATCATCCCAGTCGATGCCCCCCATCCAACAGGGCATTGCAGCCAAGCAGGATACCAGACCAGGTATATCTTCTATGGAGAGAAAAACACTGAGAGAAAACAAAGTTAACAGTCGAAATAACAGAATGTACTGTAATACAACTGGAGAGTAGTAGGAGAAAAGGAAGTAGCAGAGTGAAGAAAATTGGTAAGTCTGTCCTCCAGCAGTCTAAGCCTATAGCAGCATAACTACAGATCTAGCTCAGGATGACCTAAGCCACTCTAACTATAAGCTTGATCAAAAAGGAAAGTTTTAAGCCCGGCCTTAAAAGTAAACAGAGTGTCTGCCTCACGGACTAAAGCTGGGAGCTGGTTCCACAGGAGAGGAGCCTGATAACTAAAAGATCTGCCTCCCATTCTACTTTTAGAAATCCTAGGAACTACAAGTAAACCTGCAGTCTGAGAGCGAAGTGCTCTGTTGGGAACATATGGAACAATTAGATCTCTGATGTATGATGGAGCTTGATTATTAAGGGCTTTGTATGTAAGAAGAAGGATCTTAAATTGTATTCTGGATTTAACAGGGAGCCAATGAAGGGAAGCTAAAACAGGAGAAATGTGATCTCTCTTTTTAATATTCCTCAGAACTCTTGCTGCCGCATTTTGGATAAACTGAAGGCTTTTAATGGCATTTTGTGGACTACCTGATAGTAAAGAATTACAGTAGTCCAGCCTTGAGGTAACAAATGCATGGACTAGTTTCTCAGCATCACTCCTGGACAGGATGTTTCTAATTTTAGCAATATTCCGGAGGTGAAAGAAAGAAATCCTAGAAACCTGTTTAATATGGGATTTAAATGTCAAGTCTTGGTCAAAAATAACGCCGAGGTTCTTTACGTTATTACTGGGGGCCAATTTAATGCCATCCAGATGAAGTGATTGAATAATCAGTTTCTGTTTAAGAACTTCTGGTCCAAAGACAGCAACTTCTGTCTTGTCAGAATTTAAAAGCAAAAAGTTTAGGGTCATCCATGTTTTTATGTCTTCCAGACATGCCTGTAATCTACCTAACTGACTGGGTTCATCAGGATTTATGGATAAATATAGTTGTGTATCATCGGCATAGCTGTGGAAATTTATGTCCTTTAAACATTGAGAAAACAAAAACTTTTATTTATAACAGGAATGAGATATGTTCACTAAGTCATCTGATCAAATCAGTAAGTCTGACCTGAGGAACCCTGAATTATTAACATGTTGGATATGGTCTTGCAGCTGTTCCTGTTCTCCCTGGCATTTATGTATTTTGGCAAAGCTTTTGGTGGAGGATACATGAAGAGCTCCATCACGCAGATTGAAAGGCGTTTCGACATCCCCAGCTCTCTGATAGGGGTCATCGATGGCAGCTTTGAAATGGGTTTGTGCAATTGTTTTTTGTTGAAAATGGACAGCTAAAGGAATGTACTAGCTAAACACTGTAACTGTGCATTTAACTAAAGATTGCCTACTTCCTCCACAGGAAATTTGTTGGTGATCGCCTTTGTGAGCTACTTTGGTGCAAAGCTCCATCGCCCCAGGCTGATTGGTATCGGCTGTTTGATCATGGCCGCTGGATCCTTCATTGTTGCACTTCCGCACTTCTTACAGGGACCGTTAGTATACAGCCTATTTACTGTGCTGCCATTTTTTTTTTGTCTTCCATATGTTATATTTTTGGCTGGTGAGGGAACTGTTCTGTATATTTCACAACAGTAAGCAAAAGTATCCAATTCCTGTCAAACCTTTACACCGTTTGTACACAGAAAATAAATGTATTGGATGTACATACAAACACATAGAAGCACTTTTTTCCCCCATGTTCTCTTTCCTCTAAAATCAATATTAATGTGAGTGGGTGAAACTGAAGTCAAATTTATTGTTCGTGTGCACAAGTTTGGCAAATAAAGCCAATTCTGATGTTGTATCGCAAACTTCAAAGTATTTTATTGGAATTTTATGTGGATAGAGGTAAATACAAATGCACACCATAACTTTCAGATTGATTTTGAAAAAAAATCATGTATTGAAATAAAATACAATGACATTTGTAGCTGTGAACAACCAAAAAGAGACCAAGGTTGAGATTACTTTTGCAAGACACTCTAAGAAGCTTTTAGCAGAGGGAGCGATGTGGTTATAGCCTTCCCTAGAAAAATCTCATTCAGGTTGTTTTTGTCCTCACAGAAATTTTGAATTTGTTAAGTTAATATTTATATCAAATCATAAAGTGAGGGAAAAAACAGAATACCTGATATAATTCTTAATTTTTCTTTCAAGGTATAAATATGAGACGAGTATGTCCCACAACACTCAGGTAAACAGCACTGAAAACATCCTGCCCTGTTTGTCCAACCACAGCCTGACTGAGAAGGACGAGATCCCTGATGTGGCAGCCATGAACGGTAACTTGTAGTTTGGATGTTCATCTACATCCACTTTGGAATTCATCCTAAATCTGCCCAGTTAGTGCTAATTGTTATATTCTATGTTTTTCTTTATCACCAAATCCTGTATAGCACCTTGAATTACAATGTTGCCTTGCCTTGCCTTGCCTTGCCTTGCCTTGCCTTGCCTTGCCTTGCCTTGCCTTGCCTTGCCTTGCCTTGCCTTGCCTTGCCTTGCTTTGCCTTGCCTTGCCTTGCCTATATAAGGTTTAAACTCAGTCTCTTTCTCCCAGCTTGTGAAAAGGCAGTTGGCTCTTCCATGTGGATCTACGTTTTCCTGGGAAACATGCTGCGTGGAATTGGAGAGACTCCCTCCATGCCATTGGGAGTATCCTATCTGGATGACTTTTCTAGACAAGAGAACACTCCTTTCTATTTGGGTATGTCTTATTTTTATTATTTGTAATACGCTGCCTCGTTTAAATAATTTTAGTTCCTGTTTAACCAAAATTTAGCTAATTAATCAAAGACCAACCATCAGTGTCATGGGAACTAGGAGTGTGACGTAAATATTGCCTTCATAAGAACAACATGAAACTTTAACAATATTTTGGGAACAACAAAGAAAACTTTTTTTCATAAAAAAGTAAGGGTTTTAAATATCTGTAGTCGGTGTAAAATAATAAAGTACATATTTGAGTAGTCCATATATTGTTTTAATTTGTTTGCATAATTCTAGTGTAGGGGTTTCCAACTCCAGTCCTCAGGGCTCCAACATGCCTGAATCAAATGGCTTAATTACCTGCTCATCATCTCCGTACTGCTTTGTCAATGTTACCCCCCCCCCCCCCCCCCCAAAGTATCCATCCATCCATCCATCCATCCATCCATCCATCCATCCGTCCATCTCCATTTAATCACAACAGGTCACCAGGGAGCATCTTCTTGTTATTGGGCAAAAAGAAGAGATATTTTTAGGATGGGTCACCAAATAACATCTTGGACTAAAACAGTGCTTAGCAAGTGAAAAAAAAACCTTTGAAATATTAAATTCACAAGAACCAAATAGGAACCATGTGCATTAGAATTATGTTCTTGTACTATTCAAGTGTGTTATATTTATAAAAGTCATTATTATTCACATTGTTTTTTTACATGTTTCTCCCCCTCTTCTTTTTTTATGCTAGCCTGTATTTACACAACTGGAATGTTGGGCCCGATGTTTGGGTTCATGCTTGGCTCCTACCTGGCCAAGACATACGTGGACATTGGATTTGTTGATTTAGGTGAGAGATTTAGAAGAAATAAATTCTTCAAATCAAAGCAGATATACTGTACTTTAAATATATTTGTAACTTAGCACAACATGCCAAGTGGAATTTCAATTATTCTGGGTAGCTTAAATCAACAAAGGTTATCTTTCACTCTGGATTGTGAGTGAAATCATAACTGATAAGTCTGATAAGATTTGAAATATGCTTTTACTCTTTGAACAAGACTCCAATAAAATGGTTAACCTTTGTGACTTTGAACATTTATGGTATGGCTGTTTGGAAAGAGTAAAACCCTGAGTCATGGAGCAAGAGTTGCAGGAGACTGTTGACACAGCAAGAACTGCTCACAATTGCCATGTTTTGAACAATTAACTGTTCCTAAACATTTGGGCCACAAAACTGTTGTTAATGGCTAAAATATCAAAAACAGTTAGATGTTACTGTAATGTTGCTGTGCTCCATTTAGACCAAAAGTTGGAGGTTTAAGGAATGACGTCAGTAATTGGATACATTCACTGTGTTCCAGGTGGCAGTTGGGAAACCTGTGGTATTATGAGATGAAGTGACCATGCTAATTGCTTAAGACAACACAAGTCGAGCATAATCTGTATTCACACTGTATAGCAAGATATTTGCTAAAACACCTTGCACAGTACTGTGTGTGACTGATAAGAGCTGCCATAACTCAAATAAACAGTTTATTATTGTTGCTACTGCTACGTTCTATGCGTGCAGCAGCCATATTGGATTTTTAGGTTGGGGAGAATTTCAAAGTACTAATTGAATTTTCAGCGATTGCTTTAATTTTCTTTTTTTTGACTTGGAACTTTAAAATCTCCAAATTTCTTCAACAAAGGGAACATGATAAAACAGAAACATTCTTCAGGACCCAACAATCATGCTTTTGCTCTCTCCCCAGACAGCATCACCATCACCTACAAAGACTCTCGCTGGGTGGGAGCCTGGTGGCTGGGCTTCATAGTGAATGGCACAGTGATTCTGCTGTCAAGTATCCCATTCTTTTTCCTGCCCAAGTCTTTGCCGAAACAGGGAGAGGAAGACACCAGCAACAAAAGTACAGAGCTAGCGTCTTTTCCTGAACAGGAGAATTTCCTGCCAGATGAAAACCAGGAGGGTGAAGACAAAGAGAAAACAGTCACATTTAAAGAAATGGTTAAAGGTAACTGTGTAAAGGGTGTTTGAATAAGTTAGATATAGGTAAAGTGAGCTGAATTACGGTGTACAGGTCATACCAGATCAATGGCGACTCTCATTTACCCTAATGTTTTGTTGTTTACCAGATTTTTTTCCTTCACTGAAAAGACTCTTCAGGAACAGCATCTTCTCAATGATAATCATCACCAACCTGGTTGCAGTCAATGGCTTTGTTGGCATGATCACCTTCAAACCAAAGTACATGGAGCAGATCTATGGCCAGGCAGCATCCAGAGCTAATTTTCTCATAGGTACACCCTCCCATTTCATGTTTGCTCCAGCTGAAACAATGATGTTGTCAAAGGGAAGTGTTATTGTGTGTGAAAGATCTGACTCAAGAATGTAGGCAATAAATTACCCACTGTGAGATCTTCCTTTTTGCAAGTGTTTGTCAAGTCTAGAAGCTATATTTAGCATTTACTGGAACTATTGCTTAGAGCAGAATTTTCCAATCTAACAAACTATCACCCCCCCCCCCCCCCATTCAGGCATTTTGAACCTACCTGCAGTTGCTCTGGGTTTCATCACTGGTGGTTTTGTCCTGAAGCGTTTTAAACTGGGAGTAGTTGGAGCGGCCAGGGTGTCCATCACTGCATCTCTTGGAGCCTTTTGTATGCTTTGCCTTCAGGGTTTCTTTCACTGCGACAATGCAGAGGTGGCTGGTTTAACTGTTGCATACCAAGGGTGAGTGGGGCACACGTACACACGCAACCCAACTCCTTTTTACTAAATTATAATTTTCAGTCATCGATATTCTCACAATTGTCTCACATGTCTCTTTTGCACCAGTTATCCACAAGTATCCTACAATCATTCGACTATGTTGTTGCCATGTAACATGGGCTGTTCCTGCTCGATGAAGCACTGGGATCCAGTGTGCGCCTATAATGGTATTACATATGCCTCACCCTGCCTGGCTGGCTGCCAAACCTCCACCGGAAAAGGAAAAGCAATGGTGAGTTTTTTTCACAGAAGTTAACACGAGCCAATCTGGAATGATTCTATTCCAACTTTCTTTTTTGTATTTTCATATTTTTCCAATTGTTTTTAGTCTTTTCATTGCATCAAAGAATAGCATTTGTTGGAGTTCAACTTGTAACCAGAGGGTTGCTGGTTCGAGCCCCAGCTCTGTCAGTCTCAGTCGTTGTGTCCTCGGGCAAGAGACTTAACCCTTCTGCCTACTGGTGGTGGTCAGAGGGCCCGGTGGCGCCAGTGTTCGGCAGCCTCGGTTCTGTCAGTGGGCCCCAGGGTAGCTGTGGCTATGTGTGTGAATGAATGGGTGAATGACTGAATGTAGTTTTAAGCACTTTGGGGTCTAGGACTAAATAAAGCGCTGTACAGGCCCTTTACCATTTACCCACTTAATTACACTGTGCAATAATAAATAATAAAAAGACTAAATATGTCACATATTTTCATTAAATATATTAGACAGAATGTTGAACGTTAGCATGTGTAGCACATGTGCAATCAAACATGCTAGCAATATATAGATAGCCAGCAACGGGCATGCACACAATGCCTGCAACATTTAGTGAGTGTGACACAGCGCCACCAGAGGTGAGGCACAGCTTAGCACTGCCTCACCAAGCTCTTCCTCGATGTATTTTAACAACCAATCCGTAAATTCTGCAATTTTTACTCAAAAAATTTTGAAGTCAAAGGGATAAGAAATTTGTGGAACAGTCAATTGGATAAATTGATTTTCTCATCAGTCACTCAGTACCATCTTCAAGCAAATTTTTTTGTTCGTTCCTAACTCATTTCCGTATCTAACGTGATGAGCCATTCAGGATATTCAACAAAATCAGCCAGAATACTGAAAGATCATTCTTTTTGACTTATCAACCGGAAGCACAACTTTGTAGGAGGAGAAAAATATTATGTTGGATCTGAAACATTTTATTTTGCCTTTCTTTTTCCAATTTTTTCTCCTCAAAGTTAAATTAAATATCAAAGCTAAAACTGATGCTATAAACCCTTTTTTAACTCTTGAGAAACCGATAACAGTTGATAAAAGTTCAACTTTAATCAGCTTGCATAACACTGTGGGCATTTAACATCCCCCCCAACTCTTCAGCAGAATGTAGAGCATTTAGTTTGCATCTTTGATCTTTATCTTTATTTATATTTATGTTTTTGTTGTTCTTGTTTTTACTTAAATCATTAGAAAATTGATGTTAGTCTCATTAAAAATTTAATCAATCTTTGGAATACTATTTTAGAGTGTTTACCAGTATTCATTAATTGAAGTTGTATTATTTTTATTGATGGCAAAGGAATCTTAATCTAGGAGTTATACAAAATCTCAAAGTCACAGTTATATACAATGTATAATAAAAGTTGTTCAATAGGGAAATTATAATTCATCCTTCAGAAATACAAATTTTGATAGATTCTAACATTGATAATGATATAACATATATGTACATTTAAATATTTTAATGTAGTTTATCAGTACTACAGGAGACTGTTTTCAGTGTCTTTTTTTTAAAATTGCAACCAAATAATCCAACTCAGAACCTTTTCTTGTTATTTTTAGGTATTTCACAACTGTACATGCATTCAGACTTCTACGACTCCTGCTGCGAACATGTCAGCTGTGCTGGGCCAGTGCCCCAGGAGGACTGAATGTGACACAAAATTTAACATTTACATGGCTTTGTCTGTGTTGGGAGCCTTCATTTCTGCCTGTGGTGGCACTCCGGGATATATTGTACTGCTGAGGTAAGATTAACCTAAAATACAAATATTTTACATAAAGACTCCTTGGGATTAGATTTTGTCTTTCCAATTTATTCGGGGGGATTCATTTGTGGTGACTAATTATGACAGTAAGCTAAACTTTAAATATAGCTGATGTGAAACAGAATTTATTTTGTCTTGCTATTCCAACAAGGCTACATTTTAATGTTTTATTATTTTATAACTGTCAGAAAAACTTCCCATTTCCAATTTTTGCTTAGTTTTATAGTCATGTTCACTATACTGCCATGCACCTTTAATTTAGGTCCATCCAGCCTGATCTAAAGTCTTTGGCCTTGGGCATGCAGACACTGATTGTGAGAACTCTTGGTAAGCAACAAAATCTAAATTGCAACTCTAGATTACTTTTTCCTGTAATTATTATATTTTTGTCAATTTTTCTCTAAGTATCAGCTGCTGTAACCTTGTTTTACCAGGTGGGATCCCTCCCCCTATATATTTTGGTGCACTGATTGACCAGACATGTTTAAAGTGGGGCACCAAGCAATGTGGAGGACGTGGGGCATGCAGACTTTATGATTCAAATGCGTTTAGGTACAGTAAAAACATACTTTAAACACGCCTTCAATATCTCAAACAATCTAAAGCTTCTCAAATATGTAACTTCATTTTTTAAACATGCTTTACTTTCAGATTGACCTTCTTGGGATTGACTATTGGACTCTACATCCTAGCTAATATGTTGTGGGGAGTTCTCTATGCCAAAATAGTTAAGAGACAGAAGAAGCTAGCGCTGAGAGATCAGGCAAAAGAGAACGTAATGGAGAGTAACAGACTAAGCAAAGAACATGCTAACATCAGCATTGTTAAACACAAAGACGAGACAAACACGGAGAGCACTATTTAGCATGTTGCAAGAAGGCAGAGTTTTGGGACAATGAATATGAACCCTTGTCTTCTGTCCCAAATTGGACCATATTTGGATCAGTTTGGATCAGAGTCTTTATTTTGTGTCCAACATTGGAAATTGGTTGGTATTAGGTCCGAACTCACCGGGAATTAAGGACCACAACCACGAATACCCAAGACTCCATCTAAAAACACTTAAAACTGCCTAATTAAGAGTTCACTAAATATACCTTAAAGCAGCAGTCTGGAGTATTTGAGGGAGAGAGATTTTTTGAATCTGACGTACCAAGGCCCCTCCCAAAACACTCCCCCCTCCCCTCCCCTCCCTCCAGCATCCCTCCTACATGCTTCTCTGTGTTATGTCCAAGATGCTCACAAGTATGAAACTTGACTTTCTGAGGTCATAAATGTGAAGTTGGCATCCTGCATTCTGTGGTTTTACAAATGTAAGTTGGCAAATTTAGCTGCTTTAGCCAGTTTCCTTGATCTATTGTAAAATAGCATAACATTTTCACAGGAAGGTGAACAGACAGCTGAGTCCAGTAAAAACTTGTCAGAAGGACTGATTTGTATGTTTTTCAAACTGAGGAACAAATCCCCAGGAATATGTGAAATATTAATGTGGCACGAAAAACCTTAGGGTTTATTTCCGTAGTTTAATGTTTTGATTTTAGTTGTAGTAATATAGGCTTTAGCTTGCCAAAACCACGGAAAAGGATCTCACTGTCTCCTGGAAATATATAGATTTTTAATTTCACTATCAATGTTGAACGCTTTAAAAGGTTGGTTTCTATATGGTTTATGATTTTTTTCATAACAGAAAATGAATTACCTGTGATACCCATTTTTATGAGCTTACAAAGCTGTGTAAGTATTTTACTTTACACTTTTTTTGTTACATTACTTTATTTTTTGTGTTCAGTCAAAAGGTCATTAACCTAAACAACCTCTAAATTAAGAATAGGTGTTGTTAAGATAGATATGGTTTAAACAATAGACTGCAAGCTTGTGGGTTTGAATTCAAGCTTGAAATGTATACATGTGTATGTGTTTTAGCTGTTAAATGTATCATCCACTAATGTGGACTCCAAAACCACAGTTAGAATTTTACATTTATATACTGGGGTATATATTATTTTCTTTTCTTTTTCTTTTGTAATTTTGTTAATTGTACAGCTGAAATGTAAATGCACTGCTATCACTGTAAATTTTCATTCAATGTTTTCAAGATATCTGAACAGAGAGAGTCCAATTTTTTTTTACCATGGGTGCTAATTTGTCCGTATATGGTTGGTATTGTTAACAGGGGCTACAGTATAAGATCATTCATAGTTGCATGTTATCTAGGTTGACCAACCATCCTCTTTTCCCCAGAAATGTCCACTTTTCATGTGCTCTCCAGGATTTCACAGGTTAATAAAAATGTCCGGGTTTTCATGCTTTTTCAGGGGACCAATAAGCATACTTAAACTGACTGGTGCAATGCATGGAATACGACAGCTTTTCTCTCATCTGATGTCCTCCCCAAGCTGCTGCCTAGTGGATGATTCTGATCTACTCATAGACGGGACGGACAGTGGGGTGTGAGCTGAGCTGCAACACATCGCACTGATTTGCACACTTTTTTATGGATGAATATAGCTGGCATATACTTCTGTGTGTGGCAAAAGTGGCAAAAATCCCGTAGATCACAGGTTACGCAAAAACATTATAATAATTCTGGGCATAGTGAGAGTTAATCTATACATTGACTGAGGAGCATGAAGATGAAAACTAAAGACTGAGAATATACAGTCGTGGCCAAAAGTTTTGAGAATTACATAAATATTGGAAATTGGAAAAGTTGCTGCTTAAGTTTTCATAATAGCAATTTCCATATACTCCAGAATGTTATGAACAGTGATCAGATGAATTGCATAGTTCTTCTTTGCCATGAAAATTCCACTGCATTTCATTGCTGTCATTAAAGGACCTGCTGAGATCATTTCAGTAATCGTCTTGTTAACTCAGGTGAGAATGTTGACGAGCACAAAGCTGGAGATCATTATGTCAGGCTGAGTGGGTTAGAATGGCAGACTTGACATGTTAAAAGGAGGGTGATGCTTAAAATCAGTGTTCTTCCATTGTTAACCATGGTGACCTGCAAAGAAACACGTGCAGCCATCATTGCGTTGCATAAAAATGGCTTCACAGTCAAGGGTATTGTGGCTACTAAAATTGCACCTAAATCAACAATTTATAGGATTATCAAGAACTTCAAGGAAAGAGGTTCAATTCTTGTTAAGAAGGCTTCAGGGCGTCCAAGAAAGTCCAGCAAGCGCCAGGATCGTCTCCTAAAGAGGATTCAGCTGCGGGATCGAAGTGCCACCAGTGCAGAGCTTGCTCAGGAATGGCAGCAGGCAGGTGTGAGCGCATCAGTGAGGCGAAGACTTTTGGAAGATGGCCTGGTGTCAAGAAGGGCAGCAAAGAAACCACTTCTCACCAAAAAATACATCAAGGACAGATTGATCTTCTGCAGAAAGTATGGTGAATGGACTGCTGAGGACTGGGGCAAAGTCATATCCTCCGATGAAGCCTCTTCCGATTGTTTGGGGCATCTGGAAAAAGGCTTGTCCAGAGAAGAAAAGGTGAGCGCTACCATCAGTCCTCTGTCATGCCAACAGTAAAGCATCCTGAGACCATTCATGTGTGGGGTTGCTTCTCATCCAAGGGAGTGGGCTCACTTACAATTTTGCCCAAAACACAGCCATGAATAAAGAATGGTACCAAAACACCCTCCAACAGCAACTTCTTCCAACAATCCAACAACAGTTTGGTGAAGAACAATGCATTTTCCAGAACGATGGAGCACCGTGCCATAAGGCAAAAGTGATAACTAAGTGGCTCGGGGACCAAAACGTTGAAATTTTGGGTCCATGGTCTGGAAACTCCCCAGATCTTAATCCCATTGAGAACTTGTGGTCAGTCCTCAAGAGGCGGGTGGACAAACAAAAACCCACTAATTCTGACAAACTCCAAGAAGTGATTATGAAAGAATGGGTTGCTATCAGTCAGGATTTGGCCCAGAAGTTGATTGAAAGCATGCCCAGTCAAATTGCAGAGGTCCTAAAAAAGAAGGGGCAACACTGCAAATACTGACTCTTTGCATAAATGTCATGTAACTGTCAATAAAAGCCTTTGAAATGTATAAAGTGCTTGTAATTATATTTCAGTACATCACAGAAACAACTGAAACAAAGATCTAAAAGTAGTTTTGCAGCAAACTTTTTGAAAACTAATATTTGTGTTATTCTCAAAACTTTTGGCCACAACTGTAATATGTTTTTGTCTTTTTGATACTGCTGCTCTGTACTTTTATTATTACATTTAAAAGAAAATACTTGATTTCTCAGAATATTATTTCAGGTTTTAGTATAATCTTTGTCCAGTATGACTTGAAAAGTTAACTGTTATTGTTACTGGTAAATTTCCTACATTAGAAGAGTAATTATTAATATGATCAATTATTAATAATTTAAAAAATTCCAGAGATTTTAAAGTCATTTTGTACTTGTACAGGCCCGTCTAAAGTTTGCCAATGACAATCTGAATGATCCAGAAGAGGATTTGGAGAATGACAAGTTGTCAGATGAAACCAAAATAGAACTCTTTGGCATAAATGGCACTCATGAGAAGATCTGCATGGAACAATGGGCCAAAATACCAGCTACAGTGTGTGTAAACCTGGTAAAGACCTACAGGAAAAGTTTGACCTCTGTCATTGCCAACCAAGGTTACATTACAAAGTATTGAGGTAAACTTTTGTTATTGACCAAATACTTATTTTCTGCACCATTATACAAATAAATTATTTAAAAATCAAACAATGTGATTTCCTGGATCTGTTTTTGTACAGTCTATCTCTCACAGTTGAAGTGTACCTATGATGATGTCAATTTTGACCGGCAGAGGCACAATGTTTAAAGGAGAGTCAACAATATAATTAGGTTGAGCTGGCGTTATTGAACATGGCCTGTCACACCAACACCACAGTAGACAACTGGTTGCCTTTCACCCAGGTGAATTAACAGAAGAAACCAAGAGAAGGGGTAATCACAAAAACAATAACAAAATATTAATAGAAAGCAAACACCAAATATAAATGGTATCAATATTCCATGTCTGTTTGTTTTGTTTTTTGTTTTTTAAATCACCAAATCATGTAAAGCACCTTGAATTACCCTGCTGTTGAAAGTGTGCTATACAAATAAAATTGCCTTGCCTTGCCTTGCCTATCAATTGATATTTACATAAATACAAATCATTACACTTAAACAAATCTAAGTTCAATCAACAGAATAAATGAAGTTTAACATCACCCCTCCTCATTTAAGTGGGATGCTCCACAGCTTTAAAGCACCTCCTAGAACATATGTCTCCCTTTTCTCCCCTTCCCTGCTAAGGAGACAATAGAAGGAAGAGGTGATGTTTAAAAAACATTTGAACTGTTAAACTTAATAACTTAAACTATTTAAACACAAATTGACATTTTTTACCTACATTCTTAAACATACTGACATTTTTACCAACATTCTTCTCCACACAGGAAGGTTGGCCAGTGCATCTGCTTCTAAAGAATGGATTTTCCAAATTTCCAAACAAACCAAAATAAAGAACTGAAAGAACAAAACCTTTTGTCTGTAACTCAATAATAAATAAATAAATCATCATAATGAATGGAACCTCTAGTGTTGATTAGAGATGAAAATTACAGACCTCTCTCATCTTCTTAGGTGGGACAACTTGCACAATTTGGTGGCACTGCGCTCCAATACCGGATGCCGTAGCTCTTTTTTTAAGGAAATACAGGAGAGATTCATGCAACTTCTGCTTTTGAATTCCACTATCACATTTATCCATGGCACTTTTAACCCATTCATCTTTTAGCCAGTTGCTTAAACAAACTAACTGTTTAACATTTTCTGAATTTAAAGCTGACCATTTCTTCTGAACAATAGAGGGATTCTTTGTTCATCAACAATGATGCGCAAATGGTGTGACATCGACCCTTCACATAGTTCCAGTTTCAATTATTCTATTCCATTATTATTTGCAGTTATCTTGCAATTGCAGTATTCGTTAGCGATGTTAGCTTATTTGTTAGTCTAGGAGGCTTACCTGATTGCTGCAGATTGTTGAATTTTTAATCATCTGCTCGTTTCAATCGCTTCTTCTGATACCTTGCAACCAAATACGTCTTTTGTTTGCCTTGAAAAGGGAGCGAGTCGATGAAATTCTACAGAACTTGCATGTTGTTTTAATCAAAGGGATTGTGCAACCAACAGCACAACAAGACATGATCACGTCTCTTTCTGCAGACTAAACCCACAGTTGAACAGGGAGAGGCATAGACCAATAATCCCTCTATATGGCCTGCAACTGAGAAGAGACGTTCACATGGAACCACGTGGATATGGTTTGGGTCTGCTATGATGTTTACTTGACAAGTACTGAATGCAGTGCAGGCTGAATTGTGGCATAAACAGGGCGGATCCCTCTGTGCATGTGTCAATGTGTTAATTGTGTTAATTCTACAAATTAGTCAACCTGCGTTAATTTTGACAGCCCTGGAGATATGAACCAGCCCCCCCCGCAACCCTGCTTAGGATGGACAGGAACAGAAAATGGATGGATAGATAGATAGATAGATAGATAGATAGATAGATAGATAGATAGATAGATAGATAGATAGATAGATAGATAGATAGATAGATAGATAGATAGATAGATAGATAGATAGATAGATAGATAGATAGATAGATAGATAGATAGATAGATAGATAGATAGATAGATAGATAGATAGATAGATAGATAGATAGATAGATAGATGGATATATAACTTACTTTCGCCAACTGAAATAGTGCATGAGGTTCAAAGTTCCCTTGTCCATCAAGACCTCATCATGGATGGGCACACACTGTTTATCTTGCAGAACCTCAAATACTTACCAAGCATAACCCTGATAGTGGGTTGGAATAGAAAGAAAGAAAACATTTGGTTTACCTTTTGCAACAAAGAACAGTAAGTGTATCTTATACATATCACAAATATACTATTAACAAAATAGTTTTGTCTTACCCTGTGGAAAACAAGCAATTAGTTTCTTCCTTTAGATGAGGTAGACCAAACAATACCTGGAAGGGGAGCAGTACCTGCCACATCTCAAAGGAAGAACTGCAGGAAGATATCAGTACATCTCCTTCACCGGCAACAGCTTTCTAACACCCAATGTTCATTTTCTACGGTAACAAACTGCTCTGGTTACCAATGGGTATTGGTCGGCTCTAAAGCTTGATTTGCTGATTCTGTCACAGATATTCACCACAGAACCAGGCTGTGCAGAGACCTTTAAAAAAGCCAGGTGCACATAGTTAAAACGGGGCACATAGAGCAACATTTTAAAATGGTTTACAGAAACTTAACTCACACCATCCTGTATAGCAACAGCCGATATTTATCAAGAATCACCACATTATAAATCAACGTCATAAGATGGGGATCATGCAATGCAAGAGTAGCCTATTTTTTATCTGATAAGGTAAAATGTTGCTGTTGAGACGCTGCTGCTGGGCTATGTTGATTGGAGCAAGTTGACACTAAAAAGATCATAGGACAGATGGTAGCTGATTAAACAAGTGTTATACATTATGGAATAATTTAACTTGCTGCTGTGTCTCACTAAATAAACCCTAATATCTGACTGGTTAACCTCTACAGCACCTCAGCTGCAGACAGCTTTAAAGATCAAAACAGTTTAGAAGGCCCAACTCTACTTTTCTACAGCAGTGTTAGCTTCTCTAAGAGATTTAGAGTGCATTCACACCAGCCCTGTTTAGTCTGCTTTAATTGAGCTCTATTCATTTTGCCCAGAAAGTCCAGTTTGTTTGTGGAGTTGTGAATGCGCAATCGAACTCTGATGTGGACCAAAAAAAGCAAACTCTGGTCCTGCTAAAAAACTAGGTCTCTGCTCGGTTGAAGTGAACTCTGGTGCGGCTTGATTGCATATGTGAATGCCAAGTGAGCCAGGACTGCTCCAAAAGGAGGAGACGGATTACAGCACAGGGCATTCCGGGTAAATACAACCAAAACAATTGCGCAACAACAAATCTGCCTCATTCTCTGCTCATGCAGAGCCCATTGCGGCATTTTGACAAAGTCAACAGATCAGTCCTTAAACTGCTAAAATCTGATGCCCCGCATGTTTGTTTACATTTCACGGAACAGGAAATGTCCCTGTGTTCAGTGCTTCTTGTTGCAGCGCCACCACAGGCGAGGAGGTAAACATGTTGCTCAAAAGGAGAGGTTGCTCGAAGAGGTGGCGAATGATAAGTGGAGCTTGAGTGCAAAGCAAAGCAGCTGAGGATGTGGAGGCAGAGGCGTGTCAAAGATGATCATCGGTTAATGGTCATCATGTGACAGATGGCAGTTGTTATTAATAGTTAAATGTTACTGTTGGGGGGCACAGGCAGGCCTCCACTCCCACACACTCTTTAAAACAAAGAAAAGGGCACTTGGGGCATCATGGAGGACAAGGGCCGTTGCCCAAGACAACACCCCCCACCCCCCCACCCCACCCCTGCACATGCCTGTCCAGAATAAGCGTAAAGGTCTTGCAGTAGACTCCCTACATTACCATCTGCATAAACATATGTTGGCTGTCGTTGCTTCTCCAGCCAGTTAACTCCAGAGAAATACAAATGGTGGTGGTCAAAATTTTAAAATGCAGAAAATACTCATCTACTTAAGGCTGTAAAGAACATTCCTCTTGTTTTTTCAGAGAACAAATAATCTATAGAGCAGTTATTTCGATCCTGTTCACCTCTAAGCCATTCTTAGCTAACAGCTCTGCTGCCCAGCCTCCGTCTCCAAACACGCAAACATACAATAAACTTTGGCCAGCTCCCTGCTGCTGCTGGCTGTTTGTTGTGTGTTCAAAAGGATGGCTACTTGGGAGGGCTGTGATGTTTCACAGAGGAGGATGTGCACAACGGCAATTGTCTGCTTGTGTTTGTACTCGGAGAGCCTCTGAACCCTTTACCTACTGCTCGGACAGGGACAGGGACAGTCACAGTTACGTTTGAGTCTGAGGGCACATGTCCATTTTACATCAGAGCTGGATGGCTTTTGTTGACATGATCAACAAGATCAACAGGAGTGCCTGAGTTACTGATTACATGTGATTTTATAATTTGGAGATAAGACTTGTGCTTTAAGCACAGAATCTTGCCAGTTCAACGAGCCATCAGCTAGGATCCTTCATACTAGGATATCACCGGTTTAGGTAAATATACTAACTGCTTTTCCCCATATTTCTTTATTAGGATGTGCTGATATTTTAACATTATGTATGTATTACTCATGTGAATGCAAAGAAATTAACATAAATAGATTTTTCATTTGTATTTTTTAAGTTTTGTTTGACTAAACCCAATGTACAACATATTATAACAATGAAGCAATAAAATTATAGAAGATAATTTGTTAAGATAATAATATCAATGGCATTGAGGAAAAAAATAAATATATTAAAGGTTTGTCTTTTGAGCATCCTATAGAACCAGTTATTTACTTTAATGCCTTCAGAGTAAGGAAATCAAATAATGTATTTTTCACTATGGTTTCATGTCTATTAAACAAGACTATAGAATTAGAAAAAGCTTGTTTTACAGATTTACAAAAAGAAGAAATTCTTGTATTCCTAATTTTGCTGTCTCTTCACAGGTTTTTTTTCTCTTTTTTTCTCTATCTAGTTGAACAAGCAACAACATCATGAGCGTAGAGTCCAAAAAAACACGTGAGGCATGCTGCTCCAAGCTTAAGGTCAGTGTAGTCCTACCTTTCGCCTGTGTTACCATGTTTAAAAAAATGAACAAAAAACAATTTAAAGTTTAAACCTATGCCACAATCAAGACCCTTAAATGAATATTTGATCTGCAATTCAAACATTGATCATATCTATTTCAGTGTAATTGTTAAAGTGCATTATAATAATATCATTTGCAGAGGGGCTGATTTTTAAGATCTAGAATGCATTGTCCCTGTGTTTTTCATTTGTACCACACAAGAGAAATTAAGTAGTTCTATTGGTCAAAATGCTATCAGAGTTTTTCAAACCACATATGTACTACTGTGTGTGTACACAGTCTATTGCATGGTGAACAATAATAACCTGGCCTAAAAGGTTGGGCATTAATTTCCCACGAAAAATGATTTGGTTTTCTGTTATTGGCACCATGTTAAAAGTTGCATAAGCATCTGTAATTATCTAGTTATTCTAGAATTAATGTTTATGTAAATCATCATAAATTATTCTGCCTGGTGCCAGGAGTCAAGCCAATTAGGGCTGTTATTTGAGCTAATGAAAAACCAAGGAGATAGTTTTGTAAACAAATTAAATCATAAATCCCCTCTTTATATTACGTCATCAGGTTGGCTGAGGCCAAATCTGTGCCTTCAGTTCAGGGTCAAGGCAAAGCAAAAATGACTTTTTGTATTTTACCCAGTGACCTAACATGCAATCGGTTTCCTCCTTATTTGGTGTATGTTTAAGAACAAGAAGGAACAGGGTTCCCTTTTTTATGGAGCACAAACGGGGTGTGACTACTTGAAACGAATGGCTTTCATAAAAATGGTCTAAAATTCATAGTTAAAGCATATTTATTGCACCAGGTTTGCATTTCTAACTCTACAATCATGTTCATTTATCTTTGATAAGATCTTAAGTGATGGTAATTTTCTGGATTGAGAGAATAAAATCAAAAGCAACAAATTTACCCAATATTTCTCACCTAATTTAATCAAATCATCACCTGTCGCCTAGCAACCTAGCCTAACAACCTGTTCTGTGTGCTCTTACAGCTATTCCTGGTCTCTTTGGCATTTGTGTATTTTTCCAAAGCTTTTGGTGGATCATACATGAAGAGCTCCATAACCCAGATTGAGAGACGCTTCGACATCCCCAGTTCTATGATTGGGGTCATAGATGGCAGCTTTGAAATGGGTTTGTGAAGTCAAGATGTTCTATTCTTAAAATAGTAAGTAAGTACTGGAACTACTCATTTAATGAATGGTTGTTTACATTTGTTCTTCCCAGGAAACTTGTTGGTGATCGCCTTTGTCAGCTACTTTGGCGCAAAGCTCCATCGTCCCAGACTGATTGGTATCGGCTGTGTGATCATGGCCGCCGGATCCTTCATTGTTGCACTGCCACACTTCTTACAGGGGCCGTTAGTATACAGCCTATTTACTTTTTGTACATCAACCAAAGGCTTTTCAAGAATCTGTAGTACATATTACCAGTAATAAAGCACCTATATAAGTGGAACCAGGGAGTATGAGTTGCTCATAATAGTGGAGCAATTGATAATTTAATCCCACTTTTGCATTGCTTGCTTTACTTATAAACTCAGGTATTACAACACAAAGTATGAGAAAAGGGGTATTTATATATTTGGAAGTCTTGTCCAGAATATCTGACGTTATTCTTATTTTTTTCAGGTATAAATATGAGACAAGTATGTCACACAACACTCAGGTCAACAGCACTGAAAACATCCTGCCCTGTCTGTCCAACCACAACCTGACTGACAAGGATGAGATCCCTGATACTGAAGCCATGAAAGGTAGCTGGTATTTTGTTCGGAAGTTCACCTCCATCCACTTTAGGTTTGACCCTAAATCTACTACAAAGAGTTTAAACCATGGTCTTCTTCTCCTCAGCTTGCGAAAATTCAGTTGGCTCGTCAATGTGGATTTATGTTTTCCTTGGAAATATGCTGCGTGGAATTGGAGAGACTCCTATCATGCCTTTGGGAATATCCTATCTGGATGACTTTTCCAAACACGAGAACACTCCTTTCTATTTGGGTTTGTTGTTCTTACTATGTACGGCATTCTTTGGCTTAGAATTTTACCTAATAGTAGTATATGTTTTAGCTTTCCCATTTTTCTGGGCATTGCTACATCATCATACATCTTCAGTCAACTCTCAGCTTCTACCCACCTTTGTTTTGATAAATTCATGTAGGAGGTTATATGTGGATTTCTTCTGTCGTTAAACATTGAACTGAAATATCAAACATCTTAATGCATCCTTTCTTCCCCTTTTCCTCTTTCTTTGTGCTAGCCTGTATTCATACAACGGGAATCTTAGGCCCTATGTTTGGGTTCATGCTGGGGTCCTTCCTTGCCAAGACCTACGTGGACATTGGATTTGTCGATTTAGGTATGGGACTTTTCATTCAGAGAAAAAAGGAGAAACAGTTGGTCAAACTTAACTGGTTTGCCACTCAACAAAACATGCTTACTGTATTTTGAATAATTCTCGGGAGCTAGGACCCACCTATGTAATTCAAACCATAGCAACATGCTTACTGGTATCTCATCATTTTGGAGCTGTGCAGCTATGGTCTTTTAGTCCCTAAGTTTTTCAGGTTGAAAGATTATAGGATGTTTTGTGCCAACCATGTGCCAGTTCGTGCCTGCGTCGGGGAAGTTTCTTCTCTGATTTCACAACTTAAATTTTGAAGGCAGGGAAAGGCCAGTTTATTTTTTTAGCTTTAACTTTAACTTCTCATATGATAATTGTATGCAATTTCCTCTTGATGTAGTTAAGTTTGGCGTACATCTCCAAAATTAATCAATAATAGCCCATGGCTAAGTGCTTGTTTTAGGAATTTGTTTGTATACATGGGCTAAATAGAAGCCAGTTGGAAGAAAAAATGGCAACATGTTGGTGTGAAATAAAAGCGTGAACCTGCAAAGTGACGAAGTGGCTCAGAGAATAGACTTCAAAATACTCCTACTAGTTTATAACTCATGGAATGGACTTGCACCAAAATATGTTGAAGACCTGTTGTCACAGTACCAAACACCCAGACCACTCAGGTCCTTCAACTATAGCCTACTAAACATCCCTAAACTCTAAACCAAACATGGAGAAGTAGCTTTCAGTTTCTATGCTCCCCTTATCTAGAACAGACTTAATGGTGACTGCAGAGCTGCTGAAACACTGAGCTGCTTTAAATCAAAACTAAAAACTAATCTGTTCAGAATTGCCTTGCCAGAATTCCTTTTTTGTGTATTATGTGCTCTGCGTGTTTCATACTAAATTGCTGCTTTTGATTTCCAACTGTTATATTCTATGTTTGTCTTTATCTCCAAATCATGTAAAGCACCTTTAATTGCCCTGTTGTGGAAAGTGGGCTATACAAATAAAATTGCTTTCCCTTGTCTGTTGATTAGGAAAACATGTCAAAGGCACAAATAAACAGCAATTTTTTACTCCGTTATTGTTGCATTTTACATGGCTACTACATTGAATTTCAATGCTAGAGTGTAACAGAAACCTACAGCTTTCCAAGTGAGAATTTACATCAAAGGGGTTGTTCTTTTTGTTCAGTTTTTGTCTGGAATTTTGGGAAATTCCAACTTCTTCAGACAAAAGGAAAACAACTTTTAAAAAAAACTATTAAACTCTATGACCCAACAGTCACCATTTTCCTTTTCCCCCAGACAGCATCACCATCACCTACAAGGACTCTCGCTGGGTGGGAGCCTGGTGGCTGGGCTTCATCTTGACTGGCGCAGTGATTCTACTATCAAGTATCCCATTCTTTTTCTTGCCCAAGTCTTTGCCTAAACAAGGGGAGGAAGACTCCAGCAACAAAAGTACAGAGCTAGCATCTGGGCCAGAACAGGAAAATTTCCTGCCAGATGAGACTAAGGATGATGAGGAGAAAGAGAAACCAGTCACTTTTAAAGAAATGGCTAAAGGTAACTCAGTGTTTAGATTGCCACAAATGCTATAAGACAAAAAATAATAGGAGATGAGAATAATCTTATTCAATGCATTGTTATTTACCAGATTTCATTCCTTCGCTGAGGAGACTTTTCAGGAACAGCATCTACACAATGATGATTCTCACCTATCTGGTTGTAGTCAACGGCTTCATTGGCATGATCACCTTTAAACCTAAATTCATGGAGCAAATCTATGGCCAGGCAGCATCCAGGGCCATTTTTCTCATAGGTACACTGACCACCCCACCCCACCCCCACTCAACCCAACTTTGCAGCAACTGAAACAATGATGTTGTTAAAGGGAAGTGTGATTTTGTGTGATAAAATCAACTCAAGAATGTAAGCACTTAATAATGGCCCTCTGTGAAATATCCCTTTGTGCAAGTGTTTGTCAAGCCTAGAAGCAATATTTAGCATTTCATGACTGGGTGGTTATCCAACAATATCAACCCTTTGTTTTCAATCCTGGAATTTTAAGGAATGATTCCTCCAGTCTAATAAACCATCCATACATATTACCACTCAGGCATCATGAACCTACCTGCAGTCGCTCTGGGCATCATCACTGGAGGGTTTGTGCTGAAACGTTTCAACCTGGGTGTTGTTGGAGCGGCCAGAGTGTCCATTGCTGCATCTCTTGGATCCTTTTCTTTGCTTGCCCTGCAGAGTTTCTTCCACTGTGACAATGCAGAGGTTGCTGGTTTGACTGTCTCATATCAAGGGTGAGTGGTGCATACACTCAGAAGCACAAGACTTATTTGTAAATTCAATATTTTGACTTAATTTACAATTAATAACATTCTTATAAATATCACATGTCTGCTTTGCTCCAGTTATCAACAAGTATCCTACAATTACTCAAAAATGTTGGCCCCATGCAATATGGGTTGTTCCTGCTCAATGAAGCACTGGGATCCAGTGTGCGCCTATAATGGCATGACATATGCCTCACCCTGCCTAGCTGGCTGCCAAACCTCCACTGGAACAGGAAAAGCAATGGTGAATTGTTGTTTTTTTTCCATTGGTTAACAAAGGACCAAGATCCTTAAATTAGAATATAAAATAGCCACTCACGTGCTTTCATACTAAAGAGTAAAATGCATCATATACTGACTTCTCGTCCTCACCTGTTGTACCGAATGGTTTGCTACACAACAAATACATTTGTAAATGTTTCAAAGAGTTGAACAGTTAGAACAGCCTGTTATTTTCTAGCAATAAGAAATACATCCACATACAGTGATACTAATTTTATTCTGTAGATTTTAAGTTATAGATGTCCAAAATCTGATATTCCTAAAAAAAAAAGCACACATTCAGCTGAAGGTACGAGTAATATACATCATTCTTGTCTTTTTGTTCTTCAGGTGTTTCATAACTGTAGCTGTGTTGGGACCTTCATGACTCCTGCTTCAAATATGTCTGCTGTGCTGGGCCAGTGTCCGAGGAAGAGTGACTGTGACTTTAAATTTAAAATCTACATGGGTTTAACAGTGGTGGGAGCCTTCATTTCTGCCTGTGGGGGGACACCAGGATATATTGTGTTGCTCAGGTAATATTAATTTATGTTAAAAATAATGTTCATAAAGACTCCTTTGAAGAACTGAGCTTCGGTTGTCCTATTTACACCAATCAGGCTAAATACCGATATCGTTGATAGGAGAAGTGAGTAAAATTGGCTATCTCTCCATCATGGTACCTGTTAGTAGGTGGGATACTGCATGCTTGGCAGAAAGTGAAGGTTTTGTCCTAATGGTTTATTTGTTCATGATAAGAGAACCAGAATAAGGATTTATTAAGTTTGATAAGATAAGATTTGTGATGGGTAGATGTTTGGATCCAGAACATTTTCAATTATGCAGTTCTTGTGGGGTGTTTGTGGTCTGTGTGATCAGTATCTATCTAAAGCGGTCAAGAACAGAGTAATGGTATACTACTGACTGAGTCAATAATTTTTTTTCACAACACCTCTGACATAAACTCACAAAGACAATCTACCTCTCAGGTGCTTTTAGCCATTCGAAAATAACAAGTGGAGATGTCCCAAACAGTTGTTTGGTCATACAGACCTTACATCATCACTAAATCACTCCCTTGATCCGCAAAGTTGGATTGCCTCATTACAGTGGAGTTCACTTCTTGACTGCTCAGGGCTGTTTTCTCATCTATTTGGCAATTGGTCATAATGTTAATGTATAATCAGTATATACTTTGGCATTATCTTACAGATGACAATATGCATGAAAAATGGTAATGTCAGTGACAGTAATATAAAAGTTTTGGCAGCTTTGTCTAGCTTTGGCTATGTACAATACTTTTGTGCTTACTTGCCATAAAAACAAATCTCTGTTTGCCTCTGTTCCTGCTTTTGTCCTCTGATATAACATTCAGCTGTGCTACTTTGATTTAGATCCATCCAACCAGATCTAAAGTCTTTGGCCCTGGGTATGCAGACACTGATTGTGAGAACTCTGGGTGAGTACTAGAACTGCAAGTACCAATATTACATAATGACGATGGTGATATTTGAATTGATGAGTGTCCTATTTAACCTTGTTCTCCCAGGTGGCATCCCTCCCCCAATATATTTTGGAGCACTGATTGATCGGACTTGTTTGAAGTGGGGCACGAAGCAATGTGGAGGACGTGGAGCATGTAGACTTTATGATTCGAATGCGTTTAGGTGAAAACAGATTTCGGCCTTGCTAGCTATATCACAAATAATATCATATAAAGTCTGTGAAAGGTGTAATCAATGTTTCTCCAACATACTTTACTTTTAGAATGACTTTCTTGGGATTGATAACTGGACTCTACTTCCTTGCAAATGTGTTGTGGGGATTCCTCTATGTGAAAATTGTCAAGAGACAGAAGAAGCTAGCGCTGAGGAACCAGGCCAAAGACAACAGACTGGAGGGAAACACACTAAGAAATGGAAATGCAAGCATCAGCATTTCTAAAAACAAAGAAGAAGAAAACAAGGAGAGCTCTATTTAACATATTGCAAGAAGACCACATCATTCTGTAAAGAAGACGAATATTTGTGTACTGTGTTCATTTCCAAACTGGACCAAATGTGGTAAGGTACAGTTTCACCACTGTTTGGTCTTCTAGCAGCATACCTCTTTCTTTTTTTCTTTTCCTCAACTTTCTAATCACTGTAAATGTGATTATTGTTTATAAAGTAATAACAGTTGCATGTTTTCTTTAAAGTACATGATCCCAAGTAGAGCAATTAAATTACATCAAAAATATTTGTTCTTTGCCCGAACAGTAGCTTGATTAAGAATCTAAACTCAATTCATTTTTAATGGAGTTCATTTATAAACATTAAATAGTTTAATATAAAAGATTAAAAAGATTTCAAAAATGAAAAGATTACACACTCTTAAAGCTGAAAGGCTCACGTTGAATGTTTTTGTAGCATAATTAAGCTCAATAAAGTTATGAGAATTTAAAAACATCTCATATAGAGTGCAGTGAAAAAAGTATTAGCGCCCTTATAGTTTTCCTCTTTTTCTATTCTTTTGTTCCACATAAATGTTTCAGATCATAACACTAACTGCAGAATTAGATAAAGATAATCTGAGTAAATAAAATAAATCATTGTATTTGATAATGCCATTTGTGCGGTGGAAAAGCTATCCAAACCACCTTGATCCTATGTGGAAAAATTAATCATCCCCTTTGTTAAATCATGAAGTAAATGTCAGATGAAAATAATCTCGCTCTCTACTACACTTCCAACATTTCAACAGTTTGTCAGCTGCTCTACAAGAGAAAACAGGACCTTGGATTTGTTTTATGCAAATGTAAAGGATTCGTACATGTCCAAACCAAGACCTCCTCTGGGACAATCAGATCACAAACTTGTTTTTCTCTGTTCAGAATATAAACCCCTTGTTCAGAGGCAACCTGTGACAAAACGAACTGTGAGAAAATGGTCACAGGAAGCTGAAGAAGCCCTGCAGGGTTGTTTTGTAACCACAGACTGGAATGACTCTTTGCCAAGCACATGGAGAGGACATCAATGCCATGACTGAGTGTGTGACTGACTATATAAACTTCTGTGTGGACAACATCATCCCCACCAGAACAGTGAGATGCTTCCCTTATAACAAACCCTGGATCACCAGTGACCTGAAGGAACTGCTAAACAAGAAAAAAAGAGCCTTCAGGGAGGGAGACAGGGAATTACTGAGGAGTATACAGAAGCAACTTAAGGTCAAGATCAGAGACAGCAAGGAGGCATACAGGAAGAAGCTGGAGAACAAACTACAGAGAAACAATATCAGAGTTGTCTGGTCAGGAATGAGAAAGATCACAGGTTTTAAGGACAGGAAGGATTGGATAGATGGAAGTCTGGACAGAGCCAATGAACTGAACATATTCTTCAACAGGTTCAGTTCAGGAACTAGCTCAGCATCCCCCTCTCCTGTTCCCAGCCAAACAGACATCCCTCTCTCCTCTGATCAACAGCTTTCCTGTTATACCTCGGATGTTTTATCCTTCACCTCAGCCATGGACTCTTCTAATTCCACAAGTTTGACTTCAACCAAGTCAGGAAATGCTGCTACCCCCTTTGCCTCCCCCTCCCACTTGTCTGTCTCCAAAAGTCAGGTGAAGAGGCAGCTGGAGAAACTGAACCGGAACAAGGCTGCAGGTCCAGATGGTGTCAGCCCCAGAGTCCTGAAGGCCTGTGCAGAGCAGCTCTGTGGGATTAAGTCTATTCTCTGAGCTACAGGGAGCCAGTGTAAGGACTTTAGAACTATAGACCCGTTGCCCTGACATCCCACATCATGAAGGTCCTGGAGAGACTCCTGTTGGCACCCCTGAGTAAGCAAACAAGAACGTATCAGGACCCACTGCAGTTTGCTTATCACTGTGGAGTTGGAGTTGAAGATGCCATCATCCACCTACTTCAACCAACCCACTGTCATCTGGACAAAGCAGGCAGCACCGTGAGGATCATGTTCTTTGATTTCTCCAGTGCATTTAACAAAATTCAGCCGGATTTGCTTTGTCAGAAACTCCTGAAGACACAGGTGGAGCCCTCAACAATCGACTGGATCAATGACTACCTGACCAACAGACCACAATTTGTGAGACTGAAGAATTGTGTGTCAAACCAGGTGGTCAGCAGCACAGGAGCACCACAAGGGACCGTACTCTCACCATTCCTTTTCACTCTGTACACCTCAGACTTCCAGTACAAATCAGAGACCTGTGATCTGCAGAAATACTCCGATGACTCTGCAATTGTCGGGTGTATCAGAGATGAACAAGAAGCAGAATACAGAGAGCTGGTGGACTGCTTTGTGACATGGTGTGGAAACAATCGTCTCACCTTGAATGTGAACAAAACAAAGGAGATGATTGTAGATTTCAGAAGAAACAGGGATAAGTCAAACACTGTTTCCATCATGGGAGAAGAAGTGGAGGTGGTTGAGGAGTATAAATACCTCGGAGTTCACTTTGACAACAGACTGGACTGGAGGCGCAACAGTGAAACCGTCTACAAGAAGGGACAGAGCAGACTGTACTTCTTGAGGAAGCTTAGGTCCTTCAAGGTTTGAGGCAAGATGCTGCAGATCTTCTACAAGTCTGTTGTGGAGAGTGTAATCTCTTCAGCCGTCATCTGTTGGGGTAGCAGCATCAGAGCCAGGGATTTAAAAAGGCTAAACAACCTGATAAAGAAGGCTGGTTCTGTTCTTAGGACAACTGTGGAAAATCTGGAGATGATAATGCAAAGAAGGATTCTTCACAAAATCAAAAAAATTATGGACAACCCTGAGCATCCTCTTCATGTGACTGTCATACAACTGTCATACAACAACAGAGCGTCTTCAGTCGGAGGCTTCTTCAGTTTCGCTGCAATACAGACCGCTACAGGAAATCCTTCCTGCCCACAGCCATCATCATCTACAACAACTCCTTAAAGTATTAATTATATGAGCTATACCAACACTTAATTTCCCTCTGGGATCAAAAAAGTATTTTTGAATTGAATTGAATTGAATCTCATGACATCTATCAGTCTGGAAAAAGTAGTATAGCTAATTTTAAGGCTTCAAATCCAGTTGAAATGCTGTGGCATAACCTTAAACAGACCGTTTTGGCCTGAATTAAAACAATTTTACAAATGAGAAAGGACACACATTCTTTCACAGATATGCAGATGTTTCTTCCAGTGTAAGGGGGGGGGACTAACTTTTTCACATAGGTCCAATTTTGTTTGTTTTTACCTTAATAATTGAAATCCTTTTTTGAAAAATACATTTTGTATTCACTCAAGTTATGTTTGACTGAAATTAAATATGTTTGACGATCTGAAACATTTACATGTTTTTAACACACATTTAAGTGGATCCCTGAAATTAGAACCAAACATGGAGAAGCAGTTTTCAGTTTCAAAGCTCTTCTTATCTGGAACAAACTTCCAGACAACTGAAAAGCTGCTGAAACACTGAGTTCCTTTAAATCACAGCAAAAAAAAAAACATCTGTTTAGAGCTGCCTTTGATGAATTGAATAATAATTGGAATGTCATAACAGTAGTATGTTTTTGTGTTCTTTATGTTTCTGATGTTGTGTTTTTTGTTTTAATTTTTGTTTTATTGCTGCTATTTTCCCCTATTCACTCAAAGCACATTGAATTGCTTTGTTGCTGAAAGTGTGCTATACAAATAAATTTGCCTTGCCAATTGCCTTGCCTGAAGAAGGACAAAGAATTAAAAACAAAGGAGATGTGTAATTGGGCAGATACTTTTCACAGAACAGTATTAATGTAAGGGCAAAACATGTATAACATGCAGATACATTTTTAGGGTGTTTTAGCCAGAGGTGTCAAAAGTGTTCACATTCAATACTCAAGTAGAAGTGTAGATACTAGGGTTTAAAAAGACTTCTGTAGAAGTTGAAGTATCAAGTCAAGTTTTTTACTCAAGTAAAAATAAAAAAGTACTTGATTCAAAACTACTTAAAGTGTAAAAGTAATGTATTTTAAAAAATGACATTAAAGAACAAAGCTTAAGCCTGATCTGTTAGTGCTAAGCCCCCTACAGTGCTGGGTTGCAGCAATTATTAAAGGTGTGTTCACAGTATGGTAATGATTTTGACATCAGATACAATTCCAGCAAAAGTAATATCATGATTGTCAGAACCAAGGAGGACAGGAGACAAATTTTTCCTAATTTCTACTTGAGTGATCAGCCTCTGAAGACGTGTAAAGAAATAAAATATCTGGGCCATATCATAACTGATGACATGAGTGACGACAGAGATCTGTATAGACAGTGCTGCAAATTATATGCCTAAGCCAACATGTTGCGGTGAAAATTTAGCATGTGCTCACCTAATGTTAAATGTTTTTTATTTAGATCCTACTATACTCCTATGTACACAGCACATTTGTGGTGCCGATATAGGAACAGTAGCCTCTCTGTAGCCTACAATGATGCCATGAGGCTCCTCCTTCGTGTCCCAAGATGGCACAGTGCTAGTCAGCTTTTTGTGAACTCTGGTGTTCCCACCTGTGGAGCCTTATTAAGGCAATTAATGTTTAAATTCATGTGGAATCATACTGGCACTAACCAGCCCTAAGAAAAGCTGCTACAGATATATGTCTGGTCTTTGGAAACACTGGCATTTTAGTCTTTCATGAATTTTATTGTAAGCTATGTCATTTATTGTATTGTTCTTCTTCCATACTTTTATTTTTTATCTATGGACCAATTGTGTGTCTGAAATAAAGTTATATATATATATATATATATATAAATTAAGAATAGTATCACCAAAAGTCTTACAACCTCAGCACAGACAAGATTGTGCAGACCCCTGTAAATCTCTAATGACCCCCTTGTGGCACACGAACCTCATGTTGGGAACCACTGTTCTAGAGGCTGAACACTGGAGACTGGAACTAAAAGCTCCACTTCAGCCAAAGTTTTGAAATCAGGGAATATTTCTCTGATTCAAGTGATCAGAGCTCGGAAAGACTCTCTGAACCCTGCGCATGCGCTCCTTTTCCACGGCTGGATGGCACAACACCGCGCTCTTTGAAGCGCGTCTTTAACCAGCCGCACCGGTAACAGTCGCGTTCCAAAGCCTATTTGATGATGCTCAGATGGCTTAATGCAAATCTTCTTATTATTGATTTATTGATTCAGTTACTTGTACTCCGCACTTCAACTCAAACCTAAAAATGTCCGCGCGTCTGCACCAAATGGTCAGGGGTGTGAATTTTAATCTGTCAAAATGACAATGGCCTTTGGATTTTCCGTCACCGTTGTAAAAAAAACAACAACGGACTAATATGGAAAATATTCGGTTAACGGGACCGCGTGTGCACAGTAGGCCTACGCAATGGATCGCATACAAGCGGGGTGTCCGAATGGTAGATGTTGAAAATTATTATCAAACCGCTGTCAAATTCTATCCAGTTGGCGCATTTTTAGATCGTTTTTTGTGTGTCTTCTTAATAAAAGACTAAATGAAGCAGGAGTAACGAGGCTATTTTTAAAATGTAAGGAGTAGAAAGTACAGATGATTGCGTGAAAATGTAAGGAGTAGAAGTAAAAAGTATGCCCATAGATAATTACTTAAGTAAAGTATAAATACCCAAAATTTCTACTTAAATAAGATAACGAAGTATTTGTACTTCGTTACTTGACACCTTTGGTTTTAGAATGATTAGTTATGGAAAACCCAATTCCAATAACTACCCCTGTGTGCACTGGATGCCATCTTGCTCAGCTTGGCTTTGGGTTGTTATTGGAGCTAGCATGTGCTGTTTAAAGGCCCTAAATTCTACTGGCTGTGTTTCAGAATGACATATTGCTATAAGTCAAGCTAGACCGACATGTGTATCATTAAGGAATTCACGTTGTATGGATATCTTTTAAGCTTAAAAAAGGGACATTCTTCCGTGATAAATGTAAAGTTGCCTTCAAAAGGAACAATCTCCTTTCTGTGAATTTTCAAACAGAACTTGGTCAGTATTGCTAGTTATGCTTATTTAACTAGCTCTATTTGTGAACTAGCATCAAAGTCACATTTCTTCAAAAGGAGCAAAACATTCTCAACTACAGTAGATGTTACTCAAAGTAAAGGTTTTTGTTTTTTTGTAATTCTTGTTAGACAGGTCTAAGATTGTAAAAAATATCAAACTACTCTAATGTCTCTTAGACACCGCTGATGATTCTTGATGACATCATCAGTCATTTTTAATATCATTGTTATCAGTCATGCTACTGGTTTGTTACCTCACTTCCTGAGACATTTTTTACAAGCGTGCACAACGGATAAACAGTTAGTCAATGTTTTATTTCAAAGTCATAAAAAGAACCCTAAAATGTCTCCCAGCAATATACTGTGTGTCAGTGTAATTTTATGTAATCTTATGTAATACATTCGTTTTTTTGTTACATAATTAAATTTTATGCACAATCAACAGCACCTAAGATATCTTCTGAATTACACATATAGTGAAGTTAGCTGCTGTTTGAACAGTGGACTGCTAGTGTTTAGCTTAATATTTTTGCAATTTACTTTCTTATACATAATCACTGTTTATAATTTGAAATTATTAAGGGTTAGATGTTTGTTTTATTTTAATATGACACATATATTGCTTTCCTCTCTTCTTCCGCTCTCTCTACCTATATCTTGGTGTTTGTACAGCTGAATAGACATTAAAGACAATCCTTTCATTATCTTGTCTTAATTCATTATGATTTTTTGGCACATGTTTTACTTTGAAACTTTTCTTGCTATATAAATTATTGAAAAGTCTTGCTGTCTGTCTTGCTAAAATGTAGGAGCTGATGTCCACTTTTAGTTCTGTCAATCAATCACTTCTGGTAAAGAAAGCAAACAATGACTAAATAATCCAATAGCCTGCAAAAGCAATGTGGAAAAGAATATAAGAAAATTCTAAAGACAAACCCTTGACCATACATTTCTAAATGTGTTTATTTTTAGTTTTCATACCTTCATTTATTTTATCTTCAGCCTTGCTCATCATTTATTTCTGAATCATATTTTGAGATTTTTATCTCTTTTGAACCTTAAGCAGATTTATTCAATAATTTTAACTGGAGACCTTTATATTCTTTCTGTAGCCCCATACTTAGCTTATCTGCAACTGGCGGGTTTAAAAGAAGGGAAAGTTGTGTTTAAACTCCTGTTTTCTTGATCATTTTTGTGACATGTTCAACGTCTAATGGTATGTATGTCCAACCTGTACATTATGTTCCGTCTTGATATGGTGGGTGCAGTTGCAGCATATCGCTACAGCTCTTCCCAAGGTAAACCTTTATATTAAAACAACAAATTAGACAATTGGTGCAGCTTCTGCATTCCATGAAAGAGACTACTACAGTAGGCCTGTTGTCATGGTTTTAGGAATCTGTCGGACCCACATGCACAAAACTCTCAAGAGATACATGTAAATTTAAATTTATTGAATGTAAGGTGGAGGTGAATGTGTCTGGAACAGGAGATGCTGGAGATATGATGCTGGGGACCTGGAGCTGGATCTCTGAAATGAAGGTCTGTGAAATAAGCAGGGTTCTTGAGAATGAAAATATTTTATGAAAGATTTGCTTACGGTTGATGAGGAGATGGGTTTGGTATGGAGGAGTGAGGGGAGCCTGCGGATGGCCAGTGTGATGGATATCCAGGAAGTGTTGCGGTGTTGATCCGAGGGCTGGGTGTGAGCTGTAATGTGAGTTTATGTTTGGTAGAAAATAATGAAGAATAACAGAGTTTGTTTTACAGGTTGCCTTAGACAGGAAGCATGCTGAAGATGGAACTTGAGAGGTGGAACTTCGGTGGGTGGAAAGAGAGCAGGAGCATGATGGTTATTTGAAGAAGCTGGGAATCAGTCGTGGAGATTGAAGTCAGAGAGGAATCTTGTACTGAGGCGAGTACTGATCTTGAGGAAAGGATCTCAGGAGTGGAAACCAGGGAAAAGAGGAATCTGCGAGGAACATGAAAAAGGTGAGTTTCTGAGGATGAGTCAAGGAAATAATTCTAGGAATGGACATAAGGATTTGCAAAGAAAGGCAAGGAACACTGAGGGCTCGGGGTTGCCATGTAGGTTAACACTCAGACAAGGTTTGACTGACTGCCAGCTCCCTTTATCCTCCTGCAGTCCTGATGATTTGCAGGTATGAGTGATCACACCTGCAGGCCTCCACCCACCAGAGCTGGATCCTGTGCATCTGGTGTGCCCTCTGGCACAGTTCCTGTGCTAGTAAATGGTCTCCATTAAATACCATTATTAGAAACAGGAAGCTTCAAGTCTGTGGTCCTTTGTTAGTGATGCTAAAACGAAAATAAGTTTTAAAAAATATATTTTTTTTTACCAGTGGCCCCAGCTCCAAGGTTGTCCTATGCTATCATTTTGGGTCTGGATGTTCCCACTTTAACTGACTAAGTGTCCAGCATAGGGGCTGATAATCTGACTCTTACAAATAGTCATAAGAAAACACAGTTTCGAACCCAGAAAGCTGCACAGTAACAAAAAGTAATTCCCATGCTGACTGAACCAGAACTTCCTTCTCCCCTTTGTAGTTTGGTCTCTACTAGAGCACAGAAAGCACAGAACCCACTTCAGGAATTACCATTCTATGATTTGGAACTGGAAGCAGGTCCAGTAAAACTAGCCAAATCCAGAGCTCAAAGGATAAAGGAAAAATGTTAAGCTTCAGCTAAAGCAGAGGGGAAGAGATGAAACCCTGCTCCATATAAGACTTTGACTTTCATTCAGACATATCTGCATATCAGAGGTCAGACCCAACATTAAAACCATGGTTTGATAAGATAACAGAAGTTGAGGGAAAGAAGCATGTCAAAATAGATGTGTTGGAAGATGCTATGCTGTGAGGAAAGGTGTCCTTTATCAGATTACAGGTAAAACAGAGTCACCTGAGGCAAAAATTGATGGAAATTTATAATTCTGTCCCTTTGGCTGGTCACCTGGGATTTTAGAAATCTCTCCATAAAATAGCAAGTCGGTTTGTGTGGCCAGGTATGTACACACAGGTGCAACAGTTCTGTTCATGTTACATGTCAGTTGACTTCAAACAGAGGTGTTACTGGAGCCCAGCTACAGCCATTACCTATCATATAAACACCCTTTGACAGAATAGGAATGGATTTGGTAGGTCCCCTGGAGAAGAGTTCCTCTGGCAACCGTTAGTAGTAATTTGTGATCATGCTACTAGATACGCTAAAGCTTTCCCCTTAAGGTCAGTGAAGGCTAAACAAGTAGGTAATTGCTTAACGCATATTTTTGACTTTTGAAACAGGTTTATCAGCTGTTTGGTATAAATGGTATGAAATCCACCCCATACCACCCCCAGTCAGACGGACTGGTTGAACATTTTAACCGAACACTAAAGAACATCTGTTGAAGTATTTTAAGGCAAACCTCATAACATACTGCTTCCTTGTATGGCATCATGGAAAAATCAAATGAAAAAGCCAACATATCAATAAGAGAAATATGGATCTCCAGAAATCTGGTTCATCCTGTGGAACAGTTTCCAGATGCCCTGAAGGCACCACATCATCTTCAATAATTCCACCCAAGGTTTCAGAGACTGGTGCAGATTGAGACAAATGACTGCCCCATATGCTCTTTGCATATCAAGAAGTTCCACAAACATTGACTGGATTCTTTCCATTTGAGCTGTCATATGGCTGACAGGTTAGGGGGCCTTTGGACCTTCTAAAAGAACAATGGGAGAGACCCAGTCCAGCTGGTGAGAATGTGGTCTCCTACGCGATAAAAATGAGGGAGAAACTTGAACAAATAGCTGCACTGGCTCAGCAAAACATGCAAAATGGCTCAAACTAAGCAGAAGACCTGGTATGCATGGACAGCAGGGGTTGTTACTGCTCCCCACCAATGACAATAAGCTTATTTCTAAATGGCAGAGGTCTTATAGGGACACCCAATGTATTGGGAATGCATACCTAGTGCCTACAACAAAGAGGAAGATCCGTGGTTTTGTTGGTCTAGTGAGGTGGTATAGTAAATTCGTTCCCCATTTTGCAGAGAGGGCTGCTGTTCTCGCTGATTTAATAAAAGTCTCTGCACCAAATAAGGTGAAGTGGACTGAGGAATGTAATAGAGCTTTCAATGACATGACGTCAGCAATCACTGGCGGTGAGAGGCATCCCATTGTGTTTCTCAGCAGGAAGCTTCAGGAAAGAGAAATCAGGTATTCCACAGTTGAGGAGGAATGTCTCACAGTTAAATGGGTAGTGGAATCACGGTGGTACTATCTGTTAGGGTGACATTTTACCCTTGAAACAGATCATCTGGCAAAACAATGGTTACACAAAATTAAAGACTCTAGCATGCGTATTGCAAGATGGTATCTTTCATTGCAACATTTTAACTTTACAGTAGAGTATCAGTCAGGAAAGTCTAACCTTGTGGCTGACTCTCTGTCTCATATGTATGAGGGTTGAATAACTGTTGTCTTGTGTGAAGTAAATGTAATGGAGACCAGGGGTTCCATTCGGTATTATTGATATTCTGTTATTTATGACTGAGTTACAGATAAAATGTTTTGTTGTTTCAGTTCTTTATTTTGGTTGGTTTAGACATTTGGAAAATGCATTCTTTAGACGCAGAGGGACGGACCACCCTTCCTGTGTAAAGAAGAATTTAGGCAAAAATGTCAATTTGTGTTTAATTAGTTTAAGTTAGTTTAATCATTCCAATGTTTCGAAACATCACCTCTTCACTCACCTTTTCCTTGTATTGTCTCCTTAGCAGGGTGGGGCAGCAAAGGGAGACATATGCTCCAGGAGCTGCTTTAAAGCTGATGGAGCACCCCACTTAAATGAGGAGGGGCGATGCTTGGAGGAGTTAAGTTAAACTTCCTTTTTCTTTTGCTTGAACTTAGATTTGTTTAAGTATAATGATTCGTATTTATGTACTATTTATTATCTTTGGTTTTTGTAAATATACTGTTATTGTTTGATTACCCCTTCTCTCAGTTTCTTGTGTTAATTCACCTAGTTATAAAAGGCAACCAGTTGTCTACTGTGGAGTTGGTGTGACATGCAATGCTTCAATAAAGCCAACTCAACTTATTTTTATTGTTTCTTCTTCTTCTTCTTCTTCTTCTTCTTCTTCTTCTTCTTCTTCTTCTTCTTCTTCTTCTTCTTCTTCTTCTTCTTCTTCTTTTTCTTCTTCTTCTTCTTCTTCTTGCATGTGTGTGCAAACTTGCTGACGGAGAAGTATGAACTAGGCTTAAATCTTTAAGGGATATTAATATTTTTGGGCTCAATTGTATCTTATTGGAAGTCTGTTTCAAATTGATTGAGTAATTAGAGGTCAGTTTTGCATCAGCCCTTAAATATTCACTAGGTCTAGTTCAAATAGATGTCTAAGAAAAGAAAGAGTAAACTATGTTGCAACCCGCCTCTGTCTCCTGGAATCTCTTCTCACCCCTAACACATATGTTTTCTCAGGTTTTTGTCCTGACTTCCCAGTTCTTCCCAAACAAATGAATGTAAACCATTTCCAGGTAATGCATCATATGAGCAATTTCTAAGTAAATCTGTTAACTGCTGTTCTATTTCTCTTTTCTGTTTTTGGCCTGTCTGCAACATTTGATTTTTGTTTGATTTAGGAACGTCAAAGTGAAGGCTGTTTTATATAACCTGATGTACTCAACCTTGACCTTTTGTATGTTTACTTTGTGGTTTCCAAATAGTGCTCCCCTTGCTTTCATTGGACCAGAAGCAGTGTTTGAACATTTTCTCTCATAGACCCTGCGACCCTTGATTCTATTTCGTTTTCAATATTGTTAAATAGTTTTATCCACTTACTTAATTGTGAGATGATTTTACAGAACAACTCGGGAACTCTGAGATGTTGCAGAATTAATCATAACTGAGTGTTCTATAATAAAATTTATCGAAACACAGAAATATTAAGATTGAATGCATCTATTCTCCCCCTAAATTTTAAATTTACCAGCAGGTGGTGCTCTATACATGCAGAAAAACCTTACCGTTCTGCTATGACACTGTTGCTCTGCCAAAAACCGTGCCTTGCAAAGGTATTAATGCCCGTTTAATCTTATCACCCTTGCCACATGACAATTACAGATTTCTATTTCATTTTATCAGGGATACATTGTGACTGATGAAGACAAAGTAGAATGTAATTGTAGAAGGAAAAAGATGCATGATTGCTAAACATACATAAACATACAAATACAAATCTGAGAGGTAAATTTGTCTCATTTACTTTGATATCCCTAAATAAAATCCAGTCCAACTACTTTCCAAAGTCACCTTGGTAGGGTTCACCTGTGTGGACTTTAATCTTCTATAAAACATTTGTGGACTGTGCAACTGATAGAGGCTGAAGGAGTTACTGCTCTCCTTGCCCAGCCTGTCAGTTCAGATGGCTTTCTGTCTTTTTGTGCGCTTGTGATCCTGTTATACTCTTTACTTTTGTGGATGACACACAAATCATTGCTTCATGAGATCTTCAAAGCTTGGGATATCGTTACATAACCTAACCCTGCTTTAAACTTCAACACAACTTTTTCCTGGTCTTCAAGAGGTTGTTTATTCACTGATGAACAAGCCCAAGAACCTCTGAGGCCTTCACAGAGAAGCTGGATTTATCCTGGGAGTAACAAGGAGAAAGCCATTGTTGAAAGAAAGCTATAAGACTGGTGCCTGGTGTCACTGGGGGAGCTTGCTCCCTGGGAAGGCATTTTGTCCCCCAGTCCTTCCCTCCCCATCCCCACCTCTGACCGCTAGCTCCATCACTTTACCACTCAAGTAGAGCTTTGGGGTGTTGGCACATCACTGGGGTGCGGGAAGGGGTTTCCATCTCCACTATCCCGTGACGGTCTGGGTCCCAATTTCACTGTACAACTTAGACACTCACTTCTAATATTCTCATGAGACACTCATGTAGGAACTTTGGGGTGGGCACACTTTTTGGCATCCCACCCCTCTGTTTTCACATTACAACAACATGCATCGACACCATACGAGCGGGAGGAGGGAGGCTAGGGGTCTTTCCACACCCTCTGGCCATCAGGGGTTGGCGTCCGTGAGGAGGAACTGGCAGTCTGGTCGGGGGCCTGGTCTGGTGGGCTGCTTCGCTACCGTGGGGGCTTTGGCGTTCTGCTTGTCTCCATCCTCGAGGGCAACGCCGCCCAAAACGTCAACGCCTAGAACGACAAGATTACATGTTAAATCTAAGGTTGAGGCCGTCAGATGGCTGTCAGAGTCTCTGCGGTGCTTTGTGTGCTATGGCCGCGGCAATTTTTGAAGCTTTTGCTGCTTTCCAAGCTTCAAACCGGCAAAAGCCAGCAACGCAGAAGTTCAGTTTGCTGAACGTTCGGCGTCGTCCCCTGAGCGTTAACCAATCAGAGCGTCGATTCCTGGGAGGCGGATCGATGGCACCTCACACCAGCTATTGAACACTCATATGGAGAAACCTTATATGCACCAGCATGCTCATACACACACACACAGGTGTGGGGATTCCTGAGTTTACAGATGCATTCTTGGGCTAAGGTTACCACAATTAGATCTTGTAATAATCTGTACCATGAGCTTTTCAGTGACTCTGTTGTTGTATTTATATATCTATTTGTGGGTTGCGGTTGTGTAGTTCTCAGTTCACATTGTTTGGTTTATTTTATCTGTTTTTTTCCCCCTCTCTCAGTCGTCCTGCAGGTGTAGAGGTGGACTGGGATGTTTAGTGTTTTCTTTGTTCCCCTTCTTCTCTTGTATCTCACCCTCTTCCTCTAAACTTGTTTTTCCTACAGCTCTTCATCTTCTTTCTTTTTTCCCCTTTCTCCGTGTCCATAATATCAGAGGAAAAACACAGCAACTTCTACTAAAGATTTCTTACACATTTATCAAGTGGAGTACCATAGCAAAAGCAGTAATGCTCCACTTGTGAAAGCAAATCTGTTGGGCACCAATTCTGAGTGCCACTCTGCAAGACAGGTCACGTAAAAAAAAATGAAAAAAAAGCTATAAGACGTCTGTAAGGTGCTCTGGTCAGAGGAGATCAAAAATAAATGACCCAGATGCAAAAGGTCATGCATATTGTAAAAGTGACACTTCACCTCTCACTGAACACACCATCCTTACAGTGAAAGATGTTGGTGGCAGTGTTATGCTATGGAGATGCTTTTTTGAAAACGTGACAGCTGAGCGAGCAATAGCTTCAGTTAGCTGGTAGCAACACACGCCAAAACACCTCAAGTTGTATATACAGCTAAATGTGGTTCTGCTAATCATAGGCTAAAGGAGGTGAATACTGATGCTTTTTGCTTTTCTGACCTTTATTTGGTCTTCCACATAAAATCCAACTAAATACATTGAAGTTTGCGGTTGTAGCATGACTAAATGTTACAAAGTTCAGGAGATATTAATTGCTTCTGCAAGGCTAAATTCTGACCACAGAACAATGAAAGCACATCTCATCTTCAAAAGATTTATCTGGATCCTGCAGAAAATACTTGTTCTCTAATTTAGACTGAGCCTACATTCCAGAGTGAGTCCACCTAATATTGGATACAGTCCCACTTTATCTTCAGCCTACGGTCGGCATGCTTATTGCAGAAAGTGGTAACACATCCTGTACAGTTTGTGTGCAGGAATTTCAGGCTTATGCTCATAATCCTTGCTGTCTGTGAGAACAAAGCTGATTGTGTGTATGTGACCTGCAGTTTTACTGGACTAATACAGCATTCCTGAAACAGGCATTTACAGAGGTACACAGTTCCACCTTCGGGGTCTTCGTCAAATCAAGCATGATATGTGGACATTTTTGCTTTTTCTTGCAAGGTTCACAAACCAATAAAAAAAGTACTTTCAATCATTTGCAATAGCAGTAAGATATGTTTTAAGTCTTTAGAAATCCAAAGAGACTGGTATAAACCCCCCTCACCCCCCTTCCCTCAAAGCATCAAGCCCCACCTCCTTCTCTGCTCCTGTTGCTGTCCTCCCCCTGGACTGGTTGGCATGTGTCTGGAATAAAAATGTGTTGGAGCTTTTGTTTTGCTGGTTCCAAGTAACAGCACTGGTCTAAGTCAGGAGAATAGGAGCTAGGGGGACAGCAGGGCTGTCTCCTTTCAATCGAAGAAGAGATCCATGGGGGCTTGACGAAGAAGAGACGAGGAAGAAGAAGAAGCAAAGGAAGCTTTCAGTCCAAAAGATGCTTTAGGTATTAATTTCCTCAATAGTAACTTTAAGATTTTGCAATACTTACGTTTTCTTTATATTTATAATATATAGAAACCCCAGACTTTTGGTCATGGGTGAATAATTTAGAAAAGGCATGCTACCCCTTGAGTGGGGGTACTTGCAAGTCCAAACCTTACGAGAGCTTAATGGGGTCATGAAGTGACTAAAGATATAGATTTTCTGTCAGAGATCCAATCCTCACAGTCTGTCTACTTGACAAATGATTTCAGGGTTGTCAGCAGCACTTTTCTCCTAAAATGGACTGAGCCAAGCATCAGCTGACGCCTACTCACCTGAGAGGATTGAGGTACCGACTCCTTTTGCTGCTCTGCTTTCTTCCCGCCATGCATAAACACATACAGATGAATGCCATATCAATTTTAATGATCTAATTGAGCTGCTCATTTTTTTTCAGGGTAAAGTAAACAAACAACTTTAATATTTGTGGTAGATTTTCTGTAATCCACACAGAGACATAATTACTGTATGTCATTAATACAGACCAGTGCAGAACGAGAACACCTCAAAAGAGCTGCAGTTTTGCAAAATACTCTGACCCAATTTTCTTGTGATGATGTTAGTGGTCATAATGTTTTGCATGACCACTGAACATACACCCACCCCAATATGTGCTGTTTTGTCTCAGCTAAATGTATAATACTAAGAAACTAATTTTAATATCAAACACAACCAAAGCCTAAAGAAAATATAAAATCATATTTCAATAATGATTTCATTTATTAAGGCAAAAAGCTATCCATGCCTTGTTACTTTTAGACGTCTAAAATCAAGAAATCACTAAAGCAGAAAGTGTACAATCATGCACTTATCCAAAAAAAGTCACTGAGATTTCCCAGTCTGGAAAAGGTTTTGTCTCCAGCAAACCTCAAGTAGAGAACACATGGAACAGGGGGGAACCTTCCCTGGAGTGTCCGGCCTACCAAAATTACTCCAAGAGGGCATCTATAACTCATCCAGGAGGTTACAAAAAACCAAGATCAACATCCAAAGCAATGCAGGCCTCACTCACCTCAGCTAAGCTCAGTTTCATGATTCATTCAGAGACTGGACAGAAAAGAGTTTCACAGGAGAGTTTTAACGCCAACCCTTAGAACTAAAGGTTGATCAAAAATAACACAGAGGTTCATCTCACATCTTCCAAAAAGTATCACAGTGATCCCCAAATACTTAAAAAAATATATATTCTGTGGACAGACAAAAAAAAAAAGTTTAACTTCTTGTAAGGAGTGTGTCCTGTTGCATCTGTCATACTCCAGCAAGTCTAAAATACATATATACAAAAATTAAGATTTTGGAGTGGTCTAGTCAAAGTCTGGGCTTAGATCCACATGTAAGACTCTATTGGATATCACAAACACCTGATGGCTGGTGTTGCCACTAAGAATGGGAAAAGCAGAAGCGTAGGAGGCATTTACTTTTTTCTCATGGGTCCAGATTGATTATTCCTTTATACAACAGAGAGATCCACAAGCACAATGTACCAGCCTCCCCTCATAGTTTTAGATTTAGAATAAATGACTAACAACTTAGGATATCTCCTAAGAAGTGGTGGATTTACTCCAAGAATGGTTATTCTCTTCTGTTTCCAATAACGAGTCCTTGTTTTTATACATGTGATACCTTGGAAATAATTACTTTTTGTTTTTTCAACAAACGTGATGGTATTCAAATCAAAGTAATTGTAATGTTCTTCTGTCTCTCTATCACAGCACAGAGAACGAACGTAGACACAGAGTCAGAAGATGGAAGAAGCTGCGCAGGACATCAGCCAGATGACCAGCCAGCAGGTTCTCTGTGACCCCGTTGAGAGAAAAAGCAGAAAGCGCCTCTCCACTCTCAAAGTACTCAAGCTATTTGTAACCTGCACTTCTCAACAGTTTTTTTCTCTGCTAATTTAAGTATTTTTAGGGCATTTTGTTGATGCTCTCAGTGTAATTGCCTTCGATAAAAACACCAGTTAAAAGCCTAAAAAGCAGAACAGTGCAGTTTTTAGCACTGGCTTCTTGCATCTTGCAACCTTGGGTTCACAGTTTGGTTCAATATGAGTACTCCCTTTGCTCTCTTGTTGCTTTTTCAGGTTTTTTTTCTTAAGACAAGCACGTTTAGGGTCAGTGGGTGACTCTACACTACACATAAATCAGAATCAACTTTATTCTGCAAGTTTGTGCCCACATACCAGGAATTTGACTTCCGCTTTGCTACAACTGTTAAAATAAGGCCTTTTGATCTTTTGAAGTAAACTGGTCCAAGCACTGGTTAGCAAACACTAAAGGTTGTGCAATATTATAATAAATACTGTATTTACTCTCCTAATGTTGCTAGAATCAAACAAAAAGGCTAAAACTTTAGTCCAATTATAACATTGTTGGCTTTTGTCAGCCACAACAGTCTCAGTAAACAGATACAGTATAACACATGTTAGCTTCACAGTTTTTCATGGAAAACTCTTTGTTTTTCAGAACGGATTCAAATGTTGAAGTGAAATCAAGTTTACACTGCACATACAGTAGACCTTTTTAACATAAATGTCAGGCTAGGAGGGCTTTAATCATAGAAGAGAGAGATAAAAGATGTATGGTAACTTTGGAGGAGCTGCAGAGATCTACAGCTCAAGTGGAAGACTCTGTCTACTGGACTAATACCTGTCTGCACAAATCTGGCCTTTATCGTAGAGGCAAGCCTTTGTTAAAAGAAAGCCTGAAGAAGTACCATTTGTAGCTTGCCACAAGTCATGTAGCAAATATGTTTGCTACATGACTGTTCTCAGATGAGACTAAAATATAAAAAAAATTCCACTCATGTTCTGTCTGTTTAGAAAACTAAAATCAGACTTTACACTAATATTACATTACCCCACTCAGTAAGAAACATGTTTTTTTTCAGCAGGTACAGTTTAAGTAAACCTGTTTGAGTCCATAAAAGACTAGAGACTTGGGCAGAGGTCCACCTTCCAACATTATAAAGATCCTAAACATACAGTCAGACCTCCAGTGGAGTGGTTTAGATCTGGATAGATCCTGCCAAAGTCTGGTGTTACATCTAATTGAGATGCAGTGGCAAAACTTGGAAATTGTTCATAAATGCTCTCCACCATATCTCACTGAGATTGTCCTATTTTGCAAATAACGAGCAAACATTTCATTTTCGAGATGTGCAAAGCTGATAGCGAGATACCCCAAAAAGACCTGCAGTTGTGTCTGCAAGGAAAGGTGCTTATAATGCCTAAACTTTTTCAGTATTTCTGCAGAATGAAAGACTGTTTCAAACTAGAATTAAAACCCTACTTCAGTTTAAGTCTGGTTAAATTCTCTGATTTTACCGAAATAGTGAATGGTATCATAAATAAAAGCTGGGTGGCAGATCTCAATGCATCTCTTCTTGTTTTGTGTCCCTTAGATGTTCATTGTAGCACTTTCCTTCGCCTACTTCTCCAAGGCCCTGACAGGCACCTACATGAAGAGCTCCATCACTCAGATCGAGAGACGCTTCGACCTCTCGAGCACACACGTGGGCCTCATAGATGGCAGCTTCGAGATGGGTACTACTTTCCCTTATCTAATCCTAAACCCATGCAGCCCAGCAGTCTTTCTCTCCGTCTTCAGAATGGATCCTTGTTCACATTTCTCTCATTTTCATCCCTTGTTGTCTTTCTCTGGGGTTAGGTAACTTGCTGTTTCTCGCTGTGGTCAGCCATTTTGGGGCTCAGCTCCATCGACCCAGACTCATCGCTGCCGGGTGTTTACTCATGGCCATTGGGGCCCTTCTCACCGGCCTGACGCATTTTTCCATGGGACTGTAAGCATCAACAGAAACATTTACATTGAGAACACAAAAAAACAACAACAATGAAAGACTGTATTTATTTGCAATAGTTGATGTTTCTTTCTGGCTTATTTTCACAGCTATAAGTATAACACAGTTATTCGGGGTCTCCAGAACAATAGTGAGAGTTTTCCAGCATGTGTGGATAATCTGAAAACTGTTGACATGCCAGAAATTCAGACTGAGCCTTCTGTGGAAGACAACAAAGGTATCAATCATTCATTCTGCGATCTAATAGTCAAAACAATTTTCTGACCAACTGACACACCTTTACCCTTGCAGGTGTAATGGCGGCAGTGTTTAGCCTACTCACTGGGAGCACAAATGAATAGACAAATAAGTAAATGAATAAACAAATCTGTCATTTTATCTCAATATTTAATAATGCAACAAAATTTACCATTCTGGAAAAAACATTTGAGTTATTACAGTACTAAGCCACAAAACCTAAACTTACAACAAAAAAACACTACACAAAAGAATATAATAATTTTTGTATTACCAAAATAAGCTACATTTCAGTGAGCACCATTTTTCACCGAACACAGTCATTGACAAATATGTCAGAAAAAGGACAAAACAGAAAACATTTTATTGAAAAAAAACATGAAGAATAATATATTTTGCCCCTCTGTCTGTCTGTCCGTCAGTTTTTATTTTAAATGTAATTTTTAATCATGGTTTTAGCCGTATCCTTATATGTTGTACACTGCTGCATTTTTAGTCTGTGTGAGAGAGTCCGGCTCCAACATGTGGATCTATGTGCTCCTTGGGAACGCTTTGCGGGGGATCGGAGAAACTCCCGTCACACCTCTGGGCATCTCTTACATCGACGACTTTGCTAAAGCGGAAAACTCTCCTTTCTACATCGGTAAGATAAAATGATCTTTTCAGCTTTGTGAGTGGAACTATGTGGTTTAATGGGCACAGGTAATTCTCTTAATATTTTGGCAGCCTGTCTTCAGACTATCACTCTCCTGGGCCCCATGTTTGGATTCCTGCTGGGTTCCTATTGTGCTAAACTTTATGTTGACATTGGATATGTTGATATGGGTAAGTATGACAGTTTATCCAAGTACTTTTCCTGAATATGTTCTGGTGATAAATATTGCCATTTGTACTATAATTATTTTAGATTTTGCTACTCATATTGTTAAATATTTGTATTATTAATATGAAATCTGACCCAATATTTGACATATAGTAGTTGTATAAGAAACATTAGTTTGCTATTTGATGTGGGGGTTTTTATCACAGAAAACTGAAGGCAGAATTCATGCACTATATTCTTTCCCAGAATTTAAGAATAAAGTATCGATTTTTAAGTCATTGATATAAGATTCAATTATTGAATTTTAAGCCATTCATATGAAGTTAATTTAAAGGGTGCTTTTTGGCAGGAATCTTTTTTTGTGACAAATTAGACACAGGGGACTGTGTTCTGAGCCTCATTTAGACCGAGCCTGCTGTTGGAAGGGCAAAAGGTTTGACACACTTGCACAAAAACAGGTAGCACACTTGTCACTGAAGGTTAGTGAGAACTTCTTTGAGTCCTCTCGGGGAGATTCTTGACTCGTTTCCCTGAATCAATTATTCATTTCTCACAAAAAAAGGAAGTGAAGTGTGCAGTTCTACCACTTATTCCCATCTCTGAGAGTAAAGAAACCCCAACAAAACTGCCCTTCATGTGGTTCTCAGGGTTGCTAAGCAGTCTGGATAAGTAAGGAATTTAATTTCATTTTAATTTCCCAGTCTGGATAAGCATGAAAACCATAAAATAGGAGTGTAAAACATATTTGTCTTCCAGACTTTTATCCCTATTTTATCGTCTTCATTTTTTTTATCATTGGGTTTTCCTTTTTCTCTCCCTCACTTTCTTGTGCCCAGTTTTTCCCCAATCGTCTTTTATTCTTTCTGTCTGCATTCCAGTCTTTTTTCCTTCCACTTCTGTCTGTCCCTCCTTCCTTCCTTGCTTGCTTGCTGTGGAAATATCTGCCATCAAGTTATAGTTAACTTTAGTTTTTTATATGATTTTCTCATTTTAAAGGATTAGGAACTCTGGAAAGTGGGGCCTGGAAAAGTCTGGAATATTTACATGAAACACATGTAGGAACCCTTGGTTACCTACATGTCAGCAAAAGCCAATAGATCATAATGAAAATCCTCTTAGTTCTCGATGTTGCTCTAAGATGCAATATGTTTTCTTTCTCTATGCAGAAAGCGTCACCATCACTCCAAAAGATTCCCGCTGGGTGGGTGCCTGGTGGATGGGGTTCTTAGTATCGTCTTTCCTGCTGTTCGTCTCCAGTATCCCTTTCTGGTTCCTGCCTAGCTCGCTGCCCAAACAAGGGAGTGAAAAGGAAAAATCTACTCCCACCTGTCTAACCCTAGATGGGGAAGAGAGTGCACTGAGCAGCAACCAAAACTTCAAGCTGACTGAAATCGCAAAAGGTTGCGGCAGAAATATTACTCCTCTAGAAATTCTACATGTAGCTATTAAGTAACTTCTTGTACCTTTCCTGTATTCCCTTTAAAAGGGTTCCTCCCATCAATGAAACGTCTCTTGGGGACCCCTGCCTACTTCCTGCTTCTTTGTGGAAGCATTCTGAAGTTTAACTCTTTTATAGGCCTGTTCACTTTCAAAGCCAAATACATGGAGCAGCAATTTGGACAATCAGCATCCAGAGCAAACTTCCTCATAGGTAAATTCCACTGAATCGCCTGCTAATAGACTATAAAAAGCTTTGCAGGTACTGTAGACCCACATAGTGGTTGGAAAAAAGCTGGGAATATACATGTCAAAGTAAAATTTGCTTTGGAATAGTTAAATCAAACAGCATTTTCAGCCTAAACACATTTTTGGACAGTTATAAAGACAATGAATACAATCTGGTAGTAGATTGACTTAAAAGGCCTATATCAAAATGTTTTTTCCTCTTACACTGGCTCTGTTTTCACATGTCTAAAGTCAAGAAATAAAATAATTTTTAGACTGTATATAAAGAAACTGAGTGCAAGGCAAGCAAACAGAGGTGATGTTTTTGAACTGTGATCATTGGTGCTTAGTACAATAGTTACCTAAGCGAAAACTAGTTTTAGCAAAGCATTCACCTCAGGAAAAGTAAATCGTAAAATGAGGATTTATGTGTCAATTTTTCCTATGAGGAGGAGGAAGTCAAAAGGTAAACAAACTAAAAATCTGGTATCCCTCAGGTAGAGGTGATAATTCTTGCTCCAGTTCTGACCAGCATTCCTACTCCGATATGTATCGGCTGCTGTGTAAGACATTGCAGTCATGACTAGAAGCAGCTAAAATCTCACGTTATACATAAAATGCAATTTGGACAGAGCAGTTATTTATGTACTTTATTAAAATGTCATCTTGGCATTTGCAGTTTTTGTATAAAAAGAAAAAAAAATTGAAAAAGTAACAGATTTACTTTAAAGAGAAACTTTATGTTCACCAACAACATCCACCTGAATAGTCTGGTTGCCGACTCCACTGAAGCTATTTGTTGTTTTGTGGTGCTAATAGAAAGTGCCTTGACAGTCAAGAACAATTTTCATAATTTAATGCACTTCCTGGGGCGGATGCTTTTTAATTCAGAAGTAAAACAATAAAAAAATATTACACAAATAAGTGCAAGCTAAATAATGGAGGGATAGCAAAGAATACCAGATTGAATCACAAATGTGAACAGTCTTCTCTACCAGATTTTGTAAAGTAGTGGAATTTCTGAACTTCCTGACCCAGCCTCCAGGTGGCATACTTGGTAAGAGGCAGACAGATGTGTCTTATTTAAATCTCTAAGGGAAAAAGCCAAGGAGGAGGTGTCACATAGGCAGAGAAGACAGTAATGGCAGCCACAAAAATGTAATGAAGAAGGGAAATAAAGGCATGATTTGAAATTTGTGTTAGACAGACTGATTAACAGGATTGGCCAGTAGCTCTTACCAGAAGGGGTTTGGATGTAGCTGGCAATACCCTGTACCTGTGAACATGTCAGAGATGACAACAGGCTCCTGCTCGTAGACCAACTGTGTACGTGTCCATGATAACAAAAACAGTAAGGCATCATCTGCATAGCAATGATCCAGCAAAAAAAGCAACCGCCTGAACAATCAAGCGGATGGTGTGTGTTGGGTGTCTGATATATATGGTCTCTCACATGAGTCTTCTCTCCATGAAATATTGTTTCTTGTGTTTTTCCTTTCAGGAGTGCTGAACCTACCTGCAGTAGCTGTGGGGATCTTTTTGGGGGGGCTCCTGATGAGGAGGTACAAGCTGAGTGTGGTGTCAGGAGCCCAGCTTTCTTTTGCCACCTCGTTCATGGGGTACCTTCTCTTACTACTGCAGTTTGGCACCAAGTGTGACAACAGGCCTGTGGCTGGACTCACAGTATCGTACAATGGGTCAGCATTTAGACAAAAAAAAACAACGCAAATACTACCCCGTTCATATCATTTCTCCTCAATAAAATCAACATCTTCTCCATCTTCTGTACTGTGTGCCTTCAGAACACAGAGTGTATCTTACAATTGGGAGACGCTCTTCTCAGACTGTAACAGAGAGTGCTCTTGCTCGCCAGATGAGTGGGATCCCGTCTGTTCGGACAGCGGCATCACCTACGTCTCGCCTTGCATGGCAGGCTGTCTCGGCTCAAGTGGACGCGGCAAGAACACAGTAGGGAAACTACAAATGATCGCACAGCAGCACATGGCGCCTGCATTTCTATAAATTGCTAGACGATATATGACTAAAACTTTCCTTCCCAGTTGGACAAAGAGTATGGACTTCAAAGAATGACACTTTCAAACAGACTTATTCATAAGCAGAACCAAAGTGGTGTAATTGTTCTGCATTTCTATTGTTATTTCTAGATTCTAAGTATGTATTTTCGCGTACTGATGACCTCTTTTGCAGGTTTTTCACAACTGTAGCTGTGTCTCCACCTCTTATCCGCCTGGCAGCTCTACATCAGTAATACTGGGTCAGTGCCCTCATGCTAAAGACTGCAGTCGTAGCTTCACCTCCTACATGGCTGTTTCTGTTCTCAGCTCCTTCATCAACTCTCTGGGAGCCACACCCGGCTACATGGTCATCATACGGTCTGTTCAATATTTTCCTATAAGAAATCATTTTAAAACATGATTCGAAATATTCGTCTTAACCTTACGTGAGCCAACTGTAGTCATGCAGTAAGGTGCAAAAGACTTGAGACTGGGACAAAAAGTCACCTTTCTACAGAAAAAGTATTCCAAGCAATCAGCAATAATTGGAATGCCCCAGTCAAATTGCAAAAATTGAACTGGATGAGAATCAGTTGCCAGGCTTGAAAATTCTAAATCAAAGAAATAAAACAGACATGTATTGGCACGTTAAATGTGTGCCATCTACAATTTATGAATCAGCCTGACTCAAACGGCACACAAAAAAGTTAGGTTCCAAATAATAACTTATTTCTGCGCTGATGAGGTTAGCCTGTATTTAAATACTTTATGTCATTTAGGGGACCATTTCCTCACATTTGTATGTACTGTATGTTTATGTAAATTACAGCCACTCTGGATTGTGTTGTATTCTGAAACACCAGCGCTGTTTGTGACACGCGGATTGCATTAAGCAAACGTGATCTGCTAAAACTTGGTGATAATGTTGACAGTTGAGTATGGAAAGGGGGAAAAAACAACTAGCTTTTTTTATTTAATCAAATGTTGTTTATTGGTGTGGAGCAAATTATGGTGTCGTGAATAGCCAGGACCGCTCAGTAGAAGCTTAAACACCTGTGTCTTGGTCTAAGCTCAAGTGTTTAGTTTCATAATATATCACAAAATAGTACAGTAGATATTTGTATAAATTACAGCAAGGAATTTTACAATTTGTGGTGGTGCATTGAAAAGATCTAGTTCCTAATTTACAACAAGCACTCCAAATCCAATTCATCCCTGTTACAGTCAGATGTTGCTTTTAAATCTTCAAGGAATGCCAAGATCTTGTCTGAACCTATAGTTTTCCCCTAATGGGGTGACTTTGATTACAAAAAAGGCACAAAAAAAACAAGCATCTGCTGGATTTGATGGGCCTGCTTGCATCTGTACATTTAATGCAATCATGCATCTGGAATTGAGATGATGTATGCACAAATTATGTGCAAAAAATTGAACAAACTCAGTTGCTTTGGTAAATTTCTCTTGTGATGATTTCTTTACATTTACAGTTATAGTTTGCAGAGAGCTTTCAAAAAAATCAAAGGTGTCTCTTTGTTCAATGCTATCAGCTAGGAGTACAAAACAAATCCCCACTATTTTATATATACTAAGGCCCAATGACGACAGTGTGCAAAAATTATAGGAAATGTTGGTCAACTTTGAATAAGCTGCATATTTCTCCAAAATTACTGAAAAGACAAGATGGAAACTGGTCAGGGAGGCTGACAGCAACTCTTAAGAAACTTAAGGAAATACCTACAACAATCTGCTGTATTCTCCACATTGTACTGTACCTCTAGGCTGACTGGTTTGGTTGCGAAAGAATAATTTTTTTCTTCCAAAGAAAACATCCAGGTTAAAATATCCCAAAACCTTGCCGGCAAACATGCTATGGTGAAACTTATGAAACTAAAATTAAGCTTTTGGACAGTTAAATGAAGCACGTTTGGCTCAAAACAACGAGCACATCAGTAAAAGTACACCATACCCACAGTAAAACAGTAAAACATGGTGGGGGCAACATCATGATGTGGAGTTACTTTTCCTCGGGTAAAACTGACATTTTTATCAAGGTGGATGACATTATTAATAGTTTCAAAAATCAATCAGTTGTGACCCACAACCTTGAGATACCTGCATAACATCAGAAGATTGTTTTTTCAGCATCACATTGATCCCAAGCATACGTTCATATTCACATAAAACAATCTTCATTAGAGAAGAAACAGCACTGAATCAATATGTGGACTGCAGACAGACTGCTACTAAATACTAAGTGCTGAAACTCAATCAAAATGTGCTTCAATTCAGATTTTTTTCCCCTTCAAACATTTGTTTGTTTTTTGCGGATGTGAACTGAATTGTACAAAACAATGTCAAACTATATGAGCAAAAGGAAATATCACAATAACTGGCATTTTAACAGGTGTGTGCATACTTTCAAAAACCATAGTATGGGATTATTTAGTAGACAGGTGCAATTGTGTGACTGTAGCCCTGTTCTTCATAAATTGAGAGACTGCTTTGTTCTGCCCATGTTCTGAAAACGGACAAAGTTGGGTTACAGCCAGCAGTTCTGCTGTTGCTCACTGTAATTATTACTTGCTTGGAATTTTTCCTCATTGATTTCTTTTTCTTTTTTCAACATAGCTGCATCACACCAGATCTCAAATCGCTCGCATTGGGTATTCAGGCTTTGGTAACCAGGACTCTTGGTAAATGTCATTTTTAGCTGGATGTATTGCATGCGATACCTTTGACGTAATATCTGGGCAACACTTTCTCCATAGGTGGAATTCCAGCACCTGTGTATTTTGGAGCTCTGATTGACTCTACTTGCCTGAAATGGTCTATCAAGAAGTGTGGGGGCAGGGGGGCATGTCGCATTTATGACTCAAACACGTACAGGTAACGCTCTAGCTACCTAAAAAAAATGAGGTTCTTCCTACATAATTAAACTGCTAATCTAACCTTTTGTTTGTTCATTGTCTCCCACTGAAGAATAATTTTCCTTGGTCTGATTACTTGCCTCAGCGGTACCTCCTATTTCTTCATCATTGCTGTCATCCTCCTCCTAAAGCGACAGTTTTGGAGAACAGACCAGGAGACAGAGCTGCAACAGCCCAAGGCTTTAAAGGAAAGTGGATTTGTGGTTCGATCGGAGACCCCAGAAGAGAGGGGTGCTGGGTCCAGAAGTCCCAAGCTGTCTTCTGACAAAAAGGACTGTATTGGAGTTGGGGAAGACTTGGAGGGATAATCAGAACAGAGAAGCTCTTTGAAAACCATAGTATATTTTTCATAAATATATGTATTACAAGAATGTGAAAGAGAGCCCAGGCTAGGTCTCTGTCAGGTGGTGCCAAGGGGTTTGGGACCATCTAATAGAAAAGATAGTCAGAGAATGTTATCAAAAAAACTGTTGGCCCATTAAAATATTATCATTTGCTAAGATGTGCAATAACACAGAAGCAATTGAAGTCACATATTTCTTGTTAATTCTCAATATTAGTTAACAAGTAATACAGTTGTATTTTACCACCTACTTCTGAGAACTTCAGTCATGCAGGTTGACCAGCAATTCAACATATTGGCCTGTCGGTTGCAATCTCTGCAATGTTGCAAGCAACAATGATTGTTTAGCCAAACTCTTGTTTAAAATGTTATTCCAGCAATAAATGAATCCTTCAATAAATGATTTTGTTCAATACATTTTTTTAAGATCCTCTGTACAGAGAGATGGTTCAGGAAATGTACCATTGCAACAATTCAGACACCTAAAGATACACTACTTATTTTCTGGAAAGTGATCATTTCTCTTGCTTTTCGGTACAATAACAGAATATTTGAACGCAAAAAATGTGCTAATGTAAAGAAATGATCATGTTTAATATGGAATACCTGGGAGAGGTTAATGCCTATTGGACTATTTCAGATTTTGTTAAGTTACAACCAGGAGTTTCAATGTGTTTCACTTAGATTTTACATGGTACACCAACAGAAAGCAAGACAAAATGGTGAAGTGGAAGGAAAAGGATAAAAGGTTTTCAACAACGTTTGAGAATGGAATGTGAAAGGTGTGTGGTGCCTTGAAATTCAACCTCTTCACTCTGATACGCCTAAATAAAACCCACTGCAATAAGCATTTGCTCCGTGAAGACTTCAGAGGTTTATTATAGAAAATTTGCAAATACAATGAAGGTCAAGGCACACAGCAGACAGGTAAGAGATTAGCTTGTGCATGCTGTACTTAAAAAAATACATTTAAAATGTCAATGTCAGATTGTTTAACAGCATTTGTATATTTCATGGAAAGGTCAAACTACATCAGGTTCCCAGGAATGTGTTCTACCCATAAACTCCAAAATGTGTTTTTGTCTTATCCAATTGAATTGGCGATCTATTGTGCTAGCTTTATTAGTAAAAAAAAAAAAATGTGTTGATGTTCCACATTACCTCCAAGTTTGCAGTGATTTTTCTTATGAGTGCTATCAGTCTGACAGAAACGGAAGTTAATGCGTTGTTTCTGTGAAAATGCAACGTTATAACTCTGACCAGGGTTCTCTCTGCCTTAGAGTTAGCAGAATTCACTTTAAAAAAATTACACATTACACGAAGTTTGAGAGAAACATAATCAGGATACAGGCTTTTCCTGTTTTAGCTCAGTAAGTAAGATACCAAAAAGTTATGGAAGATTTTTTTTTTTTTACCTTCTTGAAAGTCAGATGTTCAATAGTGCTATGCTTTTGCATCACTTGGTAAAGCACAGATGATGACATGTAACCTTCTGATAGTACACAAAATCTGAGTTAACTGAAGGCACAACTGTGGATACGTTTTATGGCTTCGCCCGAAATACACTGCATCCTTGTATGACATTATGGAAAAATCTATAGAAATCAGCTAGTCTATCAAATGAAGAAGATTGTAAACCTCTACAAATCTGCTCATGTCCAGTCATCATACTATTCAGGAAGAATGTAAAATGTGCTTTTCAGTCCCATAACAAAAGCAAAGGACCTTGTGAGGACGCAGGTTCATGCTGGTAATATGTGTTATTATTTACACTGAAACTGTTCTTGTACCAGCATGGGCTAAAGGCTCACTTAGAGAGGAAGAAAGCGTCTCATTGAAAGCAACATAACAAACCCTATTCCAGCTTGCAAATGCACATGGGGACATCTTAACTTTTGAAGACATGTCCTGGTGTCTGATGAAATGTAAATAGAAATATTTGACCATAACGAGTATTGTTGATTTGGAGGAAAAACTGGCCGGGTTGCAATCATCAAAACACCATCCCAATGGTAAAGTATGGAGGTGGCAGCATCGTGAGACTGGTGCACCTCTCAAATTATGTCATCATGGGAAAATGACATTATTAGAAAATATAAAGCAGCATTTGAAGTATTTCGCAAAAATGTATTTTCCAAATGGACAATGACCCTGAACATACTACTAAGTTTCAAAGTGGCATAGGGACAACAAAGTCAGCGTCTTTGAGCGGCCATCACAAATCCTTGAGCTTAGTCTCTAGAAAATGTGTCTCACACAGATAAAAGTTGTGTGCAAGCCAGGTGGCAATCAAACCTGAGTCTGTTTCACCACTTCTTTAAGGAGAAATTGGCCAAAATGTAAGCAAGCTATTGCTGGCAGCTTGTAGAAGGATACCCAAAATGTTTAATCTCATTGTTGTGACACAGAGTGAGCGAATTCTTTTGTCTGGTTTACATAACCATCAATAATTATGACCAATAATTTAATATTAATATAATTATGGATGAGGTTCAAGTTTTATCAATTAATATTTGGGGCACCACTTCTCTTTAGAAGACCAGACATCCAGTCTCTTTTTGAAGGTGTAAATTCACACGCTTGTGGACAATAATTGTACGCATACACCATTTAAACACAGACCACTTCTCTTTAAGCTAAGGGGAATTTATTAAGAAAATAGATCAACCTTGCAGCCAAAGCATTTCGTCAATAATTCCCATCTATTCTAAAGCATGCAACTAACTACCACAGATCTTAGAAAATAATAATACATGTGAAAAATAAACACAACAAAAAGTGGGTCAGGGACAAACAGAGAGCTGAGGTTTTGTTCAGAAAGGGAGGGGGCCCTCACTCCAGGGGGATCAAGTCACAGACAGCCAGCTCTGGGCCAAGATGAGGGGCAGCACATGGAGTGTAAGGAGACAAAGGGCCATAAAACTTAGCTCTGGAGCACATGGGGTGAACTGCCCATGTGGAAGGCCTCAGTTTTAACTAACAGACAAAGGAACAATGAGGTTAACCTTTCAGCCAACAGACCAACTATAGCAGGTCGGACCGAGCCCGACTCTGCCGACCAGCAGTGGCGGAGCCAGAACATTTTCACTGGGGTGGCCAGGGGGAGACCACTACTCACATAGGGGTGGCCATAAGTAGATACATGCATACATACTGTACATACATACAGTATACGCACATCACATTGTTCTTGGTGTAGGGAAACAACAAATCGAGGGTTTGCCTGTAGCCTACACTGTGCCCGTTACTATCAATGGCAATAACCTTCTTATTGTTGATATACCCTTTTTACATATATGGTACATAGACAAAATGTCTAAATGACTGTTCTTTATTATGATAGCTACTGTACTTTATATTTTTATTAATTGTTTTAGTCTGACATAACCAGAGGTGGAAGTAATTAAAAATACTCCGATTACTGTAAAGAAGTTGTTTTTTGGGGTCCTTGTACTTTTATGAGTAGATTTTCAAGTCTGTACTTTTACTTGTACAGAGAAATGTGCAGCGCCTTGGTCAGCTCTCATGCTGTCATAAAGTGCGCTTTATAAATAAACTTGGTATGGTATGGTATGTACTTAAGTATTCATTGATCCATGTAATCTACTAAGTTACTTTTAAAATCATAGTTGAGCATGATAAATAAGAAGGCCCAAAAGTGTTGGCCCTTCTTATTTATCGGACCAGGAGTCCTCCACAACAGCCCTGGGCCAAGACCATGAAAACATTTATAAACAACTAAAAGAACCTTAAAACCATCCTGAAACGCACGGGGAGCCAATGCAACGATTTTAAAACTGGTGTGATATGTTCAAGTTGAAAAAAGGTTTACATTATGCCATGCCTACCATTGTTATTTGTAATGTCAAATGGCAATAGCCTACAATAAGTAGCCTAAATGCTGGTAGTGGGCACCCTACCTTGTGATGAGCCCTGTGTGGATCCTTGTGGGACATTGTCTGGAACATAAATGTTTAAACTGTCAGAAAGCACACAAAGGAAGCCTACATCATCAATTTAACAGACAAGTATCTGACTGCAGAGGGCTGAGACCAGATATACAGATAAGCAGGGTGTCAGTGTGCTGTACCTGTTGATCTCTTGTCCTGCCTGACCTCACTGTCCCTCTTATGATCATTTTCACTCTCATTCCTACTCTTACTGAGTAAGGCAGAGATTTTTTTTTTCATTTCACCTGATAGGTAAAGAGTAAAGGTAAATGTATGCTAGCCTGACTGAGGGAAAAGCATCAGGGGAAGGGTAGGGGAGCTCTGCAGGGGCGAGGCTCTCGGCTGAGTATGTAAGGTCGGACGAGGAGATGGGTGGAAAAGGCGGGGATAGGTGGGAGCAGGTGTTTCACCAACCCCAAGAACTACCAGCAGAGACTCAAAGATTACTCTAACATGACTGAATGGATCAGAGCAACACTTCAGGTATGTTTTTAATGAGGGAAAGACAGGTTCTCAGGATATTAAGCTTCAGAAAGTCAATTTTGCATAATACCCCCCCACCTTAATTAACCCTTAAGATTCCTGCAATTTCCGCCCTACATTTTTTTTAAACGCATACCCAAAATTAACTTAAAGCTGTTCTTGAACCATTTTGAGTAGAGACATGGCTGGGGTCTCTTTGGAAAGCAAACACTGCTTTATCCCAGAACTGTGTTAATATCTCTAAGTGCTATTGTTACCAAGCAATATGAATTTTAATACACTGAAAAATATTATTTTATGTCCGAATATTTATTTTATATAAAAACATGTTGTAAAAATTGCTTTAAAAATAGCTTGGGACCTAAAACACACTGTGGGTCTAAAGCCTGAAGTATTACCTTCATCCACAACAAATGTGACAGCAAAAAAACAAAAAATGAGTATTCTGCACACATTTTTCTAACTACAGGTCAAAGGTGGTCAAAGTGTGTCACATGCGCCATCTCCCGGTTAAATGCCGTAGTCCTCACTGAATTAAAAATATCGTTAGAATCATAACTGCAGCCTACCAAATAAAGCTCCACGGCTTCCTTCTATGTTGTATCTTGATTATAAAGGGTGTTTGGACACGGTGCTGAAACAGTATGTCACTGGTACGCACTGTGCGTAATCTCTTCATGAATAAGACATTTTACGCAAGTCAAATACCATGGGAGCGACTAAGTACGCCCGGTCAAGTTATATATCTGCGTCTACAGCGTTTCATTGACTATTCGATGCATCAATCATCAGAGTTCTGGACCGCTTTTGGTTCGAGTTACTTACCATAACGTGACTTGCGCCATTGGTTGGAGATCTACCGTACGTAAGGATTGAACCGGATGAATTTTTTTTTCTTCTGGGCATGCTCAGTGACCTTTGTAGGCGGAAGTGTAAGTGAAGGAAGTGGAAAAAAATTGGTAAAAGACTACAGAAATGGCCATAGACATTTCGGAAGCTCATTTTCCCCGTTTATTTTACATTTTTTATCGGTTTTACTGTTGTCCTGGACTAATCACTTTATTGGAGGACTTTAATCGGACCCTTCTTAATGTAAAAAGACAATTTTTGCTCGAAATGGATCGGTTTTGTCACATTTACTGGACTACAAAGTGGTGAGTTCCATATTTTTATACCTCCGTCAGGAGAACGTTTGTGTTTGCAAAAGCACTCACTGTGTCTACAGTTATGATTCTATCCTTGATTGCCATCCATAATTGGAATCACAAGACTCTTAGCTTTCCAATGATATAAAATATGTATAGGTTCATTGAAGTTAGAAGTCATAAAATCGGTGGATTTAAACTAAGAAATGGGCTGGGCCCACCCGCGGGCCCTCAGAACGTTAATGGTTAAGTTAATGTGAAAACATGCACAGACTGGACGAAAGTAAAAAAAACATATGTCAACTTACCTACAACTTTACAGCTTTTGTAATCACGGATGAAATGCAATGACACAGCAACCTCTCCAACTCCCGTGGAAGATGTGTCCTGCAGTGAACTACGTCCGTGCGGAAACTGCCCTAGGCGGAACTAATGTTCTTAGCGATACAGCTACGTTTTGTCAAATCCTTCCTCAGAGCCATCGGGGTGGCCGTCGGGGTGGCCAGGGATTGGCCAGGGGCCACGGCCACCCTGTGGCTCCGCCACTGCCGACCAGGTGATCAGAGAGCAAGAAAGAGCGAGGAACAGAAAGAAAGAAAGAAAGAAAGAAAGAAAGAAAGAAAGAAAGAAAGAAAGAAAGAAAGAAAGAAAGAAAGAAAGAAAGAAAGAAAGAAAGAAAGAAAGAAAGAAAGAAAGAAAGAAAGAAAGAAAGCATAGGATTCGATCAGCATAAAAAAAACTGTTTCAAACACAGCAAATAATACAGCTCAAACTTATGCGTGCGGTGACGCTAAATGAGCCAACAGGTTCAGCGCTTAAAAACACTTAAAACCAACAAGGAACAAGATCTAATTCGTTAAAAACTCTATTTTCCCTATTTATATCTGCCCAGACACAAGATTAGCATAAATGAACCAGTTCAGTCCTACTTTGCTCTGAGGGAAGTCCAGTCCACGAGGAAGGGAGCAAAATCTCTCCGTAGTTGAGCAAGAAAGGGAAGAGTTAGAAAAACTGCGCAGGATTTTTAGTACCGTGGGTTCCAACTGCAGGCTGGACGGCTTGCAGGTCGACGTCGTAACGAACTGTCTTGGAACAGTCCTGATATTGCCCAACCTGGATACACCAACAGCATGAACACTTCGAAGCGTTGAAATGAGAGTTCTCAAATAATTTAGGTAATCCTAACAAGCCTAAAAGAGTAAAAGCTTAGTCTGATTTAATATAAAAAAAATGATGAAAATAAGGTCTTTTTTCATACATTGTATGCAAATTCTGGTATTAATTGTATTCATGTTACACATTACATAAACGGTACTCAAAGTAAATCTTTTACTAATGTTTTTTCTAAATCTACAAGGTCCAAACCATAAAAGTTCAGCTGATAATTTGTTCTGAGTCTGCTGAAATAAAAATGATCTGTTTACAATGAAGCTAAAACTGTTGTCCTGCATGCTTGTTTAAACAAAAGAGCACGAATGCAAACATCTTGATTGACTAAAGAGTAATTTATTTTCATGCAATTAATTTTGATCTCTGTTGTATTCCCAGTGGAGCTAGGTGACGGTAACTGTTTATTTCTGTCTGTGGATGCATCATGAGCTGGGAGGGAATGCATACACCTTACGTGGGCAAACAGTCTCTCTTACAGCACCAGCAACATCTATAGGAATAGGCATGTTTGGATTTAATATTCTGCAAACATTATCAACACTGCAGATTGGATCCTCTCAGTTATTATTACCGACCACACATCATCAAATCTGTGGGTGCAGGGTGCAGGTTTACTAATCATCTCCTGGTGACTTTTGATCTCAATCATGTTTAACACCAAAGCAGGAACAAACCAAGCTGGACATTTATATTGCAGCTTATGAGGGTTGGTGTGTGTATTAAATGTAAATGGAAGCAACGTTGCTTCAACATGACATAGTATTAAATAAATAAAACTTCATTTTGCTTTCTTTCAAGCAAATAACTTGCCAGCTTGCTGGCAAAGTGTGGCTCCTTAGAGTTCCTGACTGATCCATGGGTCAGAATGACATTTGTCCTGGATAGTACACACAACACATGCCACAAAACCCTTTTTTCTGCACCATACCTCATCTCTCTCCCTCCATTTCTCTTTCAATGAAAAGATATAGAATGCCCATATAGTAGGCAGTGATCAAATATTAATTACAGTTTAGTTTTCCTAGGATTGTGATCAATCAAATATCGGCATCCAGAGAGATTGAGGTAAATCTTGAATTAATCTATGTTTTAGGCTACATGCAAACTGTATGTGAAATTAATATTTATTCAGTTTTTTCTAGTTTCCTTCTAACTTTCATGAGTCTTGCACAAAGTGTTGGAAGGTGTAGAGGATCTACAAGTACTCCATAAAGATCCCTCTATTGCTGTTTAAGGTTAAGAAGAAGAGAAGCGCTGAGAAACCAGGTGGTGATTGGAATAGGCCAGTTGTGACCAATTGGGTGGAATCTCAAAACACAAATGTTGTTCTTCTATTCAGGAAACAGTGCAATCATTTCACACCAACAACACTCTTTGGTGCAGAAATTGCTAATGAGGGCATAAAACGCAAGGCTATTATCAGGATCAGTGCAAAATGAGGGAAGGTGCAAGAAGTTATTTCAGAAGAAGTCTCTCTCTGTGGTAATGACACATTGACAGATTTCGGACTAGAGATACGGTCCAGATCCCTTTTAAAATAAAACTAAAATACCCTCTGAATTTAGGGCTAAAAAGTAATCTTGAATCAGATACCAGCGTGAGCGTCATTAGCCAGTGGCGTTGTGCTGCCATATTTCTTCCAATCTCCAATCCCTACTGACTGGACGTCCCTAAAAGCAATAGATAACCTGTGGGGGCCGAGCTGACATGACCTTTTTCTCTTACTGAATATGTCACGCTCTGACAAAATATCGCCCTGGGCAGTGAACCATATCACCCATATCAAAAACAGCCACAGGAACCAATATTAAGTCAGATTTGTCATTGGTCAGTCACCCATTCCTTAGGCATTGATGGACCCACAACTTAATTTGCATCGCTGGACACAGACTTTGCTGCGAAATTCCTAAAACAGCAGGAGATTCAGATTATGGATGCTTACCTGGGAATGGTGTTGTGAGACCCTTTTAGTTTTCTTGTTAAGTTTAGACAACGAAACATAACAGCTTGTTATGTTTAGACAAAGAGAATTACAACATCACAAGCAAAGTGTTTGAAAATGGGTGTTGCCAAGTTGCCCTTGCCTCTGGTTTTTCCAATAGACAAAGTTTAATTTTGACTTAGTATGCTATGATGGAAGATTTTTAATACATTTCATTATTTGGGGAAAAAGTTATCTAAACCAACATGCCTTCATGTGAAAAGGTAATTGCTTCTAAACCTGATAAATGGTTGTGCCAGCAACTGCCTTCAAGCATTTCTGATAACTGCCCATTAGTCTTTTACAACAGTGTAAAGGAATTTTGGCCCATGCAGACACATTGGAGGGTTTTGGAGCAAGACCAACCTTTTTAACTTCCTGGCACACATCTCAAATTTAAATGTAGACTTTTACTAGACCACTATAAAACCTTAATCCTAAAATTATTTTTTTAAATGTTGTGTTATTACTGGTAAGTGGTTCTGGCCTTGGAACTCTTCCATGGATGCCTTTTTCACCTTGTCTCTCTCTTATTAATAAATCCTGAACTCTGACCTTTACTATAGCAAGTGAGGCCTGGAGAAGTTTTGATGTTGTTCTGGGTTCTTTTGTGATGCCCTGTGCATCATTGATGCATAGAATAATTTCAGTAGGCTGGGAACTTCTGGGAGGATTCACCGACTGTTCCATGTTATTTCCATCTGTGGATAAAGGTTCTTGCTTTGGTTTGCTGAATTGCCAAACCTGGAAATGTCTTCCCAGCTCTCTCCAGACCAGGTAAATATCATTGACTTTGTTTCTCATATGTCCTTGATTCGCTTTAGATTATGCCATGTATTGCTTTTTGAGACTTTCTTAGCCTATTTCATGTTGTCATAAAGGTTTCACCCAAGAGACCATTTCAATTCAAATCAGTTTATTTATATAGCGTCCATTCACAACAGATGTAATCTCAAGGCACTTTACAAGGAATCACTTCAGTACAATCACACAAATATTCCAATCAGTTTAAACGTTTTCTTTTTAAGGAATTCCAGGTAGATTGCATCGAGTCATTGACTTGAGGTTGTGCCCTGTTCATGCAGACTCCAACCACAGCAATCCCTCATACTGAGCAAGCATGTAGTGACAGTGGAGAGGAAAAATTCCCCTTTATCAGGAAGAAACCTCCAGCAGAACCAGAACCAGGCTCAGTACGAGCGGTCATCTGCCACAACCGCCTGGGGGTTTGGGAAGACAGAGCAGAAACACAGAAAGAACAAAAAGAACTGATGTAAGAGTACTTTCTATATTAAAGACAGTAGAAAATTGATAACAGGACGTGGATGATGTTCAGTTACTGGGAGCATCATCCCACTCAATGCTCCCTGTCCAACAGGGCATTGTAGTTAAGCAGGAAACCAGGTGTAGCTTTTATGGAGAGAAAAACACAAAGAAAAAATAAAGTTAACAGTCGAAATAAAAGCTAATAATGCAACTGGAGAGTAGTAGAAAAGTAAGTAGCAGAGTGAAGAAAGGTGGTCAGTCTGTCCTCTACCAGTCTAACAATGTGTTCACACCAACATTTGCAGCTTGATTCGCATCCAAAGCAAATAGGACGCGCTTCAAAATACCATGTTGACGAGCGTCAAGCCAGTAATACGCAACTTATGGGAGGAGCTGGTGCCAGACAGTGTTTTTGCAAGATGGCAGCGATTGATCTAGCGTTGGAAGAGAGAATCTCGATTCTCTATTTGCTGTGGAGAGCACCTTGCGGAGGTTCACAGGGTCAGTAACGTGAAAACTTTCAAAAGTGAAATGAACTTACCAGGTTGCCCTATCTCCTCACTTATATTCCTCCAAGCGAGGTCCTTTTTATTCCTGTCTCTGTAGAGAAAGCGACTGGTGTGGTATAGCTCAGGGTGATTAACCACAGCTGTTTTCAGTATTTCCTCCATGTTGAATGAACATTTTTGCTGGAGCTGACCCCTTGATCGGGGTCACAGCATCACGGGACACCACGTCACCAGGCTCCTGATTGGTTGACGCGGCACAAATTGAGGCCGAAGATTTTTCAACAGCAGCGGCAGATGCAAAAACGCGCGTGACACTGGAATGCACAAATTGCACCACATCAACGTCAAACGCTTCATTCATTGAACGCACCATTAGTCTATAGCAGCATAACTACAGAGCTAGCTCAGGATGACCTAAGCCACTCTAACTATAAGCTTTATCAAAAAATTAAGTTTAAAGCCTGGCCTTAAAAGTAAACAGAGTGTCTGCCTCATGGACTAAAACGGGGAGCTGGTTCCACAGGAGAGGAGCCTGATAACTAAAAGATCTGCCTCCCATTCTACTTTTAGAAATCCTAGGAACTACAAGTAAACCTGCAGTCTGAGAGCGAAGGGCTCTGTTAGGAACATATGGAACAATTAGATCTCTGATGTATGATGGAGCTTGATTATTAAGAAGGAGGATCTTAAATTATATTCTGGATTTAACAGGGAGCCAATGAAGGGAAGCTAAACAGGAGAAATGTGATCTCTTTTTAAAACATTAATCAAAACTCTTGCTGCAGCATTTAGGATCAACTGAAGGCTTTTAATTGCATTTTGTGGACTTCCTGATACTAAAGCATTACAGTGATCAAAATGCATGGACTAGTTTCTCAGCATCACTCCCGGACAGGACATTTCTAATTTTAGCAATATTCCATAGGTGAACGAAGGAAATCCTATAAATCTGTTTAGTATGAAATTTGAATGTCATCTCTTGGTCAAAAATAACACAGAGGTTTTTTTGCGTTATTACTGAAGTTCAATTTAATGCCATCCAAATAAATTGATTGACTAAGCAGTTTCTTTTTTAGAACTTCTGGTCCAAAGACATCAACTTCTGTCTTGTCAGAATTTAAAAGCAAAAAGATTAGATTCATCCATATTTTTATGTCTTCCAGACATGTCTGTAATCTGCCTAACTGATTTGATTCATCAGGATTTATGAATAAATATATTCGTGTATCATCTGCATTTATCCCATGCTGTCTAATGATTTTACCCTGTGGTACTCCACAAGTAACCCTTGAGTGTGAAGAAGATTTATCATTTACATGAACAAACTGGAATCTGTCAGACAAATATGATTTAAACCTGCGCTGTTCCTTTGATCCCTGCAACATGTTCAAGCCTTTCTAAGAGAGTATTATGATTGACTGTGTCAAAAGCAGCACTGAGATTGTACAGGTACATTTGATTGTACAGGTACATTTGATTGTACAGGTCTGCCATTAATCAGCCCTGGGTTTGGCTAATGAAACTGAAACAATAATTGTGGCTAATCACAAATAATTTATCTTTTAACAATGGTGGTGAAAGTTGTTTTTCCCCCCATTAATCAACAAATTATATTTTAAAACCAGTTTTGTTCTTTTGTATTTACTCAGATTGCCTTTATCTGATGTTAGAATTTGCTCGATAATCTGAAGCATTTAGGTGAACCACAAAAAAAAAAAAATTTTCCCCATTAGATTTCATGATCATGTGCATGTAAAGTCTTTTTATTATCCATTATGTAATTAATCATTACATTATGAATTAGCAATCTGTTGTGAATGGCAAATCAAATCAAACTGCTTAGGGGTTATTCATTATTAAACGCAATTCATCCTCAGATGTATTATTAATTGCCTTGGAGTTCCTCAGGGGGTAAAGATTGGTGACCTGAAACTTCATCAGGTGTCTTAAGCCAAACAGGAAGACAGCTTCACACTCTGACAGAGTTTTTCTCTCTGCTGTGAGTTTGAGGCGGGTCAGTCCCAACACGGTAGCTGATGACAATGGTGACGAAGGCAGTGACGATGATGACGTCCAGAGATGCCTCTGTATGTGTGTGCATCCCCAGTGGACGTTTGAAATATCTGAATGTATAAGAGTGTACGGGATGTGCTATACATGAAGCACCCCCCACCACCCTGCGTGAAAATGAAATTGCTTGGCTATATTTGGAGAGAGCTGATGTCACAAGTGGTTTGAGCAGAGAGCTTATAAAATGTGACAGCCTGACAAACCGTCGGACTACTCCAGAGACACAGGGACGAAACGCTACACAGAGTAAGTAACTTACTGGTCTTACCTGGTCTTTTTTTTTTTTTTACTGATACTAAATTCCTTGCTGTAAGTTTGGACTTTCATGGAGGCTTGTTTTGGTGTTTGATGCAAGATTTCTGCTAAATCTGCTTCTCTGTTTTCAAGATTTTCAGTATCACAGGGGAGTTTTTAAAAATCATGTATGGATGCAAATAATAATAATAATTAAACCCTTGTATGTAATGACCGATCTCAGCCTCTAATTTATAGCTTCACATTGAAATCAAATATGTTCTCTTTAGTTTACTTTCTTTTATTAAGTGTTTAATATTTACCAATTTTCATGGTGCACATTTGAAATAAATTCTAAAAAGATGCACGTTGTGATCTGATCAAAAAGTAAATATACATTTTAGAACAGTTGAAATAGCACCAAATTAAACAATCCAGATGGACGATGCTGTGTTAAAGTAACACAGATTTATTTATTCCGTTTTTTTTTTTTTTTTCATGCACCTATTTCATATGGAGTAGCTCTAACCATAGTAGTAATGTTCTCCTCAGGAGAAAAGGAAGTCCCAGGTATTTGCAAACCCTTGTGTGTTTCTCCAGGAAGTCATCAGCAGCTGAAGCACTATGTATCACCTGAGGGTGCCTGTGTTTCTCCTCACGGCGCTGGTGTTGCTCCGCTGCATCGCGGCCGCTCCAAGCCACAGGTGAGCAGCGGCAGAGCAATGAGCTGGAGAATTTACAACGTGGAAAGCACCTCTGTGACTATGCTTGAATATTGATCAAATCCAGCCAAACATGAACCTAAACAGCTATGCAGAACTGCCTCTTTTAATGTAGAGAATCTGTTGTGTGCTGACGGGAAGACAGTTCACCTCATGTGTGTAACTGTGGGGCTGGAAGCAAGTCATACGCCTCTCTGAGAAAGCACTCCGTTGTGCAACACTAGGTTGGCTGCCTAAGTGGCCACTTTCTCCTCTCTCCCTCTGTCTCTAGGGACTAGTAGCTAGTTTAAAGAGGGTATCATCAGCGTGAAATGCTTTGACCCTTTTCCGTCTGTAATCCAGGTACTTCAGTCCCAGCTCCTCCTCCGATGACGAGCAGGAAAGTGCTCTTCCAGACAACGAGAGCTGGTCACTGCCTGAGCTAATGTCTGACCCGTTCCTTGGCCTCATGGGTGCACGGCCACAGAAGGGGCTCACAGCAATGAACAGGTACGCATTCATGAAAATGAGTCTTTATCATGAGGGAATCTTTGCAGCTACGAAGCTTTTACACATGATGTTTTATCCTTTTCAGTCATCACTTACAGAAGAGAAAGTGCAACACAGCCACTTGTGTGACCCAGAGGTTAGCAGACTTCCTGGTCCGGTCCAGTAACACCATTGGAACGGTGTACGTCCCGACAAACGTGGGATCAAGCACCTACGGCAAAAGGGACCTATATCAGCCTCCCAGCTACCTGCCTTTTTAGTACAAGCAGGGAGAATTCCCCAGCACGCCGAGTGATCATGTGTAACAATGAATGTGAGAACGATGACTCTGGTGATAAATTACATCATAAGATGACTTTTTATTATTATTTTATAAGCATCAAGAAACAGTGCCTTTGATTTAAGCCATCTGAATCGATGTATGTTTTCTTCCAGCTTTGTGAAAGTCGTAAATCACAGCACTAATGAAATGGAAAAAAAAAAATAAAATAAAATCAAGTAATGACAAAATATTCAGTCACGGAGAAGAAATGTAAAGCCCTTTAATATAAATCATCTATGGTGTTTTGATAATAAAATTGTTGAAATTTGTATTTGTACATTTTCATGGGTTTTAAGATGCATTTTTGCACACCAGTGCAACATCATCCAGGAGATTTCTGTTTCAGCACAAGATGCCAATTAAACCAATAAAAGTGTGTATTCCCTAAACAGGTTGGGGGTGAAAACACGATGAACGTCCCGTTTCACTTGCTCATTATGTAAGACAATTTTTTTGTCTCTGTAGGTTATGGCACAGGTTTTAAATGTTGATACAAGTAACCTTAAAGAAATGCATTGTTCGTTACGACGCAGTGTTCCTCACCTATGGTATGTAAGCATTAAACTTAGCCTGTGAACACATGCTTTGAAGACATACAGACTTATTCATACGCCTTGAGCTTTACCACTTTTTGTCATTTTGCACTACAGCCAAGGTAATTTTTTTGTTGTTTTTATCAGGATTTAATGTGACAGACCAGAGGTTCCCCGCTTCAGTGCTGCAGAGATGCAAGAATAAAAAGACATTTGATACAGGTATGTTGTAGAAGGGATGCAATTAAAAGTTGCAGGGTGGTAGCTCTGGAGAACGGGAGTTGGGTCCTCCTCTAACACATCAGCACAAAGTAGTGCGTATTTTCGAAGAGGAACGAAAATGGCAGATGGGTGTCGAGTGTGGCCTTTTTGGAAGAAGAGTGGCAAAAAAAAAGTCACAAGAAACCTCTTCTGTAGTTTACCAAGAGCCATTTTAGGCTCTAAAGCAGCTTGTCGTTTTAAAAAGCCCCTGTGTCCATACAGGACCGTTTCCAGGACTTTTTTCATCCACAGTCCAAATTGTTATTTCTACTCCCCCAGACCTGTAAGTGGTGTTAAACATGGAACATAAGGCATGCACATAAAGCCTCCACACGATGTTAGTGGGAAACACAAGAAGCAAACAAGTATATGGCAAACAACGAAGCGCGAGGGTACTTGAGTTGAACTTTTTGCAGCCGCAGAACATCAAGGTCCTACAGTACAATGTACGACGGGCATGTAATCTGCAGTTGTAGTTATATATGTTTGGGGTTATAGGTCATGTAACAGGCTGGGCTAATACGCCAGTGTTTTCACAAAAGAGACGTTTTCGCTATCCAAATGAATACATGAGGGCTAAATATTCCATCCATCCATCCATTATCCTAAAATATTGTTTCTGTGTAAAGGCAGGGCACAAATGGTTAAAAACATTCCCGTGTGGACAAAGCAAATATGGACGAAGGTGTCTCAGTCTGTCTCTCTATTAAACTTTATTAATCTTTAATATATAGGTAAATTTATTAAAAATGAATCCTTGGGTGCATTAATTAATATTTATTATGTTAGTAAGTTAACATGCAGGCCACTGTTTGGTATAGGACAACTAATTTCCATTCTACTTTCATTAATGTTACTTTCAGCAGTGAATCGTTATCTGCAAAACATCTTGTGTTTTAAGTTATGATAGATCATCTTATTAAACTAAATTCAGCTACTTCTACTCAATGTAACATTTTATTTCAACAATTAATATAAAAATGATCTGAATTTTTTTTTTAAACACAAGGCTTTCAATTACATGATCAAGAGTCCTATAAATCATTTAAGCCCACTTTTCCTCAGTTAATCTCTAAAGTCATGTGGTAGGCAACGCAGCGAATGCATCTAGTGCTTATTAGTCATTGTTTATCCACATTACCTTTAATTGCACAACTGCAATCACAATATTGTATCCTATATTGTCATGTGTCGTCCTCGGGCGGTGCTTACTCGGGGTAATGAAAATCAAGAGCGGAACTGTGACGCACGGCATGAACCCCTGTTTGATTAGCAGCGACCTGATCATCTCAGATGCTGACATCAATACCCCCGCGCATGGCTAACACCTGTGTAAAAGGCTTTTCGAAAATAGAACAAGTGGTGGCTTTTGCTGATGAGTCCAAAAAACAATGCCGTCATTATCTGATAAACACTCGCCGCCAGCGAATGGGAACCGTGTCAAGATCTGTCGATTACTTCATGTGAGGCCTGCAAATGGCTCGGTGGCTCATCTGTTGTCGCGTTGTTTGTCATGACAATGATTATGGCTGATGAATGCTTTGTTGGAATTTCAGCTCTGATGTGAAAGCATATTTATTTCAAACAATGAAGTGTAATTTTTACTATATGGTAAAGCCCACTTTTGCCTTGAAAACCCCAGTCATACCTTTTCAAATTTTTCACATATTTTTACATCATGACACACACACCTTAATGTGTTTTTTCAGAATTTTCTCCAACAAACAAACACAAGACAGTACATTCCTTAACTGTAAAGTGGAAGGAAAATTGTGATTTAAAAAAAAGAGTAGTGTGCTGAATACTTATGCATTTAGCCCCCTTTACACTTTAATTTCTAAATTAAAAGGAAAAACTAACAGTGAGCATCACCCTAAATATGCCATTCCTGCACTCAAACATGGTGATGGCAGCATCATGGTGTGGGAATCGGTACTTTTTTAGCAGGGATAGGGCAGCTTGTCAGAGTTGATTTGAAGATGGGTGCAGCTAAAAACAGGATAACCCTGGGAGGAAACAATTGTATGGGCTGCAAAAGGAGAAAAGGACTCAAGATTCACAACTACGGCTACAATAAAATGGTTACAAAGTTCAGACCGAAATCCAACTGAAGATCTGTGATAAGACTTAGAAATATCGATCTTCACAGATGCTTTTCATCCAGTCTGACTTACCTTGTTTTACAAAGAACAATGAGCAAAACCTTCAGGCTCTCTATTTGCAAAGCTGGTGAAGTCATACCCCAAAAGAGTTTCAACCGAAGCTACAACAAAAGATGGCTATTAAAAAAAAGTAAAGATTGAAGAAGGCTGAATGCAAATACACACCACCGTTTCTATATTTATATTTAAAAAGAAAGCTACTTGCCTGCTGACTTTGTGTTGGTCTGTAACACAAAGTCCCAACAAAATACATAGAAGGTTGTGGTTGTAACAAGACAAAATGTGGGAAAGGTTCAGATGTATGAATACATTTTCAAAACCCTGTACATTTTTAGAGTAATCCAAAAACATTTAAAGATTAGCCACGAGAAACATGATTTAATTAATTTACCTGAAGGAGGACATTCGGTTTTCTGAAAACAGTATGTACAATTTGAAACATTACTGACAGCAATATTACTAATGTAAGCGCTTGGCCCAGTCTGGGTCCTGGAACAGGACAATGCTGCATGAGCAACAAATCTACAACACAATGGCTGAAAAAGCAAAAGAAACCAGACTGAAATATAATTTAGTAGCTACTGTAACATAGCTGGAAATTAACTGGATGATGAATGTACAAATATCCACAAACCTTGATGAAATGAAGCAATGCTGAAAAGAAGAGCAAGCCAAAACATTCTGATTTAAAAAATTTTGCAAGGTATTTTTATGCACTTGTAGTTTATCAAAGCAGCTGCAACTACTACTGCTAATACTTCTGTCAGTTTTTCCATCAGCATGCAACTATAGGCTACACAGTAATGGTAATTTGTTTTGTTCTATATGTTTTTTATCTTGTAATATTATAGGTCTAGTGTTGAGTATTACCTTTCCCTTTTCAACGGCCTCTGTTCTTTGTCCCAAATACAAACGGAAAAATCACATGGAGACATTCTTGAACACTGTAAACAATTTAACAATAACGTTGAACAAAATCGGTACAAAAAACATTGGACTACATCAGACACTCTCACACTCTCGTACTGTGCACACGGGGTCCTGTTAACCGAATATTTTCCATATTAGTCCGTTTTTTTGTTTTGTTTTTTTACAACGGTGACGGAAAATCCGAAGGCCACTTGTTATTTTGACAGTTTATAATTCACACCCCTGACCATTTGGTGCAGACGCGCGGACATTTTTAGGTTTGAGTTGACGCGCGGAGTACAAGTAACTGAATCAATAAATCAATAATAAAAAGAGTTGCATTAAGCCATCTGAGCATCATCAAATAGGCTTTGGAACGCGACTGTTACCGGTGCGGCTGGTTAAAGACGCGCTTCAAAGAGCGCGGTGTTGTGCCATCCAGCCGTGGAAAAGGAGCGCATGCGCAGGGTTCAGAGAGTCTTTCCGAGCTCTGATCACTTGAATCAGAGAAATATTCCCTGATTTCAAAACTTTGGCTGAAGTGGAGCTTTTAGTTCCAGTCTCCAGTGTTCAGCCTCTAGAACAGTGGTTCCCAACATGAGGTTCGTGTGCCACAAGGGGGTCATTAGAGATTTACAGGGGTCTGCACAATCTTGTCTGTGCTGAGGTTGTAAGACTTTTGGTGATTCTATTCGTAATTCATATATATATATATATATATGTATATAAAACTTAATTTCAGACACACAATTGGTCCATAGATAAAAAATAAAAGTATGGAAGAAGAACAATACAATAAATGACATAGCTTACAATAAAATTCATGAAAGACTAAAATGCCAGTGTTTCCGAAGACCAGACATATATCTGTAGCAGCTTTTCTTAGGGCTGGTTAGTGCCAGTATGATTCCACATGGATTTAAACATGAATTGCCTTAATAAGGCTCCACAGGTGGGAACACCAGAGTTCACAAAAAGCTGACTAGCACTGTGCCATCTTGGGACACGAAGGGGGAGCCTCATGGCATCATTGTAGGCTACAGAGAGGCTACTGTTCCTATATCGGCACCACAAATGTGCTGTGTACATAGGAGTACAGTAGGATCTAAATAAAAAACATTTAACATTAGGTGAGCACATGCTAAATTTTCACCGCAACATGTTGGCTTAGGCATATAATTTGCAGCACTGTCTATACAGATCTCTGTCGTCACTCATGTCATCAGTTATGATATGGCCCAGATATTTTATTTCTTTACACGTCTTCAGAGGCTGATCACTCAAGTAGAAATTAGGAAAAATTAGTCTCCTGTCCTCCTTGGTTCTGACAATCATGATATTGCTCTTGCTGGAATTGTATCTGATGTCAAAATAATCACCATACTGTGAACACACCTTTAATAATTGCTGCAACCCAGCACTGTAGGGGGCTTAGCACTACCAGATCAGGCTTAAGCTTTATTCTTTAATGTCATTTTTTAAAATACATTACTTTTACACTTTAAGTAGTTTTGAATCAAGTACTTTTTTACTTTTACTTGAGTAAAAAACTTGACTTGACACTTTCTTTTTAAACCCTAGTATCTATACTTCTACTTGAGTATTGAATGTGAACACTTTTGACATCTCTGTCAAAAAGAGAAACTAAATTATTTTATGAACAATACATAAATAATGAAATGAATAAAAAGCAATTTGATAGATTACAGAATATTCATAGGTGCATTCATAATCCTTATCAATTTTTTCAGTATCATTCGGAACCCAATTTTTTAACGTTTTTGTTGTATCATCATTTTCGTATCAAATTATAGTTATTTTTATGTATCGCTGGACTTTTTTGGCACCATACGGCCAACAACTGTACAAACTCAAAAGGTCCTAGCGCCATCTACTGGACAGAAGATGCAAACCACGATCCTCACTTACACAACCTTGCTCATGTGTACACTCTTGGTATTAAGATATTACTTCATAAGCATTATGTCTAATAGCTGTAGCTTACATACAATTTGTTTTTATATATATTTATTTGTCATTCTTTTTCAGCAAGCCTGACTTGTTGCGCGTTTGAAAAAAAAATGCCCTACTGCTTGCCGTAGAAAAATATAAACACGGAAGTCGTTTCTACCCCAGTGCTTAAACAGGCTTGATAGAATTACTTTGACATATTTTAACATTGTAAGACTTATGTAAGGAAACTATAGTTAATTTGTTTTCTGATTTGCAGGGGAAAAGTTTAGTCTCGTTAAACCTCTCCCTGGTTTTAAGGAGATGCTTTCTAAAGCGTTCGTTCTGTCAGCTTGGTAGCTTTCTGAGTAATGGAGAACAAAAAGGAGAAAACGTTTAGGTTCGTGATTGTCGGAGGTGGCATTGCGGGTGTAACATGCGTGGAGCAGGTAAAAACAAAACGCACGGATGTAACTAAAAGCTGTAAAATCTATATTAGCGTCCGAGTGTTGCTAAAGTAAAGGGCTGTTTCAATTTTTTTCAGGAATTTTGACAACATTCGATCAGGTCTAGTTCAAATTCTACAATATTTAGACTTGCTTACACGTAAAATAACCCGGGTTAGTCCACACTCCTTTATGTCTGGTGGACTTTTTCTGTTTGTTTTAGAAAAAAATTAAAACAAATCTACGATTGTCAATAAAGGACCCATCCAACAAATTTAAATTGCCATTATTTGTGGGTTTTTTAACGCATAGAGAGCACATTTTGTTAATCAAACTGTGTATTTGTAGATATGAGCTGGTAAGAAAGTGTCACAGTATATAATCTTTACTGAGAAAAAACATGGTTTTATATTTACAGAAAATATTTAAACAAAAATGTGTTATATGATGTAATTTTTGTTAATTTAAAACAAAAAAGCTATTCCTACTGCCACTAAAATAATGTATCAATTATTGCTGTTAAAATAATATATGTGGCTAGGTATGTTATACCAATGGTTTTAGTTGCTAAAAAAAAAAAAGACATCATAAAGGTGAGAAAATGTTTAATGAAAGTGTCGAAGTAGAAAGAGTTTTCTGAGAAAGTTCAAAACAAAGTAATACATTGCAAAAAAAATACAGAAAGTGACAATGTGGAAACTAAAGTCACCTCTTACCACTTTTATTGAGGTAACTTTTTTTTTTAACTACAGTTAGCAATGTTAGTGTTTAATTTAAAATAAATTGTGATTCTGGTGCATAGACTGATAAATGTAGTATTAGTTTCAAAGTAAGCAATCTTATTACGCAGAACATTGGGCCTTTATACTGATCTGCACAAGTACAACAAGCTGATAACTTCCTGGGTAATTATTTGGGCCATCTATTCAGATAACTAGCATGCAGCCCGCTTCCTGACAGCCCTGTCACTCGTAGCTTGCCAACTGTAGTTGTTAAACAGCGGTAGAATTTAGAAATTCTGCTTCATTGTAAGCTTAGGGGAAAGTCTCGGGGTCTTTTTATCTTTGCAATTAAACGGTAGTGAGCAGAAACAGGTGGGGAAGAGGTAACACTGCGTTGCTTGATGCTCCGTACAGCCAGACTTTCTCAGACGTCTCCTAAAAAGGACCTTTAGCTGTTTTGAAACTCTAAGTTTAATACCTTGATACTGCTGGCCAGCCCATACCTACTTTAAAATAACTCTTAAGTATATTAGATTTTGTGCCAGGGTCAATTGAAGATTGCGCCAGATCTGTAAAATCTGTGAAAAAGCCCTTTACTCCCCTCCAGCATTGTAAGAAATATAAACAAACAAAAAAATCATCTCCACTGGCAGCTGTCATCTGAGTTTCCATCAGAGGGCGTGGCTCTGATCACAGCAGGTCCCCACATAAAGGCAGTAAGCAACTATAAACAGGTAAGTAGCTGAACTTTCCAGCTGAGAGGGGATCCATCTTTGTGTACATCCTAACTCTTGTCCTGTTCATTAGGTGTCCAGAACACTGGAGGAGTTTGATGTCGAGGAGAAACCGTCCAGTGTCCTAGAGGAGAAGTTTCCCAACGTGACTATCATCCACTCTGCTGTCAAATCACTCCACACACATTCACATGTAAGGAGTAAACCAGAATGAATAAATAAACTAATACCTGCTCCATACTGTTATTCCAAAGGAGAAATCTGATTCTTTTATATTTCCTCAGAAACGTGATCATTTTCAGCCTATTAGTGCTTCGTTGTGGCCACACAGTGACGGCACATAGGTTAGCAGGGTAATGACATAGTTCAATCTTGTACCAGAACTGATTAACGTCCCTTTGTTGATTTTCCTCTGTAACTCAGTGTGTGGAAACCGCAGATGGTCGAGTGTTTGGTTACGAGAAGCTTTGTATATGCAGCGGTGCCCGTCCAAAGCTCCTGACTCAGGAGAACCCTTATGTGCTTGGCATCCGGGACACAGACAGCGCACAGGTACTACCTTATAATTACTCTGTATGTTTTTTGGGACCTCTTTTTGTCCCTATTAATCATTTTTTATGTGGGATTTGCCGCATATCTTCTCACTCATCTCTGTCTGAATGGTTCTACTAAGCAGTTTCCAGCAGTGTTTGGTTTACGTGCATCATCATGAGGATAAATGTTATTTTAATGTTGGTATTTCAAAGTAGATGATTGAACATTCTTAATTCAAGAGGAAAAATTAGGTGCACAAGTTAGAATTTATTGTGGATTTTCTCGACACCACACCAGGTCAGACATGGATACACAAGCTTCAATATACCAAACCACACACTTTCTGCTTCTGGCGTAATACTGGCTAGATATCTGACCACATTATCATCAGAAATCATGATGCTTAGTAGAACATGTTCCCTACCTTGATGCTCAACACCTCAGCTTGACTTCTCCAAAGATTTGCCATGTGCTGTATCTTTTTCTTTTTTTTGTCAGCTCCCTCACACTCCATAGTCATGTGTAACTCACTTCCCTGTGGACAGTCACACTGCTGTACCTGCATCTTTTTGTTCAAATATACTTTGCTAACTAATTCCTTTCGTCCAAGGGTGGCAGTTTGGGCGGTTCAAATAAATCACTCCAAAAATATTATGATGTTTAGTGCCATGATGACTGCATGTAGACCGTTGACCAGAGCGCTGAATATCTGTGAATCATAAGCTTTCTTTTTGAGTCTATTTCTCTGAATTATAGCAGTAATATTTTTCCTTTATACATTAGATTGCGTCACATCAGTTAACTATTATTGAAGACACGAGTGAGAATGAGTAAAATTCCCTGTAAATGATTAAGCCGTATTCTTTGAAAGAATAGCCTGCTGCTTTGAGGCTGCGCAACATGCTAGAGGCCTTTCTGTTTGGGTTGCAGGAGTTTCGGAAGCGCCTATCCAAAGCCAAGAGAATTGTCGTTGTCGGAAATGGAGGGATCGCCCTGGAATTAGTGTAAGTCTACAGTACAGTACAGAAGTCATTGCTTCTCATTTTAACCTGCAGCATGAATTGTTGCCTGCATGAATTCCTTTAGTATTAATGAGCAGGTGTGGGTTTTTTTTTCCCAGGTACGAGGTGAAGGGCTGTGAGGTGATCTGGGCTGTGAAGGACAAAGCCATCGGAAACGCCTTCTTTGATGCCGGAGCGGCGCAGTTCCTCATCCCGTCCCTCGAGGCCGACAAAGTAAAGGCAGCCGCTCCGTGCAAGAGGCAGCGCTACACCACGGAGGAGCCGGCGCCTGATGCTGCGCAGACCTTCACAGCAGGTGCCCAGCGTAGGGTGTTTCCACTCCTCACAGGGTTTATCACATGTAAACTTGCTTGAGATATTGTTTTATAACCTAATCCTGCTTTAAAGTTGGCCAGAACTTTCTGTCTGCTCGGTCGCATGTTTATTCAAGGGTTTTAGATTGAAGGGGACTAAACCTCAAATCCATGCCACACTTTTCAGATTTTTTTGTGTAATTTGTTATGAAAACAAAGTTGTATGATCTATCAAAGACATAAAATATACATAGTCCGTTCTCATCCACAGTGTGTGTTTTTGGTGTAATTCTTCTGAAGCTGCTACGCCCCGACTGTACCCGCTTAAAGTCTGCGGTTTTTTTCATTCCCAGATGAATATTCCCGCCGGCAGAACCCTGGTCCCGTCGAGCCCGGCAGTGCTCTTGGCCCGGACTGGCATCGAGGAATCGAGCTGCAGGGAGCAGAGCAGGTGGGACAGCGCGTGTTCGTCCATCGCTCTAAGCACCTCTGTCATCCTGAGATGTCTTTTACCCTATCCGTGGACCTCTTGTAGGTTAAACACTTCACTTTATGTGTCTCTGTTCAGGTGTCCCGCAGAGTTTCAGTGGAATACCAGCATGAAGTGGAGCAGATCTTCACCTCGGAGGAGTTTCTCCTCTCCTCAAAGCAAACTCTAAAACCTGACACTGGTGGGAACTCGATTTACTACTTGAAGATATGCCTAACTCCTCCTCTTCTGCCCCTTTTCCTCTATTCTTCTCTCCTTTTCTACTCACCTCTGCTTCTCTCTCAGCAGGATCCTGGCCGGTCTACGTCCAGTTGACCAATGGCAAGGCATTTGGCTGTGATTTAATCGTCAGCGCCACTGGGGTCGTTCCGAACACAGAGCCATTTCGCCATGGCAACAACGTGAGAAAACTTAGGACACATACCTAAATCCTGTCTCTGTCATTAGAAACTGCACACAGCAGTCGATTCTCTAATCTAGAGTAGATTGTGGACAAACTGCTGCTATACTTATACCTTTTACCTTGGGTGAACAATTGGTCTCATGATTGGTTACGTGAGATCCACCTCTGCGTTAAGGTCTTATCAATCCTTTCAAGTTGAAAAAAAGTGGGGGGGAAACCGCCTAAAATATTCTTTGCGTTTTTTTTGGGCACTAGTGACTTTTATTCAACAGTAGCTGGACAGTAAAGGGGAAGAAATGCAGCAAATGACCCGGGCCAGGAATCCAACCAGGGACAACCGCATTGAGGACTGTAGCCTTTGTATATGATGCACCTGCTCTACCACTGAGCCATGTGACTCTCGGAAAGTCTTCCTTTTTGTTAAAGCCGCAGTGCATCCACATAATTTTATAGTTCATGTCAGACGTTTGCATGCAGTCACATTAATTTGGGGCTGTTAAATAAGAACTTTACTCGTTGTCAAGCATGGAGTTGGCAGCATGACGATTAGGGCTGGCAATGCCATTGCACAAAGCAGATGGAATAATAAAGGAGAACTGCCTCCAGATTTTTCACCTTCATTCGTCGGATTAACGTGACACTAATGAACATAATTCTGTAAAACTCTTGACCATAACTTTCAGTTACAGAGCCAATTTTTGGAATAACCAGCGTATGATTACTTTCAAACCCGTTTGCTACACAGGCAGATTTGGGTGATCAGACGTCACTATCAGGATGTTTTTATCATACTTTTCGTCATTAGTTTTCATTGGCAGATGATGGTGGCCTTCGAGTAGACGATCATATGATGACTTCAGAGCCTGATGTGTACGCAGCAGGAGATGTGTGCACTGCATGCTGGGACCACAGCCCTCTTTGGCAGCAGGTAAAAGCACCACAGACTTTATTAGTTTGCATAGTAGGCCTCATTAAACGGTACAAAGGATAGGGAATCCGAGCGGTCCGTATCTGGTGTAAAAAGGTGGTGGTGCTGGTGGGGGTGTTTTCTGTGTGCAGATGCGCCTCTGGACGCAGGCACGTCAGATGGGCTGGTACGCAGGCCGCTGCATGGCGGCTGACGTCCTCTCCAAGCCCATCGAGCTGGACTTTTGCTTCGAACTCTTCTCGCATGTCACCAAATTCTTCAACTACAAGGTAAGCGACGCTTTGCTGCAGGACAGCCAAGCTGTGTGAACAGTAACCAGTAATGAATCACCTGCCACGGGCAGAGCTGCAGTTTTCCATTTCTGTGAAGGCCCTTTTTCCGTACTGCATAGTGTTTCTGCTTATTCCTCAGGTGGTCCTGCTGGGGAAATTTAATGCACAGGGACTGGGGTCCGATCATGAGCTGCTAGTTCGCTGCACCAAAGGCCAGGAGTATATCAAGGTCAGTGACGGTGTTTGTAATATCGAAGCAATGATTCTGTTATTGTCTCTAGTTGACTTGGTGTTTTGTTGCAACACTTTATAGATATTGAGTTTTAGAGGGATTTGGTTACATGAGGCACAGCGTTGCAGATTCCAACCATCTTGTGATGCCAACCACGCTACTCACAAAGAAAAGCCTAGCAGTACTTTTACTCTGAATTTAGTTTGATTTCATAAAGCTGCAATTTCAAAAGATCTGAATCAATCTGGACTTTGACTAGGCCCTTCAAACATGTAAATATGCTGTAATTATCACTACTTCCATTGTAGTACTACTATGTTTAGGCTTGCTATCATCCTGGGAGACAAAACTCGCCCCATCCATCTTCCCATCACCTCTAGCAAGTAATTCATCCCCACAGCACAACATTGTTTTCTTCCTGTTCATAACTATGCACTATTTTGTGTTGATCCATCACACGTAATCTAGATAAAACACATTGAATGCATTCCTGCTGAACGAGCTAGCCCATCCCCCCTTTTTTTTCTTTTTTTACAAATTAATACAAGACTATGTGAAAAAGGGTGGCATGCATGAATTTATTGTAAGGCAAGGCAATTTTATTTGTATAGCACACTTTCAACAAGGTGATTCAAGGTGCTTTACATGATTAGGGGTAAAATATAAAAACAGTAAAACACAGACAAAGCATATAAAGTAAAAACAGCAATAAAGCAAGAAGTAAACACAAAACATATGATACATTAAAGTATTACTCAGAGGCACTTCTAAACAGATAAGTTTTTAGTTGGGATTTAAAATGGAAAAACTACCTAATACAGATTTTTGTTCTAATTATTTGATACATATGTTTTTTTTCTGTATTTTGCTTGGAATAATGTGTGATGAATATGGACTTTGGATTGGTTTTATGTAATGTTTGTTGAAACCAAAGACAAATTCTCGTCTATGTGATCAATACATTTTTCACATGTTTCTGGTTTGTTACATGACAAAATGTGTAAGTGGAAAGCCTCTGAATACTCTGTGCCAATTCTACTCATTAGAACTCTAAAAAAAAAAAAAAAGTGTAACTTTTAAAAGAGATGTAGTCCAGTGCTCCCCATACTCCCATCACTGTAGCTAGATGATGTAGTATTGCTGAAAACTTACAGAAGAATATTCACAGAGTAAGTTTGTAACAAATTGCTACTAATTCTCTTATCCAGGTGGTCCTAAGCGGGGGGAGGATGGTGGGGGCGGTGCTGATTGGAGAAACTGATTTAGAGGAGACTTTTGAAAACCTGATCCTCAACCAGATGGACCTGACGGCGTACGGAGAGGAGCTGCTCAATCCCAACATTGATATCGAGGACTACTTTGATTAATCGCTGCTGACATGTTTGAGACTCTGGAGTATCACTGAAGAAGCATGCTGGGCTCCTATGTTTTCTGGAAAAGAAAATGGGATTTACTTTTATCATCTTCCAAGTCTGGATAACCATTAAGAAAAAGAAGTGCTAACTTATTTTATTTTTAAGAAGGTAAAAATCTACTTTTCAGAAAAATTGAGACTTTTGTCAATAAGTCCTCCATCTAACGTTTTTCTCCAAGTCATTGATTAATTGAGTTGAGTTACTGACATAAATGCACAGCTAAAGGCTAATTCACCGACAAAACAGGGCCATTTCAAAGCTTTTTTCGGCATCTAAACCCTATATAACATCCCTCTTAGACTTCTGTTTCTTAAACAGTTTCTTAATACCAAACATGATATAGACATCCCAAACTGTGCTTTAAAGAAACTCTGTTTAGTATAGTATAACCCAATGACATGTTTGTGTATAATACGTTTTTCCAGATGTAAAAACAGCACGGAAATAGCCCTTTACCACACTGTCAAAACGGGACATTGTGATATTTCAAGATGAATATACAGCTAATAAAGAAAAAAACGAATTGTAGAATTGTATGAAAAAGTTGTTGAAAACCAAAGCATCTGAGTCAGTATGATGGACATTGATCCTCATAGTGCCACACTGTTGCTTTGGAGGGTTTTGATGTTAAAAGGTAACTTTGGTTGTATCGGTGCAAAAGTAACTTTTGAGCTATAATTATTTTAAAAATAAATTATTTTTAGAAATAAATTACTTGGTTTACTGATTGTTGCAAATTTATCCTTATCAATTATTTCATTAATAACCTAAACACACACCCAAGTTATATTGTCTTGCAACAGGTACCTTAAATTAGTAGATTTCAGGGTTTTAAAACAATAAAGTCAAAATAGATCAGATGGATGATGGTAATTGTTAAAGAGGTACGATGTCTCGCTGACATGACAAAGGAAATCAAAAGTAGCATTTGAATTTTCATTTAACCCATATGTGCTAAGCTAAATTAAAATATTGACCTGCCATTTATTTTCAGATTTCACTGTTCAGTCTAGTTAATCCGTTTCCAGTCTTGGTACATACAATAGAATAGTTTCTAACACCTGTGTAACCATTGACCAATCTTGATCAAGAACCTCTGGAAACATTCACCCAAACAAAAACAAAAAAGCGTTCATGGAATTTGCAAAACATAGACAAAAACAATTCGATTTAATCGAAGTTTAACTTTTATACCAAGGAAGGATATAAGTATGTTTGGAACAACCCAAGGATCCCTCATGATTTTAAAAAGGCCATCCCTATGATCGAAAACGGTGGTGGCAGCATTATCCTTTGAGGATTCTGGTAAACATTCTGTATGATGCTGAATACATATTTGGGATGAGAGTTGGCTTTATGGCATAAATCCTATGACTAAATGTGGAAAATTCATTGAGACACAACTTGAGAAAATTTTAACAGAGCATAAGGTTTTTCATTCGACGACGGACACTTTGTTCAGTATTGTTATTCAGCTAATAAAGGTACTTTAAAATAACCGTTAATTATTTAAAAGGCAATAATAATGAAAAATGAAAAAACATTAGATGAGGTGACTTATTTTTCTAAACTATGGGCGACACTCTGAGCCAGAAGTGGAATTAAAATACCTTTTTTGAGGTCAGACTATATTTTTATTGTTTCCTCTCTCAGCACCTAGCATGTTTATCCTGATAGACAATTCTTTATCACTTCATCATACTCGCATTCTGCCTTTTGCCATTTTTACTCCATTTTTCTTTCTTGAGTACAGCCGTAAAAGCTGACTTAAAAAATGGAGTTGAAAACCTTGTCAGATTAAACAGTAAATGACTAGAAAAGACAATCACTCATTAGTTCACCTGAACTCTTATGTAATATGTTCACTGAATCAGTGACTTAGCAGCAGCAAACTGCCGACAGTGATTTAGGTGTCTTTGTTGGTTGACCTTGGTTGGCATAGTAACAAGGTTTTTTGTCTTCTGGGGATTATGGAACATTAACCAACATTCATATAAATAGAAAATGAGTGAATAATCGGAAGGCACCTCTTACAGGTTGAGAAGGAAATACCTGTTTGTGTGTATGTGTGTGTGCGTGTGTGTGTGAAGAGAGATACCTGTTCAGTGTAAAGTGGGAGAGTCAACAGAGGCGCACGTTTCAAGATCCATTAAAATCCCTGTTCATATGGAGACACTGGATTAGAGTTGGTTTGGAGACAACTCAAGAACGTAACCTATTCATTATAAAGGTTGCTAAGTAACCAAGCAATTAGGTCTGGCAAGTTGTGGCAGAACAGAGACGGTCAGTGGGTTTTATTGCTGCCATGTGAATATAGCAGGATTTAGTCTACGTGCATTTTTTTTCATATTTTAAGGGGCTAAGCATCTTTCAGCTAATTTTAAAAGCACAACCTTTTAAAGAAATTGTCTCTCACTCAGTTGCCACTGGAGATAGGCACAAGTCCCCTGATGACCCTTCAAGGACAAGCAGGTATAGCTGATGGATAAAATGGCTCCTTAACTTTGAAGTTAACCTAAATAGGAAAACCACTAAAAATGAAGATGATGTAACGTCTGTTTTCCCTCCTGCTTGTTTTCTGGCGACATGTCAGAAAATGTCTTTCCCAGAAACTGTCTGTTTAATTAATAACCAGAAAAGACAGAGTTATAGAGTACAAGTGTTTTCTTCCCATAATGTCAGCTCCTTCAAGAGGCCATAGTAGCATCAGAGGTGACATATAATATATCCTAATCCTATTGGCTTTTTTTTATGTGGGTGAATAACCTGCTGCTGCAACTGACACTCCAGGACTGCGTGGAGACTAATTTCCTATAGGGAGGCCCCTCATGCAGAAATAAGCCTTTCAACTATACTTTTTGTTTTAGCAATAATGTTGCAAGATCAATCTTTGGTCAGACAAAAAAAAATGAATTCAAATTTGATCAAGTCCTACCAAATAGGATTATGGTCACTGAAAGAAAGAAAAAAAAAAGAATTCTCACTTTAATCTCAGAATTGACACATTAATGCAGATGGGGACCAGGGAGCAACCAGCTTCAATGACAAAGATGTGAGAACTTAGAAGGAGAACTTAGTTTCTTTTTGAAGTGGCCCTAATCCTGTTCCATAAACTCCTCTGAAATAAACAGCTGTTACAGATTATGAATAAAGTACCAGGCAAACCTATTCATGAAAAGATATTTATCATTGTCATCCCACGTCACTATTATATACTTCTTTGTGTTGGTATTTCTGAGTTGTATCTCATACAGTTTCAATGAAATACATTGATTGATTGATTGATTGATTGATTGATTGATTGATTGATTGAAAGAGAGATAGTGGGAGCAATGTGTTCTCCATCACCTCACCTCAATGGATTTATGAATGGAATGATGTGAAGTCCTATACATCTAAACAGATTTAGTGTTTTAAAATCTAACATGTAGATTTTTGTTTATTTCACAATTTGAATTTTACCTCATGAGAGTATTAATTCATAAAACAATAAAGCAAACAGACTCATGCATTTCCTAAAAAAAGTTAATCACATTTGAAAGCATCTAATTGGAAAATGACTTATGTAGGCTTATGTAAAGTGGTCAGTCTGCCTTAGCAGAGGTGTAAAGGTCCGTGGCACTCATGTTGTTGTCTGGTGGATTTGTTTTTTCTGAATGGGAGGCTGATCTATCAACGTGTAGTCAGTGCAATTACTAATGTTTGGCCTGCATCTCGTCAGCTTCAGGGCATGGAAGACCCTCATAAACCAGTACTGATCAAATCAAATACGCCACACAGGGGTTGTGTAAACAAAGAACCCACATAGCTTTTCTTTATTAGGAAAATGGAAGAATGTAAATCCGATTTTGAAGGTTGGTTGTGCAACAGATTTGTTTGTTTTTTAATCAGGAACCACCTTCGAAGTTCTGAGTATTATTTTTTTTTATCAAATATTTATTTAAGGAATCTTGTTTAATTTTTTTTTCTTATTTTGTTTAGGTATTTTTGTTTTTTCAAAAAATCCATGTGTACCTTGTGTTGTTGCTGATAGGTCAATAAAAGGAAGCTACTACTACTACTACTACATTGTAGTTGTTGATTTTAAAAAAACAGTCATTGCTCTGTTATTGTGTCTGCTATTTTTTCTGTAAACAGCTTTATGTTTCTATCCTGAATAATGCCCCGTTTTTTTGTTTTCTTTCATGCTTTAGACATATTTAACCTTCACACATTAATACTTGCTGCCTTCGGTTCGGTTTTTTATTTACTATTACTACTACTAAAATTTGATTTTTGTTAATACTATCTGTGTTTGTCACGGGCGACTGAAATATGCTATTGCATTTTTTTTAAGTTTCTTATTACGGATGTGGCGTATACATACGCAACGGCTGTGGGTACGTTTGCATTTATCCACCAAGGACTGCTGACTGCGGACTGCATGAAGAAAACATTGATTTTTTTTATTATTAACTAAAGATAGATAAAAAAAAATTAGCTTCATTCACGTTATAGGCATTTGAAAGTCTAAGCGATGGTAAATTGTAAAAACTAGTCTTAAATTATTGTATTTACTGTTTTTAAGCTCCACCCACGGTGTACGCTGATAGAGTAAACAGGCGACTCTAATGAGTCATTCGATTCGCATCAGGGGAAGCTTTTTTTCCTCTCACAGATGGGTGGTTCTTTCTGAGAGGCGTTACCGCACAGCCATCGCACTAGGAATATATCTCCCCCAGTTTCTTACTCACCTTCATACGTTGCGCATTGTGTTGCCATTCCCAGCACTGCTACTTTCACTGTGTGAGACACCGAGTGAAACACTGTCACCATGGCCGACTATATTCACGTCCCAGACGAGGCTCCCGCTGTGCCCAAAATAGACGTGACCGTCGATGAGAACGACTACCGACCCGGTGCACTGCGGCTAATGAAGGAGCTCAGACCGAGCTGGAAGCCGTCCGAAATAAAAATGAAGGTAGCATTTATTTCCTTAAAAACTTGTTTTTTATTCATTGGTTTACTATACCGTATTTTCACATGATTTTAATTCTAGGATATGTACGGTTTATTTATTTATTTTTATTTATTTATTTTTATTTTTTTTTGCTACCGTCGAAAACTGGTTAGCTAGCTAGGTGTCCCTTTTTAAATGAATGTCACCGGCTGACGTCAGACGAAACGGGCGATTATAATGTCATTGCTGGGCGCTAACGGGTTCAACTAGTTTCAAATTAAACAGCATTCCATAGTCTCCGAAAGTGGTGGGTAAACGTGTCGATTGATACAAAGCTGCCTTTTTTCATTAATATTTCCACTTTGCGGTTTAGCGTCTGCGTCAGTTTTAGATCTAGATGTAAGAGTAGTTTTTTTTTTTTTTTTTTTTTTGAAATCAAGGCTGCAAACCTCTGTTTGCCTCCCCGTTTCAGTAGTTAAGGTTACGGGAGTGATTGTGGAGGTGTATTTACCGAAACCTTGGCATTAATGTGTAAATTTGTTAGCAGTGGTGGTTCTTTCATGAATGGCGTCCAGGGCGAGCCCTTCTTCTCACAAGGCACTCTTATGCAAAGCCTGTTCTGCAAAGAAATGTAAATACTAACTCTTAATGTGTAATGTATTAGAAACATGGGGGGGGGGGGGAATGTTTATTAAAGATGTATTGAGAAACGTACTTGTTTTGTTGTTGTTTTCACATATAGCCTAGTTGGGAGTTTTCACAAGTCTAAATCTTTGTTTTCTACAGTCTCTGTTCAGAATAGAATGATCCAGTTTAGGTTTAAATGTAAGATTTTAAGCTAGAGATGGTGAAATGAATCCCAGGTGCCTGTGAAATGTGTAACTGTAAGCTGTGAATCAAATATCAATTTCACTGCCATCACCCTTTTGTTGTGAGCACCCCTTCCCATGGGACATGGAAATAAGCACAGAAAAGCTTCATTTTTTTTTCTTCCATGTGTCCAGTTCCAACCTGGGTAGAAATTAAGAAGCACCCCTACCGATTAGGATGTAAAGGCGATAAGCCAGTTCTGCATCCAAGTTGAGAGATCAGAACGATTTCGTAAAAAACTTCTGGAAGGAATGTCTGCAGCCGTTTGCGCTTGACTGTCAAACATTTGCATTTGGGCTTTTGCATAGTTTACTTAATCTTACCATTTAAGGCTACCGATGTCCTGAAGTCAAACAGTACCTAATTCAGGACGTTGGTGGAGATAAACGCTCTGAGTCATGCTCAAAGAAGTACAAGCAGGACAGCTGACTTTTTTTTTTCTCTCTCTCTCTCTCCTGTGATGACCTGGAGGTGTGGCTCAGCTTTGTAAACACAGCCAGGATGGAAGATCACATGCCCTGCTGCCTTTCCCTGTGTTCATCAATGGGGCAAAGTGGGGGGTTCAGCAAATGCCGCTCATTCCTTCTTAATGGAAAAATAAAATTCCACGCAGTCCTGTCGCCCTTCGTCAGTCCCCAGACAGAGTAAACAGTTGGGACTGTTACGTAGGCACCTGCGCTCTCCCTAGTAAATTTCCAGTGTTATTGTGCTGAGAGGTCAGTTTAAATCAGCCAAAGTCGCACTTCTGTTCCCCTCTGGGTTACTTTTATTAGCCTTATGGTTTAAGGGGAGTCGTTTCATCCTTACATGTCATTCATTTGCCTTTTTTTTTTTTTGTAGATTACCCATTTACCACGAGATCCATTACATTTGAGAAATAAATTACAAAGCCTAAATGTTATATTCAATAATGATCATAAAAGTCTGAGAGCTAGATTGGTATCTATAGGACATTTTCATAGCTTGTTTGTTGTAGCAGCAGATCAATTAGTCACTTTTATGAACCGTTATAAACAGTTTTCCTAATGTTCTTCTACATGAATCTTTCTCATTTTGCATATATAAGCAGCATTCATATCAGTCTTCTGAAAGCTCCACACAACCCATTGCATACGCCCAGACTTATAAACGACACTTTGTAAATTCAGTCAAATTACAGCTGCCCTAATGGATTTCTGTTGTTAAAATTGGCATCTAAAGGAATCGAGGCCTTCGACCGCTGATCCACCACAATAATCCTCGCTTCTCGATTTGAACTGCTGCAGCGTGCCTCCAGTGTTTCCCAAAGTGGAACTAAGTGAAACTAGTCTCATAGTAATGGCCCTGCCCTAATCAGTTGGACACAGGTCTGTCCATGGAAGATTAAAACGATGCATAAAGTCTCAGAGTTGGTACTTGGTGAATCATGTCCATGACCCTACATAGAACTGTAGGCTACGTTGTTGAACAACAGAACAATACACAACCCTCTGATTCACATGCTCTGTCGTCCCCGCATTTCTTTCTGCAGTTTTTCACAGATGGAATCACCAACAAGCTGCTTGGCTGCTACGTGGGTGCAGTCATGCAAGACGTGGTTCTGGTCCGTATTTATGGCAACAAAACGGAGCTGTTGGTCGACCGGGATAACGAGATCAAAAGTTTCCGAGTGCTGCATGCACATCGCTGTGCCCCACGCCTTTACAGCACCTTCAACAATGGCCTCTGCTATGAGTTCTTGCTAGGAACCGCCTTGGAACCCGAGCACATTCGCAGCCAAACTGTTTTTAGGTAAGATAAAACACAGTGAATATTGCTCCTTGTTCTTTGTTCACATTGGTTTACAAAGGCATCTTTACATATTGATCTTTGGTGCCCTTAAGTTGAATCCGTGGGATGTGTGCTGTTGCCCTGCAGGCTTATTGCGAGGCAGCTGGCCAAGTACCACGCCATCCATGCCCATAATGGCTGGGTGCCCCGCTCAGACATGTGGCTGAAGATGGGCAAGTACTTTGCACTCATTTCCAAGTGCTTCAATGAGCATCACAGGTGAGTGCTTGACTCTTATCTCTGAATTTTCCCTGAGCCCCTTAAATTGTTCAATGATGAGGCTCGTTTCGAAACGGTCTTTAAAATTGAAGTAGTATTTAAAGATGATATATTTAGTGGCATTAATGGAAACTATCTAGTCTGGATTCCCTTGATAATGTTGGACAGTGCCTTTTTTTGGGATAAGAAGGATTTAAAAACAAACTGGTTTTGCTAGCTACTAATGCTGTGTGAATCGAATATAAATAATCGAATAGCTTCGGACTTTCTGTTCCTGATGTGCTATAAATGCCATGTTGCCGACCGCAACCCTGGAACCCAAATGACTTAAAGATCACATCATAATAAATAACTGTGCTTTATCTCACATGGCATGTGTGATTTCCTTCTTTTTATATATTGGATTATATTTTTATGCAAAGGCACAAAAAACCCTGACCCAAACAGTTCTCGGTATAAACTTGGCCTACCTGCAACATGACTCAGAATATTCAGCTTCTGTTCCTCGTTGCTCTTTCCAGGTTGAGCATGGAGGTTCCCAGCCCACAGTCCCTCCGGAAAGAGCTGCTGTGGCTCCAGCAGAGCTTGTCTATGCTGGGCTCTCCTGTAGTTCTTTGCCACAATGACCTTCTTTGCAAAAACATCATTTATAACCAGAGGGAAGGTGAGTATGAGCTAAAGAGGTGCAGTCTCAGACATTACTGTGTGACTGGGTAGTGGTGTGATTTTTTTATTTTTTTTTGGATTTATTTTTATTTTTTTTTGTGTTGGCCAGGGATGCATTCAGGGGATTGCCTCAGATATAATCTCCTGTTCACCTCTTGTCAGTGTTTATATTTGGCTGCAAATGCAGAAGTAGAAAGATCAGATAAGATGTTCCAGTTGCTTAGTTTTGCCAAAACTTCTAATTCATGTAAAGGTAAGGCAAAATTCAGCCCAATGTAATATGTGCTGCATTATATAATTTATTACAAATTAGTTCAGTTTTAGGACATTTCTTTAATTTAGTGTTTTTTTAATGTCTGAAAGTTCTAATTCTCTGCTGCTATTACTGATATTAGAACAAATGACATTAAATGATTCCACATACAAAGTCTTTGAGCTTATTCTCTTGGGGCTGTAATGTCACAACTTTCTTACATGAACCAGCTGTAATTATGCTGTATATTTCTTGCTAGCCAGTGAAGCTCTTCTACTTGTTGTCTATGTTGCAGAGAAATACCCAAGAAGAAAATAAATTGTAGGTTAAAAAAAACAACAAACCCGGGAGTACATTTTCATAGGTGGGTGAAGGTTTCTAAGGGAGGTTGTAAGAGCTGTCAGCCCCCTCGTCTGTTTGCGACGAGGGGTGAGGAAATTCTCACAGCTCCTTGTGTCTAGCTTTTCTCCCCTAGGAGTGCCAGCGGAAGCTTTGGCTGCCCCTGCGCCGCCCTGCCTTTTGGGGAAGGGAGTGGAGAGGGACTAACCAACACTGTGAGGGACCCTCACGTAGTGTGCCCACTGCTCAGGCTAATCGGGATGAGTTCATGGCGGCAGTAGGAGCCACATACATGCGTATCGGCAGTCGGTTGTCCACATGACAGTTGTCCATATTCAGTAAATGAATATAGTGTTGCATCAGTATTTCAATCATAGAAATGTAAAGGTGTGATATTCTGTTTTTTCCCCTAGACATTATACATGTTGAGAAGACCAAAACCAACATTAACTCCTTTCTGGATGTTACTCTTCTCAGCTTCAACATTAGGCCACAGCACATTCTGTAAAATAGTCTTTATTAAAAATGTGCACTTTTTCATCAAATGTGAATAAATCTACATCTGGTAACATGATTCAAATATAAATCAAGGCACTCTGTGCCTCTTCCAACCACTGAGTCAGGTGTTCCACAGCTGAAGGACATTGAACTTGTAGAACAAGAAGGGGCTGGAGCACACTGAACACTTACCAATTTATTGTGGAAACTTGCTCAATAAAGTTTTCAGTATGCTCCAGCCCCTTCTATTGCTACATGATTTAAATATACTTTTTATTCAGGTTTGAGGAACATTAGTTTAAGAACCTTCTGAGAAGTTTGACAGCGCATGGATTTGTTTGTTCTGGTCTTCTCATGGGTATAGCTGATATGAATAATGTAGAGTATTAACCTAATCTTTAAAGGCTGGAATATGCTTCTGTGAAAACAGTTTGACAGGAGCAGTGCATGTTGTTGAAGAGTCGAGCTGCTCGGCTTCAACCAAGATGATATTCAGCGTTTCCCGGATGTGTTACGGCTCTTTGTGCAAGCACTGTAAAATTCCTGACAGACACAGTGCTGCCTGAAGCACACACGCTGAATGTACGTTTCTATCCGAGATTCCTTGTGTTGGAATCATAGACGCATGTTCCCGACATGCGGAATCGTGTTTCAGGCTTCACTGTGTAACTTAAACCAGGATCCACTTATCACAGGTTGTTAAACTGGTTAAAAACCTCTGCAGGTAGATCCTTTTGACTGATCCCAGAACACCTGGCCCAACCAGATGTCTTAAAGCCAAATTACCAACCTAAGCTACAATCAACATACACGGCTTACGGCCTTAATTATTCAACATTTGACTTTTAGGTGTTCTTTTTACTAGATGGGGTTGGTACGAGGATGGGTTGCTGTGTATTTTTGTTGCTGAATTGAAATAACTTGTTGGACTAAACTGATGGAGAAGAAGGTGCAACTTCCTGTATTAATAAACCAAAAACCCAAGGTGGAAGTGTAAAGTCATTTGGTTTTTACTGTTGTCGAAAAATAACCCTTACTTTTTTGTCTCAAAAGCCCAGTCACAAGCTAGTTAAATTTTTTTTTCTCCCCATTTTTAATGTTATGCAAAAAATTCTTATCCAATGTGGCAAAAAAATGTGTCGATTTTGCACCCATAAGAGGGCCTCTCAAATATCCTGTCACATGCAGGAGCAGCAGAGGTCTGACTCTATTAGAATTTAGATGAACCAATAGGAACACAGCACTGGGGGGGAGTGGTGGCTGACTCGTACTGTAAGGGGAGGAGACTTGCTGTAAAGGAAAATGGAATTTTTTTTCTTCTTTCTTTTCTTGGCAGCAGGCCTTGATGTTTGGAAACTGTGAGAGAATGGTTAAAAGATTAAATGTGTGAGAGTGTGAGCATGTGTGAAAGATGTTTGCCCAAACCTTTTCATCTGCTGCACAGGGGGGCTATAGCCACTGCCCGGAGGTGTTCAGTTGTGTCCCGCTAGGACCTACACGCCGGCTGGTAACCCACCTCAAAGTGTCTTTCTCTGTAGTCCAGCCTGAACAAATGATCTTCCTATATGTCAGGTTTAAGGAATTGATGAACATTAACAGTAAAGTAATTCGATTAGAAGGTTACTTCTCGGGGGAAAAAATAATAATTCTGGGGTTTTTTTATTTACTGCATCAGCGGGCCTGTCAAAGTAAGGGTTTGGATTTTGAGATGAACCACCTCATGACTGACTACTTCCCTCTTTGTTCGTTCCTTAATGCAGATGTTTTGCATTTTCAGCGGTTTAAAACAAAAAGCACCAAGGCAGCAACACGTTTTAAAAGTTCCCTTTGGATAGTTAAAAGTGAAACTGAAAATGCCAAGCAAGCAGAAGGCTTGCACTGAGAATGGGCCTGATTTAATCAAACCGTTGTCGATTTGGGCACAGAACTGACTGTAGGACAGATCTCACATGCGACTCAACCCATACTGGGAGATCCCCGTGTACACACAGTCGAGGGTTGATGTATTTTGCAGCCGGAAAAGTGCCAGCTTCAAAACAGACTCAAAACATGAAATCTATTTCCTCACACATCTCTGCAGATGTTTGGTTATTTTAAGCGCATGCTCACCAGGAAAAGCATATTTAACAGTCGGGTGCTGGATAAGATCTTGTCTAACAGCTTTCGGACCCATATTAGTTCATCTGTGCGCAGAGCTCCAAACTACAGTCCAGAGCAGTATTGTGCAGAACTACACAAGCCATAACAACATCATACACTTTGTCAGCACTTGGACTGTTATGGCTTTAGAACACCTGGTTTCTAGGCTAGATTTTTGGCACAACTCCATACTTTCATGCCTTGGAAGACAGAATTGTTTTGGAGATTAGACTGCTTTATAAAAATAAAGACTTTGCTTCAGAAAACCTTCACTACTGTGAACGATAACGCACGAGACAATCCCCATCGCAGACTGTTCAAATGTGCTCACATGCTGGTCAGCTTTGTGGTATTTAATGTCAGCAGTTATTCCCACGCACAGTCCACACGCATGCATTTAAACAGTTTTAAGCACAAGCATCACATCACAATTCAGCTTGATTTAAAATATATATATTTTATATATATATATATATATAGGCAACATTTTCCACCATTTGCAGATTCTACAAATGAGAGCCATAATATTTTGGTGTTGCTGCCTTGCTGCAGCCTTTCCCTGTGTGTTTTTTGTTTTTTTTTATACCCTTTCACCTTCTACTTCTGTTTCCATCTTTTGTTTTTTCCAAAGCCTTTCCAAAAAGTTGTCTGTCCTTGTTCCTTTCACCCTGTGCATGTATCCAAAACAAACACTCACTGGAAACTCAGCTCGCCCACTTCCCACCAGACTTTTACAAGTGTTGCACTGTGCGTTACACATTTTCACTTCTGATGTATCCTAGTTGCCCATTCTGTTTGCATGTTTCTTTGTAAGACGGAAGAAACAAAATGGCCCATATTACTGTAATAAATCATAATCTGAGTGAAAAAGTGGACTTTCATTTAAGTTTTAAATAATGAAATTAAAATTGTACGCATGTATTTCCTAAACGAAATAAAATGGGCCTTTTAGTGTGAGTACACATGCTGCAAGACATTTTTCTGCCTTGAAACCTTTTTGTAGGTGACCGTATCTCTCCATACTCCTGTCTGGATTTTCCCCTATTTTATATCTACGCCTCAAAATGCAAACTCTTACTTCTCGCCCCAGCAATTGGCTGCCTAGAAAGCTTGTCCATTAAGGGTGACTAAAATCTAGAGCGTTGATATTCTGAGTTATTAAAGGGAAACAACATAATCATTGCATCTCTTTGTCTGGCATCACCGTCTAAAGGAGGCTTCTTCTTTCTCCAGGCAGTGTAAAGTTCATTGACTACGAGTATGCAGGGTACAATTACCAAGCCTATGACATTGGGAATCATTTCAATGAGTTTGCCGGTAAGGAACAAAATCTACAAGCATTTCAAATGTTTCACTTCTGCCGTTGTGGAGGTTTCAAATATTCTCTGTTTTTGTTTTTAGGTCTGAATGAAGTAGACTACAGTCACTACCCAGGGCGGGCCTTTCAGCTACAGTGGCTCCGCTCCTACCTGGAGGCCTACAAGGAGCACAAAGGCCAGGATGGTGAGGTCACTGAGAGAGAGGTGGAGATTCTCTATGTTCAAGTCAACAAATTTGCCTTGGTAAGGATTTGATATAAAAAAAATGCTTAAAATTAATGACTGGCAAAGTTGTTAGTCTATAATAAAATGAAGTTGTCAACCGTCTTTGAACTCTGTTTTACAGATTCTTTGATTAGTGTTTAAAGTTCAACCAGAATGTGGTTTTAGATTTTTGAAGATGTGATCAAAGATTTCCGTTTCCTTCAAAAACAGAGCAATAGCCCTTTAGTCACAGCATCTAAGCTTTAAACGGCTTACTTGGTGGACAACACAGAGAGCACAACCGACAGAACTTTTAATTTTATTTCAGTTTTGAAGCTCTGGTTCTGGCCTATGACTGAAGGCCGGTCCTGGATGCCATCTTTTACTCGTTAGATGCTCTTACAGTAATCTAAACTTATCAGATAGGTAATCTATTAATGACTCACCATGAGCCACTTTGCTCTTTTTGACTAAACTCTTAATTATGGCTCTGGAGTGTATTGAAGGTTTACAAAACAAAATTGTCATCGCATTGATAAAGAATGGCTGTACAGCATGACATTGAACTGTTGCAGTAATGAGTGCCTTTTGTTTATGTTTGGATTTAGTTTTTTGTTCTTAATGAGCAACTTGTAGTTAAAACATGAACATTTCTTTGGGTTCTTATTTTGCTGCCTGCCACCATGATTTGTTGTTGCAAAAACTAAGAATGAAGCTGACTGCAGTAATTCCTCTGGGCTGTTTTTGTTGTTGTTGTTGTTGTCCTGATGACTGGAGCTGCAACAGTCAAAGATTAGAACTGATATAGTTTGAACACAGCATATGGACATGTAAGCTACCTGCTCTGAATGGAGGATATGCTAACTGCTTTTTCTTCTCAGAGCTTTTTTACATATTGTTTGCTATTAAGAGAATAAGAGGGCAACGTGGAGCATAGCCAGATAAAACATGTCAGCTTCTTTGGTTTGTATTTTTGTTACAGTAATTAGAAGTAACTTTTAGTATTCTTGGTAACTCTTTGTCTTTTGTGTCCAGGCCTCTCATTTCTTCTGGGGTCTCTGGGCTCTGATTCAGGCCAAGTTCTCCACCATCGACTTTGACTTCTTGGGGTACGTTTCTATCCTTCAACAAGCTGGAACACTTCAGCTTGTGCTTCTTTTTTTCTTTTTTCTTTTTTTTGCTGTAGCAAGCAGAGATTTTCTGCCAGTACAACGTGCTGAAGCAGAAAAACATTTAATACAGAGTATTTTGTTCCGTACATTTTCATCTCACCGCTGACTCAGCTCTGTTCTGTGTCTTTTCTACCTGAAGATATGCAATGCTGCGCTTCAACCAGTACTTCAAGATGAAACCCGAGGCAGCTGCACTGACGTTACCCGAATGAAACGCCTAATCTCCTTTTCTCTTCCTCCTGCTTTCCCGCCCTGCCCTTCATCTGATGACTGCAGGGTGCCCTCTAGAGGACTGTTGAGAATAACTAGACTTGAAATTCCTGTTTGGTCCCTATTGTGCTCTTCCAAAGAGAACAGACGTGAACACAGTTCGCTCATCTGCACATACATTGAAATGGACAGATTTAAAACCTGTTATAATGTGAAGCCCACATGGCTAAATGGTTTTTATTTAGTCATTTACTTAGTACTGATATCACCTGGGATGTAGGCTTTAGATTAGCATACTGTACTCTCAGTACCTCATTGTATAAACTGTTACAGAGGCAGAACGAAGTCTCCTACATAACACATACTGAACAGGCACTTGGATGTCTGATAGACAACTTGAACACTAATTTGATTTCCTTTCTGATTTTCTCATATGAATAGAATAATATTGACAAGCATGGAGAGCCTTAAGAGTAAAAAAAAAAAACATTTTCAGAAAGACCACACAAAGGCAGTTTTGTGTTGCAAGGAAAGTAAAGGCCACTTTGAATCTCATGTGATACACGCTCCAACCCTTTCTTCCAGGCTCTGTTTTCACCCTTATGTTGCAGAGTACTGTACATATATGGATGCTACACCATCGTAATCATGTAGTTACTGCAGTGCAGCTGAATAAGGGCTGTTGTGTTTGCAGACAGCGAGTTGTAGGAAGACGTCTTGTTTACTTTCTGACCTCTCCATTGAGTTAGACTTGTGCATCAATATATCGCCTTTCCACCTGAGGGTGATTTTCACTGCAATGTAGATTTCATGCTTACTTTGGCACTTGGATGCTTTTTTTTTTTTTTGTATGTTCAACTACTTCCAGGAAGCACCTCAAAGGAATTTGAACATTCCACGTTCATATTGTTGTGCAGGAACCACTGTTGCGCACCGTACGTTAAGTTAGTGGATAGAAGTGAGACCGACTGTAAGCTATACTGTTTTAGACAAGACCAAACCTTTACGCTGAATGTTGAATCACCTGTAGTATTCCATCACTGTGCTATTCAGTTCTGGACTCCTAATGTACTTCATACTGACCACTCCTTAATCCCACATTCATTCAGTGGGGTTTGGTTTTGCTGAATGTTTAATTGATTGGTCTGGATAAAGGGGAGGCGCATGCTGAGCATTCTTGTTTAAAAATAAGCATGGGTTGGAATGGGACTCCAGAATACACCTGTGTTAAAAAATAAAATAAAAAAAATCTGTAGATTTGTAAAAAAATGTAAAATAAACATGCAAAACATGATCGATTTTATTTGAAATGGAGAATTCCTACTGAAAGTTACTGAGATTGATCAAATTGCTGATTAGATATGTTTTAGATGAATTATTTTGATAAAGAGTTGCATAGCCAAAATATAGAATGAACACTTGCCAAATTTTAGTTGTAGTTTTCAAGTAAACATGCTTGATAGCCGCTCTGCAGATAACTCTGCCAGTTTAAGTGACTTGTCCGGCTAGCCTGAAGTTGGCTCTTCTGTAGATTTAAAACATTGAGCTTGATGATGGTTGATGGGCATTACATTTCCACACTCCAGACGGACTTACTGTAAGTCACTCCAGCACCTTTTCTGGCATCTCATTAAATGGACCATAAACAGTTGTTTTGTTTTGCGTTTAGCCTTTGGCACACCTTGACGTTGATAACTAGCCCATGCCGAGATTAAAGTTACAATTAGTTGGACGTTTGTTAGGGAGAGAGAGGCTTTTTACAGTCCCTGAAGGCCTTTTGACTGAAAACAGATGCATTTCATTTCTTAGTGATCAAACAAGGAAACTGGAAATCTCATTCCTGACACCGTCCAAATTAACTTGGAATGTTGTGAAATTGTTCCTGTTTCTTCACATCACCCGACGAGGAACAAGAATGCTGTGAAGGCACATATTTTCCACTTGTAAGTGAAGCTTAAAGCATGTTCTCTTGTCTTTAATTTTCTTGTTTTTATTGGTGAAATGGTGTGAGATAAACTGGCAGTTTGAGTCGAACCCAATCTAATTTAGAAGTTAATGACCCAAGATCGATGTCAAAACTAGAGTTGCTTGGATTAATAAGAGTATTTTTAAGGGATCTGTAGGAAGTAGTTTAATTTTTTTGTATATGGTTAATAGACTTTCAGATCACGTTTACTTAAAATGAATGTTTTCAAATTTTTTTTTTACATTTAATCATTTCTAAATGACTAATACTCATAGGCTTTTACATTCATTTCTGTTCAAATAAACCATGACTGCACCATTTTAGATAAATCTAAACTATGTGCCCTTAAATCTCTGACCACTGTAACATGGTATATGTACAGCAAGCATATGTAGTGTAAAGCTTTCTCTCTGTGAATTAAAATGTACATAGCAGAATTCTTTTATTTTATTTTAAAGATTGCATTAAAGTGACTAATTTCGCTGTGTAAGAGGTTATCTTGGATAAAATGAAGTAAATATGCTTTTGACAAAGTCTAATTACAAAGAAGTGTTTTACTTTTGTCTTCGTTTTAACTTTTTCTATGAAGGGAGAAAATCATAGAAAATTATATTGCTTTTTTTTCTTATTTAATTAATGGTACCATTACCATTCCTCCTCCATTTCCCCCAAAGTTTTCTGTTTAATTACCATATGGAGAAGCTGGCTGCCCATATGCACCAGGGCGACTTTGCACTACAGAAGAAATATCAGGAGATGGTTTCCTAATTGCTTGATTGATGCTATAAATCAGGGTTGCATCAGAATAGACAGGTTGTGTCAATTTAAAAATAAAATATTAAAGTGACCTTTTTAACATTTTGGAATATTTGTATGGGTGAGTTTGTCACCTGGAATTGCGAAGATGTTATAAATGGTGAAACGAGCAGGAACCCTGCTGGGCTCAGCTATACCAAGAGCAGCAGCTAAAGCTAACTAGGTCAATGTCCGCCATCAGTTTGTGACCTGAAGCTCGAGTGCACTTGATTATGCAGCTGGATTATGATCTAAAACGCCAGCAAATCCACTTCTGAATGGCTCAACAAAACCAAATGCCATTCCAGTGGCCTACTTAAAGTCCAGATTTCAATTTATTTGCGTTGTTATACTTGATGTCAGCTGTTGCAGCCAAGGTTGACACAGCCAGGTAGTTTTAGGGGTCAATTACTTTTTCTACACAGAGCCAGGTTGCTTTGGATAGCTCATTCCCTTTATAAATAAAATCAAGTTTGAGAAATGATTTATGCATTTACTTGTATTATGTTTGAGTGATTTTAAACTTCGTTCGATGAACTAAAAATGTAAGAGCGAAAACTGTAATGAGGAAACGACTGCTTTAAGGCGCTTCGGCCCCAGAAATGTGCTTGTTCTTGCGTGCATTGTGTTGTTTTGTGCAATTTAACAACTCCTACACAGACCAGACTCGGCAAGCAATGCGCTTTACAACCATTCAGTCTGGTTCTGTGCAAGTGCAACTGAACTTTTTCAAAGTTCACCCAACGTTTCTTTACACTGACATCAGCTGGTGCAGATCACACCAGAAACCTGAGAGTGCAACCACAAGATGGCGACACAACCCAAAGAAAAAGATCCAAATGATCAAACCTGTTGGGAAAATCACAAAATAAGATTTTCCGGTGTTTTATGTTATTGCATATATATATATATATATATATATATATATATATATGCAAAGAATCTCATATTGTTCTGCTGATTGCCTATATGAAATTTAAAGAACGCTCGGAGATTAGATTGCTTTTTAACTCAACTTTCTTTTGCATAAAGATTTTAGCTTTCCAACCAGATTTAGCTAAATGTAATGTGTTTAAATAAATGCGCTAAGGGAAATGAAACAGAGAGTAATTGTGCACTGTAAGACAGCGGGACACTAATTTAATAGTTTGTTTATGCGAACCCAGCGGTTGAATCCATGCCTCACACCCCAAAACCAAACCAATAACCCCTACTATTCTCTCGAAGCGAATCAAACCCACTCTTCGTCTTCCTAATATGAACGCCGTCTTATACAGTGGAGGAACAATTACAACAGTGCATTATCCAACTCACCGACTATAATTCAATTATCCTCTCTTCCCCTCCCGGTTTCATCCACCCAGATAATACACACATTAATTAACAACAGAATCCAATATCGCCTGTTCTGCGCCTCCACTTATTTTCATTTCCAATAAAAAGGTCACCGCAGCCGCTTCCCACCGAAGACAATTAGTGTAAGTGTGTAGTAATGGATTACGCTTGTAAATCACTAGCGGCCCGAAGTGTGTGACAGGGAGCGGCGAGGCAAGGCGAAGCGAGCCCGGCGGAAGTGCGACGCTGAGGCCTGGGAGAAAGGGAGGTGATGACGCAGCTGCTATTAACATCCATCAGAATGAAGTGTCATTTCAAAGAACTCATAAAGCTAAATCTCCGCAAGGTGGTTGTTTTGTGTATTTCATGCGGGGGGGGGGGGTCGACGGAGATCATTCCCTCTGTGTTTCATTTAGGTTCAACATGCCGTTAGATAACATTATCATAGTCCAAACCGCATTTAGCACAAGTTACATCTAATACAGCTAAAGGCTTGGCATGTAGTGTGTACAGTTTTGCATTTTCTCCCCATGCTTGCTGTACACGGGTTTTGTCTGGGTACTGAAATGAGAAAGGCAACACTGTCACATCCCCAATATGAAACCTGGTAGTGACATCATCATGCTGTGGGGGATCTTTTACTTCCTCGAGGAGAGTGAAGCTTGTCAGAGAGGATGGGAAGATGGGTGGAGCTAAGTATAGGGTAATTGTGGAGGAAAACCTGTTAAGAGACTTCAACCCTTGATACCGGGGTGGAGGTTCACCTTCCAGCAGGTCAAAGATCCTAACCATAAAACCTGAGCTCCAATGGAAGGAGATCTAGAAAAATACCTCCAGTCCATTGTGACTGAGCTATTTTGCAAAAAAAACAAAATAAGAATAATTCCTCCATATCCGTGTATTTTAACTTGTCTTCCAGGTTGCAACTTCAGCCAATTAAGGGAACTACTGTAACTCCGATTCCTTAACTGACCAACTAAAGATACCTAAAAGGGTACTAGGACTTTAAAATATTCAATCACTCATGATAGCATGAGTTGGGGGGGGTAGGGTCAGTATAGTCTCAGTCATCCTCACTAAGGCGGTGACCTGATTACCCAAAGAGAGGGAAACAGTAATTAGCAGAGAGTCTCACCTCGTTAATCACAAAGGGCTCCTTAGCTCTATTTATATCTGATTAATGGCTTGCTTAAGCATGCTGAGGTATTTATGTTTCTGTTAATTGTGTGCAGCTTGTCTCCTCTCAGCTCACTGCAGATTGCTATAACACCCTCAAACTGATGCACGCAACGATGCATCCGCAGGCACACCTCCATGACACCTTTCCCATCTTTTTCGTACGTTCTCAGTATCACTTACTGGCTTGATGACTTGAAGGTGTTCAAAGACATGAAGTTGTTTCTGATCTTATTGGGTTCTTAGCCACAATTATTAGGGTTTTCCCATACTCCATCTTATTTCACTGTGCTTACCCAGTTCTGGAAAGTACAGAGTAGTATATTCTAATAGACAGTGAGCTCTTTCAGTAAATCTCCCAGTAATGAGCTCCTTTTAAACGAATCGGTTTTCATAAAGGAGATGGTTTTTAAGTCGATGTGAACTGTTCATAAATTTAGCCACTTTTTATTGAACATCAAGTCCTAAAAAAGAACAGTGCTGTGAAAACGTATTTGACCTCTTCCAGATTTCAGTTGTTTTTGCCTTTCTGCTAATCTTAGTGTTTCAGATCATCAAATTATAACAAAATCTAAATAAATAAATAATAAAACCTTAATAAATTAATAAAAGGCTGCAGTTTAGAATAAATTAACAAATGTGTGCTGTGAAGGAATTTTGGCCCATTCTTGTTGTTGCAGCCAACAAGTTTTCGAGCACCAACAGCCTGTTTGGGGTCCTGCGTGTTAATTGAATTTAAGTACGAACTTTGACTAGGCCACTCCAAAACCTTCATTTTGATTTTATTTTTTAATATTTAGATGTGGACTTGCTTTAGACCACTGTCCTTCTACATAATCCATGTGGGTTTTTCTGGACTTTCCGTCCGGACATTCTCCTTCAAGAGAAAACCTAATTCATAGTTCCATCAGTTAAGGCAAGTCATCAACCGTCCACCACCAATTTTCTGAAATGCTGTTTGTTTTACACCTGATATATTTGGACGTAGACTTTCCAAATATTTCACATTTGTCTCTTCAGTCCAATGTATATTTCCCCCAAATTCTAGAGGACCATTAAGATTTTTTTATTTTTGCCAAATGTGAGACAGGCCATAGCGTTGTTTTTGGTGAGCAATGGTTTTGGCTCCTTCTATAGATGGTGTTTTTGCACAGTCTCTTTCTTATTGTTGAATCATTAACGCCTCCTCAATGAGCTACCGGTGAGCTCTTCGAGTAATTTTGGTTGGACAGTCACTCCTGTTAAGGTTCACCACTGTTCTTTGTTTTAAAAGTGTGTCAAAAAGAGGCAAAAACAGAGAATTTCTATTTACCCCAACACTGAACCAACAGAATTTCACTTCAAATATCCTGGACCACCCTATAAAGGAGTCAAATCCCTGCTTTGGACCAAAACCTCTGGATTAAAGCCTAAAGAACAAACGAACATGTCCTCCATCTCCCTCATTGTTCGGTGACAGCTGTAGAAGTGCTACACGTGGAAGCGCAGTGCAAAAAGACATCTGTTTTCAGACGAGCCTCTGATGGGAGCTCCGTGAGGTTTTCCCTCTCTTCCCTTTCTCGCCGCACATCCAACATTCCAGCACAGCTTTGACGGGCTCAGTCACTCGTTGTGAACGGCGAGGGAGGCATAATGGGAGAGGATCAAAGAGCTAAACGAGGGGCTAAAAGATACTGAAGCAGATTAGAAGTGCTTCCCACAATGCCGACAGCTGCTTTAGAACTGCGCCCGGGCCTAAAGATATTGTCTCAGATTAGCGGCAGCCCTACAATGCCCAGGCAGCTGCCGTCTGTAGCCCGTAATACAATGGGAGAAAGGAGGATAAGCGAGCGCGCAAAAAAAAAAAACATGTGTTATCATCACAAAGGGATTGTCAGCTTCAAACGCCTTATATCCTCTGTGCCATCCCTCAGGATCAAACAGGCTGTTGGCTGGCAGTTATCACAGAGCGCTACTCCAGTCTACTCATACCCATTCTCTACTACTCCTCGCCCCCTCTTTCTTTTCTTTTCTTTTCTTTTCCTTCTCTCTGTATCTCAGCAGGCCTTAATCTCAATCAGTCTTATCCTCGAAGCCATCACGACAAATAATCAAGACAATCCCCTTTGTCTAGAGTTTGGTTCGGGCCTCCTTCTCAATCTCTTTCAATATCATCAACAACACAGGATCTCATTGTGGAGCTCGTTGGTATATCTCAGAGCAAACGCATTGTTCCTCCGTGTTCTCCGACAAGCTCAGCATCATAAGGAGAGACATTTCTGAAACACATCCGAGGGATTTCATTGTTCTTCATTGTAACTGATGAACCCTCCAACTGAATCCACTGCATCCTAAACAGAGTGCGAGCTGAATGCATCACGCTGGTATGAATGTGTCATATTATGAGGCAACAATTACAAGAATTAGATGAGAATTGTTCTCTGTGAAAGAAGATGTTTATTCTCTCGCCGTTTTTTTGTTGTTGCTGCTTCTCACCGAGGAGTGATTTCCCAAGTCGCACATGGATGTGAACAGTGCAAACACATAAAAATGAAGAAGGAGAAGTAATAAAAGTTTGAGGTTTTCCACTCAAATTATTGTGCTGATGAAGTTTTTTGATATTTATGTTATGCTACAAAATCAGCTTTTTTTTGTGATAGGCCAAAAGCAAAGTATGCATGCATGACTGTGAAAAAGGAGGAAAGGTATGCACGTTTTTTTTTTCTCCAGAAACAAAACAAATCAATAAAAATGGAAAAGTGAGGCCTGGATGTGCATTCTGCCCCCCTTCACTATAACCTGAAACAATATCCAGAGCAACCCCTTTGAGGTTTTATGGTTTTAAAGCAACAAAATGTGGAAATAGTATATTGACTTTAGCTAAAGCAGTCTAGTTGGAGAATATTCTGGGTATAATACTATAACTCTTTATTTTTAACCCACTTTTTAGGTTTTCTACTCTTACAAACGGAGGTGGTTATAGAGAGACATCTGCCATCGCGTAAGAATTGTCGATACAGAGATCAACTATCCCTGAAGAGGACAAAAGTTTGATGGAAACGGAGTATTTTGTGACAGCACCTTTTGCAGCAATCCGTGCCAAGCAATCTCCGTACCTCATACCGTGACTTCTGCATAAGCCAAAAGATAGCTTGACACACTCTTCCTCAGCAAACTGCTCAAGCTGTCTCAGATTTAAAGAATGATGACAGATCTCTTCATTGATGTCTTTGGAGGACCATTAGAGAATAGTTCGATGTTTTTTTCTGCTCAGCCATTAGAGAGTGTTTTTAAGAGCTTGGTCAATAATCTGTTGAAGTGTCCATAACCTGCAAATGAGAGTGAGTTTTCTGATATTGGGCATTATGATTCGCTCCAGAATGCTTTGGCAATTTTGAGATCTCGTTGTGCCCTGCAAATATGCAACGTTAGATGCTGTAAAGCAGCCCAAAAACAAAACAGTCCCTTTCCATTTTTCACTATAGCTTTAGTGTTCTTGTCTTTAATAGCTTCGTTTTTCTTTTTTTTCCTTTAATAAACAAAGAGATTATGTGGCTAGGCATAAAAGCTCCAGTTTTCTTGTGTCTGTGGGTTTTTTTTTTTAATCAGACCATCAGATAGTCTTCAAGAAACTTTGGGTCTTGTCTACATGCATGGTGGTGAATTCCAGTCTGATTTTCTTGTATTTTTCTGCAAACAGTGGAGCACTACAGGGTGTTCTTCTTTTATGGGTCTAAATGTGGCATACTTTGACCTTAGACTCCAGTTTAAGTGCTTTTGGATGGTCTGCATGGTAGGGAAGTTCTTACCCTTGTTACCTTGCAACAGAAAAATCTAACTCCATGAGGTTTGTACGTTCCCACCATCTGAGGTGGGTAGTAACTAGTTACATTTACTCAGTTACATTTACTTGAGTAACTTTTTGGAAAAAATGTACTTTTAAGAGTAGCTTTGCCGTACCTTTTACTTTTACTTGAGTAATATTATTGTGAAGTATAACTACTCTTACTTGAGTAAAAAGTCTGGATACTCTACCCACTGTGAGCAAATTCACTGAATGAAGAGCAAACATATTTTAACCAGAAATACAGTAGATACAGACACACACCTACAGTTTATGAAATGAGACCACCTATTTCTACACAAGCTTTTGTTTTCTAATGTAGTATTCTGTCTGTTGCATTTTGAGGTCAAGTGAATATATAGTAAACACAATGAATTATCACTGGAAGTACTTTTTACCTTGTTCTATATAGTTATTCATTACCTACTGTAAGTATTGGTATTGTATGGAAAAAAATGACACAGAGAAGTCCTTCTTCTGCTTAAAATTTGTTAATATGTCATTTCTTTGGATCATTTTTTCACTTGTCTTTAAAATACCAGAATTTGCCAATACCTTTATACTCTTGTCTCTCCGATGGCATAATAAAAAAAATATTAGGTAAGATGTTGCTCAGTACTCAAGTAGCCTTTTTACCAAATATTTTTTTACTACCTTTTACTTTTACTTGAATGAAAATATGTTGAAGTAGTGCTACTCTTACTTGAGTACAATTTTTGGGTACTCTACCCGCCTCTACCCACCATACATATGTAGGTTCTCTCCAGCTTCCCCCCACGGTCCAAGAACCTTAATGCTAGGTTAATTGTCTATTATAAATTGTCCCTAGGTGTGAAGAGGAGCAGTGTGTTGAAGCTTTAAATTTACTGTGGGATTTTGTTGAGTTCAAAGTAAATGGTTTGAGCTTTACGTTGCGTTTGTTTGTCACTTGACTGTAATATTGCTGCAACCACAAGACAGAGGTAATAAAAAGACTCTTTATGTTTAGTTCCTTGGTTTAAAGTTGTGCCTGCTACCAGAAAGCAACAACAAGTCTGAGAAGAAAAAGACAACAATAACTCTATTGTTGTCTTTTTGCATGTGTCTGCATTAGTTTTCGGCAGAGCAGAACATAAGTGTGCGCTTCTTTTCTGAAAGTGATTTAGAAATAGTACTTTTAGCTGAAATCAATGGCAGCCTTTGCTTGGGTGTGAATGGATGTGTTCATGTATGTTTGTCTCTGTGTTTGTCTCAGCCCTGTATCAGACTAAGGACCTGTTGAGGGTGCACCTGTCACCCCTCAAATGGCTGGAGATTTGACTTTGACTAGGCCACTACAAAACCCTGACTACAGAGATGGACTTGTTTGTTGCTTTTTATCATTGCCCTACAGAATACAGTCGTCCAGTTCCTGAAACGACCTTAACCGAGGCAAGCAAGGCCTGCAGAGCTTCAGATCCTTGTCAGGGTTCTTCTGTGCCCTCCTAGATGAGTTACTGATGAGCTCTTGGTGTAACTTTGATAGTCCGGTCTCTCCTGGAAAGCTTTCACGTCATTCCTCATTGGATGGGGCGACCGTCCTGTAACTTTTGTATTGCTGGTTCGAATCCCCGCTCTGCCCATCTTAGTTGATGTTTCCTTGGGAAAGACACTTCACGAGCCTTGCCTGCTGGTGGTGGTCAGAGGGCCCGGTGGCGCCTGTGTGCGACGGCCTCTGCTTTGTCAGTGTTCCCCAGGGCAGCTGTGGCTACAATGTAGCTTGCCACCATCAGCGTGTGAATGTGTGTGTGAATGAGTGAAAGACTGAATGTAGTGTAAAGCACTTTGCGGTCCTCTGACTGAAAAAACAAATGCAAGCCATTTACCATTTCAGTTTTGGGGATAATAACTTTCACTGCGGGTTGCTGGAATCCCAAAATGTAACTCTTGTTTGTCTGTCGTCTTGTGTTTGTCTCTGTTAGAAAATGTTATAGTTATAATAATGTAAAATACTTGCAGAATTATCATTTTCTTAATATTAGTTTATGGATTTGAACATATAGCATACATAAGTTGAATTAATCAACAATTTGCTATATGTTTTTTGTGGTATTTATTGTAAGCAAATAGAGGTGAGGTGTTATTCAAAATGACTTAGACGGGTGACATGGATACGTCTACAAACTCTTTTGATAATATCAGTTGTTGTGTAGGTGAAATAACTTTTTTGTACCTTTTCATAACTTGAAAAATACACTCTGACCTAATATTCTGAGTTAGTGGAAGGCACATCTCTGTTATATGCACGGTTTTATCCAAGGCGCTTCATCTCTGGAGTTATCCATCCACTTGGAAGAGAAATGCCTCAGTGAGACTCCGAGCGCGGGTGCGCTGGCTTGCATCCCCTCGTGGATTTCTCTCCTTCTCCAGTAGATGCCAGCAGTGAACCATTGGAAGTGTAGCATCCCCCTTCCCCACCCCCACCCCTCCTTCTTTAATTCGAGGGTTCTCTGCCTCTAACTGCTTTGGAGTTGGAGATGGTACAGATGGCTGGCCTAAACGCAACACTTATCCAGACATTTCACTGTTCGCAGAATGATATCAAAGTCAACTCAAAATGGAGGCTGTGCCATCAACTTGAAACAAATTCTAACACTCCCAACAAAATTGTATTGTGAGCAAAGTCACCACGGATTTTGGTCAGCATTCAGCACAGATGTCCCCTCCCCTGAGTGTGTGTGCGTGTGTGTGCATGTGTGTGTGTGCGTGTGTGTGCATGCATATGTGTGTGTGCGTGTTTGTGTGCTCGCGCTTGTGCCTGAATGTGTGTGTGTGTGTGTGTGTGCGGCTGCGTTAAATAAAAACAGGAGCTCACATCCTCTTAAAAATTCTGCAGTGGATTTTGGGGGATAAATACTCACAATTTTAATGTTTTAATCCAGATTGGATTCAGACACATTTATTTATTTTAGAGCGTGAGAGTTTAAATCACGCTTTAAAACATTAGGAGGGCCGCAACAAAAACAAATACCCTAAATTATGGGAAAACGTGGCAGCCCAACTCAAACAGCAACAGGCGTCAATTTGTCTTCATTTCTGTGCAAGATAACTTTCATAATCATATTATATTATATTATATTATATTATATTATATTATATTATATTATATTATATTATATTATATTATATTATATTATATTATATTATATTATATTACAAAATCAAAATACACCGCTATACTGTATATTATTATTAACTGGAATATATAGTCAATTTTTTTTGAAACACATTTTATTATTACTTTCTATAAATTCCAGTTAATAATAATATACAGTATAGCGGTGTATTTTGATTTTGTAATATAATATAATAAAATATATTTGTTTTGTTTATTTTTAGCCTCGTACTTTACTCATTTTACATTAAAGCGAGCGCAGATTAAAGTTGTCACATTTCTTCAACAGGTGTGGAAATGAAAAACTAAATGTGTTTCTTGAGGAAAGTTTCATGATTGAGATGAAAAATGAGATCTTATTTATGTCAGTATTTGGGGAAAAATTGTTGGGAAAACACCAGCTAATTACAAAACGTGTTTACAGCTTGTTTCACAGGAAATACACTGAATCTGTTTGCGTGTGTGTGCGTTTGCACATGCGTGTGTGTGCGTGTGTATGTGTGTGTGTGAGACCACTGTTCCAACAATAGGTTATCTGTGCCTATTTCTAGAGGGCGGGGACCCTGAGACCTGGCCTTGCCGTATGATTGGCTGGCTCGCTGTTGTGAGAAGTTTACTTTGGAAGGTGCTGTATGGTGATTTTGTTTTTTGCTTCCAATTAAATGTGGAATGCAGGACACTTGAAGGCCATTTGAAGTGTGTTGTGTTTGTGTGTGAACATCTATCTGTGTGCGTGTGTGTTTGTCTCCATAACCTTCTCCTTTCATTTCCACACACAGGGGTCCTTTAGCAAAGATGCCACGGCCTCCCGAAGCAGGTAAGATGGGACCCCAAACTGGCTCTGGTTATTTTTCCGTGCCAGCCTCTCCGTGTCAGTCTGATTGCGTCTGCACTCGGCGTCGTGACCCGAGGTGGAAAAAGGGAGGCTGTGAACACAAACAGCAAGTTATTTTCTTGCTATGTCAAAATCTTCTCATCCGTAGAGGATTAGCACTTCCTGGGAATGTGTGTGTGTGCCTGTGTGTGTGTGTGTGTGTGTATGTGTGCATGTTGCGTGAGTCATAAAAGACTTCTGGCTCCTTGTTTACTGTTTGTCAGAGGTGTCTTGTGTCTGGATGTGATTACCGCCGGCTTTTTTCCCCTTTCTTTGCAATCACACGAGTGGGTACGGCCTGTTTTCAGAGGGCCTGGTCAAATACAGACAAATTACCAGGCACCCGTGGTAAAGCTGTACATAAAAACCATAATTCAGCTTTTATTGCCACAGCATAATCTAATATTGGAAAAAATTGAAAATAAAACATTTAATAAATTGACTTTAATTCACTGAGAAAGAAAATAGTCAGAACTACTTTTATTTTTACTTCTGTGGGATGGAGAATCTTTGATGCTTTGGGCCTGTGTCTGTTCCATAGGCACCTGGAATCTTAAGCCTAGCACACACTGTGTAGTTAAATACAAATAATATTGGACTTGAACATGTCACACTATATAAACTCGAGATAAAACCATGCTAGTAGCTCCTTTCATGCTGTCCAATGGAAGGTGCAGTAGAAAGCTCGGACTGAGAGATCAATCTCACACTCAATGGAGAGCCAGTTATTATTATTAATGCTCTCATTACTAAAATCGGATTCTAAAAAGAAGAACAGGAGAAGTGGAAAAGCGATTCTAAAACGAAGAACAGGAGAAGTGGAAAAGCAGGGAGCAGTAGGACAAGACGTTAATGCAGAAGTACAGGCCAATCTCTAATCTTCCATTCATCAGTAATATTATTAAAAAAGCTGTGTTTCAGCAGTTAAATAGCTTCATAACAACGACAAACCGTTTTGATGTTTTTCAGTCTGGTTTCCGCGCTCACCACAGCACCGAGACTGCCCTCGTTAAAGTATTCAATGACATCTGCATAAATACAGACTGTGGAAGAACCACAGTGCTGGTTCTGTTGGACCTCAGTGCAGCATTTGACACTGTTGATCATGATATTTTATTGGAACGACTGGAGAGCTGGGTCGGACTCTCTGGTACACTACTTGGCTGGTTCGAGTCTTACCTAAAGAACAGGGACTTCTATGTTTCAATAGGAAACTTTTCATCAGAACGAACAGAAATCACATGTGGGGTGCCCCAGGGCTCCATCCTGGGGCCCCTCTTATTTAATATCTACATGCTCCCACTAGGCAAGATTATAGCAACCAATGACATTAGCTACCATAACTACGCGGATGACACTCAGCTCTATATTACAATGTCACCTGAACCCATTCAAACCTTAAATCAATGCATTGACCAAATAAATGGATGGATGTGCCATAACTTTCTCCAGCTGAATAGAAACAAAACTGAAGTGATTATTTTTGGACCCAAGGAGGAACGATCAACAGTCAGCACACAGCTTCAGTTAATACAGCTAGAAACTACTGATCAGGCACGAAACCTAGGTGTAGTAATGGACTCAGACCTGAACCTCCAGGGTCACATAAAGGCAATAACAAGGTCAGCGTTCTATCACCTGAAGAACATCTCTAGGATTAAAGGACTGATGTTGCAACACGACCTAGAAAAACTCATCCATGCGTTTATCTTTAGTCGGATTGATTACTGCAACAGCATCTTCACAGGTCTGCCTAAAAAGTCAATCAGACAGCTGCAGCCGATCCAGAACGCTGCCACTCGCGTCCTCACTAGAACCAGGAAAGTAGAGCACATCAACCCAGTTCTAAAGTCCTTACACTGGCTCCCTGTAGCTCAAAGAATAGACTTCAAAATACTCCTACTAGTTTATAAATCATTACATGGCTTAGCACCAAAATATGTTGAAAACCTGTTGTCACGGTACCAACCACCAAGACCACTCAGGTCCTCCAACTCTAGTCTACTAAACATCCCTAGACTCAGAACTAAATATGGAGAAGCAGCTTTCAGTTTCTATGCTCCCCTTATCTGGAACAGACTTCCTGACGAGTGTAGAGCTGCTGAAACTCTGAACTGCTTTAAATCGAGACTAAAAAGTCATCTGTTTAGAATTGCCTTCGAGTAAATGATTGATGTCATATGTATGAAATGTGTTCATGCTCTCTTGCTTTTTTTGATCTTTCTCTTGCTTTATTGTGTATCCTGTGTGTTTCTTTTATGTGTTTTTTTTTAATCACCAAATCATGTAAAGCACCTTGAATTATCCTGCTGTTGAAAGTGTGCTGTACAAATAAAATTGCCTTGCCTAGGAGGAATAAGTCACAGCATGTGTCACACTGGACGATCTCCCTGAACATTCCAACATTGCTTGAAATTTCTTATAGCTTGTCTTTGGTTTTGTGAATGCTAACTAAGTGGTCAGTGAACCTATCACAATGAAAGACTGCACATGTCTGATTTATAGTTACACCCAGAAATACTCTTGCAATTCTTTTTTCCACAAAGGATTTTGTGCAAGATGGACAACATTTATCCAGTGTAAACCTGTCTTTAGAATGCATGGCATTTTAAACTCTCTGAACTACACATTGTTACCAAAAGTATTGTCTTTTTTGCCTTCATACGCATATGAACTTGAGTGACATTCAGTTCTTAATCCCCTGTGCTTCATACAATGTATGCAGCCACAGTATAAAAGCTTCAGCTCTTCTGTGAAGCCTTTCCGCAAGGTGCTCACATTAGTTTCTGACCATTCTTCCTGAGGTACATTTGTAAGGTCAGACACTGATGTTGGATTAGAAGCCCCGCTCTGATTCATCCCAAAGATGTTCTATCAATTTAAGGTAATGAGTCTCTGCAGGCCAGTCAGGTTCTTGCACACCAAACTTGCTCATCCAGACCTTGCCTCATGCTGTGGTGCATAATTGTGTTGGAACAGAAAGCATCTATCCTCAAACTATTCACACAAAGTTTAGAGCATAAAATTGTGCAATATGTCTTGGTATGCCTAAAGTGGGATCACACTGTGCTATTTTGGCCGTCCTAGAGCTTTTCTTTCATTGTGAAAAGAATCTTGATGAAAAACAGGGATGTGATCCGCAGCTCCATGGCCGCGCAGTGTGGCGGCCTCCCCAACAGCTTATTTAGTGCTTGTTTAACCAAAACCAGCCATCGTGACTCATCAGGCACTGCCTGAAATTCTACTACCTATGAATGACGTTGGCTTTTGGTGCGTCCTGCTACAGTGAGATGTCATGCAGTTTGACCAACTGAAATCTTGGGCCGTTCAGTGGGACACGCCTCTAGAGCTTGGTGGAGCTCGCACAGTGTGGCATGAAACAGTCCTTTGAGACAGCCAAAAAATGCACAGTGTGAGTTCCTTTCACTGGAAATAAAGGGACTGAGCCAAATTCCTGAAAAACAGTCAGACAAGTGCGGTTCTCCTGGCAACCCCCAAATCCGCTGAATTGCCACACAGAGTGGCATCATACACCTCTTCAGAGAACATGTCTCTACTGCCATAAAGTAAATTGATGCCATGCTTTACAACACTGCATCTTACAATTTGCATTGCACCAAGTTTGAATCAAGCTGAGCAGCCATGGATACCCATTCCATGAAGTTCTCTATACATCGTTCTTGATCTAATCTGAAGGCCTCATGAAGTTTGGAGGGCTACACTCTGCAGAATGTTGGTGACCTCTGTGTATTCTATAACAGCTGACCCCGCTCTGTGATTTTATGTTGCCTTTCACTTCTTCTGATTTGCTATGTTTCTCATTCACTTCCATTTTGTTATAATGTTATAAATTAACAGTTGATAATGGAATACTTAAGAGCAAGAAAATTTTGCAACTGGACATACTGTACAGGTGGCGTCTTATCATGTTATCACTTTGGAGTTCCTTCTAGGAGCAACCCGTTCTTTCGCAAATGTTTGCAAAAGCCGTCTGCATGGCTTTATTTTATTTATATGTGGTCATGGAAGTGATTGCAACATCTGAATTCAATGACTGGGATAAGTGAGCCAATACTTTTGATAATATAGCATAGCAACTTAAATAAAAATCTAGTCGTCAATACATCTTTCAATAGGAAATGGAAGGACCAAACCAACATAGATGTGCTTGACCATACAAAAATCAACCTTCTCTGATGACCATCTCACCCCCTACACCTAAATCATACAGAAAACCTATGGGGCAAGCTGAAGAGAAGAGCGAGCAAGAAACTGGATGTACTGGTGGATCCGGCTAAGATCCTTGTCGCTGTATTCTTCAGTCTTGTAGAATGCTATAGGATACGTCTACTGTAGGTGCTGCCATATTTGCAAAATACCAAACTAATGTAATTCAATTGTAGGTTAGATTTTTCTCATTTATTTTGTAAGCGAGATAATGTGATTGTAATTACAGATTAATTCATTTCAAGGCCTTTTACACATTTTTAACTGGATTGTCAATGAATTTGTTTACATCTGTACAATGTAGAGGGCGTCAAACGAAGGAGAACATGCCACCGACAGTTTAAGTATTCCCAGACGATTTGTGCGGTACAATGTGCCCCGCCAACAAAACAAAAAAAGATGGTAGCACCCAATGTGTGGAGAAGGCGGAAATAAAAGAGAATTTCAACTTAATGAACATGCATTACTGGCATGGAAGAGCTTTCATCAGCCTCCTTTTCAAACGTGTTTTCACATCCCCTCAGATGCAACATCACAGACCCACTGAATCTGACAGGGAGGACAGAAATTCTTTATTTAGACTCAAATGGGTCTCATCTGAAATAATGAATATGTCCTTGAGAAAAACAAAGAGCCCCGCAAAACAGGCTACTCTTCTACAGAGGAAACGGAGATGGCAGATAATTGTTTTCAAGTCTGGCACCGCTCTGTAAATGAGTTTGTTCTGTTCTGCGGGCGGCTAACTGTGCCTTTACTTCCTTTTATTTCTCTCTACTCATTGTTTCTTCTTACACACACACACACACACACACACCCACATACACACCTTGTGATTTTCCTTCTTTTCACCTTTGTTTTTCTTGTTGTCCAATCTCTATGTTTACCCTCTCTTCTGCTTTCACAACAGTCTCTTTTACTTTCCTTCCTCTTAATTGGTCTTTTCTCCCTTTTTGCAGCATTCTTTGATGCAGCGAGCTTTTTACATCTTTGCTTTATTCGTTATCCCCCTACCTTTGTTTTGTTTGCTTGCTAAGCGGTTACAACAGAGGAATTCTCTATTTTACTCTGTTGTTCACAGCAAATAGCTTACCTTGACTTCAGCTGCATCATTCTGCTGTGTTCTTGTCAAGAAGTTACTAGTTCTTGGCAATAATTGAAGGGGTTCTCACAAAACACGGCTCTATTGAGCTCTGGCCACTTTGAAAAGTCAACGTTTCTTACAGTACCTCTGGCCATTGAGACAAACAATAAATAAGAGCGAAAAACAAGGTGTCGCCAGTTGATCGTTAAAAGTCCTTGTAGACTTAGATAAAGGAAACTACTGCTTTATAGAGCCTAGAGGAAATCCAAAATAACTTTTTTTTCTAAATGATCCCTCTCTTGTTGAAAAAAAAAGTCATGGATATTTACTCAGTACTCAGAACAGAAAGGGAGTTTTTTTTCTTTCCAAGAAAAGTGAAAATGATGCATTAACTTTCTATTTGCCTTTTAAACTTCTTGTGACGAGTTGACAAACTGTTCTTCCTTCTTCCCTACACTATGGGACTTTCATGTCTTTCTGTTATTGAAATGATTCAATATTTTTAGTTGGGCTTGCAAAGGGAGCAAAACACAACCTTGATGACCATTACTCCAATGGGACGAGCTGAAGTAAAAGAAACATATTCTTTCGCGATGTCATAATTATGACTTCAACAGAAATCCTGTAGATTTGTACTGAAATCATACACTCATATCAACTACTCCTCTGCTAGAGAAATTGTTTTTAAGGTAATCAAATCCTAATTGTTAAAATATGGATATTTTTAGCAGACATTATAAACCAGGACTTTTAACTTTGTTCTGTTTTTTTAAAGAAATAAAAAAGCAACATTCTAACCTATTGGCACTGCTTGATTAATTGAAGTATGCAGTGTGATTATCTGTTCTTCAAGTTTGATAAGGCAAAAATGTATCTCAGGTGCTTACAAAAAGAGTCACAAAGTAAGAGATTTTTTTTTTTTTTTTTTACCAATCCTGACTTTAACTCCAATAAGGGTGCCTTGTATATAAAACTAATAACCATGGTGATAAAGTTTACTAGCATTTTTGATCTTTTGTATCTTCATAAAATCTTTCGGAAACAGTACACTATAACATCCTTTAGCGAGGATGTTGCTACAATTTTTGGTTGAACAGCATGCAGAGAAATAGATTATTTTAGATGTAGTGCTAACAATTTTTAGCCAAGTAACTGAGCGTCACATCACGTCATCAGTTAGTTAACCCAACATTTTTTTTTACTTCACTGAAGGATGATGTAGTTGGGTGTGATGCCATTCCCAGATCCAAGTTTAGACCTCAGCGGTAAGCGGAACAAAGTACAAGTAGCTCTACAGCACTTGTTCGAGGCTCACTGGGGAGGCAATGCAACCAGAGCAAGTACATACACCTATCTGTGCGTGTATGCACAGTGATTGGTCATGGCAAAACGATCACCCATGCCTGGTATCTGGGGAGGTCATTACTTCACTGATAATAGTGTGACAAAATAAAACAAACCAATTTTTTCCCTGTATATGTAGGATGATAGAATTTATACTGTCCAGTATGAGTACAAATCACATTTCTCCACAAAAAGCTAGACCAAATAGCTGTCAAATGACATCAGGGCAGGAGAGCTGGAGAAGCCTGGAATGGGTTACCAGATCATCAGCAAGAGGTTCATGAAGAAGGTAACAAATGATTAGTCAACTCAGAACTACACAAGAGGAGGATGTTAATGTTATACAGACAGTTCAGGCCAGTTTTCTAGAACATCATTGGTAAAACATGATGCTGTCATAAATTAAAATTTTGAAATCATCCCTCTGATTTAGGATGAAAAGGTACATCTTAATGGTTCATAGATGTCCTTGAAAGTAAACATTGTGGTTGGAAAACACCAACCTTGAACACAATTACATCAACTCAATTTGCCCTGTTTAGAGGAAGAGAAACACTGAGCGTGTATCCAAAGAAAATGTCATTGCCAGTGCCAAGCATGGAGGTGGAAATATTGCGGTTTGACACAGTTTTTCTGCTAAGGTCATAAGATAACTTCTTTGTACTGAGGGCCAGTAAGGGATTATTTATCCTAAAATCTTGGAAAAAAATAATCTTCCCTCAATCAGAACAATTAAGATAAGAAAAGAAGAAGGACATAAGAATCAATGTTCTTTGCCCACCCCCAGTCAATCTCCAAACCTCAATACCTTAATACCTTGTGTTGCCAAGTGGCAGCCACGAAATGTTAAGGATTTTAAGAGTTTCTATAGAGATGACTGGTTCAAAATACCTGCTAAGATGTACATAAATCTGGTGACCAAATCAAACACAATCTTATTGCTGTTACCCAACAAAGGTGTGTATACTTGCAAAATACCCTTTGAGATTCCTGTGCGCCAGGGCTGGAGAAATTAATGTTGTCACTCAAGAGGTATGTTCAATAGGAATGCTATAGCTCTATGCGTGCCGAGCAGCTGTGTATGTAGTGGCCAACTAGGCATTCTAAGGATGGGACTGTGCGATGAAGTCCAATAGAAAAAAACAAACAAGTTCAAAGTAAATGAGGCAAGAGGATCCTTAATGATGAAAATTGAGTTTTAGCAGTCAACTCGTCTCATGCAACCAGATATTATTGTAGACCCGAATAAATTTACGATGCATATGAGAATGGTTTTATTGACCTTCTGCAGATAGACAAAAAATCATATCTTATTTGTATTTAATAGCTAAACATAAGTATTTGAACATCTGAATAAATCTGTGTTAATATTTGGTACAGTAGCCTTTGTTTGCAATTACAGAGGCCAAATGTTTCCTGTAGTTCTTGACCAGGTGTGCACACACTGCAACAAGGATTTTGGCCCACTCCTCTACACAGATCTTCTCTAGATCCGTTAGGTTTCAGGGCTGTCGCTGAGCAACGCGGAGTTTCAGGTCCCCAAAAAGATTTTCTATTGGATTTAGGCCTGGAGACTGGCTAGCCTACTCCAGAACCTTAATATGTTTCTTACGGAGCCACTCCTTGGTTATCCTGGCTGTTTGCTTCGGCTCATGTTGGAAGACCGAGCCACAACCCATCTTCAATGCTCTCACTGAGGGAAGCAGGTTGTTGCTCAAAATCTCACCATACATAGCCCTATACTTCCCACCAGAGGTGGGTAGTAACTTGTTACATTTACTCCATTAGCCTACATTCACATGAGTAGTTTTACTGCACCAAGCATTTAACTTTTACTTTAGTAAAAGTAATATTAAAGTGATATTATAAAGGCTGCTACTCTTAATTGAGTAAAACATCTGGATCCTCTACCTATTGTGAGTAATTTCACTGAATCAAAACAAGTATGTTTTAACCAAAAATGCACCAGACAAGGACAAAAACCTACAGTTTATGTTGAATTGAGATCTCTTGTTTGAATGCAAGCTTTACCGTTGGTGCTTTACATGATTAGGGGATAAAGTCGAAAAAAGTAATAACAGCAATAAAACATATAGCACACACAAAACATATGATACATGAAAACATGACTCAAAGGCAGCTCTAAACTGATGTTTTTTTAGCTGTGATTTAAAAGAACTCAGTGTTTCAGCAGCTTTGCAGTTGTCTGAAAAGTTGTTCCAGATTAGATTGAGCATAGAAACTGAAAGCTGCTTCTCCATGTTTGGTTCTAATTCTAGTGATGTTGAGTAGACTGGAATTAGAGGACCTGAGTGGTCTGGGGGTTGGTATAGTGATAGTAGATGTTTAACATACTTTGGCGCTTGGCCATTCAATGAATTATAAAATGGTAAAAGTAAGAAAGTTATGGCACATCCATCCATTTAGGCATGGGCTGGTTACTGTTTTCAAGGTATACTGCGGTATGAAAAACTCAAGGTTTCAAAACCACAAACATTTTCCGTCATACCGTCCCTGCGGTATAAGCGTGTTTTTTTTCTTTATGTGACTTCTCGTCAGGGAGAAAGTAAAGATCCCTCATGAAGCAAAGCGCCCCCCCCCCCCCGCACACCTGCGTTTGTTGTGAGTGATCATCGGCCAGCGCTGCAGGCTGTGTGATGACGGAACTTTTTCCACCGTCTCTAAGCAGATGTTTGGAAATACTTCAGCTACCGTAAAAAGCCAGACGTTCACGGCTTGGAAGAAGAAGGTCGCCCGACGTGCAAAACGTGCTTGAGAACAGTGGCAGCCTGAGGAGACAATACATCGAATATGATTGCGCATGTTCGGGAGCACCACCCATCGTTGTATGCTAAATTCAAGGTAAAGTTAATGCTGTCTTGAAATGAGCGAGCGTATTAGCGTCTGACATTAGTGAAATGAGCTTGTTACCTTGGCAGATATGGTAAGTACCATATCTTTTCTTCATCTATGTCCTTAGTAACTTTTTTTTAAACTGAGGCAGATGTGGTAACTATCATGCTAATGATGATTTATCTTAGCATGCTAGTTAGTTACCATATCTGCTTCACTAAAAATGCCTTTCCTAAAAAAAAAATACAGACATTCAAAATACACATTTTAGAGCTGTAATCATAATACCGTGAAACCGTGAAATTTTTGCCCACGGTTATCATACCGTCAGAATCTCATACCGGCCCATGCCTACAGCCATTGATTTGCTCGATGCATTTACTTTACAGGACAAAGCCCACGTAGCTGCAGCACAGATGTTGCTCAGTGGAACTCCTCTCGGCGCACCCCAGGAGGTAGACATCCCCCTGGTGGAGTGGCACCTATCTTTAGGAGGTGGAAGACCCCTAGATGTGTATGCCTGTAAAATGGTGCAACGACCCAATGTGAGAGTCGTTGTTTTGAAACAGCACAACCTTTCCTGGTACAGCAACAAACAAATAGGGCATCTCGAGATAGAGATGGGTTGGGCCACAATGTAACTCCAGATCCATCTGAATTCTATCAGAAACAGCTTTCAGACTGATAGGGTGTGGAGCTCACCTACACACTTTGCAGAAGAAATTGCAAGGAGAAAAGCAGTTTTGACTGACACGCACTGAAGATCAGCACTTTCCACAGGCTTGAAAGGCAAGACAAATTTGCCTTCCAGAACTAGTGGAGGTCTCATGAAGCCACACATGCAAGCCTCAGAGGTGCAAAGCTCCTTTCAAAAAGCGACAAACTAAGGAATTTGAACCCACCACCTGACAATCTACAAAGATCCGTCGGGCAGAGATTGCAGTGACAAATATCTTGATGGTGGAGAGAGAAGGACCTTTCTCCAGTAGTTCTTGTTAATAGTTAAGTAATATTTTGCACAGGGGAGGACTCTGGATCCACCTTTGACTCTCACACTAACTGACAAACAGCTTCCATCTGTTGTCATACAATATCCTGGTAGACATAGCATGCGCATTAAGGACAGTCTGAACAACAGCCAGGTCACAAGAGTTTAACAAGGAGTTAAACAGCTTCAACAGCTACAAGTACAGACTAACGCTCTGGGTGAGGGTTCCAAATGCTTCCTTCTAGTTGTGAGAGCAGGTCCTTTCTCTGAGGGAGAGCCCAAGTTTCCCCATTGAGAAGCTTGCGAATCATGGGGATTGCTCTTGTCGATCCTGTGTCAACATTAGTAGTGACTTGTGCTCCCACCACAATTTCCTCATAATCAGCGTTTCTGAACAGACTATTATTTAAATCACTCCATTCCACTTTCTTATACATTCATATTTTCTTTCTGTGAAGATGTTGCAGCATTCTTAGCAGTGAATATGTTGAGGTTTTAAAAGACTTGTAGTCCGCTGCAAACACGTTCAGGGCTCAAGAGTCCTGCAATGTTGCTGGAATCAGTTTAAAAATGAAAAAATACAAAGGCTAAATTCAATTTCAGGGGTCTGGCAGAAGTTTCTTTAGGCTACTGCGGGTGAAGAAATATGTCATATTTTTGTTTGTTTAAGACTCTAAAAGAGAATCGTGTTGATACATTGTGTTTGTGGAGATCGCATGCCAGAATGTTCAGCGCAAAACTGACAGCGGGATGTTCTCGTTATCTAGGCATCCTGCGCTGCCAGAGAGAGATGTTTCTGACATTTATGAAAACTAAAAGGCAAGTGATGCAGAGATCAATATGCAGAAATGAAAAATTGACCACAGTTCTTGGTTTTAACTGTGTTCTCTGTTCATGAATCGCAAATCCCGCTGCAGTAAAGTCTGTCTGGCAGCGCTGGATGCCTAGATGGCGAGAATATTCCGCTGTCAGCGCAAAGTTGGAGGAATATTCTGGCATGCTCTTTCCACATATCATAATATATCAACACAGTCTTCTTTGGGAGTCTTAAAAAAAATATTAAAAACAACTATTTGTCACTCACAACCCGCCCGCATTAAAGAAACTTCCTCCCGGACCCCGTGAAATGTAATTTCACAGCTTTATGATGTAAAAACCTTATGCGAGTCACTCGCCCTGTTGCAGGACTCTGAACTGTAAGTTAAAGTTGAAGTTTTTCCACACAGAACTGCAAGGGTTGCAAAGAGAATGCGTTTCATTGTTGCACATATTCTTCTGGGGCGAGTATATATAGCCAACATTGTTCTTTGTGCTATGATGTGGATCTTAATGAACGCCGTTGAGAGAGTATCTCAGGTCCGGTAAAAGGTCCGCCCTGACAGCTTCTGAAGTTTAAAAAAAATATCCCAGGGGCATGGTAAGGGTCGGATATGTTTAATCTTTTTAATTTCCCGGTATATACAATAATATCTTCTGTATTAAAACGGGAAGTAAACTCCGACGGAGTAAAATCACAGCTGGCGACGTTCATTTTGATGACGTTCATACCTGCCAACATGGCGCCTTCGCTCTGAGAGTCACGCGACGTCCGGAGCTCTATTGCTCCTTTCCCCAAAAGTTCCAGTATCTCTTGCCTCAGAGGGCTGCAAACCTCACTGGGGTCGGAAACAACTGTCATTCGTACCCCTTTGAACTGCGGGGGACGACGCTTGAACTGAATACTGTAACCCCGGGACAGGGTTGAAATCGCCTATGGGTCTGAAACTAGGGCCTCCCAGCGTATGAAATGAGCTGGGGGAAAAATGGATGGAGGTCAGATGTCGGGAGTCAGACCCGACCCTAGAGGGGCGATTGTTGGGAGCTCCACGAAACCGCTCATTTCTTGGGGGGCCTGCCAGGAGGCTCTCAAATGGCAGGCCGCTGGTTGGACTGACTTCCACCCATGGGGACGTGTGCTCTTCCAACCATAGGCGGGGCCCCGGTCGTGGAGTGAAAAGTAGCAGCATGTAGGCTGAGGCCTGGAAGACCGATGCAGCTCAACAACAGATCTATTTGCCTCAACAGCATGCTCCAGGGTTTGTTGGACCTAGGTCCAAACACTTGACCTGGAATGAATGACAGGTGTGCAGATAGAACCGCAGTTTATGTGAGTATTCAATCTTTTATTCTACCTCACTGGAGCACCAAACAGGCCTGCGGTGTTGGGGATAATTTGTGTTGAGCAGTAAAACAGCGTTGATTTGGGAGGTGGTTAGATAACTTAACCACAGACTGGATTATTTTTGTTTAATCTTAAATTATTTGGTTTTATTCCTGTATTTATGGTGGCCCAGAAGGGTAAACAAAATACAAAAGCCAAAACGCAAGATATGCCAGCATGTTTATCATAATCTCTGTGTTGGCATAACTTCCATTGTGGTTCTTTGCTGTTCTTGTGACTTTTTTTTGTTGCATAAAGCTTTATTTGCGGTTGCATTTGTTGTGGTTTCATTGAGGAATTTGTAGTTGCTTTGATAATTTTCTGCTGTTGTTTTTTGTTGCTGTTGTGGTTTTTATTGCTGCTGCTGTTGTGGTTTTTTGTTGTTGTGTTGAGGGATTTTTGTTGCGTTGTGGCTTTTGGACTACTAGAAACATTTAGTATCTGTAGGTTATAGGGTTATTGAAATTGATATCTTGTCATGATTAATTCTAGAAAAATGAATTATTCAGTAATTTGTGTCAAAATCGATATAAACTGACCCTTTCACATTTTCCCAAGTTGTCACATTTCCTCAGACACTCAGCTTCTCCCCTCCCAATTGAGCTTCTGTTGGAAGATTTTAACTGTGCTACCATGGCAAGAACATCCATAACTAAACATATGCAATGCTCTTTAGCCAACAAGACAAACGCAAATGCGTTGTCCGGATGTACTTTCCCAATAAGGCAGACGGACAGGAAAAAAAGAAAATGCTGAGGAAGGAGGCCACATGCTAGCTGGGCTAACACTACAACACTAATGTTTGAGAGCAACTGAAAAAAGTCAGCAAAGCTGCTGAATCTGCAACAGTGGAGTAGTAAACCTCTCAGATGACATAAACTAAGATTGTTTGGTAAATATTAACTTCACAGTCATGGACAGCCCAGTGACGATGTTCTGTCAGTCCATTGAGGTGCACTTTCTGCAAAGTTCCAAATCCTGCAACACTCTGTTCTACAGCTTTAAGAGTTACCGCAGGAAAACCTTAATCAGTCGATGTCTCAGGCCATGTAACCACGTAGGCGTTTTTTAAAATCTAGAAACTAAATATCCTCACCACCTCGTTTAAAAAGTTAATCCATCCACACCTAACCTCATAAGTGCATTGTTAAGTACGTTCATAGGCATGCCAAACAGTTGTACCCCAAATCGTATCCAGTCTGAATAACTTTCTGCTTTCTAAATTCTATCGGAGCAATAATTTAGCTTCTAAAAACAAGCAAGCAAAAAGTGCTTGGACAATCGATAATGCCAACACAGCTGAGAAGGCATAAATGCTGTTTCTGAGTGTAAACACAGGACGCACATGTGATGTTGGAGCATTTTTGTCATGGACAGTGGTGTTTCAAAAGCTAACTACTTCTGTCCACAAGCAAACACTTAAAACAGAGAATTTGCAAATCTCTTGGAGATTTAAAAAAGGATCGTTTTTGATGTAGTAAATCTACGTTTTCGTGTGCATGACATATTCAAAAATATTCCATTCAATTCAAAGCAGTTTATTTATATAGCACTGATTCACAACTGATGTCATCTCAAGGCACTTCACAAGAAAAGTAATTTTAATACAATTATAAATAAAGTCATTTTATTACAATCAGTTTAAAGTTTTAGTTAGTTTTCTATATAAGGAATCCCAGCAGATCGCATCAAGTCATTTACTTGAGGTTGTGCCCTGTTTATGGAGACTCCAACCACAGCAATCCCTCATACTGAGCAAGCTTGTAGTGACAGTGGAGAGGAAAAACTCCCCTTTAACAGGAAGAAACCTCCAGCAGAACCAAGCTCAGTAGGAGCGGCCATCTGCTACGACCATTTGGGTGTTAGAGAAGACACAGCAGAGATACAGAAAGAACAAAAAGAACTGATGTAAGAGTACTTTCTATATTAAAGAAAGTAAAAAGTTGATAACAGGACACTGGGTATGTTCAGTTACTGGGAGATTCCCCCCAGTTGATGCCCCCCATCCAACAGGGGATTGTAGCCAAGCAGGATACCAGACCAGGTATAGCTTCTATGGAGAGAAAAACACTGAGAGAAAATAAAGTTGACAGTCGAAATAGCAGCAAATAATACAACTGGAGAGTAGTAGAAGAGAAAAGCACCCTGCCACTTCAAATAACGTTGCTGGAGTATCAAAAATGGCCTGGCATCGAATATTTTTCTCCGTATCGGTATCAAGTTTGAAACCTTATCGTGTATCATGACAACCGTAGTAGGTTATTGTACATTGAAAGAGTGTATCACATAGGCTTCACTTTTACTGCTAGTGTGGTATACAAATAAAAGAGCACAAAATCCAAAATATTACATGTAATTTTGCAGATTTCTCTATGGTCATGTTAGAGTTTGTTGCTGGGGGAAAAAAAGAACTTGATGATCATGTCGTACTTGGAAGAGACCCCAAGGGAAACCCTAAACTTGTTAAAGGGACGTTTCTGGCTTCAAAGGTCTTCCCAGAATGTGTTGAAAAGTGTTGCAGGGGACAGGGATGTCTGGGTTTCACCCTCCTGTTAATCTTCTGACCTGACCTCAGCTAGGCAGAAGACAGTGGATGGATGGATGGATGGATGGATGCTTTCTCTAGTGTGAGCACATGCCCAGTTTTCGCCCATATAGAGACCTTCTACTATATTATGTGTCTGAGTTCAGAAACTTAAATGTTTTGCTTCCTCTCTGCTTACTTCCCCACTTCTCTTCATAGTCTCAGTGGTTTTCTATTCCCAGGGTTCCACTCTACCCGCCTGGAGTCCCTTGAGAACCATTCGAAGCCCTCGCTGGCTGGTAATAATGGCTTTCTAACGTCGTCTATTTAGACTGCAAGTTTCCATTAAATCTCACCATGGCATTGCAGTTCATATCCTTAATTATGCAGCAAATGTCCCCAAGGGAATATCATGGAGGCCACCACTCCACAATCTGTCCATATGGCACTTAATTAAAAGTTTTCTTAAGAATAAATTGTATTCAATTCAATTAAAACTGTAATGTCATACCAAAATAATGGGCATAGCCTCCTACAACGTGCAGCTCAGAACGCACACACACAAAACACCCCCCCCCCCCCCATGTTTGCAATGGGAAAAGTGCATATCTGCCTTCCAAAAAAGCCCCCTAGTAGAAAATATGCAAAAGGCAAATATCACCAAAGCCTCCTACATGCCACCAAGCCCCAGGCATCAACGGCGCTTGAACAGTCGAGCTATTTCTAGATTCTACTCTTGGAATTCACACCATGACAAATGAACCTTTGGAGTTCGGAATTCCTATTTATCTGCGGCGCACAGAGCCTCTTGATTTGGGTGTGAAGAATAAAGGAATTATATGGACAAAAAAACAGACAACTTAAAGGATAAATGATAAAAAAATAAATAAATTGTGTGTGTGTGCATGTGTGTGTGTGTGTGCTTTCCCTCTGAAGCCAGAGCTATTTGTTCATCTGATAGAGCGCATTTTAGGTGGGTGTGTCATCCTTATCATCTGGATGCTCTGATCTAACTAAAGCAATGCAATTTTTTTAATAAGCTGCATCTGATATTGCACGTCCCTGGCATGGATTCACAGTGAAACCCTGCAGGATTGTCTCCAAGAAAATATATCTCCTTTCAGACAATAAATAACATGTACTTGTATATATCTTCCTCCTCCTGAAATGCCTCGATAAGTTAAAACCTGTAGGAGAGCCAACACTCACCTCAAATAATCACAGATTTACTCCAAGCACTCTCTTGCCTACCCTTTCCAATTACAACTCGGAGAGCTGTCTTGCAGATGATGAGCATTGATTAGTAGATTAGAGGACGGGGGGAGAACAAAGTCCATTTGGTAAAGTAGGCCGCTGTTCTGCACGCCCCATCTGTTGGGTGTGAGTTGCTGACTTCATCTGTTGACAACGCAACGGTGACTAGGGAACCAGGGATGAGTTGATTTCCCTCTTTTGCCGGTTGAGTAGTGAAGGGCCCTACAGCGTAAACAAAGTGTTTTTCTTGTTCTAAACACAGAGTCTTGGCTCGGGTTTGACTTGGACTTGGCTGCTATGTGGGTGTGTGTGCGTGTGTTTGTGTGTGTGTGTGTGTGCGATTTTGCTGCTCACTCAACCTCACTTAAAGGACCTGTTAAGTTTCTACAACACAAATACCTCCTCAACTAGCCACCAACAGGTGACCAGGAAATGTACAATGCCTAGTAAATGTGTTCACACCCCTTGAGCCTCCTCACATTTTGTCACATTCCAACCACATCTCCAGTGTATTTTATTGGGATTTTAAAGGGCTGTTTGCACGCTTCTTGTTTATCCATGGACTATTACTGTGTAATGTTTGATAACGGGCATCTGGGGGAAGCTTTTTAGAAACGCAATGCGACTTATGTTCATGTTTTATTTTTAAATGTTTTTATTATGAGACTATTGGTACGCAGGTTAACAACAGAGCCACCGCAACAACAACCAACAAAAATATCGTTCATCACAACATATTCCTCCAACATCTTACATTTTGGGTATCATGACAGGCCTAGATTCACAAGTCTCAATTTTTACCGCACATAATATATATATATATATATATATATATATATATATATATATATATATATATATATATATATATATATATATATATATATATATATATATAAGGAAACATAAAGACATAAAAAACAGCACAAAATACTCCAGAAAAAAAAAAATCTACTATTACATGTGATATAACAGCCCTATACAGTGTGCCATGTCTTATAATTTTACTTTAACCATTCAGTTTTTATGGACAATATAAGTACCGGTATATTATATATAACAGATCACTTGAACTAAGGAATTTTCATTCTTTGGACATAGTCTAATAAAGGGCCCCATATTAGGTAAAATGTATTTTTTGCCTGATTGATGGTAAATTTATTTGTTCCAATTTTCTTATGTTCATGTTAACGCAAACTGGAAACATTTGGAAACGATGCTGTCAGTGACATCATCTTGTGCTTGTGCACTCGGGTCCGGTTTTCATCTGTGCACAGCACAACAATAATAATGCTGGGCCTCTGTGTTCTATCTGTGCTGTTGTACTTCTTCAGATTATTTGGTGTAACCCATATCTCCAAGGGAAACAAATAACTATTTTTTTTTAACTGTCCCATTTGTTTTAAATTTAATTGGATTACTAAAACATTTTTTTTAAAGACCGCTGGAGATAGGCACCAGCCCCCCCGCAACCCTGCATAGGAATGACGGGTATAGAAAATGGATGGATGGATGAAAAAAAAAAATCAGTTTTTTATTTTAAGCAATGATGCATCCACTCCAGTGGACATTGTAATGCTATACAAGTAAAACTGGACTTTGATGCCAATCATTAAAGGAGCATGGGGCAGAATGAAGAAACGAAACTCACGAGCGACGCGGCCGACGCTGCAAGTAACTGCAGCCAGCCGCACGGGAGCGCGCACAAACGCTTCACTAAAAAAAACATACCTCTTCAGTGACATACTTCTTTTTCTTAGTGCCACTTTTCAGTGGGCTGTGAGTCGTCCTTGTTCGTTTCCCAATTGCTGAAGAGAAGAATCCATTCTCACAATTAAATCAATGGAGGTCTGCGACCATTTTTCTTCCTCTTTTAAAGCTGTTGAGAACCCGCAAGCCATGTCAATTGACATCACACCCGTTGGACAGCGCGGGAAATTCGGGCCCTGAACTGCAGCACATTTTGCAGCACACAGCCAGTTTAAGAAAATGGAACGATACGTGGGTGAGCATTAAAAAACTGGACATGGATGTTTATTTCAAATATAAATCCTGCTTCCTGTTCCTTTATATTCCAGAGGAGAATACCAAAAAGTTAAAATAAGAATGAATGAAACTTCTAATCACTGTTTCTTATTTTATGGAAACTAAAAAGAGTCAACAAAAGCACTTAAAGAGAAACTCTCGGTTGATGTATTTCTGATACATAGACTTCATCTAACCCTACATTTTTTCTTGAAGGGCTTATCCCCTATGATGTTGCACTATTTTATCTGTTCACCATTAGAGTTCCAGTCCCTTTTGCAAAGTATCCAGGAAGTTGATAGTGGCAAAGAACCCGTCAAAGTACAGGTGGGTCAGGGGACAGATTCGTTTGATTGAAGGACAGTGTCTTGTTCATTGCCATATCCTTCTGGCACTCTGAAGGTGGTCTTGCTTTGGTGGACCACAAAGTCTAAAACAAGGCCATTTGCTACAGCCAAGCCAAACACCTTCAATCCGGTTGACGGTAAATCATTTTTCTTCTGATTTGAAAAAATACAGACAAAATGGAGGACATAACTACGAATGCCCACTATGGAGGACATTTCTTACCTCTGTTTTCCACCGGACGCGTAAGCGGCGCACAATGTAATAGACGCGTTTTACTCATGAATTCAGCTGCACATCCCTTCCCACCAGGTGCATTTTAGATGCTTTTCACTCACAAAAGCGTTCCACCTAGCTGGTACTGGGAGGTCACAAAATCACAGGAGAATTGCAATTGCATAACTTAAAGGGTAGTATGCAAGGGGAAAAAATGTAATTCTATTAGAATAAGTATCATAAACGCACCATCCACTCCAAAAACTGCTGATATTTCTGGCAGAGGTCAGCACTCTGTGTGCTTTTCTAGTTTTATTAATAATTGCTCTCCTTGGCCAGCCTGTCAGTTTAGGTGGACAGCCATGCCATTCAAAGTTATGCCATACTTGTTCCTGTTTTGGGTGATGGACATAATCAATGTTGGGCATATTTTTGATATCCTAACCTGCTTTAAACAGAATTGCTGATTCTAGTTTGTTTCTTATTCTTCATGGTGGAGTTTTGCTCACCAAGTCACTTTAACAAACCTTTAAAGGCTTCAAATAACCATTTTATACTGAGATTAAGTCACACACAGACAGATATTTGCTAATAAGGTGACTTTTTACATCAATTTGTTCTACTGGATTAAATTTTGGGGTGTCAAAATAAAATGGGATAAATATAAATCAAGCCGATTTTTTTTTTTTGTGAACCTTATAGCATTTTTCCTCCACTTCGCAACAATGTAGGTCAATCATATACAATCTGAATAAAATATAGTTTTATGGTTGTAAAGTGACAAAATATGGAGAAATTCAAGCGGTATGAAAACTCTTGCTGTAAAATGTCCACACTTAGAAATGGAAACACACATCAGCATCACCCCACACATACTCAAACACAGACACGATGCTGTGTTTTGTGTAATCATGCCTTTTGATTATCCTCACGCAAAAGAAGCGGTGTGAATGAAAATGTGCATTCAAAAAAAAAAAAAAAAAAGTTGATGCAGAGGGTCAAATAATTTCTTTCAAATCGTCGCATCTATTTTCTGCCCGCTGCCTACACAGAAAGACTCTGACTCACTAAACAGAACACTGAGTTTTGAGTTAATCACACCAATCAACACCTTAGGTCCAGAAAACATGCCTTTATATCACTGAGAGTGTTTGGTAGGATATTTGAAGGCAGATAGTGTTGCAGGCAGCATTTAGGTGGGAGATGATGGATCATCATGAGCTGTGTGGCCTCGACCTACCCAACCCCCCCCGGAAAATTCATGTTTTGTGTTTTTTTTTTTTGTTTTTTTTAAAGAAACCTGGGGAAATCATTGATTTCAAACAGGTAAAAAATATTTGAGCTGCTGAAGGTATAATTGATTTAACTTGCTGCTTCGTGTGCTCTAAATGGGCACCGGATGAAAGGGGGGGAAAATAGGAGGGAGGACTGGGGGGGAGACTATCCGGGAGAGACAAAGAACGACAGACAGAAAAAGAAGGCATAAACAAAATGTTCCTCTGCGCCGTGGACATCTGATAACTCACAATGCGAGCCTGAGCGAAAACATTCGCTGTCACCAGCCAGTTTCACTGCACTAAGCCAGTCTAACAGATGTGCGCTCATCCAAAGACTAATGCAGATGCCACAGCTGCTGCCCCTGTGTGAGTGTGTGTACAACCACGCTTATGTGTGTATGACTATGTTAGACAAAGTTCGGCTGCGCCTTCATGGCTTAAAAAAAAAAAAAAAAAACATTTTGAAAAAGAGACATAAATTTGCTCCTGTTGGATTTGATGATAATTACATTACCAGATGAACACATTCTTGGCTATTGTCCTGGTCTGCAGGGCTGATTCATGCTCCGTTTTGGGCCATGATGGGGCTGCCCTGCACAGTATCTCTGCCCTTATTGAAGATTTTTACGGGGGGGTTATCCTGTGGTCAAATTCAGAGCCTCTCATTCTGGTTCAGATGCTCTAACCTCCTATTTCACAGCTCAGATAAAGTTGGGCTCCACTCCCAGCATCCTAAAAGGTAAATGGACTCGTCTCAGTTTTGAAGCCGGATGAACTCTGACTTAATTTGATAGATGTCAAAGTTAATTTCATTGTTCTGAAAGGATATGTTTGGTTACACAAGATATCATGCATTGCTAATAAACTTCAACTGTTGAATTTCAACATTTTCAGCCACCTGGTGGTTCAAGATGGAGAAGCCATCCCAAATGTAGCTAGAAATGTGCAACTTAGTGCATTTGAGCTTGCAAGAAGGAATGAATGAATGCAACAGATGAACAGAAAGTAGTGTGATGTAAAAGGAAGGTTTTATTTTATTTTTTGAAACCCCCTCTACTCTGATACCCCTAAATAGATTCCATTGAAACTGACATAGATGGGAAGGAGACTGTTAGTTGAGGGGTAGCTAAGATGCCCATTACTGGGGAGGAGCTGGAGAGACCCACAGCTCAGGTGGGAGAATAAGGTGAAAGCGCAACCATTAGTCCTGCTCTCCAGAAGACTAATTGTCTGTATATAAGTTAGAATTTTCAAATTGACTTTTTTTCAGCTACATTTAACAGTTACATTTAATTTCAAACTGATGTCACTTTGGACTCAAGCTCAAAGTAGAGGTTTTCAACAAATTTTGTCTTTAAATTAGTTAAATTGACGTTTCTTTCGCTTTCATATCTCCATCGGTAAAAACACGTTCACACTAAGAGTTTATGCTTTTGGCAAACTTACCTGCAAAAAACCCGAAATACACTCAACATAATCACCCATCTGTTGCTGTTAGATCTGCAGCTATTGATCGTGATATTGCCTGAAAAAGTGTGTAAAAAAGAAGCAGCCCACTATCTCAACTTATCCCTTCAAATTACAGCCAAGTCTGGTAGCTTTGAGAAATAGCTTGTTTGGCTCTTTCTCTGCCTGGTGGGCAACAGGCAAGCCAAATTACCTGTAACCAAACTGTTTCTCACATAGAATAGGTTCAAAACTCCACATTCTGGTTACTTTGTTTATTTGCTCATATTCAATTTTGCAGGGATCTAGCTTTTGATTCAAGCAATGGCACAAACTTTTCGAGCACTTACGGAACCAAAGTGAAAGCAAATGTTGTTGTTTTTTCCCCTCTCTCATCCGTCCAAAGGTGTCACATTATCACAAGGCAGCGCTTTTAGCAAAACGTCCCCCGATCCGCTTGCCAGACTGTTGCTGTTAAAACTGTGCGACTGTGGAACTACTGTTTCTCTGTGCACTGAGGAAACAGCCCCACAAACACACACACAGGCTCAAGTGCCATCATGGGTGTGTGTGTGTGCATATGCATGATTGACAAACACACGCAGACACACCACTCTTTCTTCTTGTCTCATTGGCAGGCTCATATCCCATCTGCTCTCCAGAGGGGGGCGGACACAGAGATACTTGTCATTGTGGAACATCTCTCCACAGGCACGCACACACACACACACACCACTGGGTAACAAACTCACTTACATATACACATACACACACACACACACACCACTGGGTAACAAACTCACTTACATATACACATACACACACGCACAAACACACACTTTACAAACCCCCATGCAGTCACTTTTATGCATCTTGAGTCCAGCCACATTCTTCTCTGCTAATTGACTGTCATAACGGCTGGCAAGATTAACTTCAGCTCAGTCCCTGCAAGATAAAGGATAAAGATGCGGGGGCCGGACTGGGCTGGGATGAGGGTGTGGTGTTGAGCCCAAACTGGGCTAATACCACCACGTTTCCTAGTTGTTATTGATATTTACAGGCCATGGTGTCCCTCCTTGATCGTCCACCGCCCTTCCTCTCCGCCTCACCCAAACAACCGACACCCCTTATAGGGATTAGTATTAGTGGCAGGCTTATGGCGTAAGCGAGTCTCTGTCAAACCCATGTCCCCTCTTTACCATCTCCCAGATTAGCTCAGTTTGTGGCTCTCTCTGCAAGACACGAGTCTGCAAGCTTAAGGGAAATGAAATAAACTTTTCCCAAAGTGGGGGGTAGGGTAGGGAGTTTATTCCTGAGGGTTTCTTGAAAAAATAAACACTGTCCTTTTAAAAATTCCAGGTTTTTAAGGACATAAAGTTAGATCATTATAAATAGTTTATTAACTTTTTTTTTTTTAAAGGTTTTTGTGGCCACAGTGGCCTTTATTGAAAGTGGACAGGCTTACAGAAAGGGTAGAGAAACGGGGGGAGAGACATTCAGCAAATGTCCCTGGGCCGGAATTGAACCCGGGACAACCGCTTCAAGGACTAAGGCCTCTGAACATGGGGTGCCCGTCTTAACCCACTGCGCCACGCGACACCCCAGTTTATCTACTTTTTCCGCTTTTAATGTGGCACATACCCTGTGCAGTTCAATTGTGAAACAAGTGGGGGAAATTGAAAAATTGTGCCTTTTGTTTTCATTTCCGCTTTCAGAGTTGGAGTTTTTCAGTATGCCACATCTCACCGAGTCAAGCTGAGGCAAAGTTTACCAAATCTATCCGATTGTGAGGACAGGTCTTGTCAACAGCCCCTTTCCAATGAGCCCACAAATATATTGTCTCATGATGTCATTTATTTGTCGATTTAAATATACAGTATACTCGAACTGATTGTGTTGCTCAAAAATCCTCATCTTCCACTTTCTGTCAGACACCGTAAGGTATTTGATCAAAACTAAAAAGCATTTCGAACCGTTCATAATTTCATACAATATAACATCCTCCATCTAAAGAGCAATTGCTACAGAGTTTAATGCTTGCACCACTGTATTTCACTGTGAGTATGGGGCTTTTTTTCTGTGCAAGACATGCATACTAGAATAAGGCAAAAAAAGAGCTGCAGTTTGGTTCCTTCAAAACAAACATATCCTCCCCCAAGGTCATTTAACAAATTATCATATTAAACAGAGTAAACCTCCCATTAAATATCAAAAAGCTATTCAAATCATTTATCATGTTTTCAGTTTTTAAGTCTAAAAAACCTGAAATTTGAACAGAATTCAGCACAAATTTAGAACCGCAATACATGCTGAATGTTTTTAACTCAAATTACTGTAACTTTACAGCTCACCATTAGAATTGTCAGACTAAGTTAAGCAATCATTATATTATCTATTGTTTCAATCTCCTAACTCTTATTTAAAATGCAAAGTTTCTGTGTTCAAATACTTACGGCCTTAGTACTTACCTCTGTTGTCAATAAATTGTTTAATCATGGTTAAGTTTTCACATTTATTAGAAGTCTTCTACTTTTTTTTTAATAGACACACACAGGAAAAAAAGATTTGGGATTTACAAATCAATGTTTATAAACAGACAATATAGTGCCTCAAACATTTATAGCCCTGTAACTTTAATCTTTTGTCATCATGCAAGCACAAAATGTTTCTCATTTGAATTTTAAACAAACGCAAAGTTGCGTATCATTGTGAATCAAAAGGACAAAAAGAGTACCGGTACATGGTTTCCAAGATTTATAAATGAAAATCAGAAAAGTGTGGAATGCATATGTTTTCACCCCATTTATTCTACTTCTCAAAATCTTGTTCAGCAAACTCGCTTCAGATGTCACCTGGTTAGTATATAGAGTCCATTTATGTGTATTTCATTCTAGTATTAAGCCAGTTTGTTGCAGAATATTCGTGAACAAACAGCATCACAAAGACCAAAAAAAACAAAAAACAGCCAGCCGGTCAGGAAGAGGTTAAAAGCAGGGTTAGGTTCGAAAGCAATATTCTATATTTTGTCATTTTTATCAGAACAGTTAAATCTGACTTTAGTGTAATCTGGTTCTGCATTACCTAATGTTCCACACTGTTTAACACTTTAGTTATGGAAATGGTTGTATAGCTGTTTATATGTTTAGGATACTGACCAGTTAATGAAGTGCATTTCACTATAGTTACTTAATTGTAACTCAAACTTTAAACCACTGTTGGAGTAGTAGGAGTCTACTTTGAGTTTTACTTTATGGCTTTGCAATTTTTCATATTTGTTTTGTTTTTATAAATGAGGTTGTATTTCCCTACTTTAGGGAATTTGAAAGGACCAAATTATTTTTATCATGTTCTGATACCTAAAATGAAAAGAAGGTGGACCTTTTATTATCGTGAGAATTCTCATCAAAATAAAGCCTATCTCCTAAAGGGCTAGCTAGTCCCTGTCCATATGTGATTTGCACAGGGGACACTCATATTATGAGCTCCAGATATGAAGCTGTGTAATTCATGCTTTACACCTTCTAACTAGGTTTAGGACTTTTTTTTTTGTCATAAGAAAGGAAGTGTTACAGCCTTTCAGCCTGGCTGACAGAATTGTGTGTTCGTGTGGCAGTGTTTTGGGTACTTCATAGAGAAAAAAAATGGCAACAGTGTGATGGACAACATATATTGGATTCATAAGTGCTGTAAAAATACCCCGAATGGCTAAATGTTAGCAAAATTCTTCATCTGCCTCTGAGTGTCGCATTGAGACTCAAGAGCCATTTCACCTTCGCTGTTTCAGGATTTGAAAGTGCTGTGAAAAATACTACTGATAGGTAACGGTTAGTCGCATAAAAGGCTAAAGTTGACACTGGCTTTGGACCATCTTATCGGCTACATGGCTATTTCACTTTTACAGTTTGTACGCATCGTGAGAATACTGCTACCAGCTAACTGTTAGCTGGTAAAACCACTAAAGTGGGGATCTAATTCATTGTTTCCTTGCAATACTAAAGGTATACTTGCTCTTATGATATGTAAGCACTGTGAGGCTATTTCAACTAGTTCACGATCAGCTGCTAAAGTTTAATGATGCTAAAGTTAGCATCTGTTATGGAGCCTCTTATCAGCGCAAAGTTAAATGACTACTTAACCTTAACAGTTTTATGATTTGTAAGCACAGTGGGAATACCATGACTGGCTAACTGTTAATCACTAACCATGCTAGAGTTGGTACCTACTTCAGAACTTCCTAATGATGCTTAGCTAAAGGATGATTTTACTTTAAAGGAAACTGGACTCCCTCGTAGGGCTGGGCGGTAAACCGAAAATGTCCTGATACCCAAACTTGACTATAACCACCTTTATTTTGCCCATGTTGGTGTATTAGGAGCAATGGACTGGCGACATGTCCAGGGTGTAAACCTGCCTCTCGCCCTATGACTGCTGGAGATAGGCACCAGACTCCAGCAACCCTGCATAGGATGGACGGGCATAGATAATGGATGGATGGATGGTATATTCAGTGGTAGTTTGGCGATGCTCATGTCCCTTTAATGCCGTACTACGTTACAGATGGGGTTGATTCACACCCTATCCAGCAGTGTTGCTAACTTAGCTACTTTCTCCCTAAATTTAGCGAATCTTTAGACCCCTAGCGACTCTTTTTCAAAGAAGCGACTAGTGACAAATCTAGGGACTTTTTTGGAGACTTATGGACACTCTGACGTGAAGCACGTACCCTTTTTGCGTTTCTTACCAAGCAGCGGTGCTGCTGTGGACTTCTCTCCCGTCCCAGAGAGCTTACAGCAGGCAGCCAATCCTCGTGCTGCAGCCCCGCTTACCCAGGTCGAGCTGCAGTCAGAGCAGCTGTTAACCTTATGCTGCGTCCGAAGCTGCTGCTAGCTTACACTACCCATGCTTAGTCAGGGTGGGATGTAAATGTACAAATTTGTCTAAAATAAATGACAGCACACTAAATAAATCAGAGATTTTACTCACAGCTCAGTCACTTACTCACCTCGTCCACTGTGTGCGCGCCTCTCTGTGACAGGCGTTAAACAGTCATCAGGTCTCAGTCTTAACTGGACTCTCAGAAATACATGAAGAGGTGGGAATCGAACCCTGAATTCAAAGGCTGGTTGAAGCAGTTTATTGGAGATGTTACATGGATATACTGCCTGTATCGTAAGGCAAATTTTACTGCCACATTTAGTCATATAAAAACTCATGACAAGTCCAAAAACCTACTCAAAAGGCAAAACCTTATAACAGTTCCACCCAACCACACTGCCATCAATGGTAAAAAGAAAATATTCTGCAAAAAATTATTTGAAAAAAATGATTCCCCTCTCCTACATTGTCCATTACAATTACATGCACATTATACAAATGAGGCAGGCGATCCCGTCATTTAGCAACTTCTAATGACTTTTGGGACAGCCAATAGCTACTTTCCATGCTGAGGAGTTGGCAACCCTGGAAGAGAAAGAAGGTGAGCAAATGGAGGAGGATTCAAATATTGAAGCGGCGGGGGTAGAGCTGGAATAGGAGGAAGAGGAGAAGTCACAGCCCCATCTAGAAAAAAAACCCGTCGTTTTTTGGCGGTGGGGTAGTTATCACCCATTTTTCGAGATTGAGGTAACTTGCTTAATATGTTGTGATATTGATTTGAGGCCATATCGCCCAGCCCTACTCCATCGTATCTCTAGTTTTAAAATCTCAATTTGATCAAACCTGAACTGGATAATTGTACATCCTAAATTGACACCACCATATAAAACTCAATATATGGACTAATCAAGCCTCAATTAAGTAATTCTACTCTAAGTATTTATCACCAACCATCTGAGATTTATGAAATCTTTTCTGTTTGTGATTAAAAACAATGGAAATTCTAAGCTTGCCACAAATGTAGCTAAAATCTTGTCTCATCTGCTGTTTATGCATCACTGAAAAGTTGAAGTCAAACTTGAGGAGAAAATTCATATTTGATGAGCGCGTCCACTTTTTTTCCGAAAGTAACACACTCTGACCAGTGCCATAGTAGAAGTTTGTAGTTTTCTTTTCCTTTCGTTTCTGACTTCTCTCATTTCTGCCTAATCTATCCCTTCTTCTTTTCTCTCCCTCCATCCCAGCCTCCTCCTTTCTTCCCTCCATCCTGGCCGTGCGTATGACAGCCGTGCTCTCGCGGCATCTGTCTGCTGCTCCCCAGCTTGTCTGTGTGTGATCAACTCCTCTCTAGCTCTCCTCCACACTTTATCTTGTCGTCTTAGTGCTCCCTTTTTTTCCACTCAGCCTCCTCGCTGCCAACTCACTGTCGCTGTTAACTCACATACCATCTTATGTATTGCCAAAGCAGATTGTGTTTGGAGGGCAAGCAATTAAGGGGGAGGCATGCGCAAAACTGTAATGTAATTTTGGCTGCGATATTTACAGGAGGAGAAGGGGGGGGGGACAAAAAAGCACATAGGAGGGCTTAAGCGGGTCGGACACAGCAGAGTCAACACCGTCGAGAATAATGATTCTGAGCTGAGATTTAGTGGGACGGAATCTGGCACTTCCCTAATTACGAGAGGCCAAATGTCAAGCCTGCTCGCTGTCAGCTTGGTGGCACTCAGTTCTGCTTTCTCTCCCTGTTTCTTTCTTTCTCTCTCTCTCTCTCTCTCTCTCTCTCTCTCTCTCTCTCTCTCTCTCTCTCTCTCTCTCTCACGCTCTCCCTTTTTTCTGCAAGTTTGTGCATGTTTTATGAATCTCATTAAAAGTCATTAAAAGTGTGGTGAGATTTTCACAGCCTCCGCTCCGTGGCCTTGTAGTCCTCTTTCGATCTGTCACAAATCTGAGCAAAAAGAGACAGAAGGAAATAAAAAAAAAACTTAGTCGGAGTTAGAGTTGAACATTCTAAGGTAAACAAGTTGGAAGGAAATACAAGAGAAACCTTTGAGGGCAAGGTTTCTAAGTGGAATAGAGGGTAGGTATTGCTGAGCTATCTCTCAGAAAGATCTGATTTTTACAGACTTGTGGTGTTATTGCCCCTTTTCAAGGAGCAAACAATCTAACACAATGTGAGAATGTGAACAAATACCCTGCTGGGAGAGTGTATTTTTCTGACAATTTGGCCTATTTGTCGATCAGCGTCTTTGGCCAAACATCCCATTCAATGAAGTCTCTTCTGTATTTACAGCTCCCATTTCGGCTGATGCTTGATACAGCAAAAGGGGTCAAAGTCAAGGTCTCCGTGCATCACTGAGTGGATAAAACTTTCAGCTGCTTACAAGCTGATACAAAGACCTGTTTTGCCTGGCTTTATAGCACATCGGGCCAGGGTGAGGGGGGAGGGGGCACCCAAGCCACAGACCTGCTCATTCTCGAAACTCCCGGCGAAGATGCGTACCTTGTGAGCAGAATGGGCCACCTTCGCTTTTCAGGAGAGACACGTGAACGGAGGAGTTGGAGGTGAAAGCGGGCGATGTAAAGCGATGAGGAGCGATGAAAGAGTGTGAAGGAGAAAGGAAGGGAAACGGAAAAGGCACTAAAAGCAGTTTGTCTGACTTATAGCATTCCAGCAGCAACATCGTTGGTCATGCTCCCAATTACACCACTTCAATAGACCGGCTGAAATCACATTGGCCCCCCTGTGTGTATGCACTTCTTCTATAGTGTCTCCTTCAGAACATACTGTCACACCCACACACCCAGAAAAAAAAACACTCCCGCCCCAATACAAACACACACGCCAAGTCGCACATTGTTGTGTAGCTAATTGGAGGTGTGCATGCGCGGGGCCTAGAAAAGGTAAAAGTAGTTGTGAAACTGTAAGGGGATTTGGCTTGCTGTACTGACACACTAAGAAGTCTACAGATGGCCCTGTTCTGCCATGGCGGTGACACCAGGGTGTGTGTGTGTTTGTGTGAGTGAGGGAAATAGCACATTGTGAAGCCTCGGGCACCATCGGAGGCCCCCCTGTGACTTGGATGTGGGAAGCAGAGCAGGGAAGAAGTCTGCGTAGGTGGGTACCGGCAAAGGTATGAAAGGATTTAAAAGAATACGGGCCAGGAGGCGGGGTGTTGTCCAAGGAGAAGAATGACAGCTTCAAGGGTAGGTAGGACTTGATGTAGTAACTGATGAAGTAACTGTGATGGGGGAGTGGGGTCATGGGTTTTGGCTGGGAATCTGGGAACAATTAAAACATGGAGCAGAAAACATCCAGATTGTCTACTGATTTTATCATCAAGCAATAACAATTCCTGGTTTGCTTTGGAGTTCCCTCCAGGTGAGGGATTTTCTTCCTTCTTGTATGGGAAAGCCTTGGAATCCCTCTGAATTAGCTAGAGAGATTTAATAGGAAAAGAAGTGTCTGGATTTCCCTTCTGAATACTGTTACCCCTGTGACCCAATTTTAGATAAATGGATAAATGAAAGAGTTAGATATTTTAATTGCGTTACATACACCAACAATTTGCATTGGTAGTATTTTCACACATTGTATGAGTAATCTGAAGTAACCATCTAGCCATTCATTTAATGGACTCTTCTAATCCTGGTTAGCACCTTGGGGATGAGTGCCGATTTCCAACAGGTGGGAGGTGACTTCTGAAATCGTTCTAAAATTCTTTCCTCTGACACTCTAACCCTTAAACTCTGTAATAATGTTATCACCTACCCCCTATTCCTAATTTGAAATTTAAGTAAAGTAGTACTTCCCCTCCACCACATTATTTCAGATTTTTGCTAATTTGCCATGTTTAAATGTGTCTGCTCAAACTATGTTGAATATCATATAAGGGTAATCTGAGTAAATACTATATTCAGGTTCCAGGTGGTGATTATGGAGAGAAAAATGCTATTCAGACTTGCCTGGTACAATATAAAAAGAGATGTCCCACTGTTTAAATCACTTCAAAGCATCTCTATTGAATTAACATTTGGACTTTGACTAGGGCACTCCAAAACCTTCATTCTTTTTTGAGTACTTCAGAGGTTGACTTTCTGGTTGGCTTTGGAACATTGTCCTGCTCCATCACCCAAGTGGTTATAAGGGGAAGGTCTTAGACTGATGACTGGAATTTTTGGGGGATTCTTTGATGCAAATCAGAATTCCTGGTTTCATAAATTTCTGCAAGTCACCCAGGTCATGTTCCACCTCTGTTTATTAGGGATCATCAAGATAACGAATGCCTTTTTGTTTTTTTGTCAACATTGGTTTTGGCATTGGAACAATCCATTAAATGTAATTTTTTCCCCCAGTCTCTCTCTTTTGAAACATTATAACAGGGGGTTTTGGGGTTTCTTTCTGGATCTGATATGGCTTGAGATCCAAACTCTGTAAGACAATGGAAAAGGAAGGATTAATTTAAAGAGCAATCAACAAGTAGGACACAGAGGGGAGGTCTAAATTAGGAAGACAAAAGAGGACAACGACGAAGCCTGTTTCAACCACATAAATCCTCATAAACGTGCTATAACCTTTCAAATAATTGGTGTCTATATTAATACTGGTGTATGTTGGTGTTGTATAGCAGAGGTCCCTAACCCCCGTACCTGGCCGAGGGTCAATTGGTCTGGGCTCCTTAGGAAGAATATTTCAGTTTTATTTATCATCAGAGTCTAAAAGGTGTTTTATTTAAAAATTGATGGATTCTCTCTGTTACATCTGGCTATTACTCACTCTAAAAGCATGTCAGGACCCTTGCCTTGGTCACGTGATACATCACCGCTAAAAACATACCCACAAGCTAGCAAAATTATTCAAAACAGCGGTCTTTGAAAATCATCTTTGCGAAAATGAAAAGGTCCAGTGAAGAGACAGAAGAGCCTACAACTTCCAAGTAAAAGCAAGATAAATTTAACAGACAATATCAGGAGTCATACTTCAAATATGGATTTATCATGAGAGGCGATTTTCATGCACCAGGCACGCTCTAAATAATATGTAACTGGGCTTTCGAATGAGGAGAAGCCTTTAAAACTGCCCTAGATGGACCGTCTTGTTACAATGAAACAGCATCAGGGCTCCTACTGATTCAGCGTTGTGGTGAGTTGTATTTTCCATGCACTTAATTTTAAAAAAATGGTAAATCCTATTTTAAAGGCATGTTTAAGCGTTACCATAGCAACCAGAGAGCTAGGGAGTAGAGAGGATTTTACTCATGTTGGTATGGTACAGAAACGGTGATAGTTATTTATTATTATATTTTATTATTATATAATTATTATGTCAGGGATTATGTATTATTATGTATTTATCATTATTATATTTATCATATATTATGTATAAATCATAATATTTAATTATGTTTACATTTATTATTATATTTTCGTTATATTTAAAAAATAACCCACTTTTTTTATGCCGGTCGTTTCTTTTTATTTTGTTGCATCTATCCGCAGGTTTGTGTGAATATTGTCTGATATTAAACCGGTCCGTGACGAAACAAAAAGGTTGGGGACCACTGTTATATAGTAAGATTTTCTCTTTCCTTCTAAAAACTTGCAACAGATATTTGATAACTTCATTGGATGAAAAGATTGAAATACAAATGGCAAGTCATCAAGGAGAAAGGAAAAAGCAGTAAACATCAGAGAAAGGAGTACGGTATAAAAGACATGAGATCTAACAGCCTTCACATTACTGCTCCACACCAGGCTCACAGAGGTGTGAATGTTAAATTTTGTCCCCTCCAACAGTGAATCGTTTGGTCTTTCCCGACTGACTAAATGTGCCCATATGAGGTAAGAGTGGTGGATAATAGAACTAATAATAAAGCACTATTAATGCAGCATTAATAGGGCTCTAGTGGCCTGTAGAAAGTGAAAGGACACTAATTATGTGTAATTTTGTGCAGAAGCAAAAGGAAGAAAAAAAATCAGATTTTTCAGGCTGAAACCAGATGGCACAAATTGGAGTACAGCTGACTTTTTCTAAATTCTGTCTTTGTGAATACCATAGGAGCCTATTCCCCATTGCAACCCACCAGTTGAGTCGCGTTTTAGCTCAGAGGGACATTAAGTACAGTTGAATCAAGGGAAGTATTTGATAGCATTGTATAACATTTATTTTCTGTATAAAATTTCTATAAAATTTGAATCAGGATGTCTATAGCACCTCTGTTGTATCGTTGATGTATTGAGCAAGAAAAGTGCATGGTCTGCTACATGATTTAAAGGTAAAACAAAAACAAAAATTAGATCCATATATATTTTATAGTACTGAACAATCTCCAAAAACAATTTCTAATCCTCCCTTATGTATATATTGTAGCTTTCTACTTAATCAAATGCAGTTACTGTATGGTTTTTCACCTCGACACCCATTTTTTAGTTTGAGTCCTTGCAACATTCTTGCTGATAGTTCCAAGTACAGTGGAGGATCTATTATACTGTGGGCTTGTTTCTCTTCCAAAAACCCTGGGACACTTGATGGAGGACATGGCATTGTGTGCTCTACAGGTGCTTTAACTGTGTTTTGGTCAGACGAGTCCAGGGAGATTTCGATGTGAAATTAAAGATCAATATGTGGATGAACTTCAGAGATTCAGCAGCAGATAACAAGTAGTTGGTGGTAAGCTGCGTTTATTGAAGAATGGAGCTTTATTTGCAGAAAAAGCTGGTTTTACAAGGTGAATAGAAAATCACACATTTTACAGATTTTTATTTTCTCCACATTGTCCTGGTCTATCACATAAAATAGTCAAAATAAACCCATGAGGTTTGTGGCTGTAATGGCAAAAACTGTAGAAAATATGTTCCCATGTGCTGTTTTCTTCTTGTTCCATTTTTACTAAGATGTTGTACTCATCTAAGCTCCTATATCCAACTTCCAAAACACTCTCAAAACAAGCCTGATTAGTCTGTCAAAGACGACGGTGGTTCTCTGGTTGGTTTTTTCTGAGACTCCTCTGTCACATGAGCACACTTTCAAACCTCTGAACTATCCGAACAGGGAAAAGTGAAACTGGAGTGTGCAGGGGGAACCCCTACTGGGCATGAAGACAAATGCGGTCCACACACGCTCGCTGACACACACATGTCAGACAGAGCCCTGCAGTCCCACCTTTGACACTAAGCTTCCAGAAGCAGGGAACTCTGGCTCATCCTCACTAACTCAGACTGGCAGGTGAAGTTAAGCACCCTCTCTTGTCTCTTTCACTGCTCTCCTTTTCTGTCTCTCTTCCACTCTTTCTCTTACCTTTTTGTGTGTTTCCTGCATTCACTTACTCCTATTTCTGTTTTCCTATATCCATCTGTTTCTTTCCTATACCTACCCCCCCTTCCTTTTCATTCCCTCCCTCATCTCCTTTCCTCTCTCTTCCCCTCAGAGGCTGCGGGCTGGGGTTGAACTCATCTGTCAGGATCAGAAAGGGTCTGGAGTGACGGGAGACTCCTGTTTTAGCAAGATAAACAGCCAGCGCAGATCAAAATGCTCTCTCTTAAACGTACACACACACGCTCAGACATGCACACCTACAAAGGTAGACACCGAATGATCCATCTCGTACGACGGCAGATTGGGGGAGTTGTCAGCTTAAACAAGGCGCAGTATCTAAATGCAGGTGGTTATTTAGAAAGTTAATCATGGAAAATGCAGCTAAAGCTTTCCAAGAAAAATAGGAGGATTGCGATTGTTTGTGTCCACAAAGTTCCAGGTATAGATCCTTTTATGTCTTGGATGAAGTGTACTTGCTTTGACAGAATTGCCATATTAAACCATTACATAACTTTATATAATTGAACTTATCATAATCGTGTAGATTTAGCATTCGATTTTGCTTTTATTAGAAAAAAATACTGAAAAAAACCCTCAATAGATCATAACTACACAGTTTCATGGTGTTACCACAGAGACTGAGGGAAAAAACATGACATGATTAACTTTCTATTGAAATTCCTACTGTTGATTAATTTACGTAAGTGATTTGGTATACATGTTGATTTTGACACTTTGATTTAAGCAAAAACATAAATTTAGTCAAAGTTTTCAAGTAAACAAGCTTATTACAGTGAATATTATACTATTTTTGCCATTCTGCTTTTTAGATAGCAGACTTTGGCCCCTGTGAGGCTATTATGGTATGATACCTACAGTAAAATTATCAGAGCATCACACTATACATGGTATTATCACATTTGTTTTTATAATTTTCCATTACCTAATTGCTTTCACTTATAACGAACATTTCATACTTTCTTTTGCTCAAATAATGTATGTATATATTACAGTTCTTTTGTATATTTAATATTATTTTGACAACATAAGACAGCACGTCCCTTGAATGCCGTATTACATTTCTTCAGATGTACACAGTGGTAAATGTCAAATTAACCCCATCTGAATTACTTTAAGTATATTTACTGTGCAAAACGTTATCTTTTTGTTATTTTAATCATTATAGAGTAACAGTGGGAGTCTAACAAGCTGATATTAGTTGTTTAATTAGCTGGGCTAGCCTGAAGTCTGCTGCTTAACAGACATACCACTCTAGCCTCTTAGCATGCCAACTATTTCTTAAGAAAGGCCTTCAGTAATAACAGTAATGGGAGGTATGCCTTTAGATCAGGGGTCCCCAACCCCCGGGCCACGGACCGGTACCAGGCTGTGGGTCATGTGGTACCACACAGAAAGAATAAATAAGTTCCAGTATTTACGTTTTATTTATTATCTGAGTGTGACCGCTGTTTTATTTTGAAAAATGACTGGATATCCCTGTCACATAGCTCAGTCTTGACAAGTCAAGAGGCTTGTATTGTGGTGAGTTAGATTTTTCATGCAGTTTGTATTTGTTTTTGTGGTAAATCTTGAATTATTAAAGGTATGTTTAAATGTTATCATGGCGACCAGAGAGCGTTAGGGGGCTGAGTGTATGTTACTCGTGTTATGTTGTCTGCTCGATGTTAGCAGGACGCTGCTAATAAAACTGTGAATACACATTGGATTTACGTCTATTGTTATAATTTTAAAAATACCCCGTTTTTATACCGTCCATCATCATTTATCCGCCACACCTTAAGCGCCGGTCCGTGAAAATATTGTCTGATATTAAACCGGTCTGTGGCGAAAAAAAGATTGGGGAACACTGCTTTAGATTACTCGAGCTGACTTTATTTGCAAACAAGAGAAATGTGTAAAGGGGACCAGTAGTGTGCCAAATAATTTAAAGGAGCGGCATCGAAGAGCAACCCCAAACAGCCGGAGAAAAGTATGTTCACTCTGGACTTTACATTGTAAGAACGTTGTGACAATAACATTACTTTTTTTAAATTTTGGAAATCCTTAGTCCTATCTGCTTGGGTAGTTCAACAGCAGTTGGCTGTAGCCAGCTGACCGGAAGTGCACAGCATTAGATTCACATACCTGGAAAACCTCAAGTAACCAGCATTTTTTGTAGCCTCTGTTTGTACCCTTGTTTTAAAGTTGTATGAATGGTATGACATTTAGTGGTTCTGAAATTGAAACCTTTGACCACCTTGGTATGTTTAATGCTGGTAACTGGTATAGACTACTTAAACACCAAAAATAGCCTTTAAATTGGTGCCAAAGTGGAAGCTACAAAATTAACCTAAGTGTCATCAGGCATTCACACAGCCAACATGATCTTACAGTACTGACACCGTGGTGAACACAGGGGGGGTAACTAATCCCTATTGACTGGATAGGCAGATAGGGTGTAGAAAACTCATTCAGGGCCCAACTGACATAACTTGTCTTGTCTGAGGGCTCCTGCTGCCCTGCAGGCTGTGCCGCCCTGGGCACTGAGCCATATCGCCCATATCATAAAACCACTACTGGCTGCTTTCGTATTTGCCAGGATGATAACGGATGCCCACATGTCCCATTTGATGTTTCTTGCCTTAAGAACACGTGGGGGAGAGAGAGAGAGAGACCGTTGGAGAGGAAGAGAGGGGGAGAAACAAGGGAGTATAGAGAAAATAAGTGGGAATAAGAGAGGGAGGCAGAAAGGGGGGACTGAAAGCACATGAGAATGAGAGGAGTGGAAAAGAACATTAGCTTGAGAGATGCCAAGTTCACTATCTGCCAGCCTGAGGTGTGTAGCTCGGTTGTTGTGGAGGGAAGGAGGGATGAGGCAGGCAGTGGGTGTCAGGTATGTCTCTTTTTCTATCCGAGCGCTCCAGCACGCTCCTCTCTGCCGCAGCTGCTGCTCGCCCGGATAACAAATCATTCCCTACAGCGCCTTCTGGTAACCTCGTCATTCCCCGCTAATAACATTTGGAGATGCTAAGCTTGTAAATTAGCAAATCTGGACCGAGGAGATATTATTTATGCTTGTCTCCCATCCTAAAAGACTCGTCTTGATGGGTAAATTGTGTTTAATTCTCGGAGGAAACGGTTTTTTTCAGCGCCCCAGCGTGAGATGAGATTAATCCCATGACAACCTTTGCGGGCGCGCTTCAAAATTGCTCCCAAATGTCACCGGCGCCGTTGCTTCCACCGCTGGTGCCACTGCAGAGATTTGCGGAAGGGTGCAAACGGGGAGGAAACGGGGACACATGATCCCTTCCTGATACACATAAACACACTCTTGAAGTGTATATTATTTAGCCTTCTTAGCATTTACAGGAAAAAAAAACTCGAGCCACAAGCCGTCGTCCGCCCCCACACACAGACACACACCTTGCACCCTCCTATAGATTATGTTCTTGTTATAATGACACACACATACCGTCGCAAATAAAACTCTCACTTCGAACTGAGCAGAGACAGCAGTCTCAAACGCGGGAGCGCACACTGTAGCAGTTGTCCCAACACACACACACACACACACAACAGACACAACACTTACAGCTTGTTCCCCAGATTGCCTTTTACTAATTTGTTCCCTCCGAGTGAGAGTTTGTCTTTGATTTAATGTCTCTGTATGGCTCTCGGTGAAAAGACAGCCTGGGATTTATTTAACAAGAAGGCAGAACAGGCTCTGAAAGGCCCTGCAGCTTTTTTTTTCTTTTTTAAAACAAAAATTTGCGCATGAAATCAAATAGTTGAATTAAACATTAACATGTCACCTCTGGTCGAATGAGCAGAGGGGTTTAAAGGGAAGTCCAGCAGCTCTGGAGATCAGGTCGCCCTCATCCCTGTGGGGTCCGTCGGCTGATGAGTCTTGGTCCCGCTTCAACCCACCCTGCAGCTGGGAGATCAGATTCCCAGAGCAGAGTTTAACTGGGGAGGCTATGCCTTTCTTCACGACCCACAGAGCGGCAGATATCAAAACTGTCAACACACATCTGCATTCTTCCTCTCCTTAGACCCTCCATGTTTATTTGAACTCTCTTCTCTTTTGTGTTTTTCCTCCTTGTTACTTATCTTTCTTGAACAAAAAACCCCCAGAAAATCAGCTAAAACACGTAACTATTATATTCTAAAAGCTTCCAAATGCACAATTAAAACAATGAGCAGAGGTTTTGGAGATACATTTACTGTGGTGCATTCAAACCTATTTGTTTTCTGCATGGTCCTCAACAAAGATGAGCAGATGACCTCTCATTTTAACCACCATTACATCAAAATCATCAAAATCACGGAGGGTCATTTAACTTCTACATGCAAAAGTTAAATGCTCAGCTGAACTATTTGCTAATGTTATTTAACCACTTAACACCAAATGCCTCATTCTTTCCTCCAGAGCCTGCTGTATTAAGTAAATATGTTGCTAAATCTATCACTATAAATTCTCCATAAAAATTCACAAGTTTGGGAACAATTTTTGCTTTTTTATATAACCAGGAAATATTAATCAACATGCATTATTATTCAAAGCAAATATTAAATTTATACTTAAAAAAAAAAATTTCAATAAGCAGTTCTATTTTTTTTTAAACCTGAATTTTCTGACAACTATTTTTTATTTGGAGATTTTTAGCACCTGACAAGAGTTTTCTATGAAAAAAAGAACAAATTAAACTCACTTTATAGATTTATAGATAGATAGATTATAGATTTAAATCTATCGTCATTGTCACACAGAATAACGAAATTAGGTTTGGAGCAGCAAAACTACATAGTTCCAGTAACCCAAGAACACATTCACATATAACACCAGTGCATTAATCACAAAGATACATAGAAATACGTGAGTATAGTTCTTGTCCATGTCCATGGGGAGCTATGATCCAGTAAGAGGGAAGGCAGAGAAGGGAGGGGGGTATCGTTCAGTAACCTCACAGCCTGAGGATACAGGTTCTTGGAAAATCTTGTCGTCCGGGCCCGAATGGACCTGTACCTCCTACCTGAGGGAAGCAGGTGGAACAAATGATGAGCAGGATGGTGACGGTCCTGCAGAATATTCCTCACTCTCCGAAAACATTGGGTGGTGTAGATGGAAATGATCTCTTGAAGGGTGGACCCAATGATTTTTACCGCCGTTTTCACCACTCGCTGAAGGGCCTGCTGATCCGCATTAGTGCTGGTGGAAAACCACACTAAGAAACCATATATTAGAACACTACTGATGGCACAATTGTAAAAATTCACTATCAGGGATCTGGAGATGTGACTACTTCTTCCTGAGGTAGTAGAGGCGTTGTTTGGCCTTTCGCACAGCTAGGGCAATGTGTCTGCTCAAGGATATCAAAAATCATATAAAACTTTATAAAGCGCTTTTCAAACCATAACAAAGCTTCTCAAAGTGCTTTACAGATTAAAAATGACCCACAACCCACATGAACGTTCTCTGCGGCCCTGAGGTCCTCTGGCAGCTTGTTCCAGAGGTGAGGGCCATAATAATGGAAAGACTTCTCACCATGAGTGTGTGTCCTGACTTTAGGGATGACAAGGAGACGGCTGCCAGAGGAGCGCAGAGAAAGCGAAGGTTCATACGGTAGAAGAAATCCCGAAAGATAAGAAGGCCCAAGACCATTAAGACACTTAAAAATTATTAAAAGAATCTTAAAATCAATCCTTAAACATACAGGGAGCCAATGCAGTGATGCTAAGACAGGTGTAATGTGTTCCCGCTTCCTGGTCTTCGTCAGGACACGTGCTGCTGAATTCTGTAAAAGCTGTAAACTTGAGATATTCTTTTTGGGAAGACCAGAAAGCAAGGCATTACAGTAATCAATCCTACTGGTGATAAAAGCATGCATCAGCGTCTCCGTATTGGCCCGAGAGAGAATGGGGCTGATTCTGGCGATGTTCTTTAAGTGATAAAAACCTATTTTAGTAATATTTTTTATGTGAGGAATAAAAGTCAGCTCAGAGTCAAAAATCACGCCCAAGTTCTTAACTAGTAAAGAAGGATTAAAAGACAGTGATTGTAGTTTTGGTAAACGTTTCTCTCTCTGAGCCTCAGGACCGATGACTAAAACTTCAGTTTTGTCCTGGTTGAGCTGGAGAAGGTTTCCTGCCATCCAGGACGGTTTTAACTGGTTTTAAATCGTTTTGATGACTGTTTTTAACCGATTTTAACACCACTGACTTTTAGCAACTTGTTTTTATCGGGGGCGTTTTTTATCCGAGCACGGACTACTTTTTATTTCGTCATGCCTTCACTCACCTGCACCCCCGGATGTGATGGCTGTTTTAAATTAACACAAAAAGTTCTGGAGCTGGAGCAGAGGATCTCCACGCTCCATCAAATCCAGGACCACGAGCGCGACGTGGACATCATCTTCGGCCGGACTTTCGCCGCCGCCAACAGTGCTCAGCTGGCGGACACAATTCCCTGCCAGCCCGGTGAAACTGCGGAGGGGGAATCCATCGCTGGACTCGGACTGCCGAACGCGGGAGGAGCAACAACAACTGCAGAGGAGGACTGCTGGTTCCATCTGGGGGCTAAGCCAAAAGCCCCCATCAGCTCAACACCGGTGCTCCAGGGTGTCTGGTCCATGGTCGGAACCGGCCGCGGTGGGGGGGCCCGGAGCAGCCGCCACCGCTCTCCTTCACCCGGCCTCCCATTGTCAAACCGCTTCGGTGCCCTGGAGCACGACTTTCCTCCTCTGACTGTCCCTCCGGACGCCCTGAAACACCGCAGCTCTGCAGGACTGCCGCCCATCCCCTCCCAGCAGCCGGAGCAGCAGCCGGGCTCCCGCAGCCCTCCACGTCGCGCTAAACCCAGGACTCGCCGAGGAGCGCTCAACTACACCCCGAACCCACGGAACGAGCCCTCGGCGCCGACTACACATCGCTGCAGTCCTGGGGAAGCTAATCCGCCCAACATCCAGCAGGTCCTGGACGGTGAAAGATCCTCTGCCCAGCATCAACTTGTTGACCAGCCGCCCACCACGCTCATCATTGGAGACTCTATTATCAGGAATGTAAGGATGAGAGGAGCGGTCACACTGTGTTTACCTGGAGCCACCGTAAAGGATATTACTGAACAGATCCTGGACCATATCCAACATCACCCATCTGTGAGTAGAATTATTATTCACGCTGGAACCAACGACATTCGTAAACAGCAATCTGAGCTCCTGAAGCTGGATTTTATTCATTTGTTTAATCTTTTAAAATACACACATGTGTCTGTTTTTATTTCTGGCCCCACCCCCACTGTTGGCAGAGGTATTGGTCGTTTTAGCAGACTTTTATCTCTTAACACCTGGCTTCCCTCTGCCACCGTGATGCACAATATTGGTTTTATGGACAATTTTAACATTTTCTGGGGCAGGAGTCAATTGTTTGGTCCAGATGGACTACATCTTAATAGACAGGGTGCCCGCATGCTGTCAATGAGCCTGGCATTCCCTCGCCCCCCCCTGTCTAGCACACCAGCCCCAGCTGCTCCTGCCCTCTCTGCCCCCTCCGCCACATCCTGATGTGCAGCTGGTCCCTGCTCCTATGAACTCAGTTCTGATTTTAACAGTAACTCACAAATCGGACTTGGACCTTGTTTTACATCATTCATACCTGTTATCAGCAGAGAGTGGAAAAATAATATAAAACATAGCAAATGCAATCCTAATAATCTCAAACAGTTACCAAAAGTCCTACACCCAGTAGATCATACAGTCACTCGATCTCCAATCACCATTAATATGGCACTTCTAAATGTTCTCTCTCTGCTGAATAAAACTTTTCTAATAAATGACCTAATTTTAGACCATAATATTAATTGTTTATTTTTAACGGAAACATGGCTGAGTGCAGATGCCCCCGTTGTTCTTACAGAGGCCTCCCCACCAAATTTTAACTTCACTTATTCCACGAGGAGTTGCAAAAGGGGAGGCGGAACTGCTTTTATTAGTTCATCAACGCTTTCTGCCAAACCTGTTTTATTTGATAATTTTAGTACTTTTGAATATAATGCAACTGTTTTTAGCACTCCTCAGATTTTATGTGTCACAGTTTACAGGCCTCCTAAAAAGAGTGCACTTTTTATTCAAGAATTTTCAGAGTTTTTATCAATTTTGTACAACTCCTTTGAAAGGATCATTTTAGCTGGTGATTTTAATCTACACATGGATAACCTTTTAGACCCTTTATCAACAGAATTTTTAAATATTTTGAATTATATGGATTTTAGTCAGCATGTCATGCAGCCAACTCACAACAGAGGACACACCCTGGACTTGGTCATCACGCATGGCCTGTCCACCCGTGTGTCCTCTGTTGTTGACTTGGCTGTCTCTGACCATTACTGCGTGTTTTTTAACATCACCAGTTTTATCCAGCAGGAGACCTCTGTGAGAACTGTCAGGAAGCGCCATCTAACCCCTGAAGTGGCTGCAGGTTTTCTAGAAGTTTTCCAAAAGTTTCCTCCTACTCTCTTACCTGCCCCCTGTGATTTTATCGTCAGTGATTTTAACAGAAGACTTCAGTCCGCTCTTGACCTGCTGGCTCCACTTAGAGTGAAACGCTCACATTCAAAACTTGCAGCGCCATGGAGAAATAACAATCTTAAAAAACTAAAGAGGGACTGCAGGGCGGCAGAGAGAAAATGGAGAAAAAATAAAACCACGATAAACCATCAATTATACACAGAACTTCTCAAATCCTATAATAATGCTGTAAGAAATTCAAGAAATGCTTACTTTGCAAAAATCATATCAGACAATAAAAATAATCCTAAAATCCTTTTTTCCACCATTGATAAACTTTTTAACAGAGCTACTAATGCATTTCAGAAAACCCCCTCAAACACTCTTTGTGAGGAGTTCGCAGACCACTTCAGAGGGAAGGTAGACACCATCAGATGTAATATTTTATCTTCTCAGTGTAACATGGTTTTAGACAAATCTGAATGTGTGTCTCTATCAGAGGAAACGCTGGACAGTGTTGTCCTGGTAGAAGCTGGGACTCTTGATAAAGTTTTCTCCTCAGTGAGGCCCACCACATGTGTTTTGGACCCGATTCCCACTTCATTTTTTAAGCCATTTTATGAATCTTTTAGGGATGAGATTTTAACCATGATGAATTGCTCCCTTCAGACGGGGGTCTTTCCTGCCGCCTTTAAAGGGGCGGAAGTGAAGCCCCTGCTGAAGAAGAGCAATTTAGATTTTAATGATTTTAATAATTTTAGACCGGTATCTAACTTACCATTTTTAAGCAAGGTTTTAGAAAAGCTAGTTTTAATTCAACTTAATGATTTTATTAATGAGCACAATGTCCTGGAGAAATTTCAGTCTGGTTTTAGGGTGAACCACAGCACAGAGACGGCCCTTCTGAAGATTTTAAATGATTTTAGAATAAATTATGACGCTCAGAAGGTGACAGTGTTGGTTCTACTGGATCTAAGCGCTGCCTTCGATACAGTGGATCACACTATTCTTTTAACCCGCTTAAAACAGATCGCCCTCTCTGGTGCTGTTCACAAATGGTTCACATCCTATCTCACAGACAGGACTTTTATGGTAAGTTTAGATACCTGCTCCTCTAGGGTCCATAGGATTACATGTGGTGTGCCCCAGGGTTCAATTTTAGGCCCAGTGCTTTTTAACCTTTATATGCTCCCTCTTGGCAGCGTCATCAGGAGACATGGAGTTAACTTTCACAGTTATGCTGATGATACACAGTTATACATCTCCATGTTTCCCGATGACACACGGCCAATGGATGCACTTTTTAACTGCATTTTAGACATTAAATCCTGGATGGCAGAAAACTTTCTCCAGCTCAACCAGGACAAAACTGAAGTTTTAGTCATCGGTCCTGAGGCTCAGAGAAAGAAACTTTTACCAAAACTACAATCACTGTCTTTTAATCTGTCTTTACAAGTGAAGAACCTGGGCGTGATTTTTGACTCTGAGCTGACTTTTATTCCTCACATAAAAAATATCACTAAAATAGGTTTTTATCAACTAAAGAACATCGCCAGAGTCCGCCCCATTCTGTCTCGGGCCAATACGGAGACACTGATGCATGCTTTTATCTCCAGTAGAATTGATTACTGTAATGCCCTGCTTTCTGGTCTTCCCAAAAAGAGTATATCAGGTTTACAACTACTACAAAATTCAGCAGCATGTGTCCTGACGAAGACCAGGAGGCGGGAGCACATTAAACCGGTTTTAAAATCATTGCATTGGCTCCCCGTACATTTCAGGATCGACTTTAAGGTTCTTTTAATGGTTTTTAAGTGTCTTAATGGTCTTGGGCCTTCTTATCTCTCTGAACTGCTTTTACCATATAAACCTTCGCGGTCTCTGCGCTCCTCTGGCAGCCGTCACCTTGTCACCCCAAAAGTCAGGACACACAAGCATGGCGAGGCGTCTTTCCAGTTTTATGGCCCTCACCTCTGGAACAGGCTGCCAGAGGACCTCAGGGCTGCAGAGAATATTCATGTTTTTAAGAGCAGGCTCAAGACTCACCTTTTTAGCTTAGCTTTTAACTGATTGTTATTTATCACTGTTTGTTTAATTGCTTTGGATGTTTTATATGATTATATTTTTATCAGTTTTACTTTTCAATCTTAGCACATTAATTTACCGTTTCTTTTTATACTTTAATTTATCTTAATCCCCGTTCCAGTGTTTCCTCTGTGGGAGCCCTCTGCCCCGGGAGCGGTGGTCGGCTGTAGCTGCCTGAGTGCCCTCCGGGTGGAGCTTGGGTGGAGGTGGGGGTCTTGGCCTTGCCTCCACTGGGTGCCCTGTGTCAGTGCCTCGGCTGCTGCTGTTAATCTACTGCTGCCGGGGCAGATGGCTCCTCTGATGGCGTTTCCTTGCATGGTTCATCTGCACTCGGCCCAATGTCCTTTTTTACCTTTTCTTTTAACTGTGTGTGTGCATGGGAGATGGGTTGGGGGGAGGGGGTATAACTGTGACCATGCTTTTAAATCTGTGGGGGAGGGAAGGGACGGTGGTTTTATGTGGGGTCATTTTAATCTGTAAAGCACTTTGTGATGCAACTTCTTGTATGAAAAGCGCTTCATAAATAAAGTTTGATTTGATTTGATTTGATCCAGGATTTGATGTCTAAAATGCAGTTAAAAAGTGCATCCATTGGCCGTGTGTCATCGGGAGACACGGAGATGTACAACTGTGTATCATCAGCATAACTGTGAAAGTTAACTCCATGTCTTCTGATGACACTGCCAAAAGGGAGCATGTAGAGGTTAAAAAGCACTGGGCCTAAAATTGAACCCTGGGGCACACCCCATGTGATCTTGTGGACCTTAGAGGAGCAGGTATCTAAACTTACCATAAAAGTCCTGTCTGTGAGATAGGATGTAAACCATTTATGAACAGCACCAGAGAGGCGATCTGTTTTAAACGGGTTAAAAGAATAGTGTGGTCTACTGTATCAAAGGCAACGCTTAGATCCAGTAGAACCAACACTGTCACCTTCTGAGCATCATAATTTAATCTAAAATCATTTAAAATCTTTAAAAGAGCCGTCTCTGTGCTGTGGTTCACCCTAAAACCAGACATTATGAGTGTTAATAAAATTATTAAGTTGAATTAAAACAAGTTTTTCTAAAACTTTGCTTAGAAATGGGAAGTTAGATACTGGTCGGAAGTTGTTTAAATCATTAAAATCTAAATTAATCTTCTTCAGCAGGAGCCTCACCACCGCCCCCTTTAAAGGTGGCAGGAAAGACCCCCGTCTGAAGGGAGCAATTCATCACGGTTAAAATCTAATCTCTAAAAGATTAATAAAATTGCTTAAAAAAGGAAGTGGGAATCGGCTCCAAAACACATGTGGTGGGCCTCACTGAGGAGAAAACTTTATCAAGAGTCCCAGCTTCCACCAGGACAAAACTGTCCAGCGTTTCCTCTGGTAGAGACACACAATCAGATTTGTCTAAAACCATGTTACACTGAGAAAATAAAATATTACATCTGATGGTGTCTACCTTCCCTCTGAAGTGGTCTGCAAACTCATCACAAAGAGCATTTGAGGGGGTTTTCTGATATGCATTAATAGTACAGTTAAAAATGTTGTCTATAGTGGAAAACAGAATTTTGGGATTATTTTTATGTTGTGAGATGATTCTGGAAAAGTATGCGTTTCTGGAATTTCTTACTGCATTGTTATATGATTTGAGACGTTTGATGTACATTTGATGATTTATTGTGATTTTATTTTTCCTCCATTTTCTCTCTGCCACCCTGCAGCTCCTTTTTAATCTCTTAAGGTCTTCGTTTCTCCATGATGTTGTTGGTTTTGAATGTTTGTTTCTAACTTTTAATGGAGCCAGCAGGTCAAGAGCGGATTGAAGCCTTCTGTTAAAATTATTAACAATAAAATCACAGGGGGCAGGTCAAATAATAGGAGGATTCTTTTCAAAAATTTCCAGAAAACCTGGAGCCACTTCAGGGGTTAGATGGCGCTTCCTGACAGTTCTCACAGAGGTCTCCTTCTGGATAAAACTGGTGATATTAAAAAACATACAGTAATGGTCAGAGACAGCCAAGTCAACAACAGAGGACACACTGGTGGACAGGCCATACGTGATGACCAAGTCCAGGGTGTGTCCTCTGTTGTGAGTTGGCTGCGTGACATGTTGACTAAAATCTATCTAATTCAAAATATTTTAAAATTCTGTTGATAAAGGATCTAAGATGTTATCTATATGTAGATTAAAATCACCAGCTAAAATTATTCGTTCATAAGAGTTGTGCAAAATTGATAAAAACTCTGAAAATTCTTGAATAAAAAGTGCACTCTTTTTAGGAGGCTTATAAACTGTGACACATAAAATCTGAGGAGTGTTAAAAACAGACGCAGTATATTCAAAAGTGCTAAAATTATCAAATAAAACAGGTTTGGCAGAAAGCGTTGATGAACCAATAAAAACAGTTCCGCCTCCCCTTTTGGAACTCCTTGTGGAATAAATGAAATTAAAATTTGGTGGGGAGGCCTCTGTAAGAACAACGGGGGCATCTGCACTCAGCCATGTTTCCATTAAAAATAAACAATTAATATTATGGTCTAAAATTAGGTCATTTATTAGAAAAGTTTTATTCAGCAGAGAGAGAACATTTAGAAGTGCCATATTAATGGTGATTGGAGATCGAGTGACTGTTTGGTTTACTGGAGGTAGGACTTTTGGTAACTGTTTGAGATTATTAGGATTGCATTTGCTATGTTTTATATTATTTTTCCACTCTCTGCTGATAACAGGTATGAATGATGTAAAACAAGGTCCAAGTCCGATTTGTGAGTTACTGTTAAAATCAGAACTGAGTTCATAGGAGCAGGGACCAGCTGCACATCAGGATGTGGCGGAGGGGGCAGAGAGGGCAGGAGCAGCTGGGGCTGGTGTGGTAGACAGGGGGGGGCGAGGGCATGCCAGGCTTATTGCCAGCATGCGGGCACCCTGTCTGTTGAGATGTAGTCCATCTGGTCCAAACAATTGACTCCTGCCCCAGAAAATGTTAAAATTGTCTATAAAACTAATATTGTGCATCACGGTGGCAGAGGAAAGCCAAGTGTTCAAAGATAAAAGCCTGCTAAAACGACCAATACCTCTGCCAACAGTGGGGGTCGGGCCAGAAATAAAAACAGACACGTGTGTATTTTAAAAGATTAAACAAATGAATAAAATCCAGCTTCAGGAGCTCAGATTGCTGTTTACGAATGACATTGGTTCCAGCGTGAATAATATATTTACTCACAGATGGATGATGTTGGATATGGTCCAGGATCTGTTCAGTAATGTTCTTTACGGTGGCTCCAGGTAAACACAGTGTGAGGGCTCCTCTCATCCTTACATTCCTGATAATAGAGTCTCCAATGATGAGCGTGGTGGGCGGCTGGCGAACAAGTTGATGCTGGGCAGAGGATCTTTCACTGTCCAGGACCAGCTGGATGTTTAGTGGATTAGCTTCCCCAGGACTGCAACGATGTGTAGTTGGCGCCGAGGGCTCGTTCCGTGGGTTCGGGGTGTAGTGGAGCACTCCTTGGCGAGTCCTGGGTTTAGCGCGACGTGGAGGGCTGCGGGAGCCAGGCTGCTGCTCCGGCTGCTGGGAGGGGATGGGCGGCAGTCCTGCGGAGCTGCGGTGTTTCAGGGCGGCCGGAGGGACAGTCATTGGAGGAAAGTCGTGCTCCAGGGCACCGAAGCGGTTTGATAATGGTAGGCCGGGTGAAGGAGAGCGGTGGCGGCTGCTCCGGGCCCCCCACCGTGGCCGGGCCCGACCATGGACCAGGCACCCTGAAGCACCGGTGTTGAGATGATGGGGGCTTTTGGCTTAGCCCCCAGATGGAACCAGCGGTCCTCCTCTGCAGTTGTTGTTGCACCTCCAGCGTTCGGCAGTCCGAGTCCATCGATGGATTCCCCCTCCGCAGCTTCACCGGGCTGGCAGGGAATTTTGTCCGCCAGCTGAGCGCTGTTGGCGGCAGCGAAAGTCCGGCCGAAGATGATGTCCACGTCGTGCTCGTGGTCCTGGATTTGATGGAGCGTGGAGATCCTCTGCTCCAGCTCCAGAACTTTTTGAGTCAATTTAAAACAGCCATCACATCCGGGGGTGCAGGTGAGTGAAGGCATGACGAAATAAATGTAGTCCGTGTTCGGATTAAAAACGCCCCCGATAAAAACAAGTTGCTAAAAGTCAGTGGTGTTAAAATCGGTTAAAACTAGTCATAAAAAAAACAAAAAACGATTTAAAACCAGTTAAAACCGTGTTATTTAGGGAGCCGAAGTTTGCAAGTCTCTCTGTAGAAAGGACGCCGACCCATGCGCACTCCACCAATATTGTTGATACCGTCGATAGTAGCATCAGATTAATAGATCCTCCGCCACCGTCACCCCTGGAAATTTAAAGTATTTTACCCTCTCTACCTCCTCTGAATCAATGAAAAGAGGTCTATAGTTTTTAGGACTGTTCCTGTGGAAGTCTACATTGATATATATATCACCTAGAAAGCATTGTGCTGTGCTTTTAAAAAAAAACTGCTGTTTTGTTCATTTATTTACAAAGAATCTACCCTCCTAAAAGCCAGCCTCCACATTGGCATGCCTCTGGTGACATCACATAGAGCAGAAGCCAAGTAATCAGTTTCAGAGTGTTGCCATTTCTTTTGTCATTATGTTGTATTTTGTTTGGTGTTTATATCTATATTTTTAATAAAGTTGCTGTTTTTACTAAAACATTTTGTATCAATATGACTCTTGTGCCTCCTGTGATGTCATCACCCCAAGATAAAAAGCAAAGCAGATTTTTTTCAGAGCGCTTTTTAAAATAGTTGTATTTTGCGAAATCCTGGAGTGGAAATCCGTACTTCACTACCCATGTTTTTATTGTTAGTGTACGTTTGTGAGTAGGGACAAACAGTCCATTGGATAGTATCTTTAATGTGTAAAAAAATAAGTTGAAAAGTGTAGTTAAACCAATTTATACTGACATTCATCCGCTGCACTGAATACCCAAAATGACACGTGGGACTGTTTTCATGGAACAAGTCATTTCTGATAATTACAGTTATTTGTGGCAACAGTCCATACACACTAATTAAACCCGTCTGGAGTCCTTCAGTAAGCATCTGAGAGGGAAAATAAAAGTTTAAAAAGCAAACAATTGTTGCAAAAAATACCAGAAGTATAAATGACAATATTCCCACAATAAAGTCTTTATTCTCACCTTTGGCCTCTGGTTGTAGAGGATTAAACGGTCGACATCCAGCTACATTTTATGTAAGGTCTTTAAGCGTGTTTATTGTGACAGGACTTTTTTTTTTCAAGAAGAACTTTGCTGATATGTTTATAATAAATAAAAAAAGCAGGGCTTTAAAGTTGTTTTTGCAGAGCTGAAAAGATGTCATTTAAACAGAACATAATCCATAAGCTGAATAACAAGCAGAGATGCTGGTTCGTTCTCTCCCTCTCTCTGAGTGACACGGCTACATAATGTCTGTCTGTCGCCGTCTGAATGTAGGCTGGAGATCTGGTGACACACACTTTACAAGCAAGCGCAGGCAGAGAGAGCTGTCTTCCTGCACGCTAACGTGGATCTATCAGAGCGTTTTGGAGCCAACGTACTTCTGTGTATGAACTGACAGCCTGGCACAATAACGAAAGCAAGGAAAAATCTCACTTTTTCCGTTCAAGACGGGCAGATTGGCAAGGATAGAGAAAGATGTCCCACTAATAAGAACTGTTACTTTATTTTTTTTCCAAATGAATTGTTTTGTCATCAATTTATATGTGAGATGATTAAAACTTGAAGTCTGATTCAAGGTTTCCTCCAGTAGCGAAGCTATAGCTGACAAAAGGATGTCTGTCTGAGATCCACTTTGTTTAACCTTGTTTTCAGAGATCTACAAGAGCTGTAAAGTAATCTCTAAGGGTTTGGAAATCCACTGTTCCACAGAGATAGGGTTAGGGTTATTTTTCACAAATTGGAAAAAACATGGACCCTTCCCAGAAGTGGCCACCGTTACTCAGAGAGTGCATCAGTACCTATGAGGTCACAAAAAGTCCCCAGAACACAGCAGGCCTCTCCTATAAGAGGAAATAAGAAATTTGCAAGAGATCTGAGTTCCAAGGTCCAACCCCATTGTTACGTGGAACTTTCTGAAAGGTGTGCATAACTGACAGCCCTTCAGAATAACATCATACCAAAAGTCAAACATGGCGGCGATAGTGTGATGATCTGCGTTGCTTTGATGCTTCAGGACTAGGACGACTTACCATAATTGATGGAACCATGAATTTCCTCTGAGAAAATTACGGAGTCCGACCTTAAGTTTGTGACTTTAAGCTCCAGCACATTAGGGTTATGCAGCTGGAAAATGAATAAACCAGTAAAAACAATCTGAATGACTGAGTGGCCTAGTCAAAGTGGGTACTGTAATTTAGTTGAGATGCTGTGGTGTGACCTCAAAGCTACATTGTGTATTTTTTTGAGTTAATTCTTAGCAAAAACCCCTTTGTTCTTTCAAAAATATGTGCTCATTAATGTGTAATTACTTCCACCTACTAATGAAAGTATTCTCGTAAGTGTAGAATCTGCTATTCAGAATACATACGCACGAATGGCTGAATCCATGTTGAGCCTCCATCTTTGAAATACATTCGCCAACGAGGGACATTCCTGGAAATTCTAGCGCCGCCTTTTGCGCTTTGGCTACACTCAGTTGGACCGTGACAAATGCCAGAGGGAGATTGTCTACTTGCGACGCGGCACCAACATGTTTACTGACTATATAACTAAATGCGATATAGTTTTCTAAAGTAACCTCATCAATGGAAGGAACACTGGACGAAGTCGTAGTACTGGAAGCCATGTTAACCTTGGCATGAAACGGCCACCGTAGGAGTTAAAACGCGCTCGGCATGGGGGGGTTGGGAGGCGGGGCTAGAATGTAATATTCAGTTGGTTGGTCATATAGAATTTCACCGCTAGATGGGAGATGTTCTTACACAATGTAACTTTAAACAGGTGATTCAGTTTGGGAAACATTTTGATGCGGCTGAAAAACAAAACAATTTTACAAAGAATTGGGCTTTGTGGAATTGTTGTTGGGTTTAGGGGGTGATTATTTTTCACACTCGCCTTGGTTAGTTTGGATAGAAATGATGGGCTTTTGAATAAATTAAAGACCCTTTTCTATTTAACTAGCCTATCTTTGTCTGATTATTATATAGTTTGATTATATTGCCTCCTGTCAATGTGCCTTTGGGCAAGGCACTTAATTCCAAGTTGCCTACCAACATTTGTATCTGTTTAGGAACGTGTGAAAGGGGAGTTCAGCTGGTGGGAATAATTTTGTGGGTGTCAAGTTGATCAGTAACATGATGTCGCTTGTGTTGGCTGATTTTTTTTCAGCAGTATAAAGAAAATACCTCTGCTGTCCATCTGCTTTAAAGGTCTTCTACAAAACAAAACAAATTATGAGCTACATCATTTCTTCATTTGCCTTGTGTGTCACGATATCCACACAACTTCTAGAACACATGTTTGATTACTATTTCTGAGCTTTGAATCCCATTGAAACCATAGTATCGATTCTCTCCCCAAAGGAGGTGTTGTTGGGAGGCTACGACGTGACGTTGAAGCCATAAACCCACAAGGTCCGACCCGTTTCACAGAGCCACATATCAGATCTCAGCTCAAAATGACCTGCGCACCACAGCTTAACATCACTGCAGATGCGATGCTGTAGAAGTACTTGTTAATGTTTTATTTTTATTTTATTTTTTATTAGTGCCGTAAACTAATGCCAGAGCGTTCACGTCTCCTGCATCAGACTGGGAGTGCATCATTTTTGAAGAACTTCCTCGGCTGTGGGCGCCGGGCTCTCCAGCAGTGTTTATAGAGCTGTGTGTTGTGGTCAGTGTGGTCTCTCGCTCGTCCCTGAGGTCTTGTAAAGAGCCTCACCACAGGGCTGCTCTGACACAGCAAGCTCTTACCACAACACCAGAACTCTCACATCTGCTACGCAGCAACATGTCAACGCTCCGGATTTATGTCTGGCACCCGACGGGACGTCAGGAAAGCTGGACGGCTTGCTTCCGAGCGCAGTGTTTGCAGGCCGATGCGCTCAGAGCTGTTGTTTCAATTGTGCCGTGTGAATTATTATCCTGAAAAGCTTTCATTTCACGGAGGTCAAATGAGATTTGAGTGACTTTGGGTCCGAAATTTTCATGCACACTTATTAAAACTCAACAATCAGAATGCATTCCAAGGATTTTGTGTTTAAAAAACATAATTAATTTGTCAAACTATTTTCCACCTCGAGGAAGGCATTATTTGCCTTTCACTGTGCTGTGTATATTCTCTAATGATGTTTCCTTTTCTAAAATAGTTGAAGGAAACTGATGATGTGAAAATAAATTGCAGTGATTGTGCATAATCGCTGGAATTTTCCCTTTGATTAATGCAACAGAAAGCTTTTCATTATCCAGAGAGCGTTTTAGTTAAATAAAGCATTAATTTGAATTCATTCAAAGCTTTTCAGAATACTTATTGTGAATGAGATTGGATTGGAATTTCAATGAATGTCAACACTCCGGAAATGTTACTGTCCTGAATCTTTCCTAGTTCCTCATCTCTTCTACACGCACGCACGCACGCACGCACGCACGCACGCCTCTCACACACTCGAATCATGATGATGGCTAACACAAGCCGTTTAAACAATCGCCCCAATCCCCCCCTTATCTTCAGGAGTTATGGCTCTAAATCTACTCATAATACATAGCTCACTGAGGGTGTAATCCCTGGGAACATCGGAGTAAATCCGTGCTATATCCGCTACATGCAGACTACAGCTACCAGAGCCAGGGCCATTATGGTGACTGAGAAAGTGAAGGGCATTAACGGGTCGGGTATGGATTCATGTTAACACCGAGCCATTAGGACACCTCCACTAGAAATCCCTCAGACCCTTGTGATCAAACAGCTGTCAGAAGTATAAACTTTACACCCCTCCTCCTTGGGTTTGAAACTCCCCTTTCTCATCCATCTTTTGGCCAGATTGTCCATGATTTGTCCAAATTGGGAAGGTAGGGCGGAACAAACTTTAAATCCAATGCCAGCCATGTATGCTCACAATGGGATCGGACCAGAACATGGCAAAACTCCAGAAGTATTTTAATTTCTCATGAACCTTCAACCTTTTCAAAAACTAAAAGATGAAAAGAACAAACAAAATTAACTATATCTATGATTCAAAGTCAGCTGTCAGGATACATGGCTGTCAGCTGGAGGGGGGTGGGGTCCTTGTCATGTTCAAAACCACAGTGGAGGAATAAGTGGCCTTTTTAATCTTGGAGCAAAGAGAAGTGACGAGGCGCTCAAATTAAAAATGCAAAGCAGAGAGCTCTCCCACCCTTTCCTCCCAGGCTAGAGTGAGAAGCTAACACAGACTGGATCTTCGTGTAGGGACGGGAAAATCGAGGCCCCTGGGTTCTTTAACTCTCTGTCCGGACGACAGTTTCCTGGCCTGAAGGGGTCAGCAGTGGGCTGTCTGAGAAACTGGCAGCCATTGGGGCTCCAGAGGGGATGTTTTGCAGAGAAGGGGGGGGAGTCTAGTTGAGAAAGGCTTGTGGGGTACATCTTGTGGCTGGTTGGCATGGAACGGACACTGACAGTTTCCAAACACTGGCAGTCGCTGCCAGGGCCTGCTGAGCTCTTACACATTACACCACAGTCTGGGAAGACCAGAGGAACTGGAGGCCTGAAGCTACAGAGCCCCCATAAAGATTCATTAGATATCTACAGAGTCCGGCGTTCTGTCAGTACTGCCTTACAACTCTCAATACTCCAAAAAATTACGTTTTGATGGAGGAGTTTAATTCCTGGAATAAAACACAAATTAAAAGTGTTGATAAATTTGACAAACAACTCTGACTTTTGATTAATTTTACAAGCCTTCTACCTTTTTCAAACTGATGTTGTCCGTATCTAAATACAGAAGAAACAAGTGTAGATGACGAGAAACTAAAAAAAGTCATCAATACTTCAATAATCAATGATAACATTTGATTCTGTAGTTTCTCAATTTTAGCATAGTCTGTTAGAGTACCAGTTGAGGTTTTCTGTTAAATTTAATCTTAAAGCTGGGTTTTAATGTTGTGGTTGCACCAACAGATTTTATCATTATGAATGACCATTCAGAGGTTACAATGTTTATGTATTTATAGTGTTTATCAGTCTAAAGACTAATCAACATAAAAGTGTCTCAAGCTCCACTTATCCTCAACGTTAAATACACAAGTTCATGCGCACAGAGCCTTCTATCAATCTTCAAAACTTTTTTGTGTTTTAGTCCTCTATCACCGAGCTTGTGGATGCGTACCTAAACACACTAAATGGAGCAATACAACTGGTGGTCGTGGGTGGTCAATTACAGAAATGGTGGCACTTCTTAACGTGCCATGATGCATTTGTGGCTGCATAGTCCACCTCCATCTACTGTAGTTCATCTTTTTATCTTTTTCTGTGTACAGTGGAGCCCCTGTATTCATGGTGGTTAGGGACCAAAGCCTCACACAAATGGCTATGATCAGTAAATACTTGAGACCACCTCTAAAACCACTTATAACTGTCTATTTAAATAGTTCAAACACCAAGTATACCTTTATGTGCTTTAATGGGCATAGTGGAACCAGTCTTAGCACTGTTGTGATAGCTAACATTTACAGTCTTCATTATCTTCGCTCTTAGGGGTACAGTACAGCCAATTCGTAGCATTAGTCCACCCATCTACTTCCGGTCCATGGGTCCCCTACTTCTAAAATAAAATGAATGAGAGTCAATGGAGCAATAAAAGCTTTTTTCTGATCCTGTTTGAAATGTTCCATGGATTTAACATATGATGTCCGTGAATTTTAAAGACACATTTTGATGCCGAGAAAGCGATAATCTTCAACATGCGGCAAGTTAGTTTAGGTTTTGTGTGAAAACACGAAGTGAACTACAACTAAAGAAGAAGAAAAATGGCAGTGAGTTTAGCGAGATTTCCATCCTTCTTCCGGGACAAACGAAGGGGCACTAAATGTGCAAAGTGGCAGCTATGCTGTGGGAGAAATAGTCTGTTGAGTGAGAGCCCGCATGCGGGACAAGCTCTACAAGGTCTCGGTGAGTGTTTCAAGTGCTAGCTAGTGCGACTTCTGATTTGTACTCATTTTAATTAGGAATTTTTACAAGCGAATAAATCACAAATCAAATGACAAACAAACTCGAAATGCACATCATTAGTTATCAAGTTATCATTTAAATTGAGGTACAACATATGCATGATTCAGGACATAATGCAAAGCGGACCAGAAAATCACTTTAATCGCTCTATTGACTTTCATTCATTTTTTTCCAGCCAGGGGACCCATGGACTAACAGGAAGGGGAGGAGACTAAGGCTCCCCATCAGCGGCATGCTTTGTAAATGCCTGTCATTAGTGTGTCAAGTAGCATTGTTACGCTCGTTGCTGCAGTGTTGTTGTGTACAGGTGTTGTTATTCCCGTTTCTGCGGTTTCGTCACTTCCTGTGAAGAGCTCTGCTAAGGCGGGGTTGGAGTTACATGTAGTGCTGCCATAATTCGTTGATTCGTCACAACGGCAGATGTAATAAGCGACGTCATCGCTGATTTTTTTAAAGTTTTTTTTCTCTTAAAACTGTCGCTGTGCGTTTCGCTGCTTTTTCTGCCTTTCTGCCCCTGATGCACATGCGCAGTAGTGGGAATCTGGAATTGTAGTTGCCCTTTTTAGAGATCTTTGTGAGACTGTCGCTTATTATTTTTACTATAATTTTTAGATTGACTTTTTAGATTTTAGATGGCTGTGGGCAGAAAGAATCTTCTGAAGCAGTCTGTATTAGAGCAGTTTTCATGATTTCATTACCCTTTGTGTATGTGTATCAGGAGGGGGAGGAGGTTAGTCATGTGGTATTTGTGTGGTCATGTGACAGTGATGAAGCGCAGGATTGTGGGGGTGTGGTTGTTTTTTTCCTATAGTGTCGAAAGGGTAGGGAAATATATATTTACTATATATAATGCATATAATATCGGCCGAAACAGCAATATTAATATTAGAGTTTGATATTTGCCCAAAATGTTCTTATCAAATCAAATCAAATCAAACTTTATTTATAAAGCGCTTTTCATACAAGTTGCATCACAAAGTGCTTTACAGATTAAAATGACCCCACATAAAACCACCTTCCCTTCCCACCCCCACAGATTTAAAAGCATGGTCACAGTTATACCCCCTCCCCCCAACCCAACTCCCATGCACACACACAGTTAAAAGAAAAAGTAAAAAAGGACATTGGGCTGAGTGTAGATGAACCATGCAAGGCAACGCCGTCAGAGGAGCCATCTGCCCCGGCAGCGGAAGAATAACAGCAGCAACCGAGGCACCAACACAGGGCACCCAGTGGAGGCAAGGCCAAGACCCCCACCTCCACCCAAGCTCCACCTGGAGAGCACCCAGGGAGCCACAGCCGACCACCGCTCCCGGGGCAGAGGGCTCCCACAGAGGAAACACTGGAACGGGGATTAAGATAAATTAAGGTATAAAAATAAACAGTAAATTATTGTGCTAAGATTAAATAGTAAAACTGATAATAATATAATCATATAAAACATGCAGAGCAATTAAACAGACAGTAATAAATAATAATCAGTTAAAAGCTAAGCTAAAAAGGTGAGTCTTGAGCCTGCTCTTAAAAACATGAACGTTCTCTGCAGCCCTGAGGTCCTCTGGCAGCCTGTTCCAGAGGTGAGGGCCATAAAACTGGAAAGACGCCTCGCCATGCGTGGGTGTCCTGACTTTTGGGGTGACAAGGAGACGGCTGCCAGAGGAGCGCAGAGACCGTGAAGGTTTATATGGTAAAAGCAGTTCAGAGAGATAAGAAGGCTCAAGACCATTAAGACACTTAAAAACCATTAAAAGAACCTTAAAGTCGATCCTGAAATGTACGGGGAGCCAATGCAATGATTTTAAGACCGGTGTAATGTGCTCCCGCCTCCTGGTCTTCGTCAGGACATGTGCTGCTGAATTTTGTAGTAATTGTAAACGTGATATACTCTTTTTGGGAAGACCAGAAAGCAGGGCATTACAGTTATCAATTCTACTGGAGATAAAAGCATGCATCAGTGTCTCCGTATTGGCCTGATAGAGAATGGGGGGGGGACTCTGGCGATGTTCTTTAGTTGATAAAAACCTATTTTAGTCATATTTTTTATGTGAGGAGTAAAAGTCAGCTCAGAGTCAAAAATCACGCCCAGGTTCTTCACTTGTAAAAAGGGGTTAAAAGACAGTGATTGTAGTTTTGGTAAAAGTTTCTCTCTCTGAGCCTCAGGACCGATGACTAAAACTTCAGTTTTGTCCTGGTTGAGCTGGAGAAAGTTTTCTGCCATCCAGGATTTAATGTCTAAAATGCAGTTAAAAAGTGCATCCATTGGCTGTGTGTCATCGGGAGACATGGAGATGTACAGCTGTGTATCATCAGCATAACTGTGAAAGTTGACTCCATTTCTTCTGATGATGCCGCCAAGAGGGAGCATATACAGGTTAAAAAGCACTGGGCCTAAAATTGAACCCTGGGGCACACCACATGTAATCTTGTGGACCCTAGAGGAGCAGGTATCTAAACTTACCATAAAAGTCCTATCTGTGAGATAGGATGTGAACCATTTGTGAACAGCACCAGAGAGGCCAATCTGTTTTAAACGGGTTAAAAGAATAGTGTGGTCTACTGTATCAAAGGCACTTCTTAGATCCACTAGAACCAACACTGTCACCCTCTGTGCATCATAGTTTAATCTAAAATCATTTAAAATCTTTAGAAGGGCCGTCTCTGTGCTGGGGTTCACCCTAAAACCAGACTGAAATTTCTCCAGGACATTGTGCTCATTAATAAAATCATTAAGTTGAATTAAAACAATTTTTTCTAAAATTTTGCTTAAAAAAGGTAAGTTAGATACCAGTCTAAAATTGTTAAAATCATTAAAATCTAAATTGCTCTTTTTCAACAGGGGCCTCACTACAGCCCCTTTAAAGGCGGCAGGAAAGACCCCCGTCTGAAGGGAGCAATTCATCATGGTTAAAATCTCATCTCTAAAAGATCCATAAAATTGCTTAAAAAAGGAAGTGGGAATCGGGTCCAAAACACATGTGGTGGGCCTCACTGAGGAGAAAACTTTATCAAGAGTCCCAGCTTCTACCAGGACATAACTGTCCAGCGTTTCCTCTGGTAAAGACACACACTCAGATTTGTCTAAAACCATGTTACACTGAGAAGATAAAATATTACATCTGATGGTGTCTACCTTCCCTTTGAAGTGGTCTGCGAACTCCTCACAAAGAGTGTTTGAGGGGGTTTTAGGAATTGCAGTAGTAGCTCTGTTAAAAAGTTCATCATTGGTGGAAAAAAGGATTTTGGAATTATTTTTATGTTCCGAGATAATTTTGGAGAGGTATGAATTTCTTACTGCATTGTTGTATAATTTGAGAAGATCTGTGTATATTTGATGGTTTATTGTGATTTTACTTTTCCTCCATTTTCTCTCTGCCATCCTACAATTTATCTTCATTTTTCGAAGGTTTTCATTTTTCCACGGCGTTGCAGCCTTAGATTTTAAACTTTGTGAACTACCTTTTTTCTACTTTCCTGGCACCAGTATAACTGAATCAAACATGAACTTTGTTACCGATGGGGGGGAAAAAAACAATTGTTTGAGCCAGGGGGATTGTGGGAATCTAAAGACTGGGGATAACAAAGGCTGTCAAATAAATTCATAACTGCTCCCAATGAGAGTTAAAAGTTAAAAAGAAAAGAGTAGGGTAAGTATCCTTTACATATTGGCTGCTCACAGCATAGATGATCTAATTCCCTTATGTTTCTAGGAACAATACAGAAAATCAAAGAGGAAGGTCTCCTGCTTTTAGTGTGTGGGTGTGTGTGTGTGTGGGTGTACGTGTGTGGGTATGGGTGTGTCTGGGTGTGTGTGGGTGTGTGTGTGTGTGTGTGTGTGTGAGTGTGAGTGAATGAGAGTACCATAAAGCTTGGGGTAAGTGGATGTATTTACATAATGAAGCCATAAGTTAAACGATGAAGCATTTTACGATGGTTTCAATCGGGTCAAGCGCATTACTCTCAATGAAGCGCACCTGGGGGTGTCAATCTCACCAGCTGAACACATAATGTATGTCCGCTGTGTATTCCCGGTCACCCCCGCTGTACCATCGCATCGTACAAAAACACCCAAACAGCTCCGGCTTCACTTCTTTGGCCCTTTCAGCTGAAAGATTTACACCAGATGCAAATTACAGTTCCTTTCAAAAGTATTCACACCTTTTTAACTTTTTAATTTCGTTTCACTGCAGTGTATTTTAACGGGGTTCTGATTGAGCAACTCAAACTAGTGCATAACTATGAACTGCAAGGAAAAGGACATATGGTTTTAAAATAAAGAAAATAAATTTGTACCAGGCTTGTGTATTCATTCCCCTCTAATCTGATATCATTTTATAGAATTCAACCTAATCAAGTGCTATTTAGTCTCACTATACAAGCAGGTGTTCTGTAATTAATAAAGTGTAAAACCAATCTATCGTTTCTTCTTCACTTGATCATTCTATACTGCGTTGTGTTGGTCTAGAACCTAAAATCCCAACAAAATACTCTTTTGGATGTAACGTGACAAAACATCAAAAAGTCCGGTTCGTGTGACTTGATTTGCAGTGCGCTGTATGTAGTTTTTATCTAATTTATCCAGGTGAGTTTCGTATTCAAATGATTCATCTGTTGAGCTTCTTCCAGTGTAGCAAATGATTCCGATTACTAAACTAGGGATGGTCCTTATTGCCGTATCATTTTATTTTAATTTATTTTTTAACGTGTCCTGTTTGGCAGTGTGGAGCTTAGAATTGGTGTCTGAGTACCAAGTAGAAGCACAACAGATTTACCTTGACAAGCAGAACTTCAGCTTTTGCTATGGTACTCCACTTGATATATATGTGTGAAAAATCTTTATTATAAATTGCTGGGGGTTTTATTTCCTGATGTTATGGACACGGAGATGGAAAATTAAGGGGAAGAAAGAAAGAAGATGAAGAAGAGAGGTAGGAAACAAAAAGTCAAAAGAGAGGGTGAGTTGAAAATACAAGAGAGGAAAGGGAACAAAGAAAAAACAGGAAAACATGAAAGTCTGCCTCCATACCCACAGGACGGCAGAGAGAGAGAGAAAAAAAAAAGGAACATCGACAAAACAAAACAAACATTGTGAAATAAGAACTACACAACCACTTCACACAAAAATGGATATAAAAATACAACAACGTCACAGAAAAACTCATGGTACTGATTAATCAAGATATAGTAATGATAACCTCAGCCCAAGAATATATCTGTAAACACCAGAGACCCCACACCTATGTGTGTATGTTAGCATGCTGGTGCATATAAGGTTTCTCCATAAGAGTGTTGGATAGCTGGTGTGAGCAGGCATCAATCCGTCTCCCAGGAATCGATGCAGACATGAAGGAGATCAGGACCCCCAGAGCCCCAGGCAGACCAGGGCGGGGCCAACCGCATCCCCCAAGAGAGGAGCCGAGGAGAACCCCAGGGGAACGTCCAGCGGCTACATGCAGGGGCCCGGGGGGCAGCAGTGACGAGCCCACGGGCCCCACCGGCAACCGGCTGCGCCAGGGCGGGCCGGTCCATGGACCGGGAGAGCTGGTAGCCCAGGGGCGCCCCACTCCTCAGCAGGGACCCGACAAGGGACGCCACGCGCCGCCACCACCTTAGGCCAATCCTCACCGCCAACATCCCAGCGCCCCACCCCTGCCCCCCGTCGAGGCTCCCCACCGAAAGCCGCAGCGGATGGACGGCATCCCCAGGCCAAGCTCAGCCAGCACCTGGACACCAAGTTGTACCAGCTCCCGAGTCCTGATCCCGCACAACGCAGAGCGCTGAGACCAGGCAACAAAGGCCAGGGCCGGTCCAACCCGCCAATGAACCAACCACGCACGGTGCGCACAGAACAGGTGATCGAACAAGCAGAGGCACCATCCAACAATCCCGCACCGCGCACCACTGAAAGAGGTGCCCCAACCAACCAAGCGAAGACATCGGGCCCAGCACATCAGCCGACCGACACACCGCCCCCCCCCCCAGGCACGGCCAGGCACGCATCAGGTCCGAACCGGATTGACCACCAACGCACCAGTGGGCAGGGGCATCCGTCAATGGCAGGGAGTGACGGAGGGGAAATAGGCCCCCCATTAAATGTAAGGCCTGAGGTGCGCCAGGCGAGAGGGCAGCCCAAGACCCAACCTGACAGGTAAACAAAGACATACAGACACAGTCATACGTTCCCTCCCTCTTAAACACATACATTCTCACTGACTCACCAAGACACCCAAGAAATGACGCTGTACTCTCACTCACACACCCCATACACACTTTATGCTCCCAGGTCCAGGTACCGATGCCCCAGTAGAGCAACCAGCCCCCGGACCCGGGAGATGGACCCCCTACCTTCTAAGACGGAGACAAGCAGACCCAGGAGCTAAGTACAGTGCGAACAAAGACTGATCAGGCCCAGAAATGCCACACAGCCACCACGACCAGCAGTCAGGCACCCCAACCAGCAAACAAGGCGAGACGCCATACAGGGGCCGGCAATGACAATCGGCCCAGAGAAAAAGAGAGAGGCGGCCGCACATGCCGGCCACTGGCCGGCCCCGACCCCCACAGGCAACAGAGACCCCACGCCGGGCGACCCCCAGCCAGGACCACAGCTAGGGGGCGCGGCGCCCCAGAGCCCCGAACCCCCAGGCCCACCCCAGACCCTACCCAGGCGCAGCACGGCCACCAGGCCAGTAACCCATGTCCATCAGTGCAACCCCCCTAAGGCACTGTTGTGTTTTTTCCAGTGTAGCAAATGATTCCGATTACTAAACTAGGGAAGGTCCTTATTGCCGTATCATTTTAGAACCACTCACCAGCAGACAGCTGTCTTCATTAGGTCTTTAACTTGTTTGTTCATATTTTCATGCCTCCCCTAGCCCCGGTTGATTTTTCTCTTCACTGAACACCTCCCACCCTTGTACCTTTATAATATTTTTTCACTTTTTCACTCTATAATCTCTAGGCTTTCTTCGGAAGCCCTTTCACCTCTTTATAAACCCCCGATCCCTCCACCCTGGTGCCTCTGCTCAATGGTATTTCCATATCCCTGAGCTCTTTCCCCCTTCCCCTCACTCTCAGCCTGTTGTATTCCCTGTCTCTCCTCTCATTCGTTTATCACTGGCCCTTGTTCTGTAAATCCCCGAGGGTTTTGTTTATTTGTGTTGGAGCTGCTTTTACAGCTTGCGACTGACCCCACCTATTTTCTCACCAGTCATTTGAACAGCAGGGCTGCTTTGCAGCTACTCCACCAATTAACATACCATTAGCATAATATTTGCATGTGTGCATTAGGGTGTTGATGGGGGGAGAAAATAACACTTTTACAGGGTTCTGTTTTTTTTTTCATTTCTCAAAAAGAAATGTAAAAAACAAATCGATATTTCATGGAATGACGTTAAAGCGCCCACAGGCTGTTTTTTCTATCTCGCTTTGATTTGATTTGCTGCACTGTGAGCAGCGTCTCCGTTTCAAGTTTACTGTGAAAAGTTCTGCAGCCCACCTACACGCTAACATCTGATGATCAAATTCAAATCATTTCCACTGTGATAATTTAAGTCCTAGTCGTGTTTTATCAAAAATTGCCAATACTTACACATGTTCCTTGTCCTTTTAAAGTATGAGTCAAAACTGTATTCAGTCATCAGCAAATGTAAATTTGTAATTTAGTGTATGATTTAATCGAAGCTCCAAAGTTTGCTATTTCAACTCAGATGACTGAGGTCACAGAGTGAGAATGGTGTGGAAACAACCAGAAAGAATCTTCCGATGGAAGCAGAAATGAGAACTGTTCACTTGAGGGAGACGACACAACATCATCCCAGCAGGGAGCTTGAAGTTGACGACCGGTAATGAACTTGTTCAAACATTTTGATGAAAACAGACAGGAAGAGATGGGTGAAACCAGGCCAGCTGAGATAGACCAGAGGGGGCGGGCAGACGTTTCCGGGGCGTCGAGCCAGTTTCCTAGCGCCGATCAGGGATCAGCCTGCAGGCTTCGCTGTTCCGCCAGTGTGCCACGCCTGTCCCTCACACGCCGCCACTCTCAGATCTGTCACATTAGGGCCTTCGCTCAAACGCCGCCCCTGCTGCTTTTGTGTCCGTTTGAGGTTTTACTCACCGAAACCTGAGTGACATCCGGCCTAAGGTAGCAGCGAAATTAGCAGGTGTTCAATGCTTCCTAACCAACAGGGGGCCCCAAAGGGTACTAGAATTGTTACACAAGTCACATATATGAATGGAAGTCTTTTTGTGCAAGTGGTAATTGTGCAAAAAAAAAAGAACCCTTCTGCTTGATGTTTAAAATGTTTGCTGTAAATCAGCGTCGACTGAAAATGTTAAACCTAGCCAAGACTGCTTTGTTCTCTCCACTGTTCTACACTGTAGACTTCCTAAAAAGTGCATTTTGTCACATAATTTCAGGTATCTATTCAGTCAGAATTGACTTCAGAGTTCCTGAAGCCCAAAACCCCAAATGTTTAAACGTGCATCCTTATTCCAAAGACTCTGTACATACAAATAATGTGAAAGGAATCTGTTTAAGCAACGGAACAATGTTGTGTTGCTTAGGTGTGGGCCGAGTCGTAAGTAGTTTTAAAAAATAACCAAAATTTTTCTTCCTAGCATTTCTACAGTTTAATGTCAAGCCAGAGGAAGTGCTGTATTAAACCAAAGTTTTATTTGACTCTATGCTGCATGAAGTAACATAGAACTACCCCTCTCCAACCTGTCGCTGCACATTGACAATCAGCCAGGCTAGCTTAGAAGAAAGTAAAATGTAGCTGTTTCGAAAAAGAAAAAGAAAAGACTAAACGACTGTCTCCTGTCACCGTTAGTAGGGTAGGACAGTTAGCCTGACTAATTAACACACTAACCTATTTAAAGGACAGAATGTTGGAATTCTGCTCAATAAACATTTAAAGACTGCAACTAAATTTATCAGCCATTTATTCTAGATTTTTTTTTTTACTACATGTATGAAAATTTAACTAATCGTATTCTGATATTAGCAGGATTGGGAATAAGTATTGCTTTTCTGCTTACTAAAAGCAATTAGATCATGTGATACACTTTATCCTAGTAATCATACTGTGACAATCTCATACTTGCCTTCTGTGGTTGACATAATTTGCCTTTTGTCCTCCATTATGTTGGTTACACTAGAAATGTGATGCATAAACATTCAGTCATAGATAATGTAGAGGAAGTATCAGGGCTGTGGTGACTGATGGTAGTTGGAATGCTCCCAAATCCAATAGTTGTCAGGATCCTGTATAGCCTGGACCGGCTCTGTCCACACCTTCTTGAGCCAAAAACTTGAGCAGCTTCACATGGGACAGCACTCAGCAGCCCTCTGCTGGCCAGAAACTCCACTGGACAACTTTGGTGGTTTGCGTAGGCAGTAGTAGGTCAGGTGGAGCAACGGTCATTTTTACGGTTTCAAACCATCTAAGTCCTATTTTTTTTTCTTTGTTTCTCAACTGCTAATTATCATATCTTCATAAAAACGTGCAAAACACACCACCTTGTCTGATGACATCATCATCTGCAAGCAACAGCAGGCTGCGGCAGAGTTGTTAACAGTTGTAATTCTGCTTTTAACCAATAGGGAGGAGAAGCGGGAAACTTAGCGTCTTAAGGGCCGACCCCCAATACCGCTCTGCTCCAGGAGCAGAGACCTGATTCAGGGGGTAACGTTTTATTTTCCACATTAATTTGTTAATTACAAATCAAGAAAAATAAAATAAGCGTAAAAAATGTATTTTTTTATTTGACTGTCCTTTTCAGCCCAAAGTTACACTTTCTTTTTTATGCCCCTAAAATTTAATACGCAAGCCACACACCAACAGGTTTCCCTTGTTTAGGTTAGTAAAAAAAAGGAATGCAATATTAGAAAAAAAAGAAACCTAAATACTTGCTAAAATATTCTTCTTCCTCTGCTACTTCTGTGATTCTGGGTTTTAGTGATGCTGCAGTTTGTGTATGTGATCGTAGGGTTGAGCGGGGATTAGCCGAGCAGCCAGAATCAGAGATGAAAGGAGAAAGTACTGCTTGGAGATAAACACACATTTGTGCTACTATCCAAGTTAGAGGCAAGAATTAATTTCTTTGAAATGTTTTCATAACTGTTTGTTTGCAACTAGCGTCATCTCTAGACAATATAATGTTTAGACAGTAAATCCTAATCACACAAAATGTAGAAAATCAGATTTTTACAATGCTGTATGCATATATTTAATATATAAGTAACATACATTTTTATATATATATATATATATATATATATATATATATATATATATATATATATATATATATATATATATATATATATATATATATAAAATCAGGCCTTGGCTACTGTGCTGCACTCTGCTCTCAAGCTGCTCTTGTCTCTGTATAATCCTCCTCCTCATGAATACATTAACGATGCAGCCTTAAACTCAGTTTAGCTGGCGGCTCAGCGTCACAGCACATCCTATTACCGACTTTAAATCATTAATGTGACATCGTTTTCACTCAATTTCCAAACACCCATGGTTGAAAGGAGGGAGAACCCCCCCCCCCCCCCCCCCCCAAAAAAAAAACACAGCGTATTTCACCGAGCTGATGCAGGCTGAGCAGGCCGCTCTCGGAGCGTACTGTCGAGAGACGGTCTCAGCCGTATTTTAAGTCCTCTTGTGCAGTTTTCTCAAGCAGAAAAAGTTCAAGGTAGCTGCTCCAATTAAAAATAATATACTCGTTCTGTGTCGTGATGGAAGTGGCCTGGATAAATGTGGTTCGAGCTGAGCTAAGTCCCACAGCCCACCTTAGGGTGTGTGTGATTTAATCAGAGGCTAACCCACTGTTTGCTTCCTTCAGCGTTCCCATAGTGCTGACAGTAAAAGAAAAATCCTAACTCTTTTCTGCTTCTCAGCTATTCACACACACAAACACCTTTTTCTCTGGTTTTTGCCTTTGGGCTGCCTCTGAAAAATTCACATTTGCCCAGAATAACTGAATCCTTCACTTACAGTATTATTCTCTAAGTTTTGAATCTGCTCCCATCTTCCCTTTTTATTGCATCAAAAGGTGTTTTTTTTTTTTAGGGGGGAGGGTGGGGTCTGTGAAGTTATGGTAATTAACAAAGCACATCAAATCCTGTCCTTGGAGTGCATTTAGCTTGTTTTTATGCGTGGGGCGTCGGGGAGGGCTGTGGGGGTTGATTGCGGAACATATGGACACAGATGGAGGACAGCATTTTAATGGGCACGCTGAGTGGGGTTTGGTGTTTTTAACCCCTGAAAATGGAGGCACGGACATTCTCAAAATCCATAAGCGGGCATTAATTATACATCCGTGTTTTTTTCAAACAGGTGACAGCAGCAAAGGATTAGTTTTCTCTCTTTTTTCCAGTTTCCACCCCAAAAATGCCACCCCTCACCCCCCTTGTTGTGCTTAATTAGGTTATCTTGTTGCTAACGGGCCGTGATTCTTCCCTTCGTCTTGCAGCTGGCCCTCTGATTGGAGGGGCAAGAAGGTGGACTTAGCAAAATTAACATGTCATGAATATGATTGAATCACTCACCCTCTGCTGTGAGGGATCACATTATTCCACATAAGAATATATAAAAGCCCAAATTAAGACACGTACAGAGCTCACTGTGCATTCACGCATTTATTTACGGCACACTTGTATTCCTGTATGTAAAAGAAAATGCATATGTAAAGTGTGTAGAAATGAAAGTTAGTGGAGGGAAAAAATGAGCAGGACCAGCACTAGTTTTACTCAACACATTGCTGTCTTTATTAGAGCCTTGTCTGGCAGTAATACTGAAAAAAAAGTGAACTTAGAACAGATGGTGGCAGCCCACGGATTTTTTTTCCTGTTTTTCTTTATTTCTTTAATATTTGTTTTTTTCATTTTTTTGTGAGAGTACTGCAACTCCACTTTTCTGTGGCATGAATAAACATCAATAAAAGAGACAGTAGGGAGAGAAAACAAAAAAAAAAGAAATATACAACTTATATTACACTGTGTTATGAACAAAATATAAATCTATAACTCTATGTTATATTTACATAATTATCTTTCTTGATTTTTCAAGTTGAGATGGCAAGATAAGTTTTGTTTACTTGTAATAATTTCTACTTTGTTTTGAGCTCCACTCGTGACTGATTGTCTTAAATAATATCATTTTCATTGTCTTGATATGGGGACAGACCTTGCCAGCAGGGATGATTGATGTCTTTAATGCCCCACACTATCTCCTGATTCCTCTCTCCAGCAACAGTATGGTGATAACAGGGGTGACTTTACAGCATAATTAAGACCCAGAAGCTCTATATGTGGAACATTTATGTAGCGATATAAAAAAAAAAAAAAGATTGGGGAATCACCAAGTGACGTCACACCTGAAGAGTAGTCATGGCTCCTGTAGCGTCGCGTGGAGCTCAAACAAAGCAAAGGGCTCCTGATGGGAGCGGTTAAAGATGCTGCCGAGCCGCCTCCCACCCCGACACGGTGAAACATTCCTGCTGGATCAGAGTAAACATTTGCTCTCCTATGATGATGAAAGAAAGTCACTGCTATTACAAAAAACAACATTCTATATATGTACAAGAGTTTTGAACAGAAAAAACAGCATAGGATTTGTTTAGTTGCAACAATAATCTCTTTATATTATAGGTGTGTGTGTGTTTTTAGTGATTGTGTTTGTTTGTGCATGCGGACAGCGCCGGTCAGAAGTTTAAATACACTCATTCTAATATGCATGAATGTCATTAATTGGGGGGTTTTAATGATGCATTTGAATGGCTCTTTTTCTATTTAAAAAAAAACAACTGACTTTTGGGATTGGGCCAATCCAGGAGCCTAATGCCTGCTGTATTCCAAAACCAGTTTGGATGTGAGTTTGGGATCAATGTCCTGTTGAAACACCCAACTCTGTCTGAGTTTCAACCATCCGTCCCCTCTAATGAGGGTAAATTGGTCCGAATGTGTAGGAACAACCCAGAAAGGCTCCAGTCCTAAGCTAGAATGTACTGGAACAGCAGTTGGACTATCTAAAGTTAATTAAGTTTAACATTGACCTGGAGTTGGACTGTGCTGAGCAAAAAAGAATTGCATTGCCCAAAATCAATCTCATCAAGCAGGTCTAAAATATGCAGCTGCCTCACATGCACAAGTCGAATGTCTTCTGCAGAGGAGCTTCATGGTCAGATGAGATGATTATTAAGCCACAGGAACAAGAACAATGATTGGAGGAGACGAGGTGAAAAAAAAAACTGTACAGACTATCAAGCATGGTGGTGGTAGAATCATGCTTTGGTACTGTTTTAGTGCAAGTAATTCTGTCGCACTGCACAAGGTGAATAAAATCTAAAGAATGAGGTCTGCCTCCATATTCTTCAATTTCACCTCAAATCAGCTGCTAGATGGTTACAAAAAAAAAACATGTATGGCTATATGTGGTTGTTCATAAATGGGTTTGGAATAGATAAAGCAGGTTAACTTTAAGTTTGTGGAGCAGCCCCAGCTTCAGTGCTGTCTTCGTAGTAACAAACCAAGCATTTTAAAGAGCCAGTTGTCGAATATTAAGCCAGAATGATGGAAGTACAATGTTATGATGATAAAATTATGTAGGGTGCAGGTGCAGTTTGCTAAGAGGCATTTAGCTAATTAAAAATAGGGATGTATGCAAAATATTGACCCTTGTGGCATTGGGGAAAACCAGCTATGAATACAATTTCATGCAGCCAATTCTTGTTTTTAGAATTCATGGGAGTTTTTTTTTGTGTGTAAAAAAAAGAAAAAGATTGGTTCAAAGCTGAAAAATAAAATGACATTCATGGTGATGAAGAGTATGTAAACTAGTGGGGCAGGACCGTGTATGTGAGGATCCCAGCAGATGTTGTTTCACCGTGTCTCAGTGACGCGGCTGAACTAGTAAACGGGGGACGGGTCTCTTTGTTCACAGAAATCCTTCAAATCATTCTCAAAGAAAAAAAAAACATAAAGAGAGGGAACCTTCACATTGTACATGGTGATAATCATTACAAATAAAATTATAACAATAATAATAATAATAATAATAACAATAACAAATATTAATGTTCTTATTCTCTGACTGCAGAGAGTCTGAGTGCTTGGTAGAAATGGGCATGGACATTAAAAAGAAAAAAAAAAGTCTTTAGAGGAGCTCGCTGTCCTGACTGCGCCACACATCCCTCCGCAGGGTTAATACAGATCAAACAGATTTATGGGGGGGGGGGACAAACAAAAACAAAGCAAAGGTATAAGGGACAACTTCTGCTTAAATCTAAACTCTACCAGCTAAATAGAATAATGTTTCAGTGGCCGTTTCATACGGTCACAAAAACCTGATAAAGAGGAGAAAAATAAATTATACTGTACATAACGTACTTAACTCAGGAAACGCTGACCATCCTCTTAATTGTGGTTAATAATATTATTAGACTAGAGGCAGTTTTAAAGAAAAATCATAATAATAATAATAATATTAAAATACAGAAACACTGACTGGCTGACTGCACTCCGGCTCCACCCACTGGGTTACAGCAGGACGACGTTGATTGGAGGGAGCAGGAAAACACTTAAAAGACACAACTCAAGACTCAATAGCTTTCTGTGTGTGTGTGAGAGAGAGAGAGTGTGTGTGTGTTACAGCGCATTAACAGCAGCAGAACAAGTTGCTTATCCTTCAAGATTTTGTTGTAGCTCCTTTTTTTGTTGCTCTAAACCCAAAACAAAAGTGCTGTAAGCGACACACACTGACGCACACCTGTCGGATGTTTCAGGTGAACTCGTGCTGATGATGATTTTTTTTTTTTTTTTTTTTTGCCCTAGACGATATCGAGATGGAGACGGGAGGGACGGAGCGAGAAGAAAAAGTCGTGGATTGTCTCACAAACACAGTGCTTTCGATTCCGCTCCGGGACGCCTCCCCCCAAAAATAAGGTCCCCCTGTCTCTCCCCCCCCCCCACCTGAGCCAAGGGGGAGAAAGAGAGGTGGGCGGAGGCACCGACAGCACACTGCTAGGCTGAGGATTCAGATAAAATAAAGGTCTGATGTCTTTCAGGTGCTTTACAACAAAAGGGGGAAAAAATGAAAAGTCTCTTTTTTCTATTATTATTCAAACTTGTAGCACAAAAAAACAACAAATCACATTCACAAGCCACTTATTGGCACCTTGTACCTGAGTGAGAATATTATAGAACCAAAGAACAAAAAAAGCTGTTTCTTAAAAGTGTCTCTTGATAATAAACAGGTCCGCCGTCCTAAAGTGTCATCTGTTAGCCTTTGACAGGTCCGCTGTTTAGTTTTTCAGTTTAAAATGTCTCCTTTTCTCCAGATAGGACTGAAAAGGGTTGATTTTTAGAAATGTCTTCTCACTTGTGGCATTACACTCTCGCAGTAGTACTTGAATATTCCTCAGTGAGCTTTAAACTGGCTTCCTCCCAGATTCCAGCATGTGTAACAGTCAGTGTGAGTGACAGGTCCTGTGCTTCCATTGATTGATCAGATGCTGGTATCAGGACTCCAGTGGGAGGGGAGGGGATTTGGCTCTGGTAGGAGAGTCCATGTTAGTCAGGAGAAGAGAGGGTGGGAGGTGTTTTTTATCTTTTAAAGTTGAGGTGATTGGCAAAAATACAAACTCCTCTTCCTGACTGTTGGGTTTAAAATCTTTAGAGATTTACCAGCAGTGACTGGCGTTGCCTTAATGGGTGATATGGTTCTCGTTATCGCTGGGGAAGTCGGCCTCTTCGTCCTCGTAATCGAAATCATCGTACACGTCGCCGTTGCTGTCGTCTAGCCGCAACTCCTCCTCCTTGATCCTTGGCTCGTCCCCCTTTAGTCCGGGCATGTGGGGGTTCTGGTGGTGGTTGGCGTTGGGCTCGGGGCTGCTGGACATGCTCGAGTGCTCTGAGGGCATCTGGGGGGAGGGCATCCCTGCCATTGAAAGGGCACCCGGGTAGACCATGCCTGCAGAGGATAAGGGCAGCTGGCCTTGCTGCCTGTATGCACAAAGACAGGTGAGTTAGGAGCAAAGTCCCGAGTATGTTGAAGTAACCAGTAAAATGAAGTCCTCTTTTGCTTTGTTTCCACTGAGCGATACGGCACCGGTCGAGTCGGTTTGCTGTTTTGTGCTCTGGTGTATTTCGGAGAGCGTTTCCAATTGGACTCTCACTGGGCAGTTGGGGTTAAACCTAAACGGCTAACATAGCATCAGACTAGTGCGACGACAAACGTGATGATGCACTTGTATGTCTCGGGGTTGTCGCAGGCAATGACGTTTTTTCTGTCCCCCAGTCAATGGACTGTGTTGTGTGACACCAGTAGCTCCACCCTAATCGTACCGTACCATTGTCCTATGGATCTACAACTGGAAGGGGCCCAGGAATGGTGCTTTACCACTCAGTGAAAACGAGGCATTTATTAATGCTTGGCAACTGAGGCATCTCTGTTTTCTTTCTTTTAGGATAAAAGGTTTTAGGGGTTCAACTAGATTTTACAATAAGGTAGTTTTATTAAACATTATCATACCTGTGGGTATATCATACTGACAGAGGCCTTACAACTTAAAGGTTAATATAAATTATTTTTTAACAATATAGGACTACCCTGCCTGGCTATTAGCTGCTAACAACGCTAAATTGAAGGGCTACGTCACTGTTTTAAAATGAGACTGTAGTACATTTGATCATCCTTGATTAATTTAAAATACTGTAGGCTACTTAGATTGATCTAACCTGAACTAGATGTTTCCACAAAAAACTTTGTTCTTTGTGAGAACAAAACATAACATTAAAGTCTGGTTTAAATCAACTAAACGTGTATCATCTTGTCTACAGTGCTGGATGGACTGCTAGAAAGTAATACAAAGACTATTAATGCTTTGTAGACTTTGAGCTACCACCCTACTTGGTTTGTTTCAACAGAACAATTACAGGAGCATCCTAGAATGAGAATAGTACATATAAATTAAACACAGAGATGCACCAAAATTGATTGAGTTCCCAATTTCTCTTCAAAATTAAAATTAACTACATTGAAAGTTTTTCTTGATGTTCTCCCATGAAGCACCTTTTGTTCTTCCTCTGACTTCATTTTTTGAATAACTCACTGGTAGTGAAAATACCTAACTATCACCTTCTGTACTGAAGAGTGTTATTGCGAACCTGTAAAGCTTTGGTATCATCATGTTCACTGATCTGAAAAAAGGTCCCACAGGCTGGTTAAGCTGAAACATGTCTGATTAGTCACCAACCAATTTCTTTGTGCATCTCGTTGGTTTATGTAAAAGCTAAAAAAAAAAAGTGAATGAGCTAATTTACATCCAAAAGTACTGGTCAAACACGTCCAGCCTCTGTATTTAAAACAGAAATAGAATGATAAAAAAAAATCTAAATTCTGATCTTGTTTTTTTCTTTGCAAAACAAAACAAAAAATCCTCCTCAACCTAAAACTACCCAGTCCCTCACCCTACGCTGAAGTATTGTCTCATCTCCTGCCTGCGGGACCTCATGATGGCCTTGTACTCGCCGATGCGCAGCTTCTTGCCGTCCACCAGGCAGGTGCGTTTGGGCCGCGGCTTGTACTTGTAGTCCGGGTATTTCTCCAGATGCTGCTTGCTGAGGCGAGCCTGCTCCTCGTAGTAAGGCTGCTTCTCCAGGTTGGTCATGGCTTTCCACCTCGAGCCTGGAACAAAGAAAACAATCATTAGCTTTGGTTCGCCGCTGCTTTTCTTTCAGAGTCGCTCTGGGTGCTGTTACTGATTACTAGTTCTGACACATTTCTTGGAAAGCAACATGTAGGTCTGTGTGCGGGTCGGCTACAACGACTGATGTGCTGTGTAGGACGCACAGCGAACAGTTTAAGCTGATACATGTGAGGTCTGCGCTTGAATAAAGCACACACACACGCGCGCACACAAACACAAGGAGTGTGATGCTGGAAGTGGCACCCGGAACGAGAACGCAAAAGAGAGCAAAAGAGGGTTAATGAGGAGCACTGCTGGGACGACAGGTACTCATCTCAACTAATGAGGACTTCACTTAACCTGCTGTCATCTCTCAGCTCGGTTTCTGCTCACAGATCTGTACTATCAGTTCCCTGTGTGTGTGTGGGGGTGGAAAATCTTGCGCATGTCTTCCTGTGTGTGTGTGTGTGCGCGCTTCATATCTGGTCTGAATTTGCACTTGACTACTGTATGTTTAATGGGTAAAAGCTGTCAGCGCTCGGCTGTTCTCTCCCCCCCCCTCTTTTTTTTCCTCTTCCTCCCTCTCTCTGTGTTCTGCGATCTGTTAGCAATCGAGAGCGTGGAGGCTTATTAAAACCAGATTTCCCTGTGTTATAAAACGCTTAGGAGCTCTTTAAAATGTCAGGGCCGATCCCGGCGGTCTGGGGGAAATGTCAGGCGGCCTTGCGCTGCTTGTTTAATGCATAATGAATTATATCATCATTTGTCGTGGTTGTGCTCTCCCCGGTCTTTCATTAACGCCCGCTTACACCGCGCCGGCGTAGTAAGAAATCAGCATTGGTTTGTAGTGCGTGTGTGTTTGTGAGATGGCGAGATGGCTTAAACGATAAGGACGTGGCGAGTGCCTTGAGTTGCTGAAGGGCATTAGTTTTACCGAGGATCTTGCTGATGTTGGAGTTGTGCATGTCTGGGAAGGCCTGGAGGATCTTCCGCCTCTCGTCCTTGGCCCAAACCATGAAGGCGTTCATCGGCCGTTTAATGTGAGGCTCGTTGTTGTTCCTGCCACGAGTTTCCCGAAATATCCTGGAGTCTGACACGCTGGGCGACCCTGAGGAGGATCAGGAGGGAAAACGATCAAGAAGAGACAATAGTCATATGATGTCTTGGAAAAAAATAAGGATGAACCTTTTACTAAGTATAAATAATTACTGCATACATTCCATGAAAAATGTAGAAAAATTCAGCCTTTAACTCAAGTAAAGTTTGAAGCATACAAGGAAAGGGATCATTCCTCTTCTCACAAGCTCTAGAAAACCTGTGGGATGAGCTGAAAAGAGTACCCAGACCATCTATATAGGACTATAGAACTAAGATGGCCATTGTAGAAGGTTGATTTTGGTTTGAGGACGACCCGTTTTCAGTTTTCTGATAGAGGCCATTTCAATTTTTCCTGGTATTAGTTCATAATGTTATGCTCTCTAATGTGGGCCGCAAGGCCCAAAGCACCACAGATCTTCCACCATATTTAACAGTGGGAATGATATACTTTCTCACATGGTCATCCTTTATTTGACATCATAGCAAGGTGCCAATAGAGTTTAGCAAACTCCAGATATTTATGTTTGTGATGGTAGGACAGAAAAGGCTTACTAAGTCTAAGCTGCCATTAGTTGCTGCTGTTCTCGAACAGTGAGCTTTAAAGATTTTTCCTGATTTCATTATTCTCACCGTGTGCTGTGGCGAGATACACTTGTCTGGTCAGGTTATAGTTAGTACCCATTTCTTGATTTAGAAATATTAACACACATGTACTTTAAATGTTCCTCTTTTCTTTCTTGATTTAAAGGGTGGCAACAAGAAGTGAATGAATGAGACAGGTCATCTTGACAACAGACTGGACTGGAGACGGAACAGTGAAAATGTCTACAAGAAGGGACAGAGCAGACTGTACTTATTGAGGAAGCTTAGGTCCTTCAAGGTTTGCAGCAAGATGCAGCAGATCTTCTACAAGTCTGTTATGGAGAGTGTAATCTCTTCAGCCGTCATCTGCTGGGGTAGCAGCATCAGAGCCAGGGATTTAAAAAGGCTAAACAACCTGATAAAGAAGGCTGGTTCTGTTCTTGGGACAACTGTGGAAAATCTGGAGATGATGATGCAAAGAAGGATTCTTCATAAAATCAAAAGAAATTATGGACAACCCTGAGCATCCTCTTCATGAGACTATCATGCAACAACAGAGCGTCCTCAGTCGGAGGCTTCTTTAGTTTAACTGCAATACAGACCGCTACAGGAAATCCTTCCTGCCCACAGCCATCATCATCTACAACAACTCCTTAAAGAATTAATTATATGAGCTATACCAACACTTAATTTCCCTCTGGGATCAATAAAGTATTTTTGAATTTGAATTGAATTTGAATATTTATAAACCTATAGAAACGGATCGATTTAAATGTTTCAGTTACATTTATTAAACAGTTTTGGGGGGCTTTGTTCAAATTTAAGTTTAATGAAGGTATTTAAGTGAAAGGCTGTATTTAAAAATATCAGTGAGACATTATGCTACCGCAAAAAAAAGATAAATTTTTTACTCAGCACATTTGTATCAGATGTGAAAACAATTGTTCCTTCAATGCTCATAGATATTCCTAATGTGAGCATCCATCCTGTGGTATTTTGTGTGTGTGTGTGCGTGTGTGTGTTCATACCGTCTGAGTCTCCACTCATGGTGAAGTCCAGCATGGCGTGGCTGAACTTGTCGTCGGCCTGCTGCTTCAGCTGCTGACTCAAACTCTCCAAGGCAGCTTTGTCCTAAACGGCACAAACAGTTCACAGTTGCAGTCGGTCAGTGGCCGAGTCATATGCTGGGAATCCATGAATGAATGAATGAATGAAGTGCCAAACCTGCAATTCTGAGTGGCGGCACCCATTTATAATAATAATAATAATTATTATTATTATTATCCATAAGGATATATTTCATATCTTTAGAAACTTTAATTGTCATTTTAGACATTTCAGGTGAAGATTAATGAAAAATGTTAGAAAAAACATGGAAGTCATATTTCCATATTTTCTTCCATACAGACTGGCTAATGTGGACATTTTGAAAGCTTCAACACGCATCTGTGTTTCCATGTGAAAGAATGTTGATTTTACCTCGATTTGAATGTTTACTGTTATGTGAGTGCCCTGCAGATTAAATGTGTGTGTGTAGCAACTCCTGGCAGCCACCTGCGAGAGTGGAGTGCAGCGGCTTGCCTCTCTCTTACAGAGGCCCCTGAGGGTCGACGCATTAGAGGGAGAGAGAGCACGAGAGAGAGCGGCGCGGGCGAGAGCGGGGCCATGCCGCGCGCCCCCCTGGGTATTTATTACAACCAATAAAAGGCTGATTTACTGAACATTTACATGCCTAATGCAAGCAGCCGGCGCACACTGCGCCGGAGCTCGGCTGATGCTCACTCGTGCACGCACACACACCGCACGGCACCAGCACGAACGCCAACGTTTTACAGTTTAATTACACGATTAGGAGCTCTACCCAAAACACGGCCGTCTTCTAAAACGATGTTCCGGAAAGTGTCCTCCTCCATTTGCATGTGACCCTGGCAAGCCGGGTGGCTGCATGGAGGGGGGGGGCAGAATGATAATGAAATGCATTATGTCTGTTTTTAGTCCAATACAGTTTAATTGTAAGAGATAATTTTCCCTCCAGATTGGAATAAATAGGGAGCGAGGGAAGAGGAAGAATAAAAAGCTGGTGGCATGCGGCTCTAAATGTTTCCGTTTCAAACCATTTCAAAAGTATTTTAGTTTTAATTTCTTCTGCTTTTATAAATGCATAATAACCTTCAATGGTTTGGAGTTACTTAGTCATTTTGTATGTAAATCAGAAATACTTTTAGGCAGTTTTCCCTCATTTTGCACTAATGAATGCCTCATTCTGTCCTCGTTCCAGAAAAAGAGAGCACAAAATGTCCCTCACACTTTCAGATTTTAAGATTAAATATGCACTCTCAGATGGCTTTATGGGGTGTGTGTTTGTGTGTGCATGAGCGAGCGAGGGAGACAGAGTGGATGACAGCCTAGTCTGACATTAAGCCCCGGTACAGTACATGGGAAAAGTGGATTGAATGGCTGACACGAGAGCTGAGACACAAAGTAGTGACAAAACTAATCCTCTGAGTGTGTCAGAGATGACACTGTTGTATCCGAACGCACAAAGCCAAGCGGGAGGAACTGTAAGTGGGGCTGCAGGAAATCAGAAAGAATCACGATTATTTCATAAATTACAGTCTTTGCAAATCTTTGCAAAGCTTCATGCGATATCTTGGAAAAATCTTATGCAATAAAAATAAAATGAATCTAATGCTGAAAGATGACTTCTACTGTTTTAAAACTCATTTAACACAATGCTGAAAGATTACAGACCATTTTAAAGCACCATGTATTAATGGCTTACCTCTAATTAATGCGGTCAATAAACAAAAATGCTCCAGGTTTTCTCTATGATCATACCTACAAACGGTTTTGAATAAAAAAAATTATGGTATGCCTAAGAAGCATTTCCATTGCATCTGAATGTGGAAGGTGTACCTCGGCTTTTCAAATGTAGTCGTTTTAAGGGGGTCCACTGCATCAAGCATCCTCCGTCGTACCTAAGTGGTCAGAAGGTGCTATCCCACATTTTCACACCAAGCCCTCCCTGGAAGGTTTGTTGCTGAAAAGCTTTAATTACGTCTCATCTCACTCTTGAAGACATTTATTTTGGTTTAAAACAGAGAGTCATTGTATGGGGAAAATTAAAGAAATAAAAGGGTATAGAGCCACCCAAATAGCTAGTCTGTCTAATTTAACAGCTGATGTCAGATTGTTCAACTTGTTATTTTATAAGAAGGAAGATTGGGGAAAAACTATATTTGGAACAATTGAATTAGTTTTATATATTTGTGTAAATAAATTTAAATAAAATTGTTTAAATGTCTAATAATTAACATCAATATTGATCAGCAATATAGACATGTATCTAGTAAAGCAGCCGGAGGAATAATTGTTGCTTCGACGTTCCAGCTGATTCCAAATATGTTTAACAAACAAGCACAGTTTAGCTGGGGAGCCGACGCAGTCATTTCACATTACCATCTCCTTGACGCTCCGCTGTGCCACACACGTTCCTGCGTACACACACACACACTCGCAGAGCCCCGCAGTGTGCCTCACAGACGCACTAATTACCTCCGAGATGCCTCTGGTTTTTTTTTTTACCTTATCAGGCCCTGTTTAGCCTCGACACGTTTCAGCGAGGGCATTGTGCGCCGATTTACCTCCTACATGGTGCGGCAGCGATGGCATATGGCAAGACAAATTATCGCACGCTGACAATGAGACGGTACAGCCTGCGATGACTTCAGAGGACTCCGGTGGATTTATGTGTTTTAGTTCGCAGAATTCGGAGGCTGAGATAAAAGGCGGTAATTTGGGTTCATTTGTACGGGGCTCCAGAGGACTGAGTGCAAATCGTTTGTCGTTAAAAAAAAAAAAATCCTGACACAATTAGTATTTTACCTGAGGCAGGATCTGAAAAGATCTTTCAGATGTATTTATAAACACTGCCTGCATGTATGTATTTCAGTAAGCTGTTTCATCTCTAGGAAATGCACAAAATCCTTTTCATTTTAATTTAAGGAGCTATAGAATATATATTAAGATTTCTACATAAATTGATCGGAGTTCACTTTTATATTATAAAAAATGTGTTTTATACAAACTTTAAAATAAAATCCTGTAGCTGCTTTTGACAAATTTCCCGCCACAACGACTCTATGACAACAAGACAGGGATTTTAATGTCGAGAAATGTTATTTGAGTCAACGCTTTAAATCCCTACGGAAGCGAGAAGAAAGAATGGCCCCACCTTGTCCGAGCGGCCGTTGTTGAGGCTGAGGTTGCTGACGGAGGCCAGCTTGGCGTCGAGGGCCTGCTGCTCCCCCTTCAGCTGCTCCTTCATCTGCCGGGCCTCGGCAAAGGCCTTGCTCACCGCCTCGTGGTCGTTCAGGTAGGCTGTTGAAGACAGCGAAGACAACAAGTCTGCTGAGACGCAGACGTAAAGAGGGGACACCCTGTTAGTCATCCTGGTGAGCTTCTTTATCTGTTTTTTTATTTATTTTATTTTCATTTTTCATTAGCACACATGCGGCTTGATCCGGGATGATAATATTAAGGGGGGGAAATTGAGAACAGCCTTTTTTTTATTATTGGATGAACAAACCAAAAGTGTTTACTTTGAATGTTTTCATCTGGAACAAATCATCTTGTGATCCATAAGGTAAAGGCATTAACATACAGTTGATGAGGGGAGGTTCCCAGGGCGCGCGCGTGTGTTCATATCTCAGATTGAAAACACTCTAAGCGACTGACCACTTTGCTGCCGAGTGGGGCATATGAGTCAGGGCGCGCAGCAAGCAAACTCATCCACCGCCCCTGTACCTGCTGCCCCCTCAAACATAATGCCGGAAGCAGTGTTACAACAAACAGAGGCACATCTATTACTATTTATCTGATTTGCTACATCTCGGTTGGTGTCAAGGCGCTGCATGCGCGAGGGTGGGGGCACCGCTATCTCCGCTCCCCATCAGTTCGGTTAGTTGTTAACAAAGAGCCGCTTCTGCTTTATGAGGCCTTTATCTGCGCTAATCCGCACCGCTAATGCCAACTCGGACCAGATTATCAGCTTCAGATTGGTAATGACAGAGCCGTGAACTCTTTCAGAAGTCATAACCGGAAAATCTGGCTGTTAGTGGAGCCCGGAAAAAAAAAAAAGGGTGCAGGATCAGAGGCAGGACAGAGGAGCGAGAACAGAAAGGAGGAGGAGGAGGGGGGGTGACAGAATTGGGTGGCAGTCAATTTTAATCTGCAGTCAAAAGAAGAGGAGGGGGTTGGGGGGGACTGATAGAAATTCCTGCGCACAGATGATTGTGTGATTGCTTAAACTGACAGAAACGACAACCATCCAGAGGAGTGAATGTGACCCAGATAAAAGGAGGGAAAGGTTGGAGGGGATGTCTTCTGCTCTTGCGCTTTAATAAAAGTTCTTTTTTTTTTTTCTCTGCAGACACATGCAATACATCTCCAGTGAAGCAGTGGAGTTGAGGTCGGGGGACTGCAGCACTTCACGGCACGGACAAAGACAAACGTGTGATGGTGGTGGAAGTTACAGGCGCTGACAGCTCTTCAGTCTGGTTTGAGGAGTGAGAGATAGAAACATTCCTCCAGGTAGAGAATTGTACACTGCAGAGACTCAAACACTTTATCTGGGCTAACGTTTAGATTTACTGAACCCTGAAATGTGTTGCGATGAAGCAAATGTATCAACGTTACTGAGGCAAAGGTTTGATAGCATTAGATAAAGGTGTAAGCTGATTTTTAACATATCTAGCCCAGATAAAAGTTCCTCCACATTTCATTGTAATATTGTTCTAAATTTAAAAAATCTGTATTTTTTCAACAATAGGCGCAAGAAAAGACCAACATGGTCAACATGGTATTAGTTTTGAATCTGCAGTTAGCAAGCTAAGAGCAGCATGTCTAACGTATCTAACTGCAGGCTTCCTATAGGAGCAGATAGCCTGACTAACACACCAGCAAATGTTAGTTTGGCTTGCCCAATAAAGACCAGAATGACAAAAGGGAGGTTATTTCGTGCAATAAGAAAGTTTACTTAAGATACCTCTGAATTTAGCAAGTTTTGCTAAATTTGTTGTTTGCATACAAATAAAAAATATATATAATTGTACACAAAGATTTTAGCAGCTGTAGGAATAAGTTGCATTTTTTGTCTAAATCATGTTTATTTCAACTTTCTGTAAATAATATGGATATTTTTTTTACTTCAGTTAAAATCCTATACCCGCCCCAGGCTAGAGGAGATATATTTTTAAATCAGGGTAAAAGAAAAATCTAATCTTATTATAAGACATATGCAGTCTGAAAAAAAGAACTTGATGAAAAACTGAAAGGGTTAAATAAAATCTGTCTTCTGCACTCAGGAGGGTTTAATCATGTTTTATTCGTCCAATGTTGCTCTGATTCTAGCTTGAATATAAATAACCCAAAAAGGCCCTCATAATCTGCCACCCCCCCTCCCCCTTGTTCCACAAACAGATTGCAAATCAAAACGACCACCTCTGGACCCGATTCCAATTTTTCTGCGCCTGCCATCCACTTTGAACTTGTAAAAGGAATCCTAATACGATGAGGGGCAACTGTAATACAGGGGGAGCTTGTGTCCGGCTAAAACTCAGTGGCAACAGATGAAACAATGAGCTCCTGCATATCAGGGATCTAGCCTCCGCCGCACAAATAATTCAGCCAGGATCACACACAAACTTAAAACACTCTAATCCATTTTTCTGAACAAAAAACATCTGGGACCGAAAATCCACTAATCTGATATTAAATCCGCCGATTTGTTGAAAAACAGTGAGATTAGCCAGAAAGTCAGAAAAAAAAAAACTGCCTATTGCATATGAGGAGGAGGTTGGATTGTTTTCGCGTGTGTGTGTGAGCCTTTGTGTGAGTCTGAGCAGGCATCGGGTGTGTGTGTGCTGGTATTGTACGGGTAATGCTGGGTGTTTGCGCTGTCCTGGCTCATGTAAGAGCCTTGTCTAATCTCATTGGTGATACCTTCTGTCTGTCATGCACTCCTCTCTTTATTATTCCCCCACTTCATTGCTCCGAAAAAAAAAAAAAAAAAGGAAACACTAATCCTCATCTCTCTCTCCCGTTCCCTCCTTCTCCTCACTCCTATGTCTCTCTCTGTCTCTTTCAGTCACTAATAAACACATAACAATGAAGGCGCCCGCAGGCAAATAGGAGCACGGAGGAAAAACACAAGCACTAATTATAGCCTGTTACATATGTGTAATATTTGAACTATCAGTGTTGCATGGAAAATGGATTAGGAGTAAAAAATAGTGATTCATTTATGTCACATTTTCTTTATGTGTGCATATGGCTGGGGAGGATTATGGTGCTGCCATCATAGAACTGTGAGAAAACACTGTTCTTGTCTGAGGAACTTCCTGCAGAACTATATTCTGCTTAAAAATGTCATTGTTACTTTAGAAACACTTTGCAGGTACTTTTCCTTAAAGAATGTGAGATTTCTGAGCTACCCACTCTTTATATAAATGTATCTTTCTGTTGTAAAAGTGTTTGCATCTTAAGAAACTGAGCTATTTAATCCATTTACAGTTAATTAAAGTTTAGAAATGAATCGAATAATCGGATTGGTTGAAAACTCAAATCGACGTTTTTTTCCCCCAATTTGTAAACCCTTCATGAAGGCACCAAAAAGCCTCTTCAGTGCAGACGTTATCGAAGATGACTCGAAGCGAAATTGTTTTCCATGTCAGTGAGCTGTTAAAGAATGACGTCAGAAGGTGTACAAGCTATTTTGAATGTAATCGTGTTACTTTTCAGCCTACGAGAGAGAACAAGACTTGCCGCGCATAACAGAAAGGCTGAATCGGTAACAGAAAAGTTGCTCTGTTTTCTGTATGCATGTTCTCCAAGGACACACAGAGGCTTCTTCTTTAATCTAGCTACCCACGCTAAATGATAAAATAGGCTGCAAAAGACATTATTCAATTTCAACATTAGAATAATGTATTGTTTGGGCTCTTGTCTTATTATTTCAAAGCTTTTAAAAAACGGATTCTGTTACAATCAGTATTAGGCAGGTGACGTCTTTACAACAAACACAGATTAGAAATAGACGACAGAATTCTAACTGGTGCTTCTCTATATCTATATACTTCTACTACTTACTTGTATTTCCTGAAGAAATGTATACTTTTTATGGACTGTATTCCCCCTTTTACTTTCAAACCCATACAAGCATTGGTTAAACGCTGTGCCTTTGTGGTCCGCAAATTATGATAAGACTAACAAGCTTTGGAGGATTCCCCAGTTTTCCCGTGTCTTGCTACTGTAAGGCTAATTAAATCTACTTACCTATTGAGCTGACTCTGGTCGACGGCGCTCCGATGCTGGAGGGCACTGCACTGTGCTTCATGGAGCCGGCGGGACCCAGCTTGGTGGTGGCGGCAGCAGCAGCAGGAACCTGTGGGGAAGTTGGGGGGGAGTTGGGTGACTTGCTCTCGGATGCCTTAGGCTTGGCCGACAGGTTCAGTGGCTGTGCACCCTCACTGTCCTGCAAAAACCAAAACAGCACAGTTTCGCCCACTGTGACCACCGTAGAAATTTGGAAGCGGGAGGTGAGGGGGATGCCCTCGCGTCTCCCTGACCAAGGCCGCATGCTAATTTAACGGAACCCCCCCATGCATAGCAATTGGAGGATGAGAAGGTGACGGGGTGCATGCCACTGCCTGTCTTCAAACAACTTGTGATCAGCAGAGAATAAACAGCACATACAAAAAACCTTTGGGTGCAAACCACTGACATTTACATGCAAAATAACTGACCACCTATAACAGCAAAGTCACTCGTAGAGACATAGTGACAACACAATACATGCACGTGCACACTCCACATGCAGGCTGCAGGAACATGCATTACAATGCCACCCCCTTGTAATGCATCATTTCTAAACAATATGGCGAGCTGCAACAAATACACAAAGAGGAGGAACCCCTTGATGCCACGCTTATATAGTGGACGCTTCTTGTCTTTCACAAAGAATAACACATCCTTTAAAGGTGCGAGAGTTCAAAGATACGGCCACGTCTGAATGCGTCAGACAGCGAACAGAGCAGAGGACAGTATGTCACTTCAATTGGCTCCCGGTCCATTAGGAGGTGCAAAACTCTGAGAACGTCCCAAGTGTGTGGAGAAAACAGTAAGGCAGCAGTTTATGCATCAAACACGCTCACACACATGCAACCACTGTTAGCTATCACTATTACATGTCGCAGCAGGTTTGGGAGTTAAAAAAAAAATTTTTTTTGCCAGCATTACACCAGCAGGTCTGGTGCCTTGCAAAGGTTTTCACACCTGTTGAACTTTTCCACGTTTTGCTACATTACAACTGCAAACGGTTTTATTTGGGGTTTTATGTGAGAGACGAACCCAAAGTGGCGCATAAAACGAGACATTTTCTAATTTGGTCTTCCTGTGGCGTGCATTAGTAATGAGCTCCCTTTACACTGATACTCCTTAATAAAAACTAGGACACATAATTCCCTTTAAAAGTCACTCAATTGATAAGTCAATTTGTGTGTGATTCAGTCTCAGTATAAAAACATCTGTTCTGTGAAACCTAAGGTTTGTTGAAGAATGAAGTATCATTATGTAGGATAAAGTCGATGAGACGTTAGTAGTGAAAACCTTTTTTTTTTTTTTTTTTACCTTCTACGCTACACTTGTGCACTCACATACGACGCAAACAAAATTCATTAAAGTTTGTGTTTGTGACTACACACTAACGCCAGCGAGACAATCTCAGCAGCCTCCAGGTGAATCGACATGTGGACCACCGCACGGTGTCGGGCAAACTGTCATGGCAACATAACCCCTGCTGATGACCTAATCCAATCAGGGGGGCCGATTATAGGAGTGTCACATGACAGGAAGGAGTTAGATCAGAGACGGAGCAGATGTACGGGAACCACTCTGTGTAATTAAGACTCCACAATTAAAAGCCTGACGCGGAATGGGACAATGATGGAGGTAGTTACAGGCAGACTACAGTAGTGTGAAAATGCTGGCTAAGAAATACAGTTCGGATTATTGGAAGGGTAGTTGTTTTTGTTTTTTTAGCATAATTAGGGATAACTTGCAGTATTGCAGGTGTGGTTCTATTGTGAGGATTTAAAGCTGATGTGGTAGAATAGAGACATTCTTTGTATTTTCTGGTCATTAGTCTAATTGCAGCTTAGGCAGTATATAAAGGAGAATATAGTGAGATTCAAAAAAAAGGAAAAGTATTGTGTGTGCCTGTATATTAACTCATTAAGGCCGACGTTCCCTGATTCCCTCTCCTTGAGTCACTCTAAGCCTTATGAGCCCCTCACAACTCAATTAAGCCCTTCCAATTAAGCCCCTACAGTGTGTATGTGCACATGTACGCTTGTGCGCGTGAGCCGTCCCCAAGTTGTGTGTGCGTGCGTGCGTGCGCGTGCAGTGAGTCCTAACCGGATTGTCCTTCATTAGGGAGGTCTTTCTAAATAGACGGAGGACCCCCAAAGATGCCTTTAGCAAGACAATGGGCCGGAGAAGAAGAGGAGAGAAAAGAGAAAACTGAGCGGGATCTTTTCAATCCTGACCCATATTATGGCGGGCTTTGGCTGCGAATGCGTTTGAATATTTATTACAAATAGATAATGCCTCTGCCTCTTGTACAGTGGATGGGGGAGTTTCCTCTTTGCGCCAAGCCAAATCCTGTGGTGGGAAGGTGGCCAACCTGCATTATGCCAGTGTGGAGGAATTAGTTTACAGAGTGGAGCTGAGATGCTTGGACAGACTTGTGTGTGTGTGTGTCTGAGACATTGTTTGACAAGCTCTAAATCTCATGAAAGTGTGTGTGTGTTTGCGTGTGTGTGTGTGTGTGTGTGTGTGTGTGTGTGTGTGTGTGTGTGTGTGTGTGAAGACTCTAAAGGTTTGGATTCTTGAATTAATACAATTGTTTTTGTGTCTCTCTTGGCTGATGAAACAGTCTCCAGCTCTGAGACAGAAAACATGCAAAGTGACGGCGAGAGCCAGAGGGACACAGAGAGATGGAGAGGAAGCAGAAGGGGAGAGATTGTGTGCGTGTGTGCGTGTGTGGGCTGCTTTCTGCGGATGCCGACATGTGCAAGTGACATCAGTGTTCCGCATCTTATTGCAGGAGCTGACGGTTCAATTAAAACGACATGTGCTGTGCCACCACCGCTTATCCCTGTCAGGTCTACATGTGACTATTCTATTACCTTTACTGTCATATCACACTTTAATAGGGTGAAGATATACAAAGACATTAAACTAAATTAAGTTTTCTCTCCAACAGTCTTGGCCTCTGAAACAAAGGGTATTTGAGGTCAGCAATTAGCCTTCACCATCTACAACAACACAACAACCAAGGCAAATGAGGCATGCTATTTAATGTCTTTTATAGCAGAAATGATGAGCAGAAAACTGGCACTCCACATGATACTGAAACATTGTAATGGCAGCATCATGCTGTGGGGATGCTTTTCTTTAGCGGAGAGAAGCTGGTCAGATGCTAAAGCTAGGCTGCAAAAGGGGTTCAATTAGGACGTCTGTTTAAACATACAGCCAGAGCTATAATGACATAGTTGAGATCAAAGATAATAATGTTAGAAAACCCTAGTTAAAGTCCAGGCTTAAAACCAATTAAGAATCTGTGGCAAAACCTGAAAACTGATCTTCAGACACTCTCCCTCCAATTCAGCTGAGCTTTCGTAATAAAGAATGTTTCTAGATATGGAGAGCTGATAGTTGTACCTCAGAGGACCTGCAGCTGTGACTGCAGCAAAAGCTAGTTCTAAAAAAGTATCGATTCAAAGGGCCGGAACACAAACGCACGCCAGACTTGCATATTTTTATTTTCAATGGAAAAAAAAAATGAAAATCATATATCACAAATGATCACATACCTTTAAAAAGTAAGTCTGGACGGGAAAAACATGTTGGCACAAATCTGTGGTGCTGGAGTGCTGACCCTAGTATGTTGTTTAGTATATAGCCTCTGTTAGTTTTGTTCATTGTTTGACTATTTTTAAATTAATATACAAAATATTGTGAAAGCTCGGCATAAGTTCCTTCCTTAAAAATGTTTAGATGCTACTTTTGACGGTCGTTCCAACTTATATACAGATCAGCTGTGGGGTAAAGAGTCATTTCAGTCAACTAAGAAACATTTCAGAACTTAAATCCATTTGGTCTGGACCCAGCATTGGTCCAGTGGCTTTCTGTTTATCATAAAATAGGTTTTAGGATCCTTCTGTCGGCTTTGAAATCCTGCAGTCTGATACATTTCTGAACTCCTTTCCACTTTGTCTAATGCTAGAGCTCCTAGGTCGTGTAAAGCAGGTCATACCTGCAGATGTACCTAATTCTAGATGTATCTGTAGGGGAGATTGTAATAGAAGCTAAGGAAGAGACTCCCACTGTCTGTCAGGCTTGTATCTAGTAAAGCTTTTAAAACCCGTTAAAACATGGTTTTCCCCATGGCTTTTAATTGTTTAGAATTATTTATTTTAAGTAACGTGCCGGATGTTTAGTTTGTTATATTGCTGTTTTTTCTGTTTAAAAAAAAATATTAACAAATATTTTAGATGTTTTTAAGCAATATAACATCGCTAGAAGATAATCGAAAGTTGAAAAGTCAGCAGCGCCTCCAGAAAATCCAGCAGCATGCTTTTCAAAGAATAAACTCTGATCCACCACTACAGTTGGCTACACGTACTTTGGGCCACTGTGTGATTGTGTTGCATGTCAGCTAAAGAGCTACATATGGTGGATGATTTTGAACTCTATTGTGCGAGTGTGTTTCGATGCATGACTGCATCTCAAGTTCCAGCTCTTGCATAGAAGAAAGCTTTATGCAGTCTGCAGTGATTTAAGCAGAGGGTGTGTATGTACCGGTGTCATGGTCCACACCTGTGTGTGTTCGTGTGTGTGTGTGTGTGTGTGTGTGTGTGCGCGCCTGTGTCTCACCCGAGGGTAAAGCACTTAAGCGTTGTGTGCCTGAGTCCAAACAGCTGTGAGCAGAGCCAGGCACTGAGTTTCTAAATGACTGGAGACCTGACATAGAGCCCACATGGGGAGGACACCAATGAAATATACATGTCACTTGACTAAAGGCATGGTGACAAAAAGGAAAAGTTTTTGAGGAAGCATTGAGGGCGGTCAATCTGAGTAGAAAAAAAAAAAAATCTTTAAAACTCGTCTAAAGTGTCGGTAAATAGGCTCTGTGGTCAGTTTGCCATTCCGGGTCTGCAGAGACTATCAGGGTCCACACTGGTGAACTCACGAGCCAGCCACTCCTGCTGGACAGGGGAGACCATTACGACTCCGCTGTCTTCCTCCACCACAGGCCATGACTCTTGCTGTCAGACTGACTCTATATATATGGTAATAGATGTGTGTGTGACAGCGGGGTATGATGGTTCTGTGTGTGTGATGGAGATGTAGGGAGGCGTCTGCAGTCAAGGTTGCAGGGAACAAAGTCAGGGATCAACTATGAGCTTTTAGTTTGTAACGGCTGGAAACAAAATGATCGGAAACAAGTGATCAGGAATCTGCAACTCAGAAGGAAAGCGGATTGGAAAGTAAGTAGTGAAGGACAGGCTGAACTTTATTTCTTGTGTGAACGTCCTTGCGGGTGTTTGCTTGATTGACCAGAGTTCATCTGAACACCAGGGAGTGTGTTTATGTCAATGTGCAGGAGACCAGATATTCATAGAATTCCACCTGGATGGACACGAGGCTCCACTCTCATCACACCCATCAGCCAGTCAGCCAGGAAAACGACAGAAACTCCAACGGATCCCCAAAATGGACCCCGATGAGACGCCAGCTGGGGTTCGGGGATAAAGTTTCTCTATTTGATTTCCAGACGTGAACTGACTGAGAATTGTCCAGGAGCAAGTTTAGCTGAGGCAAACATTGTGTGGTAACTGAGCTCTTTGATTTTTCAGGATAAAAAAAAAGTGGAAACTGACTATACACTGTTCATGGATAGTCATGAAACACACTCACTCATTTAGACAAAGTCTAACCGATCACTGAGACAGTAACTGGGCTATGAAAATCCCACAAAAACTAAAAAATACAGGAACCCAATACAATTTGAAGATGACCTTTGGGGAAACATATTTATATTGTAATCATTAAATTATTTGGTCCTGGTGTCGATTACCTAAATATACTTTACACTTAAGGTTGCACTTCAATAAAATAAAAGCATTATCAATATACTTAAAGTTGTTCTTTTGTACAATTTACCTTCAATTAAAAATATATTAGTTATTTTATATTCAAAGATTTACCTAATCTAAACGATCTACCTTGTTCATCTTCCGATCAACTGAAAATAAGCATCACCACAGCATAATGCTGCCACTACTGCCATGTTTTACTTTGTTAAGGGTGATACACTTGGTATTTCCTTAAATTCTATAAGATATAGTCTTAGAAATGGATTCTTGTGTGTTGAGCACAGAAACATGCACATCCACAAGCGCAAACACAAGGCCTTTATGTCGTTTCCCCCCTTACCTTGTTTTTGTTCGAAGGTGGGGTACTGCGGTTCTTGTCGCCCTGTGGATGTGAGTTGGTGGGTGGGGAGTGCGCACCCAGGTTGGCTTGCGGCGTGAGGCTGCCACCATGCTGCTTCGCCCCTGGAGAAACCTGCATGGCTGCCAGCTGAGCCGCATACAACTGCTTCAAAAGTCAGGGAAAGACGGGAGAGGGGGAGAGGAGACGGGCGAGAGTCGGGTGGGTTGGTTAGAAGGAGTGGACAGTAAGGAGGAAGAGTGAGGTTAAAAGAGGGGGAGGGGGAGGAAAGAAAAGGATGACATGAATAAATGAATACTTAAGAGCACAGACAAAAAAAAAGGGAGAAGGCAACTAAAAAGCTCTAGAAGAAGAGGCCATTAGTGGCCCAGCCTCTGTTTGTGTGACAGAGGGACATTTTTACTGTCACCGCCCCCAACCCCCCCACCCACCCCATGGGAGAAGCGCTAACAGCCTCTCTGACAGGCCTAGTGATGGGCATGTCCCTCCTCCAGGTGCATCGTGGGAGAAAGGCAAACATTACGGCTATCGAGGTCATGCTGGAGAGCCCTGCTCTAACACAAGGTGGGGGGGTGAATGATGATACAGGGAAAAGAGAGAAATGTGTGTCTCTCTTCGTTTAGTCACAAAAAGAGCAGTAATGCAGTTCAATAAGATGAGTTAATTCAATAAACTGTTGTGGGGAACACAACGCTGCTTTCGCGGTCTTATTTCTGTGTTTAATTAGTTTCAAATTAATTTTAGTCATTATGCTGCCGGCTGCAGTGTTGGTAAATTCAGTTTTTTTCCGAAGCAACAGACACACTAGAACGGTCACAACTTGGAAAACGCTTCAGTATTCCCCAGAATCATCCTTTCCGTCTCAATCAAACCCGTCCTGCACAGCTCAGCTGCTTTCATGTGCTCTAATACAAATCTCCCAGACGCTGTGTCTTCCTGCATTCCTCAGAATTGTTATTCCTCCCTCTGAGGAGCAACAGAATGCGTAGTTTAGAGAGAAGTCACTGATGTGTGGTTTTGTGTTTTGAATAGTTATATTTGGTATTTATTTCTTGTGGAATAATTTTCTGGATGAAGATCATCGTTTTTCTTTTCTTTCTTTTTTTCCATGAGTTTAACTTCCGTCCTTCTGTTGGCGCTTGGCTGCCGGCCACCAGCGTCAAACAAAGGCTGGTTTATGCAAATGGACAAGGAAGAGATGCTGTCACCGCTATTTCTTCTCTTCATCACGCTTTCTGTCTGCTTGTACCTCTTTCTATCTACGCTGACAGCCATGTTACCTCCTGCTCTCCTCTGCTATCTTAAATATAGAGATTCATGTCTAGAAAGAAACAAAGACATACTTTTGAGGAGGAATCTTTGCCTGGCTGTCCATCACAAGTGGCAGCAACAGTAAATACGCCAGTAATACAACTGCTGTATAAAAGAAACATTTTCTTTTTCTTTAGCTTTTGTTGAATTTCTACTTTACTTTTTTCAAAGGATACCTGTCATTCCAATAAAACCAATTATTTTCTCAAGAAAGAATCAAAATAAGTCTCTGGCTATCCCTGATGAACACCTTGAGACTTTGCACTTGAAAACTACTGAACTATGAAATGGAGTTTATACAGAAAAAAGTTTATTTACATTTTTGTCTGCAGATTTTCAATGCTTCTTAAATAATAATATAATAATGGCTTGCATTTTATATAGGGCTTTTCGAGACCCTCAAAGCACTTAAATCATAGAGGTCTTGTGGACACGGGTGTTTTGGGCTTTTTTTTTTCAGAAGGAAAATATCACCATAAATGTTTAGCACATATTGATCATCTTCTTTCGCTGTAGCCCATTGTTTCTATAAGAATTTTGAAAAACCATACTTTTAATTTGAGTACATTTATTTAGTGGGGGGAAAGCATTTTTATTAGAAATCTCCTGAAATCTCAATGATGCCATCGACTCTGGCGAGGGTTCTGAGGTCTTTAGAAGAGAAAAAGCCCACAGCATCATTGATCCTCCACCTTACGTGACACTAAGCACTTTTAGTCATGTTTATCATTTGTTTGGCAGAAGGTCCAATCTTAAGCATGTCAGGGAAAAGCTCACAGTTCTAGTTAAAGTCTCAGTGGAGCTTAGCAGACTCCGCATGCTTATGTTTGTGTTGGTAGGAATGAAAAAGGGTTTTTTCTGCCTCATTTATACCCCATGTAAACAGAGGGTTGTGGATTACTAATAATAATCTGATGGATCTTTGAGTGAGATTAAAACACATATAGACCAACTGATCAGAAACAATCATTTAAATTTGCTGCCCATTATTTCTGGATGTGGGTATTTTTAATAGACTGCAAAATAGTATATAAATTGTAGGTTGAATTATTGTCTTTTATTCAGTCAGAGATTACACCAGTGAAATCAAAGATGGATTTATTTCAAAGCTACATCTTTACTAGGGGTACCCTGTTTATTATGCGGACGGGGTGTGGTGGAGCTGGCTTTTTTTTATTTTTATAAGCCAACAGGAGATCAGTCATGAGTCATTGAATGTGGTGACCAGCTAGCTGAGATCAGATCAGCTACTGCTTCTGCTCATTTCTCTTCAATTAGCTGCACTGTAGCTCCTGGAAAAGAGGTGGAGGAGAGGAGGTGGAGGGGGTGGGATAGGCGCAACCAAGCATGAACTCCCCTCACCACTAGCCAAACTCCTCCAGCCTGTGCACCACAGGCGGTGTGTATGCGCATTTGTGCATCCCCGATTGTGTGTGTTTGTCCTGCCATATTCGGACCAGTGGTTCAAAGGCCTCTTTATTTGCGGACTGAATCGAGTTCCATTACAAGGCCAGCCCGCGTCACTCAAAGGCTGCTCGATGGGCCAGCGAGAAATGACACACTCGTACCAGTTTGTGCGCGCGCGCACACACACACACACACACATGCGCATGGTGCAGAGGGCAGCGGCACTGCGGAGCGTGCCCAGAGCATCGCCACGACGACATGCATGTCAACAAACGGGAAGTGACAGCGCAGAGCCCCCTGGGGTGACTGGAGGAGTGAACACACACTGGCACACATATACACACACACATCCATACACACAAACAATGAGTGAGAGGGGGAGAAAATTGAATTGAGCATGTTGGATGAGAACAAGGAATTTAAAATGTCACTCTATGGCCAGGCATACGGTCTCTCTCTCTCTGTGTGTGTGTGTGTGCATCCATTAAGACCTGCTTCACACTCTTCTGTCCTTAATCCCCTAATGTGAGACCAGCAACATCTGCATATGTTTGTGTAAGCTCATGTTAACGTGTTTAGTGGTCATTGAGTGCTTCTTGCCCTCGCTGACTCCCAGCCGTCAACGTGTGTGTGTGTGTGCGTGTGTATTGAATGTACTGCCAGAGCTCTATCGATGGACAATGTAAGACTACTGGAGATCCCAAACTCAAGACATAGGGTGATCGTTTTGGTATTAGCGCTATTGACTCTGTGCTGGAAACAATAAGCTGTGTACATCCTGTTGCAGTCAAGAGTGCGTTGGGGGGGGGGGGGGTGTTTGGGTATTTTTGAGTCATTGTCAATAATCTGCAGCTACTTTTCTTGATCATTCAGACTAAAAAAACCCAGGTGCCTTTTTTTCTAAGGATTCAAACGGTTGAGCTTGTCATGGCAGCGCTGTATTCCGCCCTCAATTGAGTACCTTGCAGAACCCCTCTCGTACACAGTTACAGCTCTATACTAGCTTTACCAGCCAGATTATTGCCCATTTGTCTTTTGCAAAATGGCTCAGACTCATTCAGATCAGATGGAGATCATCTGTAAAAAGCGTCCTGACTTTGATTGGGCCACTCCTCCAGGCCTCCTGGCAGCTTTAAACTTCTTTTCATATCTTCTCCTTCACCTGTATGCTGTTTTTTCTGGGTCTTCATTATTCTGTTTATTCACTAATCTTCTCAATGAAATGCTTATAGGCTGTTTCTTTCACAAAACACAACCACCGTTTCAAAGTTGTAATAGAAAACGTAAGAACCCAGCAACAAAGCCAATACAGGAGACAGAACTACACTAACATACACAGCTATCTCTACAGCCCTGATTGATTCCCTATTTGTTCCTGCTTATCACAGAAAATCTCTAGGAATCAATTATCACCTCCGCTAAGAGAGATACCAACACAGACAGAATTCCCATGTCCAGGAAAACTGCTTTGCTGTTATTCCGCTCCTTCCCAGATAAGGTTTTAGTACAGAGACAAGCCACTCCATTGATTTCTCTTCTACCTCCTCTCATCTGTTCCTTGCTCCCCCCCATCCTCCCTCTATCTGCCTGCCCGTTGTTTGTCCATCTATGTCTCCGGAGTACAGTGCGATAATCCAGGACAATATGTTCCAACATCTGCCTCTCCATATGATGCCTGACCCACGCTGTTGACCCTCTTTATAACACACACACGCATGCATTTTCTTCCTCTCACACATCCACCTAGCACCTTCTCCACCCATCTCGCTCTCTTTTTTTATCAGCTCCTCTTTTAAACTGATCCTCCTCTGGTTGAGCATCCTCTCCAGTATTATTAACATTTTCCAGTCTTTCTTTTTTCCATTTGTTTGATGTGAATGACGCTGTATCAATGGTATGAAGGGTCAATAGGGAGTCAGATTAATATGCTTTAATGCACAATGTCCCTCTCATCTCTCAGATTAAGATGCTAAATACCAACCTTGCACACTCCAAAGCCTCCATTGCCTTAAAAACCTTCTGTAGAGGATTCTGTTAAGCCACTATTGACTGGAAGAGTTACTCTGCACATTTCTATGGAGCATGTTAGAAAAGATGACAGAAAGCGCTTTAAATCATTGAGATTAAAACATTTTTCTAAGAAATGCACTTATCACAGAGCTTTTGAGAGATCTCCTCTTAGTGATCTTTTATCCCCCGTATTCGCTTGTTATGGAGTGTCAGCAGGTCAGAAGCAGTGGTTTCTAAGTATTATGTCTTGCCTCTTATCTACAGTATGCATCAGTTGAGGAGGGGAATACTTTCAGAATCCCTGCAACTAAGAGCAACACTATGGGAAACACAATTTTTTATACCATCAGGGTACCATAAAATTGTCAAAATTAACTGTAAGGATCTAGAAAGCAACATTTTTTCAAAGTTATACTTTAATAGTTAAGTAAAGAAATTGCAAATGAATTACTTCATGACCCATTTGTTAATGTTTCCTGCTAATCTAATAAGTTATACTGGACAACTGGACCAGAGTTCCCCTTTCACACAAGCTTGCTTATAATCTGTAGGGGTGGAGCCAAATGTTAGCTGTGTTTGACAATGCTGTATGAATTTCAGGAAAGTTGGCAACAATAAAAAACAAAGCAGCGGTTTGTGAAGAGAGCTGTTCGTCTACTGTAGTTTTTCCCAGTGCCTGTTAATGTGCTTGATTTTTGCGCCTCTTATGTCGTTGACTCAAATATACACAATGAGATATGAGAAGATTTTTTGTTTTGTTTTTACCGCTGTATTAAAAACTTTTTTTTAAAGTTTTTATTATTTTATTTTATTATTTATTATTTTATTATTCATTTTATTAGAAAATAAAAAATATCCTGCTTTGGAAACCCGTACTTCATTACCTAGCAGGGTTTGTCTTGTCTGCGCACTTTTGTTGGAGGAAAATTGATACACCACTAGATCGTATCTTTAAAATCCACATTTCAATGATACTTGATAAAATTCATCTAAGCATGGTACTGATTACACCTGCATCTAAATGTTAGTTAAAGATGGTCCGTTAATGTTACTGTAGCCCCTTGCACATACAGCATATATGCAGCTGGGTGTAACTATGGTGCAGGCAACATCTATGTTGCTCCTGTTGATCTTCAACTTCTGCCCTAATGACTTAGTTTAACAGCGATCATCTACAATTTTGTTTTGGAAAGATCTCTAAAGATTGAGAGGGAGAGGTTTGCGAAGTCTGACCTGATGGAATTAGTGGATTTTAATTAAGATGGAAACGTTTAAAACGTCTTGGTCTTCAAAGGTTAACACTGTTTGCTTAGTGGCACTTATTTGCTTTTTATCAATTTTTTTCCTTCCTTACACAAAGGTTAATAGAGAATTAGTCATAAATAAACCGTTGCCAGCCCTTTGTTGTGGATAGCAGGGTGCTTCCAACAGCTTCAGATCTTATATCGTATCAGTAGGGGTCTAGGATGCCCTTCAGTAGTGCGATTAAACAACTTTCCTATTGCCTTCACATTAGTATTAGCATTGTGGTGAAAGTACTTAAATCACTGCAACAATAACAATATGGTCAGGTAATCCCTACGCTAAAGAATACTGTGACTAAAATGTGTTGTTGATCTCTTTCTGACGCAGCATGTCAGATTGGTGTCCACTTGTCCTCCTCCAGATCAACTACTGAGCTGCGGCTATTAAGGTTATTGCCGTGTCTCGTCTCAGCAAGAGAGACACCTCCTTATCAAATGAGGGCGCCATGACAGCCCCAACGAAAATCCATCCACACTGAGACATCTGCACTCGTGTTAGCCTGGGCAAATCTGTTCCTCTCTGACAAACCCTTAATCTCATCAGGCAACTCTGTCAGTGTGAGGACAAAATCTGTTACTGAGATGATTTGTTTTTCTACTACTTGTATCCCTCAATACTGGTAAAAAAAAAAATCTAAGGTGGACAAAGCTGTTGAGCTGATTTTAAGTGAGCACAAGTGAACATATGGACAGCTAGATTGAAGCAGCGGTATCACACAGAGAGCATTATTCTCCAGCTAAACACACACATACACACATGTGAGTAATAATGAAATCAGCGTCAACAGTAGGGCCCGTTCTCCGTGATAGAGTTAGACAGCGATTGCGTCCTCCCTGTAGTGTCTGGCATATGGGGCGGCACGTTTGGCTGTGACAGGTGCGAATGTATTACGTGCGCGCCGAGTCTAACCCCTTAACCCGTGTTTCGCCGTTATTCTCCCCGTGTGTCTTGGCGGTCAGCGAAAAGACGTGTTAATGTACATGACGACCCGCGCGTGTCAAAGCAGCTGCTCCACCCCAGACATCTGTGGGCATGTGTGTTACATTTAATAATTATTCACATCAAGAAGGCAGAGGTGACGAGCCCAATACTGGAGAATAATGTGTTTTAGAGAGGCAGCTGATGGGACACCCGTACAGGCTGTTAACCTCAGAGAGAGGAGGCCACGAAGCCCATATGAATTTTGGTGGGAGTGTGTGATATTCTGCCTGAAAATGGACCAAACACAAAGTCGTCCTCCTAAGTGGGATAGCAGATGGCGACTTCCATGGCGTCCCTCTCCACCTCTGCTTGTGCTGTTCTGGCCTAAACTAACTGCTGTTAAAGTAAAAATAGCCTGAAAAAATCTAATTCATTTTTCCTATTTATTCATACTTTTATCCCTAATGCTAATGGCTGACATGGCGGTGTATCACATCCGCTGCAGATGAGACCAACATTATTTTACACATTTACTCTGGTGTGCTCCTGACTGTTTAAGTGAGAGTGAACACCATGGTAAGATCAAAGGAGCAGCAGGAGTCCCTCAGGGAGACGATTGTAGCAGCTTTTCACTCTGATAAGGGATTGAAAGTCTAAAAAGAATTGCAAATCAAATACTCAACTTTTAGGAAAATAGTCTAAAAGTGGAGAACAATCAAAACTAGAAAAGTACTCGGAGAGCGCAGACCTCCGCCAAGGCAGCCCCCCAATGTTGTGATCTAATTCTAACAGTTTTTAACTCCTTCACCGTGAAAACATACCTCTAGCAGCTGGATTTACACTGATATCATTATTTGAGCAACTGTTCATGAAAATCCCGTTTTTGGTAATGGCGATTTTCCGATCACCCCCAAATTCTAATCACTCGTTCCTGGTCCCATTGGAGACATTTCCTGAAAGTTTGATCAAAATCCACCAACAACTTTTTAAGTTATGTCGCTGATACACAAACAAACCCTGGTGAAAACATAACCTCCTTGGTGAAGGTAACAACTACCTAAATGCCCAGGTCTGACTGTCTTAAGTTCACGCTAAAGGTAGACCGTAAGATGCTAAAAGCAGTTTCCAAAAACCCAGAAATGCAATCGCACGACCTACTGCAAGCTCACTTTACAGTTGATATAAACATGCGAACAATCAAATACAGACTGCACAAGTGTACCTTTCAGCTCTATTAAAACATATTGGTGAAATGTCTGTGGATTAGAACTTAGATATCCAAAACATTTTTAAACAGTCCTCCATTCCTAAATTCATACTGACTTTTCTAGATGTCAAAAAGCATTTTAACACACTGAGGAAGCAAATTATTATACACTTTATACATTATTTGAATAGTTTTATTATCAACCGAATCACGAAGTTCGTAAGTTACTAAATGGTGAATTCGATGGTTCATATTCATAATTCTAACACCTAGAAATAGTAGTGTATTCAGTTCTCTTTACCCCGATCTTCAACAGTATGTAATGTCTGAAACTATGAGGGATAAAACACACAGTGAGTTTTGGTTTAAAATTCATTTTGTTTTGTGAAATACTGAAATTGTTTTAGATATGTTAGTGTCAATATGTTTTATAATATGGCTTCCAGCTCAATTCATGATCAGGTATTCTCCCAGAAAATACTTTTTATAAACTCTTTCAAGTTTGACATCTTATATATATTTTTTCTTGTTTATAGATTTTGTGATTACCAGATTGTATACACTTTGTTTTACTTTAATTTATCATGTATAAGGTAGAACTATTTTCAAATATTTATTTCCACCACACTGCATTTAAAAAGTCAAACAAGGATTTTTCAGAGCAGTACAAATTAGTTTTATCTGCAATTATGACAAAATGAAGTGTAACATATTACATTACCTAACTATTGAATGAATAATTTAGGGTCAAGGATGGAAACTTGAGGGACCCCAGTTGAGATTCAGAGTTACTCTTACTGGACATGATATTGGTACCAGACTTCCACTTCACTGGTAAGCCATGAGTGTCCTCTTCGTGTAATATCACATCTCTAGTTTCTATAGTATGAATAATAGTGCTAAAAGGTGAAGAAAAATCAATCATTCAACTGGTTTTACTTTGGCAAGTCATTCATTTGCACTAATGTTTGTGTGAATGCATGAATTAGAATGAAATTAGGAAGTGCTTTGTCTAAGGTTATGAAAGTTCCCGTCTTGCTGCTAATTTCAAGACAAGTAAAAGTAAAATAATCACGGGGCCATTTGCTGTGACAGATTGAAAAGTCTAGATTAATCATCATGGTTTATCTGAATAACTTTGCCCTAGGTGTGCTGACCTCTGTCAGCCACTCTACAGGATAACATCCATCTCATTCTCCTTTTATCTCAGGAAAAGCCAAAGGCTAAGGTTGCGTTTGTCAGAACCATGTGATTTTTGAACTCTGATCATGGAGATCAGCGTTCTGGCTGTATCTCTCTGATGTCCACACTTTGGCTGAAAGTGACAGCTGTGCGTCCCCTCCTGCCCGCGACTGTTTGCGGCTGTTGCATGGAGCAGCAGCATGTTGTGTGAACGCTGCCGGGCTTTAGGGATTTGTTCACACTGACAGCATTCACGAAGGAAGAGAAAAAACCCCAAAAAAACTGAAAATTTTGTTTCTTGAACGTGTAAAAGTCATTCCTGTCGTCTAATTCAAGTTACGTGCTTGCCCCTTGGCGTTTTTACGAGGATGCAGACTTACTTGTAGCTGCAGGGGCCCCAGGCTGGGTGTGGCAGCGGCGGCAGCGGCCATTGTTGTGGGGATGAGCTGGAGAGGGTAGGGGTCACCTGAGGAAAGCAGAAAAAAATATATATATATTTTTTAATTTGCAGCCTTACATTAAAACATAACGGAAAACAGTCATTCCTTCAGGTGCATTTCACACACCAGTTGCTCCTTAGTTTCCGTTTTATTCCATGTATGGCCAGTGCCCCTTTCTATTCCAAATCATCCTGTGCATCTTTTTATTGTACTCATCCCACCTTCATCCCTCGCTTCTCTTGCATCCACCCCTACCCCCCGTCCACCAAACACCCCGCACCCCCACCACCTGAGTCCCTTTCTGCAGCTGTTAAAGCCCTCCTTTGTGTGCCCTGCCGGTAGGGCCCTAATGAAAAGCCCGATTGTGTGTCCTCCTCCTTAATACCCTCTGACAAAGAGCAGCGAGGTGAGGGGATTCTGATAAAACCGGCCCCAGCGCCATAATTAAGAGCTGCGAACACCGATTGCTGTTCTCTCTCTCCTTCATCCCCCACCCCCCATTTTATACCCTCGGCTGTTTGTTCTCCAGTGCCGCTTCAGGTGGCTCGCCCTCTTGTTTCTTTCTTTGTGTTGAAATCTTTCACTTTTCTTAAGTTAGACTCTTCTTCTTAATAATTTATGTATTTCCCCACCGCCAGAAAGAATAATGAAGAATTAGACGAATGAAACGGGGGAAAGACATAATAAAAGGTTCAGGAAATGTGAATTGGAAAGAGAATGGAGGAAAAAGGATGAGTTTGGGTTATTAGTTAGTAGGTGGAGATAGGCTGACCGGTAATTACTAGGAGGAGGAGAGACGGGGGAACAAAGAGGTCAGAGATGAAGCAGGGAGAGGATATGGATGACAGCAAACAATATGTTTATACAATGTGATCATAATTAAACAATATCCTTTATCTCAGTGATCATATTGTATAAACATATTGTTTGATGACCCTGATTTACAATTAAGCATGCCAGCTAACCACAGTGTACTATATGGAGGAGGTCAAGTGTTTTTGTTTAGTTGTTTTTGTTGTTTTTGTCCAGGAAACTTCAGTCATCATGGAGAAAACCCGAGAACATTCTCTGGGCTTGAACTTGCATCTCTGACCTGAACCTTCAGTGCAGGGGTCAGCCTCTTGGCTCTATCAGGAACTCCCATTGTGTGTATGTGCCTATGCAAATCTGTGTGTGTGCATGCACCCTAGCGTGGCATAAGCCAGACTTTCCTCACAACATATTTTCCCATCTAACTTAGCTCTTTAGAGAAAAAAAACAACGAAAAGCGAAGTCGAGACATTCTTGTTTCCAGTGGGGAGAGGGCAGGAGGGATTAACGAATTATTTCAGGACTGTGTATTCTAGGAGATTGGTCTTTTCTACTTGCTTCCTAAGCAAACATGAGTCCAGTGGATATTTATGCTCCTCCTGGGGGTCGCTGTAACAAAAGGGAGAGGGACAGGGAAAAGCAAACATGTTGCTCTTGGCTCAGGGACAGAGGCGAACCAGGCTGAGATTTCTCACCGACAAACAGACGAAAGACAAAGATGAATGGTGGAAAGAGAGGGAAATATAACAAAGATTCTGTCTCAACCTCACCGTTTGGGGACATAAACTGCAAAAAGCAACTCTTGAACATTTGCACTATGCCTGGTTTTTCATTTCAATTATTTCTTAATATCTACACCTCGTCATCACTATCACTAGAGCTGTTTAAGGTTTGACTTTCTTCGTCTTGTGTTTCCCCTGCTCTGCAGTGTTGTGGTCCTCTTGTGTTGCAAATTCTTATGGTAAGATTGATTCTAGATTGCTTGCGTGGAGAAAAAAAATTAGGTTTCACTATTAAATCCAATCATAGGTTCACTTGACTCAAAAACTTATATGTGTCCTCATCCAGCCTAGTGGCCAAAGGCTAAAAGAAATGGTCACCTTTGTCTCTACGCCCTAGTGGAACAGGAAGAGGTAGAACGAAGAAAAAACGGCCCACAATATCACACATCCCCCACTGTACTTACCAGTGGGCATAAGATGCTATTGTCTACTGCTAATGTTTTTTGCCAAAGACCACCTCCCCCCTCCCTTAGAAAAATGTATTGAAATTCAAGGTTACATTTTCCTAAATCCCTGCAACCCTGCATAGAATGGACAGGTACATATAACGGATGAATGGATGGATTTTCCTTAATGTGAACTTATGCTACTTCAATAAAACGTGCACATATTTTAAGAAATCTGAAGCATCTTTACTAGAGGTATCAATAGACTTGTATATTCTTCTCTCCAACAACTCTGACCAAGTTTCACATTTTGTGATTTCTTTCAAGGTGTTAAAATGTCGAAAAAACATAAAAATGTCTTCTTATGAATTCTGCATGCTCCATCTTCAGTTTGAATCCTGTGGTGTTTATCAGAGAAAATCGTTGCGCGAACAAAGAAGCTAAGGAGTGCTTAGAAATCCATACTGTGCGCATAAAATCTATTCATATCTGCCACAAAGTGCCATGAGAATATGTCAAAGCACAATGCTACACATGTCCTATTTAGAGCTGCGGCACCAAACCCCATCGCTTCACAACAACTTAAAAAGTTGCCAGAGAGTTTTCTCAGGGGCGGCTTGGCCTGCAACAGTGTGCCAGTCCGGTTGGAGTTGGCTGAGGCAGCGAAAAGACAGGCCCACTACTTGTTAGGGTATTTACGTGGGCCGTGGGTGTGGGTGACGATGGCACTAATTAAAATGGAGTGGACTTGTTTAGGAAGCTGTGAAACTCTAAGTGGGGTGGGGTTTGGGGCGGGGATGCGGTGTGCACAAGTCTGTGTTCTTGTGCGCTATTGTTGAAGTTTCTTTCGAACATTTCATTTTTGGATTTGTGTCTAGACGCGAGTGTGTCTACGTGTGCGTTAGTGCATGTGTTTTGGCTCCATCCCGTGTTAATGTGAGGAGAACCTGGGGCAGGTCACATTACCACCCCCCTACCCCCCTTCTGCTAACCCCCCCACTGTGCATTTATTCCCAGCATCCCCTGGCAAGCAACAGTCTCTTTTTCTCCGTCTCTGTCTCTCTCTCTCTCGCTATCATGGTAAACAACACATTGCCACACAGCCGGAGTGTAATGGCCAAGAGGAAGAAAAAAAAAAGTCCTGCAGAACGCCTTCATTTTGTTGCTTTTATATGTCAAAAAATAGACAAGACAAAAGGAAGGAGCCAAAAGGACTGAGTGAAAGCGGGAGAGATACTGAGAGTGTAAACAGGAAGGCTGTATTTGGACTGGTTTTTCTATTAAGAGGGAGATGTTGTTGTAAGGGCAAGCTTGCCTTTTGGGAAGCAACCAGACTCGTCATGTGGGAGAACGCTCAGCCTCTACCTTTCTTGGTGGAAAACATGTGAAACATTGCACATTAAAGTTATTTTCTCTGAAAGTTGCCTCTCGTCCTGACTCCACATACACTCATCGCAGACCTGGAGAACGTATTGATTAAAGACTTTTAAATACTTTTTTGTCATAATAATCTGACAAACAATTTCAGTGAAGTTTTGTTTAATCAGATACGGTAGGGTTTGCTCAAATTGGTTGGTTTCCTGGGACCAGGCTTTAAGCAAAGTCAACTAATTTCCAATGGGGTTCAGGCTATTCCAGAAACCCATTGCTAGCCGCTGTATTGAGTCTAAAACCATTTTGATTATGTTTTTGTGACCAGCATAGGTAAATGAGCTCTACTGTTTGTGATATGAAGACTGGTTAAACATTCAGCCAGGAGTATGCCTCTTTTATGGGTCTTGAAGCCCGTGGTCTCTTTTCAACCTGCTAAAGGTCATTTATCTCAAAATCTGTGTGGATGCATGCACATCTGTGAGACTGTATGTATAATTCTGACCTGATATGGATAGACAGTGAATTCAGACTTCTTCACCATTTTATTGTTTTTAGAAATTCCGCTGACGTTCTCTGAAGTATAATCATTCCACCCCGTTCACTTGTATGAGTAATAAAACATTTCATGCATGAGTGTGGTTGCCACTCACTGCAGCCAGGCTTGTAGTTGAAGCCAGGGGGCATTAGGAAGCCCTGCTGGGCTGCGGCAGCCGCCAGGGTCCGCTGGTCAGGAGGAAACACGGGAATCATCAGTGGAGGGAGTTGGCCCTGGACCTGCTGATGGAGGGAGAATACGAGGAAGGGGGTTGCAGGGTAAAATTGGTAAAGAAAGATGGGAGATGGAAGAATAAAGGTTAAGGTGGAAAGAAAGACACACATTAGTGTGCATGTATAACATCGGATCTGCAAAGTGGGTCTTCAATTTCAAAAGAACAGTGCTGTTATTTTTACATTTGTACCTCTTTAAAGATGTCACAGTTCGTCTACTATGTTGCCTTAAAGGATCAGGGTTATTGATGTTTTAATTAAATTCAATTATGGAAGTGGGGGACTATCCCATTACCCTGCTTTTGTACAGAAAATCTCCCTTGACACAGTAAGGCAACCAGGCACACCACACTGTATATTTAGGCTGTCAGGATAGAACAAGTGATTAAAAAAAAACTAGTCTTTTTATGTTTAAACATGTTATATATTTATTGTTTTGTTTACAATACCTCTTCGATGCTGTAAGTATAGCGGATATCTTATGGTTTACCTCACAAGCACATTAAAACCTGCAGAAAAGACTAAAAAGACCTGCCACCCGGTCACATCAAGCCACAAGGACCGTTCACTAAACTATGACAGCAGCTGGGCTTTTATTTTAATTTGGGAGATAATGTTCCCTCTCTTCTCTCCGCGCCGAACCTAAAAGCTCACAAACTCACAGAGCCAACCCTCTCAGCGAGCCTGTCGGCAGGGAGCCATACGACTTCATAAGGTTTCCAGGATTTTAAAAAGGAGATGCAGGGAGAAAGAAAGAAAGAAAGAAAAAGAAAGAGAAAGAAAGAAAGAAAACTCCTCTGTTGGGTGACTTTGGCAGAGACGAAAGGAGAGAGAGAGAGGAGGAGGAGACAGATGGTTGCACTAAACAGCGTTCTGCCAAAAACAACACACAAAGACTTGCATGTGATGGACTGAGTGACAGCTAGGATGAGGAGAAAAGTGGGGAAGAGAGTGGAAAAAAGGTGTTGTGAAATGGATCTTATCTACATGAGAGCTGGTATGATGCTGAAGTCAGAGTGGGGCCACTGGGTTTGCCTTTTGAATCTTTTGGGATGGCAACATTACAATGCTCGCCTACACTGTACTGAAATAAATGAGTAGAAGAAGAAGCAGGTCCTTCATCATAACCGCTTATCCTACACATTACGTCTGTACCGTTTCTCTTTATTCAAAACAGCATCTAGGACTAAACCAGAAAAGTCTGCAGAGTTTAAAGTGATAAGATGGGAAAATGCCCCCCGCCCTATTAAATTTGAACCTTTAGGGTCTTACAGCCTGTGACCTGTATGTTTCTGGCTTGTGAGCACTCTTTCCTCTTTGCAGCTCATCTCCCTCCTTCCCCTATTCTGTCGCTTTTATTTTGCCAGGAGGCCAGAGAGGTAATGGCTGAATAGGATAATGGGCAGGTAAAAGCTGTCTGATGTGGAAAATTGATCTGGAATGATGGAAACGGCTGCACAATCACAAGGAAGGTGGTGCTGGCGCTGCCACGGTACAATCAGGTAATATCTCAGCACTTGAAGTGGTTAGTGTTTGAGATGGTGTCACTCAGTACTAACAGCGCTTTTACAGTGTGCTGTAAGTACACCCCCCCACCCCCCCACCCACCATCCTCTCCTGCTGCTCCTACGTGTTGGCATGCGACCACCAGCAGCAGCACTGTAATCAAACTATCACAGTGCAGGGGGGAATAGCGCTCTCTTCAAGCAACTTCTCCACCCCGCCTTCTTCTCTTACACCAAAAACAATAATTACTCCACGGTTTTTGGTTAACCATAAACCGCCGGGCTGCCTGTGCGCCACGCGATCAGGCAGCGGACAGGACCCCCGCAGGGACAAATCACAGACAGAACTGTTCTGCTTTGCCTTTCAGGCCTAATTGGACATATGCTGGAGTAGAGCTGGCTAGCAAAGCTGTAATGTACCAAAGGGAGGAGAGAAAAGCAGGACGATAAGTTTGAGACAGCCAAAATACGTGCGTATGGAGCGTAGACTTTCAATTGCAAACAGAAAGGCTTCTTTCTGTTTGCAATTGAAATTATCATAGAAAACCCTTCAAAGCATCCAAGGCTTCTCTCCTCTTATCTTTTCTTCTTTTTTGATCTCATAACAAAAAGCCTGCACACAATGGGCAGACATTAATCAGCCTACAGAACTGTTGCATAACACATTCAAGTCTCCACAATATAAAAAAAAAACAGGCTGTAGGGGGGAAAAACAGCGACAAAAGCACCAAAAAAGATACTAAAAAAGCAAAGCAGATATAGATCAACACCAGGGACGGTTTCTAATCAAACACTTTCGTCCATATGTTGCTGAACAGATATTTCTGCAACAGCTGCGGAGCAGAAAACGCAGGTAATGGACGCATTGTATTATGTCCCGAAAATATACACCAACATAAAAGTGTTTCTGGTGTAAGTGTATAATTCAGCACCAATGACAATGAATGTCACTCCTTGATTGGCTGCTTTGCAAATGCCAGCCAACAGCGTATCAAGTAGCATTACACCTTGGCATTTCAACTTCCCAAGCTGCATTTTCCTTTAAAAAAATATTATAGAGGGGCTCAACAAAAAAAACCCCTGCTAATAGGCAGATTGTCCATGAATAATTTAGTTACGTTCCACAGAAACCTTATCAAATACTGCTGAGTTTTTTTAGGCAAGGGTCCACTGTAGTGCATAATTGTGAAGAGGAAGGAACAGAATACGGGGGTTCCCCATCAACTCTGATCAGCTTCAGTGTTCCGCTAAGAGAAAGAAACCTCACAGCATGACTCTGCCACTTCATGATGTGCAGATAGTGTGTTTATAGTGTTTTGCATTGAGGCCAAAAAACATTCTCATCTGGCCAGTACAGCTTTTTCAACATGTTTGCTGTTTCCCATGCCATTTAGCTTTCTGTTTAGCTTTCTTCTTGCCCCTATTCCATAAAGACCAGATTTGTGGAGTACATGACTACCAGTAATAGTTGTCCTATTGACAGATTCTCTCTTCAGGCCGTGGATCTCTGCAGCTCTTCCAGATTTACCATAAGCATTTTTGCTGCTTCTCTGATTAATGCTCTCCTTGCCTGGCCTGTCAGTTTAGGGGGACGACCATGTCTTGGTAGGTTTGCAGTTGAATACCGCATACAATCCAAATGAAATGCATTGAAGAAAATAACTTCTCCTCATAATCAGTAAGTGATAATCCAATACCTTAAAATGAGATGGAATTTCTGTGTGTGTGCTTTATGGTCATCATATAAACTTTGAAAGTAAAAAAAAAAAAAGAAAGGGTTCTCTAAACCAGAGAACGAGAATCAGAGACAAAGAGATGAATTGACTGAAAGGAAAAATAACGTTGAGGCGAACAAAGAGGCCAGATCAATGAGACAATCTCCAGATTTTACATAAAGGAAGAGGGAGATCTGAAACAGTGGGCACTTTGGGGAATAATGCACTCCTCAGTGTTTCTTTCTCATCAGGCCCAGAGCGGACATGAAAACCTACAGTACACACTGACAAAAGATCACACTACTGCTTCTGTAGTCTGCTGATGTGGAGAATAAGAAGCTCTGCGCCCTCCTTCACGTCTGAAGGAGAAACCTGAAGCAAACAAGACTGCGACTCATCTGCAAAATTCCTCTAATCAGTGATAAACCCAAAAGAAAACAAAGGAAAGACACTCCGAGTTGAAATGGGGAGAGAGGAAAATCACAAATATATATGACGAACAAGTGTGAGACTTTATCTTGAGAACTTTCACAGGGGCAAAGAGGACGGGAAGAGAGAATTCACCCTGGCAAGACAAATTCTCATGATTTTTTATTTATTTATTTTTTTTAAGTAGCAGATAGAAACAACAGAATGAACAAGATGGGCAGAAGGAGCGTGAGGAAGATTCAGAGAGGGGAGCAGGAGTTGGATAATTGGCAGCGAGTTGAGGCTGCGTTCACCACGCGCCAGGCGGCACAGCTTGAACTTAAAGCGCCGCTGCGGCATAATGAAGATGTGGCCGCTAATTAACATATGGGGTGCGAAACAGGTTGGTTGGCATGCGGTGCGCTAAAAAACTCCAAGGTAAAGTTATTATTGGGGAGTAATTAGCTCTATGAAGTTAATGCGCTGAACAATAGCTGCCAGCGCCGCACAATATGGCTCGCATCTGAGCGCGCGAAGAAATAGCCCCCGCTAAAGTGCGAGTCCCACAGCTAAAATCTGTTGGCGACCATATGTTATGGCAATTAATGCAAGACCTGGATGACCTATTGCAGAAAAGGTGACGTACGAGCAATAGAACCAATAATTAATTTGGGCAGAGCGAGAAAGAGAAGCAGAGATATGGCTGCTGTTTAATATTAGTCCATTAACTTTTTATGGACGGCGCTATGAGGCCAGTCTCCTGTGAATGCAGGGGCACGGTTCAGGGGGAAATAATGCTCTGATGGTAAGGATGCACAGACCAGAGTGCGTATGTGTGTGTGTGTGTGTTCAAGGCTTTGATAGGGTAGGAGAATCTCAGTGGGACAGGGATATGTGTGCCCGTGCACAAACACAGAGACATACAGTGTGAACGGAAAGGACAAATTACTCTGGCTGCTGTGTAATGGTGGTGATTAAACAATTACACAGCCAATTGTGCTAGGTGCAGCTATGCAAGGGATACAGAGGTGCTGCTGTGTTTTTGTGCATGGTAAAAGGCCTTTTCTAGAGTTTTTCTCCTCCTGACATCTTGACCTGAATAGTTCCCACCAAAGTTGATAACAAGCTTGTTAGAGACTGTCCTCTGCGGTTCTGACCCTTCTTAAACCAGTCAAAGCATCAAGTGGTTTCACTTTGTTCTGAATTCCCTCTCATTCCTTGATATGGAGCCTATAGAGACAGGGAATCTTGATGAGATGAAAGACTGCACACAGAGTATGCTTGACTGTGCGAGTGTGTTTTGGTTGACTAGCTTTTGACTCATTAGGCCCGACACACTCGCATTCGCTCGTCCCTCTTGTTTTAAAACACATTGTCTGTGTGCGCCGCTATTCTCTGAACATGTGCGCTCGCTCTCAAGGTAAGCCCTGAGCTGCTCGGCAGGTGAGCTCCTTTCATCCCCGTCGCGCTTCCCTGCGCGGCCGCAGCACTCGTCTTGGACAGCTCCAGGTGGGGGCCTCGTGGAAAACTTGTTTTAATTAGAACGAGACAGAAAGTAAAAGGAGCTTGGAGAAAATGTGCTCACCTCTTCTAGCTTAACAAGATGGCCCCTGGCAGGAGGTAATATGTGAGGAAACGTGGTATTTTTTGTGATTCTACATGTTTTCACACACTTTTGTTGGATTTCCTATATTAGCAAGAGTAGCTATATCCCAGGATTGATGTAGAGTTTGAAAAGTTAAGGTCAGTTTTCTTTGCCCTGCAAAGGATAAACTAACTGATCTTTGTTTTTACACTGGACTGAAATCTTCCATGCTTGGGCTGATTTTTTTTAAGCTAGGATTTAAAATTGAGGTCAGTCAGGTTAAAAGTAATGGTTTCTATTGGTCATTCCAACAAACGGTCATACATTGATCTAAACCGTTACATTGTCTTCCAGAATGGCTTTAATTTTAGCTCCATTTATCATCCCATCAACTCTATCCAGCTTCCCTCCCTTCCCTTCCCTTCTGCTAGCTTCCCTAGTTCAAACTTGTCAAAAGTTATAGTAATGGCTACATCTGAAATGCGTTGTATAATCAGTTACAATGACAGCAGTGACTGGCCTCTGAACCCCACACGACGAGTGGCGATACTGTACGTTGTTACGTTGGGTAGCCATTATGACTATCTCTGCGTGCTAACTCCGCAAGTGCCTCTGGCCTACATAGGCACTAAAACTGCTAGCTTCTTTTTAGGTTTCAGGGTGAGAAAAAATAGGAAGCCCAATACAAGGACAAATAATTTTTCTTGTATGCGTGAAGGATGTGTGTCACACTCTTTTTTTTTTTTTTTTTTTTTCATGAGCTTTATAATGCGTTTCATTTCATCACCTCTTCCAAGTGGACGGTTGAAAGCATTCTTCGCAGGCCTTTGGGGGGTTTAAGCCTAACAAAGCCAAGGACGAGATGCACACGGACGAAGGCGCACAAACGGAGGGACAGCTGAACTCAGCCTCGTTAGGGGGAAACGCAATCACAAGGGGCTTATCATACTGGCACAAAACACGCACACACACACACCCCAGAACACTGAACCTGGTGCCCTCGCTCTGGCAGGCCATTGTATTGTGGGATTGTGCGGACAATCTCTTCATGAATGATTAAGCAGTGTATTTCTCGACCAAGTCTTTGATGATGAGTGTGTGTTTGATCATTGACTCTCTCTGACTACGTGTTCGCCAGCGAGGGATGCCCAATATTTTACGTTCTTGCCCTGTTTTTGTGTCGTGTGTGTGTTTATGTGATATCCATGTGAAAATGTGAGATTTCGGAGCTCCTGTGATGAGCCCCTGTTGATTGTGTCCCTCTCTTAACGAGGCTGCCTACAGCTGCCACTGCTTGTGAGAAACTATTGTTGGGTGCGTTCAATGGAGAGACGCTTGTTTGGGAAAAGGTTGCAAAGTCATGGGAAAAGAGAGCTTTGTCTCGGCGGGGTCATGAGGGAGTGAATCATGAGCGGACGTGTTTATAGCTTAACACACACGCACACACAGCTGCAGAAAACGCACACACGTGAAAAAATGAAAGCATCAAGAAGGCACAGAGGAACCCTAAGAAACAAACATGTGCTCTCTTCTTTCTTTTTTTTGTCAGAAGAGACAAAACGGGAACAATGGCGACTTTAAGTCGCATAAAGCAAATAAACTGCTCTGCACAGAATCATGGACGGACAAACGTCCAACGCACATGCAATCACAAGGTCTCTTATCACACAAACTGTGTATGGCTATACTCTTGGGGGAAGGAGAATGTGTGTGTGTGCGCTTCTTCTTGGACAGAGTGTCTCTTTATGGTACAAAGCCCCGCTTTCTCAGCTTAAAATTCAGTGTCATCTGCCTTTACAAAGTCGCGGGCTCTTCGTTCCAAGCCACCTGGACCAAAATAGAGGCTCTAGTGTAGCACCCTAAAGTACAATACGTCTATTTTTAAGTGCTAGATGCATACCCACCCCTTTTTCAGGCAGGAGACAAAGATTCACATTGAAATGGACTTCTTAAAATTAGTAACTCTGCAAGTCTATTTAAAGTTTGTCTTTATGCTTTTCATGATTAGATTTGGACATTATGAACATGTGCTGAAAAATTGGAAATTGAGTTTGCATTTTGACTTTATGAATAAAGGAATCTACCTGGATGTGTTGCTATTAGAATGACAAAAATGTGTCCTCTGCTAAAGATTGAAAGTGTCTCACACATTCCAGAAAAGGCTAAAAAATGGAAAATGTTCCAATGCTAAAAAAAAAATGTTCACACCCCTCTACATCACAACTACTCTAATCACTCAACCATGATTCGCTTCCCTGTACCTGTTGAAAAAAGCAAATCCACAGCATAACGGGGCCACCACCATGTTTGTGGATATCGGTTACAAATTGAACACCAGTGTGTGGATGCTGCATTCAGGATGCAGGGAAGGGATTTGGTTATACTGGATTTTATTTAGGGGCATCAGAATAATGTGTGGCGACAGCAAATAATTTTGAAAACCACATAGCCCTTTTCATTTTACTTTGTGATGATCTAGCACATAAAGTCTTAATGAAACACAAAGTTGAGGTTGTAATGTGGCAAAATGTGAGAAAGTGTGAGTGGTAACAGAAACGAGGCACTGAGTTGCTCATCGCTTTCCTCTTTTGTCAACCTAACTCATCCCTTTTCAGAATATATCAGTTAAATGTTACATTTAGTAAAAAGATGGCCAGTCTGTGCCATCTTTCCACTCGGAGAACAGCACAACTTTTCCTCTCTCACCTCTGCAGAGCAGCTGCAAAGTGGAAACTTTCTTCTATTTTTTTTGCAAACACAGCCAAAATATTTCTTAGATATAAATAGTTTTAATTTCTGTGTAGGAATAACCTATCAGTGGCTATTCATAAAGGCACCTGGCAGAAGATTGTTGTAGAACCCATCATTCTTCTCACAGAGAAGACGGTTGTTTGATCACATGATGCAAAGCTGTCCTTTATGTATTAAGCTGGTGAACTGGTAAGCACCGACTTAAAATGCACAGCTTTATACTTGCTAAGACATTAGCTGTAATCCATCACAGCACACAGGCCAGTTTTAGGTGATTGCACAAGTTGTGTACATCTGAGTGTGTTGAGGAGCTGCTTTAAAAGTCAATGTTGATTCAGGCCCCGAGTGCTGATGACGGAGCAAAGCTGCAACAATTACAATCACAAAACTGCCTTTGTGGGCTACTCTGACACACGACTGAAAGACACATTCACACAAACATGCACTCGCTTGGGCACACAGACACAACCGGGCCTCACCTGGATTTGTTGCTGCAGGAGGTTGATTTTGTGTTGCTGCTGCAAGAGCTGCTGCTGTTGCCGGGCAATCTGGGAACAGAGCACACACAACGCTGCTTTTACAGTGTGCACGCATTGCGTGTGTGGGTGTGTGCGCGTGCATAGCTTGTGGGAGATGCGGCACATCTGCGGGTCTCTGAGGCCTCAGTTGCACGACAGAGGGTCGATGCCCTTTCATGAAATATTGAAGCTCGTCTCATCTGGACTCAGCAGTATACAAACACTTATGGACGGGTACAAAAGCAAAGTGGAATTGACTGCATGTAGAAAGAACATTTGATTTAGTAAACAAATGCTTTTTTAATAGGTTTTACTTATGACAAATGTTGTATAAAATGGCTCTGCTAAGATGTTAGAAGCTCAAAAACATCCAGTATGACATACAGTTGGAAGGACGTGCTAAACAGTCCAGCTTCCACATACATTCTTGTTCTGTCACAGTCATTCTGTGCGCCGCTGTGAGATGCAGCCCAGGGCTCTGTAATGCTTTGTGTTTGTCACAGGTGATTTGTCCTTACAGCTGTGTTTCTCTGTGTGGCTCTTTGTAATCCAAAGCTCACCAGAAGCACAAAAAAAAGCACAACAACAAAAAAAGGGAAACCCTTCACTATGCAAATACCTGGCAGACTCTCGCCTGGAAACCTGAATTCTGTGTGTGTGTGTGTGTGTGTGCGTGAGAGAGGACATAGCGTGTCCAATACTACATGCCCTCAGCTGATTCCTGTGTGTTTCACCTGTTTTGACCAGTGCTCTATATGATGTAAAATTGGGTGTATATAAAAAAAAATAAAAAAATCTTGCAGCTTTTTTACATGAACTCATGTAAGTAGAAGAATCTCTAATGAAGTCCGAGGTGTTTGTAAATCCAGGTGCAGCAATAAAATCTGTTCATGGTTTCACATTTTCCACACAGATTTTTTTAATTTTATGCTTATGCAGACTTGGGAAGTGAAAAAAACAACAACTAATTAGTGACTTTCTTACACATTTCATGACTGCACAGAAACCCATTGTCCAAGAACGCATAATTAAGGTTTCCATGTGTCTTAAATAAATATCTCTGCTTTTTCAGTAAAAATGCTCGGTATCCCTCTCAGGATTTCTGGGGTCCACTTATTTCCTCAAGTTTCTGCATAAATAAATAAATACATATGTCTGAATACAGACATCTGTACACTATTGTACTTTTGCCCACTTTTATTGTTTTAGTTTAACAAATTTGCACAGATAAGAAGATGAATGTTGGCCCATATTTACCCTTTAAAGGTAAATTTTAAGCTTTTAAGATTTTTGTTTGCACAAAATTAGACCGACTGACTAATTAGGCTGGAGTTTTCGGCTGCTTTGGAACATTATACACAGATCTTTCCAAATGAGGCCCTTCACATGCAGTGGGCTCCTCTACCTGGTCCTGCTGCTGCTTGGCCAGCTCCATCTGCTGCCTCTGCTTCTCCATTTGTGAGGCGGCCAGCTTCTTCTGCTCCTCGTGCGCCGCCAGAAGCTGCTCCCTCAGGCTGCTTAACTGGCCAATCATGCCCATGAGCTGGCGCTCTTTCTCCGCCAGGCTGTCTGGGGTACCTAAAGGGCAAAAAAAGGGGGTGGGGGAGCCAGGTCAAAGGTGAAATGTTACTACTTTGAAGAGGAGTACAAGACGCAGCTTAGGTTACGCTTTGAAACCTTTTCGCTGCTCGAATGGAGAATATAGATAAAACAAAAACGATTTGCCTCTGCGTAGTTAGAAAGTCATTCGTACAATAGATGCATGGATAATGTAGTGCATTGCAAAAGTATTAATACCTTGTAAATTCTCTATGTTTTGACATGCCATCAACTCAAACATCCATCTATTTTACTGGCATTTGATCTGATGAACGAGCACAAAGTGGTGCAGAATTATGAAGCGGAACATTTTCAAAATTGCTTAGAAAGAAACATCTTTGACCTGGATAGTTCCCGGTCCCTGGTGGTAGAAAGAGTTCCCACAGAATGATGCTGCCACCATGATTCTTCAGAAATAGAACAGTGGATTTTATTTCGGGGTATCAAAGTCAATGTGTCCCAAATATGTTGGGATGCCATGCATCGTTTCCCTTCCTCTTGCCAAATATACACTTGCTTGTGTTGGTCTGTTTTTTAAAATCCCAATCAAATATACTGAGGTTTGTGGAACAGGTATGAATACTTTTGCAAAATCTTAGTTTTAAAACTTAATAAAAAAACAAAAAAAACCAAGTAAAGACATCTGTAGGTTGTTGGTTAGATTTATGTATGACCGGTTTGGGGGGGGGGTTAACAGTAGGGGGCGCAAGGCGGTGGAAGATGTGCTTTGATAATGAGCTTTGGTGTGCTCCGAAGTTGCACAACCAGATGTTAACCGGTTTCCCTGAAAGGCAAAGACCAGCATCAATTAATCAAGTCCCATCCATCATCATCATCAGCTTAACTGCCTTATTGAAAGAAGGAAAAATAAATCTGGCTGAGGAAATATTTGTAAACAGGCAAAATGTGGTGGGGAGCAGGAGCAGGAGAAAAAAGCAAATGTATCCTCTGAGCCAGATTCATACGTTTCACAAACAAAAACCAATCCTCCGCCAGGTTTAGGAATTTACATTTCTCACTAAAAAACTGGAAGCCAAATGAAAACGTATTTGGTTTTCCACAGAATTCTAGGGACATTTGGAGACTGATCTGCAGCTATCAAGCTGTATTTCTGTGTGATTAGGCTTAGGAGAGAGAGGGAAGACGGAGAACTGAGCAAAAGAGAGTGTGTCTGGTCTGTGTTTACTCTGCAGTCAGCCAACCTCCTTCTCACATTTAGCATGGCCCGACCTTTGACTCCTTAGATCCTGACATACCAGCTCCATTACACACACACAGGCCTCCACACAAGGCCTAAATCATTCAACAGGATGTAGTTATAGGGAGGCACACTGAGGCCCAATCAGCACAAGTGTGAGTTCTTGTCTGGTCATATGTACTCATGTTTGCCTACATGCCTTTGTTCATGCCGTGTGTGCGCGCGTGTGCACGTGGAACAGCACAATCCCACATTGTTCCTCAGCTGCTACCTTTAACAGACCACATTCCTGCGCCAGTCAAACCAGATGAGGAAGAGAAGGGGAGAAGAAAGATGGCGGAGGAAAGGAAAGAGACAAGGATTAAAAAATAAGAGATGCAGCAGGAGTAAGGAGGGCTGGAGACGCGGCGGCTGACCCGCCCTTTGACCGGAAGGTGGGAGCCGTCCGTTTGTCCACTCCGCTGGTAGCCGCCGCCTCATCCGCTGCCCACCGGCAAACCCTGCACCTCCTCCTCCCTCACTTCCCCCCCGCGCTCCATCCATCCGCCAACAATGAACAATAAAGGCAACTGTCGGGAGCACTGGCCGCTGGAAAAATAAACACGGCGCTGTCCTAACTCACAGACCCACCTTTGTAGAGCCAGAGCAGGAGAGTGTGTGCATCGGGGGGGGGGTTTGCTTGCTTGTGTGTGTGTGTCTGTGGAGCTAAAGCTGACCGAGACAAGAAAAGGCCTTGTGTTAAAAACGTTAGGCTATTCAAACGCGTGGTGAGGGGGTGTGGAGGAAAATGGCAGAAAGAAGGGAGGGGTGGAGGTGCTGATGGGGGGGAGGGGGGTCGCAAAGGTGAAACGATGGATCAAAGGAGGCTTTTTTGTAGGGGTTAACCAACCTTCCAACACAGACATGAAACACACACGCTCTGAAATGTAGTATAAGCAAAGGCTTCAGTGTGTTCTGGCGGGGGAAAAAAATATTCAACTTTTCAGTTTTTACACTCTGATCTCTTCTGTGTTTCGTTTATCAATAAACGAGAATATTTGCTGACAAACTAAGGGGTGAGAGCAGACCCCATAAATCAGCCTGCATCGCCTTGTTTCCTTGGCTGCCCCCGAAGCAGCCAGGCGGATCGATAACTGGTTTCCTCCACGGGTTAACACGCACATTCCTCCTTAGGCAGATTACTCCATCCTGTGATTATCAGAACCGCGACCAACTTTCTCCCTTCTCCTCACTCAAACTCACAGCCTCGCTCACGTACAGGGTAATTAACCAATTTCCAACAATGTAATACTTGTCACCGCGCTCCTACCGCTAATTAATGACCCCGGCTGCGCTGATAACTCCTCACTGGGGGGGGGGGGGGGGGGGGGGGGATTTGAGAGAATGAGAAAGAAGAGGAGCCGGCAATAGATGGCGAAGGGGGTGGTAGGAATGAGGAACAAAGACATGGAGGACAGGATGGAAAGAACTAGAGCTGCATCAATCAGGCTTTTCGTGTTCCGATTTTGACCGATTCCAATTTAAATCCCAACAGAAAAAGACTGAATCACAAGATTATCCCTATATATGCATCAAAGCATATGTTCCAACCTTTATCTGGTTTTAATTGAACTCAAAGTGCATGATCCTGATTCACGTGCTCATACACCAAAATGGTGGGATGTATTAGTTGTGATGCTTTTAATAAATGGAAAAACTCCCATGATTCCTAAGAATTTGAGCTGAAGATCAGAACTGGCCAAAGGAAAATTGTTTGATTCCAGTCTGTGACTGACTGATTGGTGCATCTTTATTAAAAAGTTTATTCATCAACAACGCAATGAGTTATGGCCAATATTGTAGCAACCAATAACTTAATACCTGCTAAAAGTATAAGGAAGTTTTTGAGCCAGTACCGTCATAACATTTTGCAAGTAATACAATAAGCTATGTTGTTGGCTGGTTATTATATCACAGGCTCAGCATTAAAATAATATTTTTGAAAATGTAATAACCACAGGTGTTACTGTAATAATGCACAAATAGAAATGCATTTATTGGATATGAGATATTCTTGCAGTTTGCTGTTAAATGAATTTATAAGAAGACGACGCCACCCATTATTTTCAAGGATGCATACTATACAACACTGTCTCCCCAAGAGAAATCTACAAATCTCTATGTAGAACATTGTGCATTAGTTTAGATATGTGGATATATAATGTCACATATGGATACAGGAGGACAGTGATCATGTGACATGCAAGTGTTACACAGTTAATAGATTTTAAAATGTATTTTGTATCTCATTCTTACAGCTTCACAGAAATCATTTGGCTACATCATTAAAATCCCTAGACAATATATTTATGTTGCTTTACTCGCCTCGTTTTAAACGTTTCGTTTAAAAATGATGAAAAGCAGCACACGTTTCACTTAATCTGTATGAAAACTAAATAATTATAGGAACTTTTCACAGAGTTGTGCACAAAGTGTTCCTATTTCCTGTGAATTTGGATTTTAACAAGGCTGTTTTTAACCTGATCAACCCTACACGCCAGGATACAGTCCGGTTCCTCTGATCGAGCTGATATTCATAGTGCACAAGTAAAAGTCTAACCGTGTGAAGGTTAGGCAAATCAAAGCCTACACTGACATCTTTTCTGCCACTCATCACCATCTACTGAGACACATTTGGTGTTAATGACACTCCACTACGAGAACCTTTATTCTATCGCTACACTTCCATAACAGTGAGTGCATATAGTTTGCTGTGTGAACCACATGGGGCCTTTTACCAACGCCTATGGAGCAGTAGGCGGCGGTGGCTCAGAAGCACTTTGTTCCCAGCAAAAAGCCCTTCAATGGAATTTGATTTCGGGGAGGAAAAAGACGGCGAGGGATGCGATGTACGTGAACATCTTCGTTTTTCCACACACACATTGTTATGTAAGCACAAAGACACACTCGTGGGTTTGACAGATATGAACTTAAACAGAGGCATGCATATATTGCTCCCCAGCTGCTGGTGTGCGGCGCGCCAAGCGGGATGCCCCTACACAGAAATGTCAGCGCGACAGGGAGCTGGAAAAGGGGGTTTGATCAATGGAGCTCCCCTCTCGATGGCCACGCCGCTCAGTGAGGCTCTTTGATTACATATTGCTTTGCTTCCTAATGAAGCTCAATTACTGGAAGAGAACGACAGCTTTGCCCCGGAGTTGCAGGGAATAATAGCCGCTCTCCTTTGCCTCTCTAAGCTTTCTCTCATCTTTTTCTCATTTTTCTCTCTGATTTCTGCTTTCTACATTCAAAACTCCTTAAATACAGCCCACCCTGCATCAGTCTTAGATGTTAAGTAGAGGTGAACGTTGTATTAAAAAAAAAGATGGACTCTCAGGAACATTGTTAACTTTCTGACATGTAAGGCTTCGCTTCTTTACATTGAGTCACTTTTTAAGCTTTAACCTGAACGGCTTTCTCTCTCTGATCGGTGACACTCAAAAGTCTTTGTCTCACTTTTCAACACACCAAAGTAACAAACGTTTAAAAGTCGTTCTATTGATGAGCCAATAAGACGATAAGTGACAGATATTCTTTCTGAAAACTCAACGACTGGTTCGGTTTAGGTATTTCAAAAGAGAATCCGCAAGACGGTAGGGATGTAAAGGTAAATATTTTAAATGGTACACTTCCCACAGCGCTAATGTCTTTCTAAGGTGAAGTTATCATTCACACCGTTGTCAGTTAGAGCATTAATAAACGCAGCATCTGAGACCCTTTGCTGTAGACCCAAGCAGAAGACAATCGAAGGACTGAGATGTTAGAACCAGACTAGAACCTTTCTAGCTTAATGAGGAAGTTTTCTAAAGATGTTCGTCTTCACTGGATGCAGAAGGAAACAACACGACAAGTCCCCTGCCTCAGGCTTCCTAACAGCTAGTGCAAAGTAAGTAAACCCTTTAGCTGGATGTTAGAGGCCTTCAGTCTGGTTGGTCAGTTTATCTTCCAAGCAGCTTGTCAGATTTCCTTGACTATTGAAACTGTGTCTGAGTGTCTGCTTATACTCTAGAGGACTGACAAGATATTAATGAGGCTTTCTGCAAGGCTCGTTGAATTAAATCTTTATTAGTATTTTTAAATCATGATGATTTAAACTTAGGACAGAAAATCAAAAAAAAAATCCTATCATTTAAATTTAATGACAGCTTAAAATAATTTCTTAAACTTTGTCAGCTCAACTTTATGTTTTTTACATCTAGTTATTGAACTTTGACACCTACAACATAAGGTAAACTTAAAAAAAAAAGGTTTTGACTGGTGTTTTCAAGCAAAGCCTCAATAAATGTACGCTTTTTTACTATGTAGGAACTGAAGTGGATTTCAGTTGCCTAAAAATAAGTTCTTCTGTTTGTTTTTTGTGGAGAAAGTCTGGGGGTAAATTCCTTACAACAGGACTTGTTGCTTAAAGCTGCTGTCCGGATTTTTTGAGGGAGACAGAGGTAGAGAATCCAACGTACCAAGGCCCTTCCAAAAACATCCCTGCCCCCTCTCCCTCCACCTCAACAATTATGCACCCACATCACCTGTGGTGTCACAGCGAGCGCTATCGAGCATCACCCGATTGTATTCTCATGATGGACGTTTCAGAGTTTCAGAGGTGAGAGACTTCTCCATGAATGACGCTCTCTTCCAATATGGCGACTGTAAACAGGAAGACATGGAGTGGCCTGAGTGCACTGCCCCATCTTCACAGGTTTGCACGATGCGCATGCACGTTGATTGACCTTCGACAAGGTGGCAACTCGAATTCCATTTTTAATTTTTATTCAGCAGTCAGTTTGAATTACATAGGGGTCTATGAGAGGAGGACGGGACTTTGGAAGAATAACAAATGTTGTGGAGCATCAGCCGTACATCATAGTTTAGAAAAGCACCATCTTTTTAAAGATTTATAAAACTTTGATACATACATATATTCTCCGGACAGCAGCTTTAATGCTCATGTTTGTAGTCATGTCACAACATAACGTTTTCTTTTTTCAGCCAGAACTACAGATCGTGTAACAAACTAACCCCACCCAGCACATTATTTAAAAAAAGAAAGATAGAAGTTGTGAATAAATGAATGAACAAATTTACGATCTTGCAAATCACAATTTAAAGAGCCATTCGTAAAAATCTGGCTTTTGTCCAAGGAGTAGTTTTGTTTAAAACGTTAATACAGCAGATAGACTAAGACAAAACCTTCTCCAAACTTCAACATAAAAGCCTTGGGCATATATATGCCTACATAAGATATTTTCAATCTAACTAACTAAAATGGCTTACCCTACACAAAAAAGTTTACTTACTAACAACTGGGTTTATTGAGTGTTTTGGCTAGGGTCTGATATTTGTTCGTGAATTAAAAAGCACGTGTAAAATTTCTTGAGCATTGCATTTAAAAAACAGAAAAAAATATCTTAATTCTGTTAATGCATCATGAGTAAAGCTCAGCAGATGGAAATTAGGCAGTTACATTATTTGCTCACTAGAAATGCACTAGTTGTTTAACTCTTTCAAATTAGTTCATGCACAAATCTCTCTTGTAGTTCTCCAAGATTTAGTTCACTGCTGTTACGATCACTGTATTAAAACAAATAATTAAAACCAATCTAGCAAATATAAGCAATATTGTTTTTTATGGGTATATTTATTAATCAATTCTATTTTATTTATACATGTAATCTCACAGACACAGGATCTCCCTCTTACGAGAAAAAGTTAAATGATGACTACTACTACTAACTAATGACTAATAACAATAATAATAATGTTACAAAGGGGAAATTTTAGGTCAAATTAAACAAGGCTGTTGCCAACAGTTTTGACTTTTTATTAAAACCAGTCACTGTACTTAACTTGTGTAAAACAAAGCTGAGCTCATCTTGGATAAAAAATTTAATTTTAAATTTGTTTGATAATGCAACACAAAGTTCAGTCCAAAACTAGACTTTTTATGGATCGTTGATTTACTTCTCAGTCGTCATTATTGTTACATTGCTTTATACTGTTGCTATTTCCTTTTACCGTACCTTTAATTTCTCCGATGTGCCCTGAGCCCATGGCCAAAAGTTTATCCTTCCAGTCCTTTGACAACAGCCTCTCAATGCTGGGGGCCTCTGTTTAGGGGAGGAGGAGGGATCGGGGAGGAGGGGGTTTGCAGAGGAGAGGGAGAGAGAGGGATTCAGTTGGCTGGCCAACATGACAATAAAGCTCATTTAAAGTCCATTTGCTGTAATAAAGGCAGCGGCGGCTCAGCCTAATGGCCGCATCAGCAGGAGAGAGAGGGAGAGGGAGCGAGAGGCGGAAGGAGAGAAGCTGATAATCGAAAAGAGAGCAAATCTGAAAAACAAAAACAAGCGAGCAAAAGGGAACGAGTGAGAGAGGCAACGCAAGAGGAAGAGAGAGACGAGTGGAGGACAGAGACAGACAGAGAGAGGCTTTTTTCCCCTCTCACCTGCTGCTAGAGAATCATTAGCCCTGTGGGCCCTGAGACAAAGAGGGCCTTAATGCACCCGCCACAATGGACACATTATCAGCTAGCGCTTTGTTTTCAACACACACTTCACACAGTCTCTTACACACACACACACACACACACACACACACACACACCACACACACAAACACAAAGCACTGTATGAGGACACACTGGCAGAATCCCTAATTATGATTCTAACTGTGGTCACAATTCTGCACAGAGGTACACACACACACACACACACACACACACACACACACACACACACAGCGGGAGGAGTGGAAATGTCACACAGGAGAGCATATGCATGGAGAGACTCAGTGCTGAGTGTGTGTACACGCACATGCACACAAATCAAAAAGTTACACACAGTGCTGGAAATGACATATTAGTGCAAAGTATTGTAATTCCTAATCATTTCCGGAGAAACTAACTATTTTAAACTAAGGGAAACACTTAAAAACCATGTAAGTTTATCCTAAGTGTTTAAATGATCTCAATTTCTAACTTTAAAAGCTCCACACCCAGCAGCTGAAACAGAAACACCCTCTTTACATGCCGACACATAAGTATTCATCATCTAATGGGAAGCCATAAAGCAGTGCTTTCCCGTTTTACTTCAACTAGCAGCTGCTGCTAATGTTTACTCGTGTTTAAATTCACAGTAAACACCTTGCCTATTACTTTAACGAATCGGTGATGGACTCAGCTGCACACATTATATCCAACAGAACACCGGTAAACTCTCATCACAGTTATGCGCTACACACACTCTAAACCAAGTTTGGATTGGGAGTTTTTCATATGGCCGATATGACTCACCGTCCAGGGTGCCACCATCTTGGGGTGTCACAGGTGGTATTGAAACCTCAATTGGGTGTTCTCAGGCAGGTTTTCTATTGCCTTCTTTTTTTTTAAAGGAAACAATCTTGTTGTGTTTAGTAATCTAGTTCAATTTTAATAAGGCTGATTGTTCTACTCTACAAGCAGAACAAAACAAAAGCCAGGTACATATCTGATGTGTCGAGCTGAATAGCTTTTCCTCACATATTTTCCATGGTAAACAACACTGTTTATATCATACCTAATGGTTCTTTTTCAGCTCTTTATTTTTCTCAGTTTCCCGTACATGGTAATGTCAAGAGACAAAGGACGGCGGAAAATGGGAGATTTTTAGGATTCAATAATTCCTTCGATCACACGCAAATCAGCAAGCGAGGGACTAAACATGTACAAGCTTGGCACAGACACACACACACACACACACACACACACACACACACTGTACCTTCACTGTTGTGTGCCTCCAGCTTCCCCTGAGGGTCCAGAGTGGTCCCTCCTTATGGCTTTGAGACAAGTGCATTCACGCCCCTCTGATTACCGCGGCCGCACGCTCCCAGACACGCACACACGTGGTCAAAGATCAATACTGAGGTTCAAACCAGGCCACCTCTGACTTTTTCCTGTTCATCTCGCCCCTTGTCCTTGTCCTGGCCTGTCCCTGTGTTTGCCGCGCTGACAGAGATTCGGCCCCTGACGCGCCCCCTGCGCTTTTTTGTCTGAAGCCGCCGTTCTCCCTCGGGGGGGTCGGCTGGTAGAGCGATGGAGGTATGAAGCAGGAGGAAAATAATGGGGATGGAGGGTGAGTGTTCAGCTAAAACAGGGAGCAGTGAGAGAACACACGAGCAGAGAGCGCAGAAGAAGGAGCGGACTCATGCAGTTCTCCACATGACAGCTGTCTTAGCATCACCCCAACAGGTGCTATTAGCCCCTGCACTCCTTCTTTCTCTCAGTCTCTGACTCCGTCCCCCCCCCCCCCCCCCCCCCCACCATCCCTCTTTCCCTCAACAATGACAGAGGCTTTTAAGCCAAAGAGCTTTGACAAGTGAGAGGGAACAACAAATGGCAGTGTCGCCTGTTCTCTCTCCGTCTCGCTCGATCTCTGTCTCCATCTCCTAGTTATTATTTTTATTTATTAACAGGGCTGCAGCCATTGTCCCCAGTGACAGGCCGGGGCCACTTTAACTATTAATAAGAGCCAAGAGGCTCTTTCATTGTGTGGCGGATGGCGAAAAGGGAGGAAATGGGCAGGAGAAGCTGGGAGGGAGACCAGAGAATAGAAGAAAAGAGTGGAGCAGGCGTGCTGAATCTTTTAGTGAAATAATGAATGATGCGGTGAACCTTTACTGTCACCCAAACTACACTTAGAAACACCAACATACAAACTTCTGAATAGGTTGGAAATGTCACTCTGATTCCCGGCTATTGGCTTCTCATCACTGCTATTTCGGTGCATTAGAATGCTGTCAACCTCCAGCTGTACTTTCAGAGCTGATTCCAGACGCCCCAACACAACAATACCATCATGTCGGGCACACCTCACTTCTAGAAAGCCCTATTTTCACCTCTGACACATTCAAAGATTAACCACTTTATCTTCCGTTTCAGAAAATAGAAAAAAAAACAAAAAAAAAACACCACTTCTACTTTGTCCTACATGAGGGTTGGGGACAGTTGAGGCTAAGAAACATACAGTTGCAGACAAATTTGCCATGATCGCTGGTAATGCTGTGTGAGGAATGCCCATGTTGATTTGGGCGTATGTTTTGGCTCAATCCCCTGTTGAAAGAGCCAATCACTCCACAGGAAGGCTCTATTTAATGAAAAATGTTTGCACTCTATACACAAACAGGCCCACAGCATGACTAATCTTCCACAGATAACAGTCTTCATGTGCTATTTCCTGGTGACTCTAAATGTACGTTTGTGAGAGTCGGACAGAAAAGGCAGTTTTTTCCGGGACGCCGCTCTAGCATGAAGCTCGCATCCACATAAACGGTTGTCTTGGAGACGTGGTGACCCCGAGATGCCACCTTTTGCCCCAGTTCTCTCATGGCAAGCTTTGGAGATTTTTCAATACTCCCCTTACCATCTTGCTCCCTGTGAGGGGTGCCAGGACAAAATACGGGTGTAAGGATGAGCAACTTTTGGCAACTATTTCTCTTGTGATTTCTTGCTTTTAAATGTTCAAATAAAACAGCATGCTTTCTCGTCTTTTCCATTTTGAAGCACTGCTAAAATGTATTCTTCACCATGTCATTCTTATGCCACAGGGGGAACAGGAAATCATGGATTACTAATCATTAAGAGAAAAACGTTTGCTTTTTTTTAACTGATAGAGATTCTTGTAAACTTGACAATGGTTTACAATTATTTACATTGGATTCTGTCCACTTCTGTCCACGGCATTAAAAAGGCAGCCAACTAATTTGTCAGAGTCTGTATATGAAATGAGGACTACACAACTCTTTCCATGGAATCCACAAACTACTCCCTGATCTTCTGGCGAGTGGCATGCCGCCTGTCGGTGTGTGTGTGTTGGATGGGTGTATGTTGGCGGTGAGGTAAGTGTGCAGAGTTTGGTGCCCACGCGGGGCGGGAGCTGCATATTTTGCGGGGCGGGGTGCTTTGAGCTGAGGGCGGGGATAGGATACCCAACCTGTACCGAAACTAATGCCAATGCGTTCATGTTCAAGCTAACTTATTAAAGAACATCCTTCTTGTTTTTTTCACCAATTAAGTGTCTAAAAAGTTTTGTGTATTCTATGTCATCCTGTTCCAGCTGCTTATTAAAGTTTTATGACGTTTACGCTGAATAAAATATCAGAACCCTTCATGTCTCCATGTTGTGCATATATTTCCCCCCAAAACTGATTTCTGCCATCTTTTTTTTCCAACTTCTCATAGCTTGGGCAGCTTTGAAAGACCTTCTCCCTTGCTTTGAATTTACAGTACATCTGACTTAGTCTCCTGCTGCTTTTTTATATTCTCCACACAAAGTCATCGACGGGTGACGTCCCTGATTGGGATCCCGCTCAGCTGAGGAGGATTCTGGGAAAAGCAGAGTGGGAAAAAAAATGCTGACAATAACTCTGGACTCCACCATTATTATTTTGGCTCATTGGCTCAAACAGAGTCAAGCTGCTGCCCTGCGGCTGAGCCAAAACAACCCTGTCCACCTGCCGAGAGAAGGAAACTGTGCACATATGTGTTTTACGGCGAGCTCCCCTATCCAGGCTTTTGGATCCACTGAGAGCTTTTTGGTTTGGAAGCCGCTGGAGTAGGGAGGAGGCGCCGCCTCTGTCCATCTCACAAACAATATTGTCCCTCTGCCTTCTCTTACTCACGTTCTATTTTTCCCCTCAGACGTTTTGCCCTGAGTCAGGCACAAGATGCCAGCCCCATTTTTCCTATTATCTCATATTTGTGAAGACTGGAGACTTTTAGAAGAAAGAGGGAGGGAACAGAGGAGGGTAAAAAAGGAGGTGGAGTGGGGAAAGTAAGACGGACAAAAAGCTCGGGCTCTCTGGTGTGCAACAAAGGGACCTCTGTGCCAGCGCCAGGCCCAGGCAGGCTGAGGAGAGGGTGGAGGGTGAAGGAGGAGAAAGAAGCGAGGAGGAGGAGGAGGGTTGACAGGAAAGGGCCCCGGCTTGAGATCCCCGAAAACAGTCTCCACATTGACTTGAGCTTTGGCAGCGGTAGAGGGAGGCTCCGGCTACTCCACCTTCCTTCATCATTCCCCTCCTTCACAAACACAGTAAGGGTCAGCAAAGCAGCTATACGAGCACTGGTGGAGTTTGTCTAAGGCTGCCCACCCTGAACAGTGAGGCATTGAGCATGGGTGTAACAGGCGATATGTGTCGACATCTGTGATAAAACATACTGCCGATTTGAAAAGAAACAAATTTTATTTTAACACCATGAATCCACCAGTCAGACTTTAGCGTAATAATCTGGGCTATACACTCAAAGAGGTAATTTGGGGGACCAAATGTTGTGCCGGGAAACACACCTGCATGAGCACTAATATTTCCTACAATATACAAATTACCTGTCTCATACCTTCAGGCCAAACGGCTATATTAATTCTTCTAATGGATCACCTGCACCGTAAAAAGTTGCATTGCTTTCTTAATTAAAAAAAAGAAGAAGACGGGGGTTAAAGGTGTTGCTGCTGTTTCAACAAAAATAAAGCATCTTAAGCCTCACAGATAAAAAATGATGCAACATTAGAAACACTGGATGTATAATATATTTTATTTATTTTCTCAGAAAATCAGATGCTCATTTATTTACAGCCTGTCGATGCTGTTCAGTCTGGCTATCCCCCCCCCCCCCCCCCGGCAGCGCCGCCAACACGCTACATTACGAAGTGATGCTGTTGATATTTTGATGATCAATTCATGTCTAGTTGAGCTGGGCCATGTGTCTGGACACATTTTTCATCGATTCCTTCTAAAGACGGTCCAATTGATCCAAGGCGGCACGGGCCCTGCCAAGAGTATGGGCAGTCTTTGGTAAGAGAAAATAAAATAAATAACTTATAAAAAAAAGAGGAGTCTTTTTTTGTGATTTGAAGAGAAATATAGAGAAGAGATGTATCAAAAAGCTTTTTGTCCAAGCCCAACCTTACACCACCACCTCCGCAAGGTTAGCAGCTAAAAGTACCAATTACTGGCTTGTTGTTGGGGAGAACGGCGCTTGGCAACAGTTGCTTCGGTGTAAACATTTAAAAAAATTATTCTCCTTGCTCTCTAACCCCTTCATGGTGCTCCCTGAAGCGGAGGAATACAGCAAGAAAGAGGCGGAACACGCGCGTGACTCGGCCCCCGGTCGGCCTCGCTGCCCACTGTGACTTTTTCATTCAGAAGCAGCTCCAGCTCCGGTTATTAATAAAACACCAGGACCGCTGGGGCAGACGCACACCAGCTGAAAGAATTTGGCCGAAGCTCACACAGCATGACATGACAGCAACTTCTGAGACGTGTTCACCTTTTTGGGTGAAGCGACAGGGGACATATGGTCCTCCCTGGAAGTACGTCTCCAAACACATTTAGGGGCGGAACACCTGTTAGTGGAAAACTGCAAGCGTTCACACATAAAATCACTTGCCAAAACACCTGAAGTGTGTCTGGGAAGAAGGTTTTATTTCAGTTAATTTGAAAAAAAAAAAAACCCAAAAAAACGACCCCCCTCGCTTCCCCATCATGTTAATACGAGCCGACTGTGGTGTAAAAATATATATAAATAAAAAAAAACATTCAGCTATCACAAAACAACAGATGTAGCAGGATATTTTTTTCCACCCTAATATTAGGGATTGTATGGATGTATAGCAACAAGCTTCTATAAAATCCGGCGCTCTAAGAATAGGCCGCAGCAAATAAAGCGAAAATTTACAAGGGTGTCAGTCAACAATTTAATAAATTGAAAATCCATTTATGTGAATGCAGAGTTCTGCCCTTCACTCCGCTGCCTTTTCCCTAACAGATGGTGTTGTGGGTGCTTATGTCCAATTTGATTTGAACCAAACCCTCAGCCAATTTTTACACTGGCATGAAATCTCAGCGAGCCAGATCCACACACTGGCAGTCAGAAATAGCAGCGGAGAGGGCGCGACATTGTGAAAGAACGATGAAGGGCAAAATCTGGAGCGACATTTGAGAAAGTCGCAGAAAAACTTTCCCTGTTGTTTCCCTCCGGTTGTTTGTTTTCTCTCTCTCTCTCTCTCCATCCTTTGCATGTTTTCTTTTCTTTTTTTTCTTTTGCTGGGCTGGTGAAATTACCGATGCTATCTCAATGCTTTCTTTTTTTTTTTGCAGGAGACAGAGAAATGTTCCTTTCACACACACAAGCGTACCATTTTCCCAATTGCCTCCATGACCTCCATTATCATTAAATGGTGTTTGATAGCATCTAGACATTTGAATCCGCTGTGGACTAATTCTGCTCGGGCCTTGATAGCCACTGCCACAGCACCTTATTAGGGACAAGTTATGGGAGCAAAAGCAGAAGCCATTTTCATTTTACTGCCTCGTACTTTACAGGCTGAAGTGTCAGCTGTGGTACTGATAACCGCTGAATACGGCCCACTAATTGCCCGGTTAACAAACAGGGCCTCATGAGAGACTTTTGAATAGATTATAAAGACTTCCATGCAACAATGGGTCGTGCTGTGTTAGACACAGTATAAATTCATAGAAGATCGTTTAAAGAGCTGCTCTAACAAGTATATAAAGCAAGGGTTTTTTGTTGTTTTTTTTCTTTAAGATTTTAAGACTTAAAGTCAGAATTTTCTTTTAGGAAGGTAATCTATTTTAATCAATCTTTCTTCCAATCAACTGTGAGCAGCTCTGGTCTTTCTGCTAAAGAGAACATTCACCAGAGAATGATGCTGCCACCACCGTGTTTCACTACGGGGATGGTTCGAGTTTGGTCTCATCTGACCAGAGCACCTTCTTCCACAAATTGGGTGCACAGCCATGTCTTGATAGGTTTCATTTTTTCTTCCATTTTTAGATGATGGACTGAAAGCTGCTCTGTTAAGATGCTCAAAGCTTGGGATATTTGTTGTATGACCTAACTCTGCTTTTAACTTCTCCAGAACTTTCTCCCCGTCTGCTTTGTTCTTTGGTCTCCATGATGCTACCCTTCTACTTCACAGATACGGACTACTTTGTGTTGGTCTGTCGCTTAAAATCTAGATAACATACTCTAAAGTCTGTTGTTTATGTAAGTAGGAATACTTTGCAAAGTGCTGGGAGAGGTCAAGCACAGGATCATGATAATATCTATTTACCCACCCATGTGAATTAAGTTTGAGATAATAATGTACTTATTCGCAAACCAAACTGTGATTTGTTTTACTCAATACTCGCATTTAACAGAAAAACTTGATTTATATCAACAACCTGTGGATGAGCCAATCAGATAACCCCCCCCCCAAAAAAAGAGAAAAAAAAGAAGCGAAATTTGTTATGCTGGAGTCAGGGCGAGGAGAGGGTTAACGAGTCGAGGGCCAGCTCTGTGTTTTTAATGCACGCACATCTCTCCCTGTCAAAAGCATCCTGTTAAAGTCGGCCGAAGCGTGTACACCGGTGTGTAAGTGTGTGTGTCGTCCACAGTGGGCCCGGGCTGCTGTAATGGAAAATGACACTTGCAATCTGTCTCGTGGCAATAACCCCCTCTTCAGCGCTCTTGTCTCCGCTCAGAACACGCAGACGCGCACGCGCACCCACCCTGAATGGTTCTGTCACTGTGGCAGCCCTCGGGCCGTCCTTGTCACTGCACAGCTTTATTGCATCATTTTAACGTGACAACAAAAGAACACATTGTGTATTGGGCCTACTGTGTAGAGACGGGGAATGGACCCACGCATTAACCACGCTACACACACACACACACACACACACACAGAGCAATGTTTTCACTCGCGAGTCATGACATTTTCGTCTGCCTGTCAAAGCAATGACAGAGAGACAGGCAGAACAGCAAGGCACTCCTGACACACTAATGCTGCTTTGCATGTTGGAAGTCTTTTCAAACTGTGCTGAGCTGTGACTTTAACCTCCCCTCTGCGTGCGTGCATGCGTGTGCATGTGGAGCTGATGGGTGAAGACTGTTATTTCTGATGCTATCATAGTTTTGGCCCTGTCTTTGCAGTTTGATTGACAGTTTGGCTTGGCTTTAGAGTGGCTTTGCTTTGCTGGACGGCAGAGGCGGGGCCCGCCTATTTCAGTTAACGTGAACACTGTTGACAAGCGCAAACAGACGCGCACGCACACACTTCTCCCTCTGTTTATCTGTCTTGATATCCCTCTCTGTCTCCTTTTTTCGTCTTTTCTTCTGTCTGTGTGAATGTTTGTTCCATCTGTGCCATTGATCGGACTGAGACAGAGCGCGTTGTAGAGTCTTAAGAATAGCCGAGATGGTCCCGTGTGCTGCCTTTAAAGACAGGAGGACGGAGGACATGTGAGAGCCATTAGACCGATGGCAACAACGGCCCAAAGAGCGCTGGAATGCTCCTCTGACTAACGTGTGTGTGTGTTTGTGTTTGTGGACGGTTGGAGCCTTACGAGTCACTGTGCTCCAATTATTCACTCACGTCAATGTCTCTTCTTGTAAATCTTTTCCTACTCCCAAGTTTTCCTGGCAAGGATCTCACCGCTTTTAGGCGAACAGAGAAAGAAAAAAAATAAATAAATAAAGTTTGATTGGTTGAGGAGATCTGCCTCGTCAATATCGGGTGATACTGCTGGTTAGGTCATATTCAGATCACTTAGCCATCTGTGGTTAACAAATTGGAAGAGAACTCAGACAAATTAAATGACAATATCAGACTTAGGGAAAGAACTCAGTGTTTTTTATTCTTTTTGGCATGTTTGCCTTGATTTGACAGAACAGAAGAGAGAAAGACAAACAGGAAAAACAGAATGCAAGAGATATGCTGTAAAGGTTGAGTTGGCTCAGAGCTGAGCAAGAAACTCAACTGGATGTAAGATCAAAGTTTAGTAGAAAGACAGATGGATTTTCAGCAGGTTAACTTGTTTACAATACAGCAGAAATGTCTTCACTGCTATTTCCTAAAGGGTTTAGAAGGCTGGAAGAGATTCAAAATTTCTACATGTCCGGCATGAAGGGACGACATGTGGTAGCGGAGCTGAAACTTGCTACTAAATAAGTATGCTAAATGTTATGGACCCTTTTCTTTTTCCATTTAGTACTTTAGGAAAGTGCAAATCTTTCTGGTTTATACTTAATTCTATTTCTCTTTCAGGTCTGACCTGCCTATTCCAATTTCAACTGATTACAAGTTTTTGCCTTAGTTAGGACTATGACATAGCAGTAAGCAAAATAACTGTTGCAAATTCCTTGACAGGTATAGTAGCTTTGAATCCAACAGAACATGAAGGAATTGCTAAATTAACCCCAGAACATTTATCTGATTAACAATAAATGAAAAGAAAGTGCATGTTGTGGATTGATGCTTTTACAGGACACAAAATGGTGGGAGTTTTTAGTTTTCATTACCTATCTTTTTCTAATGCATATATAACTACATTGAACATTTCCTCCTCCTCAACCCACCATTTTTTTTTTTGACGAGACACCCATGACTCTCTGAGGGGGCTAATGGTCTAACAACATTTGGCTCTTGGGAGAGTGAAGCCAACAGTGCAGTATTAATGACCTTCGAAAAAACCTAGTTAGCGTAATTGAACAAACCAACAAACTGGACAAGGAAAGCGGGTTTTGCAATGAACTGGGGTAAAATATGTTTCAGTAGATTAGATGCAGGACTGGTACTCCTGCGTTTGCCTGCTCTCACATAACAAACTGACATGATGCAGAGTTTGGAGCTACGGTTGCATACAACGACTTTAGTTCTAGATTCACACACAAATACATACAAACTAGAACACTTTCAAAGGATGTGTCAGAAAGACCAACAAGGTCTATGATAAGTGTTCACTGTCTTGGAGTAAATGAATCCCTGATCTGCCATTTGTAGAATGTCTGGTTTAGGTATGACCTAGTGACCAGTATCAATGTCTCAGATACAGTATCATAGTGTTCCTATCGTTTAAAGTCCTTTAATGAGATGCCAGAGAAAATGTTGTAGTGATCAGAGTTTTTTTTTTTTTTTTTTTGCAGAATGGAGAATAGAGCATTACACTGAAAGAAAGTTACTATACGTTTCTCTCAGTAGAGCTGCTGGTAAATATTTACACCTCCAAAGCACATGGATTGGTCATGGTTTAAAACTAAAGAGACACCACCCTGAGAGATGGGCTGGTTGCTAGTATCAAGGGATTCCAAGATTTTAGAAAGCTAGGGTTTCAAACCTTTTTTTTTCAATTTTCTTTTCTTTTTGTTCCTCTGTTCATACAGTAGAACGTCCAGTTTAACAAGATGCCAGAGAAATTTCCAGTGTGATTTGATTTTTCTTCAGCTATGTGGAGCAATGTCTCTCCCCTCTGTTGCTGCACACTGCTGGTTAGCCGGCAAAAAAAAAAAAAATCCTTTTCAAAACAAAAGAAAATCCAGTTATTTTACAGAGGAGGACCACCAATTGCCTTTTATGAAGGCAATCTGGATTTAAAACTATAGTTTTGAAGTGAGGGTGACATGCAGCCTAATGCAGGCTAGCTGTCTGTTACTTGTTACTCTATAAAGAGCAGAAAAGCACTGATAAAGTATTTAAATGACCAAACAAAGTGGATGTTTATCCCATATTTTTGCCCAAGTTTATGTGTCCAAGTTAAAATAAGATTTAAAACAACAAAACTAGATTAGTCAATATCTAGCAGAAACAACTGCTTTTCTATTTAAAAAAGATGATTAGCTCATGTTATAAATTTTGACTATAAGTATTTGTGTTAAACCCTGAAATTCTGGTATTTTTACCCGAGGTGTTCATATTAAGCTTGTAAACAACGAGTTAGATTAAAAGGCTTCACATAGTGTGAGACTCAAACGCCATAAAAGATGGAGATAAAGATGGAGGAGGTCTAATTTGTAGATGGTCTCGTATTTCGCAGTTGACTGTCGTGTATGAGTATAAATTTGGTAGAGCCACCAGCATGACCACTCAGTAGCCCACTACCTACCATCTGACATAAACACACAGACGGAAGACTCCAGACTCTACCCACATCTGAAGGAGACATAAATAGCACCGCTGAAAACCACTTATACGCCACCGATCATTTATATTCATAGTTAATCATCATTTTACTCACATCACATTTAAACAACAAATATCCACTCTAAATTAAAACCTCTGTCTGGCTGAAAATGCATCTGAGTGTAGGAGGGGGAAAGGGGGGCTGCCAAGAGAAACAGTGACGCAGGCAGACATTAAACACAGAGATCTTAGATGTACAGGGCCAAGTTTATGGCAACACTTTGGTTTGTGTAAACCCTAGATATTCCACGGTGTATGATATGAAAGTTTGAGGCATGAAATCCAAACTTTCTTTCCGACTTCTAACATCTCAAGAGTTTAACTCAAGAACATCGTTACAAGAGTAAGCCCAGTTTGCAGCCAACGCAAACTGGTTGAAATTTGTGGCGTTACAAATCTGCGAGATCTGAAAGTTTGGTTTGGAGTTTCCAAAACCTTTTAACAAATACCTAACTTGCAAAAAAAATACGCAACAAATTAATCTGTCCTTTTTCTAACAAGACTTGTTCATTTAAAAACAGACAAATGCCTTTGGGTCCATTCACTTCGAGTGTTGCAAATGTTATTAGCGAGAGAATTCTGGCAATCAAGTCAGAGTGTAAATACATTTCATAAAGTTAGGCAACACTTTTTTTTTTTTTTTTTTTTTACCCAGTGTGCTTTTGGCCAAACGCCTACCTTTTGGCTCTGACTTTGTCACAGACTTTCGTTTATCAAATGTAGGTGTTCATAAACCCCGCAAAAAATCAATATCATATTTATTAGTTAACATTTTCTTGTGGCCTATCGTGGCAGCTTAGCCAAACACTATGTTGGGTCTGATTACGTTGTGTCAGAGGCAGATTTGCTCCACAGAAAAGGGTAAATGAGAAATTCCTCCTGACTTCGTCAACAGATCAAATCTGGTCCAGGATGAAAATTGGACATGACAATTATAACGAGACAAAAAAACCAACAAATAAAAATAGAAAAATACACAAAACTATTTTACCTTTGATTGAAAAAAAATGAAGAAAATATCTGGATGGAACAAAAATCTGTGTTTTGCATTTCTGACAACGTATTAATAATGACTGCACTCAAACAGACACTGACTTTAAAACCTGCTGACTGTGACGTTTCAGAAAGACTACAGAACCACACACCTTGATTATTGACAAGCCTGACACGCAACAGCTGACTTGCTTTCTCAGTACAATCACAGACCCCCCCAGGTCATGTGCATGCACGCTTACGTCCGAGTCTGTCCGGATGTTAGAACATGTGTGTGTCTGTGCGAGTTTGTGTGTGTAGGTGACAACTCCAGCCCCAAACTGACTGGCATCTGGCGGTGGCAGTTGTTTTAACAGCTGAGCTGACAGCATTAATCCGAACGCACCCAAATCAAAAGGAGACAACACCTGTTCACTGCTCCTGAGCCCAGCTGAGGAGGAGACGAGAGACGGGGAGGGGGGTGGAGGGGGATGAATGAGTGCAAGAGATGGAGGGGGAGTGATTAGGAGCAGGTGGAGAGAGTGATGGAGACAAAGGGAAGCGGAGGGGGGAAGATGAAGGGAAGGTAAAAGAAGAGAGAAACGCAGATCAAGGATGGGAAGAAGGGGATGAGCGAGGAATAAAGGGAGGGAAAAAGAAGGGATTGGGAGAAAAGGATGTGAGTGGGCATGGTGCCAGGCAGCACACACTCTTTGCTTTTTTCCCTGGAGCGCAGCGGAAAGAGGCAGTGGGCCAAATGAGGAAGGAGGAGAAAAGAAAGGAAGAGGTAAAAAAAAAAAAAAAAGTGAAGAAGCATGGGACATGATTAGCTGGGGATGTCTGTACTGCTGGCCAAGCAGTGGTGAAGGAACAGAATGCAGCCAAGGAAGAGCAGGGGGAGGTGGAGAGAGGCTCTTGAGACGCTTGTCTCCCAACATCTGGCTCAAATAAGCAAGGGTCATGCTGTGGGCTCTGCTCGTGACCCCCGAGGCTGACAACATAGACAGCGCCACTTCATCTACTGCACCCACCCTCTGACCAGCCAGCCAGAGGTTAATTAATAAAGACCGTGTGGCTTCAAAGGCTGACACACTGACTGGCTGATGGAGCAGATGAGTGGCCAGCTCGCTGGCTGGGTGAAAAGATATCTCACCAGTGGGGTGGGGCGCTGGTTAATGACAGAGACTCAATGACTTGTTGCTCTCTGGCAGTGCTTTAACTACACTATATGCAAAATGTGCACTTTGTTTTTCAATGGCTATTTTAAACAAACTTGTGTTGTCGGTCTATGTTAGTAATGTAAGAAGAATCAAAGCTCCCTCAACAGTTTTTTATGCTCATACACGCTTTGTACACAAGCCTCAATGGATTACAGTGTAGAAAATTGACTGTTGCGTATATTTTCGACAAATATTAACAGTGAAGGAAAATTAGGAAGTAGTTTGTATATTCTAATATTAACCGACTATAAAGAATGAAAAAATATATGCTTTTAGATTTTACCATATGCTGTTATCTTAACTAAAATGGAAGGAAAATGACAGGATTGCCTTGTATTAAGCTTCATGTATTCATAAGTCTCTAATCGCTGCTTAAGAAAAGCCTACCCCCAGGACAATGCTGCCACCACCTTACTTTATGATTGGGATGGCGTGTGCAAGCAGTGTCAGTTTTCTGTCACATGTAACGTGTTGGAGGTTCTCTAGGAAACCTCCGAAGCCTTCGCAAAAAACAGCTGTATTCATACTATTATTAAATTACACACACGGTTACGAATTAGGCGACTTACACTGGATTTTAATTAAGGCTACCAGATTTATGGCAGAGATGCAGTTATAGCTTACAGTATGCTCTAATGCTTTCATAAAGGTATGAGTGTGGGAGGAGACCTGCAGTAGTGGCACCTCTATGAAGGTCACATAAACATAACCACATTCATTCATAAACATATATAAATATGCCAACACAGAGGTAAACATGCGTCAATAAGTAGGATTTTAAATGTTACATTTTTCCTCATCTCATATTATTTGAGACCATTGGGGCGTTTAATCAGTAATTTATTGAAAATGTAGAGGTAAAATGTGCCCTCTGAAATCAACTTTACTTTAAATAGTTTTTTTTTCCTGAAAATTAACAACTGTTTTAAGTTGTGTCAGACATGTTTCACAATTGACAGTGTTTACATACATAGCGCTGAATGTTGCAACATCAAACTAATCCGCATATCATTTAAAGTTAGTTTAATAATCCACTCCCGAACACGTGCGCTGAAAAAATAAGCATGCAACGGAGAAGTCTGGAGGCCTTGCAGCAAAGCTCTTTATTAGTTTGTTATGGCACAGTGTCAAAATGAAAAGCCAAACATTTTTATTTCAAAAGGCAACTTCCACCTACTCACAAAGTAACTGCTGGTATGTGTTCTTAATGGAAGATAGTTGTTGGCTGACTTGATCATTCTTCGTGGTAAATAAAAGTGTTTCAGTTGCAGTCATTTGGCCTTTTGAAAAACGGTTCGAACTTCAGACGGCAATTGCTTTCCACAATGTTCCTTGGAGTGCTTTTGTTGCTTAAGTGGCTCATTTGAAAAGTTTTGAGATTTTTTTATTTTCCGAGCATTTTATGCCCTTTTGATACAGTAATTGAGGGACAAATGAAAGTCAGAGCACTCTCCACAAAACTCATTAATCTTGTGGGCATTTTACGGCATAAAAACATTCCTCAGACTCTCCATGGGAATGGGAGAAAAGGCCAAGAAAGAGAAAGAGCAGGAACTGAGGCAAAGCAGTAGCAGAGCGCGTTTATGAGAGTTACATAGATAGGTTATGGATTCCACAGATTTGTTGAATAAACATGCTGAATAAGTGAAAACCAGTCAAACATTTGGGCTCCTGGAAACTAAAAAAAGCAAATACACAATTCTGTAGCAACCTGACAAACACTGCTGTATAAACTCAAAAACACTAAATATTGTATGGAAGTTAGACTGGGATAAGATCACAGCTACTAATCTATAGAAACTCTGTGATTCATGAACTCAAGCTTTTGTCCGTAACTTAATGCCACGCCGGGGAGGCCAATAACACACTCAGACACATACACACACCTTCAGGAAAACCACAGGACCTTCTCTCCCCTGTCTAAGCCCCTTTATGTGGACGGATCGAACAAAAGCTTGGGCACTGTTTTTCCCCTCTGAAAAAAACAACACACACAAATGCAGATACACACACATGCATACCATTCATCTCCTTAATATCGCTCATCTGAACTGGGAAGAATGGCAGAAAGGAGTTTCATCCCCACCGATTGTCTTGTGCAAGACTGGGGAGAGAATGGGACGTTGAAAAGCAGACGCAAAACAATTCAATAAGAAAAAAGTGACTTGAATGCGCCTTTCATCAACCCAACAATGGCGAGCCCCACAATAGGCCTCAGGTTCGCCCCATGACGTTGCCTGTTTCTCATGCCACAAAGGGAGCGAAGAAGAAGAAAAGCCCAGAATTAACTCGAATTGAATTGTGAGCCATGTCCGTGATGATCCCCCCTCCGTCTACGGCGAATCCTGTGAAGTTAACTGACACAATGACAACCGGATAACGAGGAAGAGCGATAAATAAAACAAGAATTGTCTTATGTGAATGGGCAAACTCGAAGCAAGAGCTACTTTCAAGCTTTCTCTTTTTATGAGGACGCCATTTTTTATTTTTCTTCTTAAACAACAGTCTTTGAAGCAACTACTGTTTTAGTTTCAGCACTGGGTCAGAAAGTAGAAGGTGAGTTAGACAAATCAAATCATGGAGTTCAAATTCCCTCCGAAAAAAGGTCAAGGAAGAGTTTAGGCTCACGAAGATGAAGCCAAATGTCTGTTTAGTGAATGTCAACAGTGGATTTATAAGGTCTTTGCCTGAAAAGTATTTTTATTTAGTTGAAAATCCTCATTTTCTATTATTTGGCTCATTTTTTATAAAAACATATAAACGTATATAAAAAACTGTCTTTGAAGATTCCCTTGCGATTATTATTCTCACTCACCTTCTTGTTACCAGGGTCGGAAGACTAATCGCAGCAAACAATGGCACAGAGAGTTAATTTATACAACTAACTAATTGCCAACAAAGGTTAAAAATCCCATAAAAACATTATCTTGCTCCCACGCTAGGACTGTGAACTTTCTGCTGAGTGTGTTTAGATATACAGTATGTGTGCGTGCGTGCGTGAATGTGTTGCTGTAACTGTTAGGTTTCCCCTCGAGAATATGTGCATAAAAATACTATGCGATGACTCGCAAGGACTTTATGTGCCATTGTGGATGTTCATAGAGTGCGAGCATGTTGTGAGTGTTTGACATAACCCCCCAGATAGCCGAGGAGAAGGATTAAGCAAAGTGAAGGGGAGGCGGGGGGGGGGGGGTTGGTGTTTCTCAGACTGATGGATGGATGAACGAGAGACTGCCCTGATCCCTTCACTTCTTCGGCTCTTTCTTTCTCCCTCTTCTTCCTCTTGGCAGTACGTGCCCGCCCTTCCCATTGTCACCCATTGGAGTGTATGGAGGCGTGAGGGAGCTCTAGCCACTGTGTGCTTGTGTGGCAACAATGGCTTCGCCTAAGTGCTGTCCTATAAAATGCCTCAGTGCTCTCTAAAAGCAAGCCCAAGGTTCCGGCCGTTCCTTAAGAATGGACGGAGTGCCATGAGTGTACATCTACGAGCGTGTGTCCATAAGTGTGTGGCTGGTTGACATCTGGGACTGCGTTGGCAATTTCAGTGTGAAATCCGGTGCCTTGGCGGGGTTCGGATGTATCGGATGTACCCTAACCCTGCCATAAGCTGTCGAACACTATTTTGACTGAGCTTGTGGTTGTTGATGTGGCTGTTGGTGTCAGAACGTAGAACTCCTCTCAGGAAGAGTGGATGGACTGCTTTTTGCTGACCCCAACCATATGTCATCTTGGACACCCACAAAGTTCAGCGTAGCTCTATTGCTTATAGTTTATCAATAGCACTAGCATTAACGGCACAGGATTTTAAAGTAGGGTTTGGTTATGAAACGTAGCATCGTTCAATACAAAACCTGGAGATGGGTCGACCATGACAATTGCAAATCTATCAAGACATGGCAGTCCACATAAACTGATAGGCTGGACAAGGACAGCATTAATTATGGAAGCAGCAAAGAGTGGTGGGGTTAACTCTGGAGGAGCTGCAGAGGTTCGTAGCCCAGATGGAGAAATATTAACATGACATTATATTTGCATTTAGCTAAAAGGTATGTACATGACACAGCAAATGTCTGGTAGAACGTGCTCTGGTCAGATGAGACCAATATTGGTCTACATGCAAAAATGTTACAGTGGAACTATAACCCGGCAAGTCACAGTGAGCACACATGACAAAACATGGAGGTAGCAGCATCGTGGAGAGGAGATTGTTTTCTACAGCAGGGGTTAGGGAAGCTGAATAGAATTGATTTGAAGAACGGTTCGAGTATAGGGGCAATCCTGAAAAAAAAAACTGTTTTGCTGCAAAAGACTGGCCAGATGTTCTCCTACCAGTAGGACTACATGGTGGTGGCAGCCTCATGCTGTTGGGATGGTTTTCTTCAGGAGGGATGCTGGTCAAACCCTAAAATACTTAAAGCTGTAATTGGAGTAAAAAGTGGTTCACCTCAGGGGAGGTGAACACAAATGTTTGCCACATTTTTCAGATTTTTATTTGTATAATTTTTCTTCCACTTGAAAATTATACGATACTTTGTTGTGGTCTATTGATAAAATCCAAATAATATATGTGAACTTTGGTTATAATATGACAAAAAGTAGAAAAGTTCAATACTTATGCCTTTGCAAGGCGCTGTAAATAAAGGAAGGCAGAGTCATTAAGTTAGAAGACTAGACTGTATGTAGGTTTGTAGAAATATAAAAAGCCTTGAATAAAATACTAATTTCACATAGGGAATCTTTTGTTCATCCCTTCTTCCAGCTGAGGCTACAGTAAAAGAAGAACTGAACGAGTCCCAGAGGCCATGGAACCCCCGTGACGGGTAGCTGTAGCTGGGTAGCAGAGGGTCAACAGACGGGTCCAGAGATGGAGCTCAGCTGGCACTTAGTGCGTACGAGCCACTTACAGTTGATGCCGCCATGTAGCGAGAGAAGGAGAGGAGGAATGAGGCTGAGAGTCTGGTGAAAGTCCAGGGCAGTGGAGGCACCACTCCAGGGGCCGAGAGGAACATCTGTGTCCCATTTAGCATTTAGCGATGGTTCTCATCCCTTTAATACCCCCTCAACTTGCATCTATCTATCCATCCATCCATCCATCCATCCATCCATCCATCCATCCTTCCTTCCTTCCTTCCTTCCTTCCTTCCTTCCTTCCTTCCTTCCTTCCTTCCTTCCTTCCTTCCTTCCTTCCTTCCTTCCTTCCTTCCTTCCTTCCTTCCTTCCTTCCTTCCTTCCTTCCTTCCTTCCTTCCTTCTGGGCTAACAGATTATTAGGGGGCGTTGCTCTGTGCCACAGGGGCCACGCGAGGCTAAACGGTGAGTCCAAGGAAACTGACCAGGTGTGTGTGTTTCTGCAGTCCTCTCCCTTGGGTTTAACTGCTAACCCTTCTCTTGATCCCACAACTGCTTCGACGTCCCATACTCCTCGCTCATTATGCCACGTAATCGCAGACACAGACTCCAATGTGAACCACTCAGCCACCCGGCAACCACGACTCCGGAATATCGGAGGCAGCCAGTGTCACGGCATCCTTATCATCTCCCTGTTGCTCCTGAAGAATTTATTAAAGACAGCAAGTAATGTGGTTTGTGTGTGTGCCTGTGTGTGTGTGTGTGTGTACATGTATAGCTATACTTGTGTGGACCAACCTTTGACAGGCCACCAGCATTGTATGGACATTTGTAGTTGTGAGGACATTTTGCCTGGTCCCCACAATGTTTAACTAGCTATTAAACTCTACTAGTTAGGTTTAGAGGTATGGTGTGAATTAGGTTTAGGTTTAGGTTAGGGTTAGGCATGTATCAGTAATGGTTAGGTTTAGGGAAAGTGTCTGGGTTAGGCATAGTAAAATCAATGGAAGTCAATACAATGTCAACACAAGTATAGCAAGACGTGTGTGCGTGTGTGTGTGCGCGCGTGTGGGTGTGTGTGTATCTCTCGGGTAGCAGGTGGCCAGTGGAGCGAGACAAGAAGATGAATGGAGAGAGCAGAAGAGCAGTGAAGCCTGGTTGGGCCAGGCCATGGGGGACAGGATGCCGAGTCATTTATTAGGGGCCAAACACACACCTTACCTTCCATAAATGCAAGCAAATGCAATTTTTCCCGCCAACGAGCGCACATACATCTGCACACTTTCGGTCACAAATGCATATGCAAATAAACACATACACACACACACATGCACGCACGCACGCGTTTTCATGCTCCCAAAGGCTTTAACAGCACAAACACACACACTGACCTAGTATTTGCCACTCGCCATTCATCTAGCCTAAGTAGAGCAACGCTAGCCACAGACTAAATCTTTCAAACTTAGTGTGGGTGACTCTGTGTGTGTTTGTGTGATGTGTAGCCCAAGGCCTGCCTTCGATAGGCTGATCCCCTCTTTCTGTTTCAAGATGTTTATCGTTTTCTGACCCATTTCGTGTCTTTGTCCCCTCTTTCACATCCCTCTTGGTGTTAATGTTCAGACACTATGAATGTGTGTGTGTGTCATTGATCCAGCTGGAAGCAGTGTGTGTGTGTGTGTGTGAGCAGTAATATTCCAGGCCTTTCATAATGATTAAAGCCTTCATTAAATTTTCATCCCAACCTGCTGTTTGCTGCTAATGGCCTTTGTGAGCCACACAGCCAAACAATAGCTAGCCGGGCACAGAAAAGGGATTTCTATCAGGCGTTCAATACCGGCCCCCTCATCGTTTCTCTCCCCTCCAAGCCGTCCATTTCGCCTTTGCCTCTCTTCTTCTTTTCTCCATTTCCCTTTTCTCTTGCTTGGCCAGAGTTTGTTGTTTTTGTTGTTGTTGTTGTTTTATTTTTCTGTCTATGTGTGTGTTGGGTCTGGAGGATCTTTTATTAGTGCGTTTCATTTAATCATACGGCAGATAATGCTCTGGCTCGGGTTTGATGCCACACCGCTGTGGCACTGTGCTAATGGGGTCTGTGAAGACATTGCTCTTTCTCTCCATCACTTTCCACTCCTCACTCTCTTTTTTTCTCACTCTGCCCTGGCTGAGTCATAAAGATCCATTATTGTTGTTTTTTTTCCCTGTGCAGCCGGTTCATGAGGTCCAGCGAAGCAGTGAACAACCCAAAACACACCTCAATTACAGTTCAGCTTGACATAAAATCCAGTTTTTACTTTTTACTTCTTTTTCTATAAAATGTGTCACAACCGGCTTCTTTATCAGCTGAAATAAAAACAACCAAACGGTACGAGCTCACCATCCATCGCAGCAGCCTTAAAAGCCTTACAAAACCCCAGCAAAACACGGTTACAACATCTCAGCTTGAAATGAAAGCCTGTTGATGTTGTGGAGGGGGGGGGGGGGCATAGCACACATAAAATGCACCTACACTCAAAGGCAACTACTCCACAGCACTGCAATGCTGTTCTTTCACCTTCTGGGCTTCATGTCATTTGAGCTTGAAGGCACGTGTTTCAGGATGTTTGAGTGAGAAAAACAGGAAAGTTAATTGTTATAGCATGTATTTCATTAGGTCTGTACAGGTCTAGCTCTTTTTTTTTAGAAAACTATAATCTTAGACCAAGGTGGATCAGTATTAGAAGAACTGCTAGGACATTTAACTTGGCTGTTGCACATAAATATGGTTTGATCTAAAGCATTTCAATGTATTTTTGGCTTTAGGCTTTGACTGGTATGTCTCCTTCTCATCCACTCTGGTCTCGATCTTTTTGCAGCCTCTAACACATTTTGTATTTTACCAAATCTACCAGTCTATCGACCCTGAACAGTCTCCCTGTCCTCATAACATCATGCTGCCACTACCATGTTTCACAGTGTTTAGAGTAATGTCCTGTTTTAGTTTCTGCCTTAGCCTTAAAATGACAATCAAATGCATTGAAATGTGTAGCTGTGTAGTGTGACAAATCATAAAAATGTTCAAGGAGTAAAAATACTCTGCAAAGCCCTGTAAGAGGTCAAACACAGGTTCATGATGGTATCTTTTAACCAAGCCATGTAAACATCTAAAATTAAGTTTCAAGGAATAATTTCTATATTTGCAAAACCAAAATGTGATTTGCAGTTTATTGAATACTCAAATTTAACGGCCAAAGGATGAGTCAATCAGATAAGCTAAAAAAAAGGTTTAATTTGTGAAGCTGGAGTCAGGGCAAGAAGAGATCAACAGGTCGGGGCTAGCGCTGTTTTTTAATCCACGTACAGCTTCAAAAAACCCTGTATCATTTTCCTTTCTGTCCTAGTTATGCACTAATTTGTGTTGGTCCATAAAATACTGATATAATATGCTGAAGTTTATAGTTATAACTTTACAAAATACTTTTGCAGGGCACTGTATCAATGGTTGATTTTTCACCTGCTCCAGCACTTTCCATTCCTGAGTAAAATGTTGCTGGGAAAAAAAAGACTTTGCCTTGGATCTTTGCCATGCTCAAGGAAAGGTTCCCTAACAAAGCCTGAATTTCTAAAGCCGCGTTTCCACTATCGGAACTTCAGGGTAGTTTTGCCGGACTGTCATCTTTCAGGATAAATCGCTTATCCCACTCCTCTCAGCATTTTGTCTCCATACAAAATTGGCCCGTTAACAAATTTACTAAGACGTCAGCATATCACGACCCTTTCGACAGTGAGTAGAGTGACTTAACGCAAAAAGACGTCCACAGCGGCAGAAATAACAAGAGATCAACATGTAAGAAGCAGAGACAGTTGCCGTGTTTCGCTTTGCTGTTGTTATAAACTGCTTTGCAAGCAACTGTTCTTATTTTACATAGCCAGTTGTTTGGCGTCGTCTGCTCATTTCCCTCTGAATTACAACCTATCGGCATGAGTTAACCACAGCTCCGGCCCAGCAACTCTACCGGGACATGTTCGAGTACACATCCCAAGAGTGGTACTTGGATGGTTCCTGAAATGGCCCCCAAAAACGGCCCGGTGAAGTGGAGACATGCACATATCAGGAAGTTCCAGTAAAATTACCCTGAAGTTCAGATAGTGGAAACGTGCCTTATGTCTTCATCTAGGCTACATTTGGACACAACAAATGAGGTAGAAAAAAAGTCAAATTTTTAACATCTTTTTCCTTGGCAAGAAAAAAACAAGAACTTAAAAACCATAAGTGATTTTCATGTACATCCAGTGCTCAGGTTTTGCTTTGTTTTATTAAAGTGACTTGAAGGGGGTGGGTCGATTCCATCCACTGGTAAGAGGTATTTTTGGACACTGAAAGAGAATATTCCGCCTTCAGTAAGGTGGCATGGTAGTATTTATATCACATTGTAACATGCATTCTAGGGAATTTAAAACCATTTAGCCACTAAATATAAATGAGCATTGGCCATGGGCTAAATTTATCTCTTTGCATGACTCCAACTAGTAGCCTGGGGCTCTGCTTGGGAATAAATTGCGGAGGCTACTGGAGCAAAGCTCTGTAGGCCCCCTGCCATAACTCTTGCTCCGCTCCCTTAACAGCGTAAGAAATCAGAATTTGAGTGCTTAGAGTGTATCATCGGAAAGGTCATGAAAGAGGGGCAAAAAGGTGATGAGTGGCTTTTATTCCTGAGACGAGTCAGTCTGAGATACTTCCCCATGAATGTCTCTTGATATTAAAACCGGAAACATTTGGAGAGTTGTTAACACATCTAAGTATTTCTTTTTTTGTTTTTGTTTTGTACAAGCGGCAAACATTCACACATGAACACATGCATCCGAGTGCACATCCTACTTGTCAGGTTGTGATAAATATGCAAAGCACAGCGGACAATAGACCCAAGCAGCTGAAGCTGTCAGTTTGTGTTCTGGATAAACAAAGGCTCTCCTCTTGTCTGAACATGAGTGGGTTCAGTGCAGAGTAGAGGAGGAAGCGGCTCGGAGGAGATAAGACAGAGGAGGAGAGACTGGACAGCAGAGGGTAATAAAAAGCGTGGCGTCTGGCCAGAGAAACTGAAACATCTGGGTTTTCATCACTGACCTTCTGGCTCGTTTTTGATCATTTCCTCCATCTTGCGTTGTTTCAGTGTGTCCACAACATCAGCCAGGCTGCCCTTGCGCCTCTCGGGGGTCCCCAGGGTGCCGGTTGCCGAGCCGCCGTCGCTGCAGGGTCGCCCCCCACCTCCGCCCTCCTCTTTGCCTGGTGAGGTAGCATTGTGCTGTGGGTATGGACTCAGAGCGCTCCCCTTGATGCCATCATGCTCCTACAGGGAGGAGAGGATCAAGCAAGAAGAATACATTTTATCGGTTGAAATATCACCCCGAACTTGAAGATATAAAGCAACTATAGATGAAGAAAAGAAATTGAGGAGGAGTTGGCACAGACCAACTCATTATCCCCATCCTTCTTTCCAACTCTTTATTCTCCCCATCTCCTGTTCTTATATCCCAATGCAGAAACTTTCATCCCCAGCCAGTTATCTCAAGTTAGGGCACACTTCTTCTGTCTCTCTCGCATCCTCTGGAATCTGCATTTGACTGACTTGGAGGTAGTTAACAGAACGAAGACATAAAACGACAGTGAGACACTCAGTGCGCTCTAAAGCCTTAACGCTAACTCTTAATCACAAAGTCTTCCGTCGCTCCGTTTGAGGGACATCCAGCGCCGCAGCTCCAAATCCCGAGCCCAACTTTTAGAACTGCTGTAGCCTACTTTTTGTCTCTAAGAATCATCATAGTGGATGCTGAGGGTGCATCTCCAGCAAACAGAGAAAACGACAAACAAACACGTTCCTTTTGAAAGAACAAAACGCTGGAGAGGTGTCAAATCATTTCCATAAAAAACAACAACTTTTATTTACACAGTACAGGCTAAAGTAAAGCTCTGTGCCTTTTTCCAAGTTTTCACCGAGCCTAATTATCCTTCGGTGTTGTTTCTTTTACATCTGAAGTGCAATGACCTCTTGAAATTCACAAAGATTTTTTTTTGAATGAGCATCTGTGCAGTTTGTCACTAAATATTTGGTTATTTCCACCTCATATAAAACTTTGTGTTTTAAAGTTAGATGAGTACCTTGACTTGAAAAGTATTCCTACGTTTTAATATTGTATCCACAAGCTTTAACAGATATTTTACAGTAGACCAACATACAATTTAGCTAAATTGTAAACTGGAATTAAAAAGACTTTTTTTTTTTTACAAATGAAATCTTAAATTGCATTAGTATTTAGCACATTTACTCCAATACACCAAAATAAACCAATTGCTTTCAGAAGTCATCCTAATTATTAAACATTATCCATCTGTGTGTAATTTAACCAGCAAATTCTATGAACATAGAAGAATCATGAAGACCAAGGAACAATGCAGACGGGTCAGGGGTGAAGTTGTGGAGACTTTAAAAGCACATTTTAAAATCCAATTATTATTTTCCCTGAATTCCAGAATTTGGCACTACTTTGTTTTGTTCTGTCATGTTATATCCATTCATCAACTACATTGAGGTCTGTGGCTGCAACTTGCCTAAATATAAAAAAAGTTAAGGTGGTATGAATAGTTTTGCAAGGCCCGGCTGATGCTGACACTGAACCAAACGGCGGCAGGTGAACGCTACAGTAAGTAACTTTTAGCAGGTTAATCTTTGGCCCAGTAAACCCTGTGTTAGTTTCTACAGCCCGCATTAGGGACTTAAGACCGGCTCAGGCCAATTAATGGCGACACCGAGAGGGAGGACGCCATCAAACACATGCGAATAAAGACCAATGCCGTTTTCTAATGCATACGTTTTCACTAATATACGCAAAGTATTCTTACTCTTGAACTCTGATACGTGAAGGTGTGCTGTGGAATTCCAACAACAAATGAGTCAGTAAGTCAATCAGCCAGCCAGTCTGTCAGCTCAGCTCTTTGTGAGCATGAGGGTCAATGGTCGACAGGGTTAATCTTTGGCTAATCTTGCTACAGTATAGGGCATGCCACCTGAGACAGCGACACACATACGCTGTTTAGGACCTCTGTTTGTTTGCACAGGCATTCCAGGTATATTAAATATCATGTGGTGTATTAGGCAAGCATCAACTCAGAGTGCACGTGGATCGGAGTCAATTATGAGGTCATCCAGACTGAAAACTTCAGATTTTAGTCTCCATTTCCAAATAGAAAAAAAAATATTTATGTAAGAGATCCCATTTTAAAGAAGAAAACAAGAACTTTTTTCTTTTCTCACTGGCTTTCAATATTGACAATGCTTTCATTGTCCGTGGCCCAGCTCCATATGAGAGGTCCAGAAGAGCATTATCACTTGGCATTTTCCACACCTCACTGACTCTCTCACTTCAGCTCGTTGTGTTTCCACACTCTGAATAAGTCAGCACACTCAATAATTCACCCATTCTCTCCTTGACGTTCTTGCACATGCACCGTCACAGACGGACAGTTTGTGACTGCGGCTATAAGCATGCAGAAGTTGTATACAATCCACAGAAAACTTGTTGGCACCTCGCTGAGAATGTGTAAAAAGCTTAAATGTAAGTTCATCTTTCATTGCAGCGGCACATTTTATTCGACAAATTCAACCTTTAATTTGAAAACATTTGCTCAGAGGGAAAATTCAAATGTAGACTAAAGTGGTATCTAGAGGTCATCAAGTCTCCACAATAACCATTAGATGCTATCTAGTTCAGATGATGATACCAACAAAGTGTTTTTCTTCTGTCCTACCATCACAAATGTAAACGTGGGGTTTGATAAGCTTTACATATAGTGTGCAGCTTTGAGATAACACTAAAATTGAGCTTGAGACTGAATAAAAACCCTCCAGGCAGATTTAGCATGAATCAAAGGAATATGTCAACAAGCATCTTATGCCTTTGGTTGACCAGGTTAGAGGATGTTTGATGGCGCAAGCCTGTTTTTCTTCCAAAATCCATGAGGATTATGTTAGATTGCATGCCATATTCACTCCAAATCACTGAAATGGCTCTCTTGACACAAAATCAACCTTTTCTATGTTCATTGAGTCCTTTAGAACATCTCTAAGTCTAGATAACTCTGTAACTCTAATACTAAAACCTGGGATAGATTTCTCCAAATGCTTCAGTACAAGATCATAAAAATAATGCAGCAATAATGCCCAGCCTACCTCAGGTGCACCAGAGGGCCATCCACTACTCATCTAGGAGGTCACAGGTGAACCCAGCTCAACATCTAAAGTACTGCAGGCCTCACTTGCTTCAGTTAAAGTTAATTTTCATGATTCAATAATTAGAGGGTTTGCAAAATTGACAATGATCCAAAGGACACAAGCAAAAGCACCTCTAAATGCTTCAAAACAGACCAACATGAAGGATCTGGAGTGGCCTAGTTAAAGTCAGGACCTATTGAGATCCGGGTTGGTTTGGGTAGCTTAATAGATCATTTTAGAACTGCCCTGGTTTAACGATCTGATATATTTAAGTGTGAAATAAAAACGAAAACAGCAAATATGACAAAAAGATAAGGCTTAAGTTAACTTCTGCTTAGGCCATCAACACTGCAGCATAGTCTTGTGATCTTAAAGCCCTAAAAGACTTTACTCTTCCCGTCCTAACCACCTGACCAAGTGGTTGGAGGTTGCAGCTTCCATTTCTCCTGTATACCACAGATTAGGAAATATCAGACTTTTAAAAAGCGGTTTTCTCTGGGATTATGAGTTGCGTCAGCTGCAGCACGGCCTGCAAATGTAACAAAACAGAATGGGGAGAAGGTGTGTGAGCACGAAAAGTCAAAAAAGCAAAATCCAAAGACAAGAAAGAAAGAGAGAGAAGCGGTGTTATTAGAGGAAATGGAAGAGGTGCAAGTTGAAAGAGAGAGATACAGGGAGACAGAGAGCAGGCGTCTTGAAGGCAACGGTCACACCTGTCACATCCCATTTATCTAATCCAGAGCCTACTTAAAAGGGCCACACTCTTTCTTTCGAGAGAGATGTTGCGCAAACAAAACAAACAGAACAAGAATATGGAGGGGAGCAGGGTATGGGTGGGGGTTGTCGGATTTCTCTGCTCCGTCGAAAAGCTGCCAGGGAGATAGATGTCATCTGGCAGCGTCCAACAATAAAGGTCATTTCCCAATCAAACGGAATTAGCAGGGGGAGTCATTGCTCCTTCAAAGAGCCAGTAAATCAGGGCTCGAACTCCGACAGACAGCCTGATCCTGTAGGCATCCTAACATGCTTATGCTTCTTTCCAATCAACCTCCGAGCACATAATCCACGTGCCTCGCAAAGACCAAACAGAGGGATCACATTTAAAAACATCTTTTTTTTTTTTTTTTTTTTAAAGACTGGAGACAGATTTTCTGATGTAAATGGGTGTCACTCTCTCGGGTGAGCTCTTCTTCTTCCGCTGTAACGCAGGTTTAAAAACTTTTCTCATCAACATGCATTTATTCATGAGTACAGACACAAATTTGGAGCACTGTAAATGTTCATGCCCTCTGCTCAGTGCATGTGTGCGAGCAAGCCTTTTTTTGCCATTTCTCTTGCTATATGTGTGACACTGGCAGTGCACATAGCCTTTAGGTGTGTGTGCACGCATGTGTGTGTGTGTGTGCATATATGTATTTATATGCACTGGATGAGGCAGGCTGGTAGTGTGGGCGGTTCTGCCTTTAGTTTGCAGATGTCAATTCTCTTCCAAATGACTGGAACAAAGTAAAAATTGCGCCTCACTCTCTTTATCCTTTTACTGCCTCTGCAATGGAACCGAATTAAACAACTTTTGTCTTCTTAAGCTCATCTGTGAGGGGAGGTTGGTTTAAAAACACTTTACTCTTGCCAAAAAAAGGAAGCAAAAAAAAAAAAGCGAAATCTAAATGCTATTTTTTTTCCAGCAGCCAGCACATATGCTCCTGTTATTTATTTTTTTAAACTCCCTCGGTTTGCTACCCTTCCTCTTTTTCTGTTGCCTGACTCTCTTTTTCTATTTTTTCTAATTTTATATATTTTCTGGAACCACAGCCTGACATGTCTCGGGCTGTGAAAGGTGTACGCGTGAAAAAACATTTAATGCCTGGCGCGTCGCTGCGGATCAAGGCCTGGACAATGTGGCAAGAAGGAAGAGCTGGAAACAGCTGCTCGTCTAAAACACACACACACGCACACACACACACACCGAGGATGTCACTGATCACTCCCTGCAGGGGGGTGAGGCTCAGATCTGCGCCAGGGCTGCCAATCTCCACGATAGACTACTTAACAAACCTCCGAAACCCTGCTAACACACACACACATGCAGCAAATCCCTTTACATGCCATGGCTAAACGCAGACACTGTCACTTTTTACTTTGGGGACCCTCGGGCTGAGACAAACGAGTAAATACACGTATTACTTTACTCCTCGTGTTGCAGAGATACAGCAGAACAATACTACCAGCCTTAAATTCTATCTAAAAACATTTCAAATCTAATCAAATCCTAAAATAAATTTCCATTCACTTTTACTTTTAATGACTCTTCTCAATTTCGACACTGTGCAGCTGTTTTTGGCGTGTTTTAAATAGCGGTTTGGCTAAAATCTACGGCAGTATATTTTACCACGACCCCTCGCTGTTGACAGGCAAGCGTGTGTTGATTCATTAGTGCATCACTGGCATGAGAAATTAAGTGTGACCACTGTGTCTCAAGACTGCTCAATGGCTGTGTAAAATCTGTCATACTCACATGAGCACACACACACACGCACGCACACATGTAATCACACATTGAAATGATGGGGGGAAAAAAACAGAGGAAAGGAAGCATTTGAATAAGAAATAATGCTCGATGAAGGATCGTTATAGTTCCCTGCAGTGTAAGCGGACGTCTCGGCTGTTAATGAAATAATTTGTGTTTGTCCATTAGCACGTTTATGAAAGAAGATGCTCGCCTCTGCCTGATGTGAAAACAATTTTTTTGCAAGGATTTGCAAACATAAACATGAAAGAAATGAAAAGAAAAGAAAAAAGGCAATGGAACAAGATGTCAAAACCTCACATCTGTAGCTGCCCCCGGGACTTACTGTGGTACAATAATTATTAGTTTGAAATAGCTCTCTTTTGTCCTTATGGTACAGTTGTAATATATCTGGGCACAGTGCGGATTGCTTGAGCTTACTTAGCTACTGAAGTAATCAAAGCCTACCTTTTTTGCACCTAAATTGCATTCTAAGTAAGTAAAGGCAAGTGTGACATTTTGATGACAAGATAACTTTGAGTAAAAGTACCATGATTTTAATGTGTTTATACACATATTTAAAGCAAAAAATGCATAAAAGGGCCTAACTGCTTTTATTCAAAACCTGCTGGTTTTAGTTTCCACATCATGACCGTCCCAGGCTTTTCTGATGGCATTTATTTTGAAAAAGCCACATTTCTCTTGCTCTTAAGTGAGTGAAAAGCGCAGCCAAGTGAGCCATGTTGCAGCCAGCTGATCGGCATTGTGCAGCAACATATGGGGATGTAGGCAGATAATGAGTAGAGCCTAGTGCTGGCTTGCCAACTGTTTGCTTTAAAACAGCAGTACCTCAATTTAGGTGATAGGTGGCGCTCCTTTAGTTTCCACCTTCTGACTGCATTCGTCTTTCTTGTAGGTGAGGGTAAAGTTTATTAGCTTGTTACCCAGCTCATTAGTCGTGCATTACAACAGGTGGGGGAGGGGCTAATATGTGCTACTCTATGTTCCACAGTGCCAGAGAAATCACTGCATCTCTGACATCGTACTGAATGGACCTTATATCAGATGAACAATATGACGGAAAGGTTTTCAACCCATTGTTTTATAAAAACTTTTTTTATATATATAAACTATAGGAACTCATTCCTCCTATATTTAGTTACAAACCACACTGGGCAGCATCATTTTTCCCTGAAGTCCAGCATTATGTGAATTATTATTATTTTTTTAAATGCAATACTGATCAGGCTTCCTAAAATATGCCATAGCATGTGCATGCGTAGCAGTGGGCAGGTAACGCGCTCGGAGCCAAAGGCGGACAAGCAGGCGGAATGAAGAGTTCAGTGAGTAGCTGGGCGCATCTCCACCACCGTGCTAATTCACTATGACAAGATAAAGCTGTAATCTCAACCTACCCCACCCCCCCTGCTCTGCTCTGCTCTTGCTGTCCCACTGCTGCCTCACTTCCAACTCAAGCAGGGGCGGATGAGCCGTTTACTCCCACCACCCCCCTATCACTTACGACAACTGCTTTAGAGAGCAAGAGACCCCCATCCCGATCTCTCATGGTCCCGTTGACCACCCCCTCCCACCAGTGACTAAATCTCTTCTCGCTTTCATTTCCTCCTCACTCCCATCCACTGACAGTTAGCGGAGAAGGGATTGGCTCTGTTAACCTCCTTTTCCCTCAAAAAGTTCCTAACACACATTTAACAACATAAGCAGGCAGTCGGATAAACAACCCCCACATCAACTGACTTTCCTCTGCCATCCAGAAATGGAACACCCGTGTGTCCCTCTGAATGTGAATATTCAGTATTTTTCCTCCTTCCAACATTCGAAGGAAAAGAGCGATAAGTCCAATTGTGTATATACTCAATCTAAATGAACCTGGATTAATCTAATCGCTGTCCTCAACAGCAACAGATAACTCAGTGTGTGTGTGTGTGTGTGTGCAGTGTTCCTCCTCAGGCCAGGACTTTGGTTTACAGTCAGCACCTGCCACACATGCAGAGTCCATGGAGCCTGGGAGGAGCCTGGGAGCCTAATCAGAGGACTAATTACAGAATTAGCTTTCCATTACAACTCCTAAATACTGTTTATTGTTTTATAGCATGCAAATGTTTATTGTCAGGATGAGGGGGAAAGGTCGATGGTTGTTATCTAAGAGTGTGTGTGTGACAAGGTGTGTGTTTGGTAAAGGGAGGTGTAGTTGGTGCACAATGAATCTCACAAAAAGGTTTGATTTTTAACCATGTACAGTATTCCGTAAATACAGTATTCTAAATGAGCTTGAAATTATGTTCCAGCAAAGGTAAATCAATCAAAATGCCAAAAGTCATAACTGACATGAAGGAAAACGGAATAATACACGTTCATGTACAGTGTGGCTGCGTACTCACATATACGTCAAGTAATATCTCCAACACAGCATATGCCAAAACCTATCATGAATCACAGTTAAAAATGGATGTACAACTACATCACCGTATATTCAACGGGACACTTCATCAGGACATGCCCTGACAATGAAGAAAAAGCTGGTATACCAGATTGTTTTCATTTTATTCTACTCAAAGCCATTTATGTTTGCTATCATACTGTTCCTATGGTTTAAGCCCATTTTTATGGGCTTAATATGATGTCATAAAGTTTACACATCATTTCACAGTTCAACTTCATAAATCAAGTTTTGCAATCTCATAGAAAATATCTGCCCAAAAATTTGCAAATGGTTGAAAAATAAAGGTTTGCATTTGAAAGAACACCATAAATTATTTTGGAAACATCCTGTTTTAAGATGCGCAAACTGAGAGAAACGGAGAGACTCTGAAGTTGCGGCTGTGAATTTCGGCACAGTCTTTACACACTTCTCTGATTGGATGGTGACAGATCACGATCTCCAATCAGAGAGCAGGCCACTTCCTGTCTCCAGACTCTTAAAGGGGAGTAGAGATTCAACATGGATGGCGACACGAGTACCTCTGCGAATCAGGTGGGCTACTATTTGATACATCAAATGTAACCGTTTTATTGTCACCTACGTGAAACATTAAATATGACATGTAGTCCCACAGCATCATAGCCCACCTGCTCTCTGCTCTCTCATGCAAAACTCTTTCTGCAGATTTGCAAACTTGAAATTTTTGGGCAGATAGTTTCTATGAAATTGCAAAACTTGTTTTATGAAGTTTGCAAAACTTGATTTATGAAGTTTGTAAAACTTGATTTATGAAGTTGAACTGTGAAATTATGTGCAAACTTTATGACCTTATATTGAGCCCATGCATTTTAATGATATACCAGATAAAGGCCAGAAGTGAAAGGTATTCTCTCTGCCATTATTGAGCATACAGTAATCTTTAACTGTCCTCTTCCAACTGGTTGCTGTGCACTACCGGACAGCTGGCTGATTTAATTTCTCCCGTCCTTACACAAACCTCTCTGAGAATACTTGCTTTAATAATTCCGCTATAAAACTACAGTTGGCAAGCTATGAGCTAACTGTCTGTTAAGAAGCAGACTGTAGGCTAGCTGCCTTAGCAGATAGCCTGACTAATTGACCAGCTAATATCAAATTAACTTGAGTTCATTTATATGATAAACTTGAGTTAATACTATGTTATGATATGAACATAAAATACAATTTTCATACTGTTGATAATAAAATTTTCAATAAAACAGTTACAAAAACCTTGTCTATAAACTTTATTTGTAGCTATTTTGATTGCATGCACCGAAGGAAAATATGGACTGATTAAATTTAGTACAGTTCAAAAATCATTTTTTAGCCTTTTGCTCTTTATAGCGTATCACTGGAAGCATACCAAGCTCAAGCTTGATAATCGGTTGGGTTATGAGCTGGGGTAGCCAGCCTAGTCAGCTGAATAACAGACTGAGCATTCATACCTTGCCAATGGCAGTTTCAAAAAACCCTGTTACCTTAAGTGGTGAGTGGTAATCTATAGGTCATTTTTTATTACCATAAATCTTTCTAAAAAGCTGAGCTTGTCTTTCTTGTAGGTAACAAAAAAGTGTAGTGGCCTTTTTTAAACCAGCTGACCAGCCGTGTGCAGTAACCAATGGGGGATAGGAGTCGCTGCACACTGACACCTTCTTTGGCATCTTATTAAAAAGACTTTAAATAATAGGAATAGGTTTGTATTGGACCTTGTTTAAAACCTTGACAAGTCAGTGAATAGCTACTGTAAGGTTCACATTTTACAGTCACCCAACTGTACATCAAATACACTCAAAGGAAAGCAGCACAAACAGTCAGAAACGAAGGAAATAAGTGCATCCCAACAGTAGCCTAAAACTTTCTGATTCAAATCAGCTCCCAGCTACAAACTACTGTTTACTAACACAGTAAGTCAATTTCTTCCTTTTTTAGGTCTCTATGTGAATCATCAAAGAGACATATGCTGGGTTTTTTTTTTCTAATGCTAGTGTTAGTGCCGTGCAATAAATTTGTAGGGCATTGTAAACAACATCCCAAAAGTCAAACAGGTTTCTGAAATCCTTCATCTTCCGTCCATCATATGCAAATAAATAAACAGAAAAATCCCCCCCCCCAAAAAAAAATTCATCTCTTTTCAAGAGATGACAAACATGCAAGGTCAGGGGAGTTAATTTCTAGCTGAATGGATCCACAAATGAAAACATTTTCCCAGCAAAGTTTATTTGCAGTTATTTATTTATTTTTCTCTTTCCAGCTCACTGAGGAAGCACTTATTGAGTACAGAAGGCTACATTTTCCCCGAGCACTGCATGGTGTGATCGGAGGTGTGTCCCCCTCAGGCTTAGGTTCCCCACCAATATCTCTCAAACACCAATAGAGACGAGACGATTAGAAGGACTGTGGTCTATGAAGAACGGCATCACCTAAGTCACCTTTTTCTACACCTCCACCTCCCATGGGTAACCTCCCAAGAGACGACAAGCGAGACAGGACCAAAAACCCCGCTGGTGTCCTTACCGTGCTGGAGGGGCTATCCAAGTGGCGGCTGTGGGGCGAGTGAGGGGACACCTTTCCGCAGTAGGAGGCCAGGGGGAGGTGGATGACACCGCCCAGTCCCTCGCTCTCCTCGTCCTCCACTCGCTGTCTGCTGGTTGCCATGGTTACCTCTCCATCTGTCCCCCCATATGGAGAGGCTGGTCGCTTGGAAGACATCCTGGAAAAGAGTAGGAGATAGAAAGACAAGGGGCGAGGAGGAAAAGCAGGAGGAAGAGTGAGCAATGTTCAAAAGGGGACGTGAGAGGCAGACAACTGTAAGATGGAGAGTGTTGTACATGTACATAAAACTAGTTTTCATAAACTCCCAAATGGTATCGCAGATAAATGTTTTTATTCCCTTTTGTCTCGTGTTTCCAGCTCCGACAACAGCCTCGACCTGCTCCAAGTTCTTCTCTTCTGTGTTTCTTTGACTGAACCTCTTCAATAAGTCTCCTTCAGTCAGCTTGTGATCGCCCAGTTGCCTGGCAGACCTTCAAACCTGCTCTGAGGTCTCACAGTATGTTTACCATGGGGGCCATTCAACGCTCACTTTTCCAAAGGACAAGGCCATTACTGCAAAATGGAGCCATGTTGCACCGGCATTGTGAAGGAAATGACCACGTCTTGACAATGGGTCTTTTCACCGAGGAACACAGGTTGTGGAAGAGAGGGAGAAAAAGGAGTGAGGGCAGAATGTACAGTGACAGTATTATGTGTTTATGAAAACCTGTGGACAATAGAGGAACCGGAGGAAAATAGCTGGCAACATGACAGCCCTGCTGTTTGCATTTGTTGCCGTGGCTTTGTTCCCTTGAAAAGAGGGAAAGGATATAAAGCCACATCTATTAGATGAACTCTGCCTCTCACAAGGTAAATTTGCCTCCCTGTACTTCAGCTGAATAGGGATGAACTGACTATGCGGCAATAATAGAATTTAATGTGGTTCTCAGCGTCGCCTGAGTGCTTTCAGATGCACTTGTCAGCCTTGAAGCCACTGCGACTATGACCCTGGGTAATAGGCTGCTAACGCTCAGCCGTGCAGAGCCAACACATGACAGGGGATGGAGGGACTCTGGGAAACTGATTGTGTTGGGAAACTGTGAAAAACAAGTAATAAGCAACAGGCGCCCACCCCTCAAACTCCTCGAATTCTTTATTTCCCTTTGAATTAACAAGCTGTTTTTCACTCATCTGCACACATCTCTATCCTGCATTCATACTGCGCCGGTCTCTAATTGCCTCTGTCATCCTCCTCGGCCTCTCTCTCAAATTCTTCCCCCATGCTCCCCGCTCGTCTCCAGTAAACTGATTACACTCTTGACTCTATTGGATTTCCTCCGGACTGTACATCTGGCATTCTTCCGAGGAGCAGCCCTGCTCCTAATTCATTGCTTATTTACCTTGTGACAGTGGAAACACAAACAATATTGAGCGCCGCTCACTGGATGCGATGTAGGGAAGAGCTTTATCACACCTCGGGAAGGTTATGCAAGAACTCCACTGCAGGAAACGTCTTTAAACAAGGCTGTAATTTATTGACTTGCAGTTGATTCTGGGGGATTTTAACAGAAAAAATCTAATAATTTGTGACAAATTACTTATTTTATTTATTTTATCTTTGATATTGCAAGAGATGTTTTTATTTCTAAAATGCCAAGTTCCTAAAGAACAGAAGCGTATGTTGTACCACTTTTTTTCAAATTTGTCAGATTTTAAATCTGAATTTATTTTCTTTGGATTTTAGGTGACAGAAACAAAGCAGTGGACAATTTTGAATGCCGTGAATTGTGCGCTTTGACTTGGCCATTCCCACACCTGAAAATGCAGCTCTGGCTGTTTGTTTAGGGTCATCCTCCTGCTGGAAGGTGAACCTCCAAGTCCCAAGTCTTTTGCAGCCCCCAACAGATTTATTTATTTACTCAGGCCAACTTCTCTGTCCCTGCTTAAGAGGAGCATCCCCACAGCATGATGCCGCTGTCACCATGTTTCACAACGAGGATGGTTTATCCGGCATGATGTGCAGTGTGAGTTTTTAGCCAAAAGTTGAATCGTATTCTTTCTGAGCACCCTCTTCCACAGGTTTGCTGTGTCACCTACATGTTTTGTGGCCAAATGCAAACAGGACTTCTAATGCAATGAAATCTGGATTTCCACCGCACGGGTTTAGAAAATGTAACTTTTAAAAAAAGTTTAGTGAAAGACAAACAAAAAAAAGATGCTAACTGTGCATTGGTGGCACAAGAATCAACTGGCTTTAATAAACCCTGTTAATGGAGGAAAACAAATAAAAACTCTAGAAAGATGAATACAGAATAACTACTTTATGTCTGACATAATGTCACCTGAGGCATGTGTGTGTGGAAGCTTGATTTTGGGAGAGTAGATGTTACTCTTGATTAGGTAACAAATGCTCAAAACAAATAGAAAACCTATGAATTGTGGTCCTATTGGTGAGAAACTGTATCGGGAGTGACTTAATTGATTTTACTGAAACGTTCTGGGTGTCAAAACAACAGAAACGTGTTGCTTCTTTCATTAAATTCCTTTTTAATGTTTAAAGCAATGTGATTCACTGGACTCCACATTCCTTCAGACAAAAAAACAACCAAAAAAAAGCATTGAAGTTGAAGTGATTGCTCTCATAAAAGGACAGCATGTCCAGAAAAAGCACAAGAACAGCATGAAAACACAACAACAGGAACAGCAGATCTCTTTATCTCTGCTGGACGCTCCACCTAGCTCAGCAAAAAAAGCGCAGCCATAAATGGCCGCTGGAGATTTTGTTTTGTCTTGATGACAATCGAAGCGCTATCTCTAAATCTGATCGACACGAAAACTGAAACTGACTTGGAAAAACAGTTATGATACTTTGGTTGTAAAGAGCGCCTGAGCTGGCGCCTGTGTTATGTGGCGTTTCACACGCTATCCAATGCAAGCGGCAGACCCAGCTGTACAAACTGCCTTCTGAGCCACGCGGCACACACACACACACACACACACACACGAACTGAGACGCACTCATATGAGAGCTCACACAGAAGAGAGGCCTGAACACTGCTGGTCTGTCTTCATCGCTACCTGTTTACTTTACCTCCTTTCACTCTCTCACACTAAGGCCTTTTGTACAGGACACAAACACACAGCCCCTTGTACCCCTGTATACACCTCTGTCTGGCCATGAGCTGACACGCAGACCTGAGGTCAGTAGTGATTCCTCCAACCTTCCCCGGAGTTACTCATCTTTGCTACAGAAAGTTCTCTGTCAACGTGGAACGTGGATTGGGTTTTTTATAATTTTACTATCCATCATCGAACCACAGTAGCTCCCCTGGCTTATCCAAAGCGACTGGGAATTCGGAGTTAAATATTAACCCCAAAAAAACACAAGCATATGCAGACCAGGAAAGAACCGGCAACCGGTGTCGAGGTTTAAAACGTTACGATTTCAAAACTGCAAATATTTCCCTGTCCTTTTCATAGGAAGCCAGAGAAAGTCCAGAAGGGATCTGAGTTTTCTCCGGATTTTAAAGCAAAGAGTAAAGCAGCATAGCTCCTACCTCACCTGTTGCTGTATGCAGCTGGTTAGCTTCTTGAAGAAAGGCTTTAACACTTTGCCTTTCCTTACAATAAATATACATTCAGCAAATAAGGAACAGTTAAAAAAAAAAACAACAAACAGAAATTCATAATGTGAAAACTAGAATTTTGGTCGATAATCGCCACTAAGGTATACAAACGGTTGAAAATTTATGGTTTCAAAACCACTGCTGGTTAGCTAGCTGAAAAAAAGCTACTAAAATTTCAGTAGCTTAAAAGTAAGAGAAACTTGTAACAGTGTATGGAAATTATTCTTGCTCAAATAAAGTTGCGATCTTAAGGCTCTAAGGCACCCTGTGTAAAAAGCTGAAAACCAAAAGAAAAGCTAATGTTCTTGATTGCATTTTGATCGCCTGCACAAGTTGCTGCACATTGCTATTCAGCTGGATGAAAGGAGACACCTCAGGCTGTCAGTGTGTCAGTCTTACTCTAGAGCTGAATGGCATCAAGGAATAATGTTCAACACGGTCTATATATTCTACATTTTTGCTTTGCCTACGCTTCAAAATCAAAAGCAGACAAGATTATTATGACTGTATAAATCAATACTTTAAAATAGTTTCACAGCAGAAGGAATTCTTGTTGTTCTCCTGTTTCAATTCAGTTCAATTCAATTTATTTATATAGCGCCAATTCACAACAGATGTCATCTCAAGGCACTTTACAAGAAGTCATTTCAATACATTTATACAAACATTCCAATCAGTTAAAAAGTTTCTATTTAAGAAATCCCAGCAGATCAAAACAAGCAGTTGGCTCATGCTATACATCTTAGAACAACATACCGGAGCAGAACTACCACAGACTCAGTAGGACAGAGGGGATGACTTCGGCCGCTCATGTGGCAAAGACATTTCACGACATCAGATTTTTCTTTTTCCTGCCCCCCCCTTCCAGCACTGCCACTACATCCTCAGAGGTGGATGACTACAAACGTTGAGGGCTTTCACAGCTCCTCTCTGGTTGTAACCCCCCCAACAACCTCTCTCTCTGTCTCTTTCCTCATTTGCCTTTGAAGTGGAATTACTACACAATTGGGCACAGCGGGTGGGCAGGTTACGGCGGGTACTTCATTTAAACTTTGGCAGGCCTGTCACGCTGATGGAGGCCTGTAGAGAAAGCGTGATGTGAGGATTTATTAAGATAAAAAAGATGCTGCTTTATTAAGCTGATAAATCGGCATAGTTGGTCAGGTTATAATTGCTGGATATTTGCATAATTTGGAGTTTTTCAGCGGCAAAAATGCCCCCGAACTATTTCCCCAGCGTACACGCGCGCACACATGAAACGGTGCGCACAGCGAGAGCGCTAAGCTGAGATTAGAGCGCCACTTCCCCTTGGCTTTTTGATGATTAGTGGCTCCTCATCTAAGTCCCTCTCATATCACATATGTCGTCCGCCGCTAAGTCACTAATCGGACAGCGACGGACGTCCATTAACGGCTCGAGTAATCGCCATCAGCGGTGGTTAACCGTCTCCTGGCCACTGCTCACTGTAATCAACACGCGCACTTCATCTTGGCAAGACACACACACACACACCCGCACATCACATATGAGAGTGGCTGAGAGCAGGCAGCAGGAAAAGATGTCTAGAAAAACACACTTTCTAAATGAATTAGGCAGAACGGGGACAAAGATTTGTTTAAACGTCAATGAGGGGGAAGGAAAAGACAACGCAATCATTGCAGAAATGTCTCTCTCACACACACACACACGCACACACGCATTGTTATTCGCTCAGTGTGTCTGGCTGCTAACATAATCATAGTGCTAACTGCTCTTGTTAACTCCTCTACTCAGAACAAGCTTTCAGGGAGCGTGGGAGCCTCCTCTGGAGAATTCCACAGTGGAGCATGTGTGTGTGTGTGTGTGTGTGTGTGTATGCATGGTTTCATAGATGTGTGTGTGTGTGTGTGTGCAGGCTCTTTTTAAATTAAAACCCATTCTTTTAGCCAGCTAAACAGTCAATCCTATCCATGCTCTAAGCTTAAAAGAGCAGGGAGGCTTTCTTTTTTTTTTTTTTTTTTTAAAGAAGAAATCTATTGTGCACCAAGAACTGTCACTCAGGTGTGGGTCTATCTGCGTGGAAATGTGAGCCATCTTTTGAAATTGCTCTCTGAGGGAAATTGGAAGTGGATATCAAAAATAGTTGAGCGGAATGTGCCTTTTTAGATAAGGCGCCCAGGGAGCCTTTTTGCCTTCGAGGAGCAAACCGCAGCATTTACATCCATATGACACCTCAGGCAGGAATTTAAACAAATGTTTCCCCGCGTGTCTCGCTATCGCTCGCTTTATTGCCGTCATTTATTTCCACCCTCCGCTTCTCTTTTACATTTGAAGCTTTAAAGCGGAAAAGAGAAATCTCTTTCTATCCGGCTTCTCTCTGCTACACACTGTTGAACTTATTCTAACATTTCTTTTCCTCTCCCCATCTTCTCTGGTGTCGGTTTACTGATCTCTCTTCAGACAATCAGCTGTTTGTAACAACGTCTCTCCATCCCTGCTTTTTCTCCACACTTTTCCCCCCTTCTAGACAGACTCATAAGGATATTGCCTAATATCTATTTATAGATTTTTGAACAGTGGGAAGGAAAGGAAAAGCCCAGATATGGATTCAAATTAGTTGGGAACCTGTTTCTGTCTGTGACTTAAACTTTTAAAACAGACATTTATTAATTTTTAACCCATCTAAGGGGCGTGATTCTTCAGGATTTCGGAGAAAACTACCAGCTTACGTCACCGAGTGTACATTTTCTGCTAGTCAGAGATGAAGTAAAAGCTAGAAAATGCCAGCAGAACACTCACGGTCGCACACAGACACACCCACAGAGGCGCAGACACACACTCAGCCTCACAAACACAAAGCGGCCTCTGTGTGGTGCCCTAAATCGCCGGCCGGCAGCCCAAACCGTGTTTCCTGTCCAGCTTAAACCACAAAAGGCAATAACACACAACCCTAATGTCACCACTGTTAATCACACACACACACACACCCCTACACATGAACGCATGCATGCAGGGGGAAAAAAGTCATGCGTTTTGCAAAGCCGAAGTCTGAGGCTAACTCATGCGGCCTCTGGGAGAACCATCCTCTCCTTCTCTGCTCTGCTCATCCACCCAAAGCTTTACTCATCACTCCTCATACTTTCCTCATACTTTCAATGTTATATTTATGCCTTAGCACTGAGTCAGTGGACATCACGACTGTCGCTGGCATTCTGGCAAAGAGAGGACAGAGTGGGGGAAAGGGAATAAAGTCTGCTGCACTCTGCTGTCTGGCGCTCGAAGCTTAAACAGCTCGTGGGAAAAAAAACAAAAACAAAAAAACTTGAGCGTTGCTTTAGAAAAGAAGAGGAATAAGAGGCAGAAAGACAACGATGGGGGAGCAAAGGGGGGAGAGAGGAGAAGTGTATCCGGCGGATGGTGACTCGGATCCCCTGGTGCTTCGCGAGGGGGATAATGTTTATTGAGCGAGGGGACAGTGTTTTTACCATTGTTGAGCCGGGCCTCTGTTTGTGCCGCATTTGTTAAGCAATCCATAAAGGAGTAGCAGCATTTGTCTCACTGTCAGCGACTTGGCCTGCCCTGGCGAGGGGCAGGGCACACACACACACACGCTCATTCTCTCACACACATCCAGACAGTCCCAGCTGGCTCCTTTCTATCAACCCACACTTTGAAAGTCTCCCACCTCGTCCCGAACTCTCCCTCGCTACCTGGGGAAACAAGAGGTTTCGTTGTAGCGCTCCGAAACCCTGACACCGTCTCCTATTGTTGATTGGAAGGATGGGGAAAGGGGTGGGGATTTTTTTTCCTTCTGTGACCGCCATCAGCGTGCTACACGCAGGAGGGATGCAGAAATGGAAGCAGGAGGGGGATGAGAGTGTGGAATTGAAAGTGTGAGGAATATACAGTACCTGCGCATTCATGCATGCACAACATGAGATTCTCACTGTATGGTAATAAGCTTTACCCCCTCAGTTTCATGGTCCACACACAAACCAGATCTAATCACTTTTATTTGGAGCACGAAAGTAAGAATTATCCCTTCTGCTGCTAAAACATTAGGATATTTATAATTACAGTTAAAATAATGTTATCTATAACATCTGGTTGCTTAAAGGATTCTGACACAATTTTCAGCAAAACTTCAATAAAAAGGCTGCAGTCTACAGCTTTTCAGAAACTCTCCTTTCAGCTGTCCAACCGTAGTTTTAAGGCAGCGCTGCGGTTATTATAAGTGATGTGTGGTGCTTCGCTAATTTACATCCCATGTCATTATATGATTTTTTTTTTAATGACCTGAAGTATTACAAAGAAAAAAAAATCTTTCTTTAAGGTGAGCGAAAAAGTCTAGCCTTCCTCCAGCCAGGCTCAGCAACAGGTGGGGGAGATGCAGCGATGGATTACCTACTGCTCTACACAGATAGAGATCCTCTGGTTACTTTCTCTGGCATCAGAGTAAAATAATTTTAAAAAGTAGAAAACAGTATGTTGCTAGATTTTAGGTGCTCTTGAAACTTCTTAAAGCCAGAGTCCATCTTGATGCCGGTAACCATCCCATACCGAACGGGGACTGTTGGTGTTTTCCTGCTCTGCTGACACTGGAATGCACCCAGCTGGCATTTGACCTCCACCCAATGACCCTGTGTCATGTGACCTGACTCTAGTTAGCCTGGGGAGGCGGTGAGGGTAAGGGGGGGTGCACCTTTGTCTGCATGCACACACACTTTCCTTCTCCTTCCCGGTCACTTCTGACACTCTGAAGCTCCTCTCATCACTCTCGCTTTCTTTCATCACGTCCTCTCTCTCAGCCAGAACTAACCACAGCGGGAAGAACAAATGCAGCCTGTGCAGAAACCCCCAGAGGGTCAGCTGATCAAACCGGGCTGGAGCACTTTAGCATTCTCCTTTGGTATTTTTTTGGGGGTCTGTCGTTCCTTCTTTTTTCTTTCTCTCTGACCCCCCCCCCCCATTGCTCCGCGGATGGAGACACGGTTATCAAGGCTCTCTGGGGACAGACAATATGGCCCAGACAATGGACTCCAATCCGATGTGGCGGTGGTGGGTGGGATGGTGGATGGGGGGAGAAAGAGACGGCGAGGGAGGCCGAGACAGGGCCACAGGGGAAGAGAAGAGGAGAACGACGCATTAGTTTGCAGAGCACGGACATTCTGCTCAACTGCTCCATTCTCACAAATTCTCTGTCTTCTCCCCCCTCAAACCGCTTTAATCTCAACCCCCCCCCCCCACACACACACACACACTCACTTTTACATAAAGTACAGCAACACTTAAGCTGGAAGCAGAACTGCTCACTCAAATTGGAAGCAAGTGATCAACAGCTGCAAAGACGTCTTCGAAAACAGACGTCTCTCGTAAAATTTGAAAAGTTAACGGACGGAAACTGGAGAAGTTTTCCGCAAATACATTTGGACTACAAACAATGTGAAAGAAACATGTAAGAGAATTTCACCTTTTTTATTTTTACAGCATTCAACTGTGAATCATGTTAATCATTTAATGCTCTTTAATCATATATAGCAATGCGTCTTACTTTATGAATCGCTAATTGTCCATTTGTGTTAGGATCCGAATCTGAAAGACAAATAAAGCTGCAGCTGTCACACTTTACTGAAGGCGATGAAATGAACTTCCATCTCCGAGGCTACAATTTAATTACTAATAATGAGACTTTTTGTGTCAGTGAAATCCAGACAATTCCTCCAGGCTCATAACGGCGCTCTGATGTCAGATTTTATCCCGAGTGTGTCCCTCGTAAACTGTTCAAAGTGTTGACATGTCCACTGCTAACACACACACACACACACATCCACACACCTATAAACCGAGGGGGACAAATGGAGGGGTGTGAAAATCCACCACCGCCTTAACACCACCCTGACAGAGACCTCTTCCTCTCCTCCTTATAAACCCCCCCACGCCCACCCACCCCTCTTTTCACTTCATCTCTGGCACTCTCACTCTTCTGTAAAAACCTCCTGCTTCTGTCCGCTGGTGAGGAATGTGTCAGTTTGACCACATCATCCCTTCCCCTTCATCTCTCTCATCCACCTACGGCTACAATTTTGAATCTCACTTTTTATTTTCTTCCCCTCGTCTCTGTTTTGGTTGCTTCGGCGCTCTCCTTTTCTTTCTGTTTGCGTGTTTCGATCAAAGACACGAGGCCGTCCTTGCAGATTTGACTAATTTCAACCGTGCATTAAAGTCTTGTAACAAAATAGAACCTTCGGAAAACTGTTTTTTTTTTGATAATATAAACATAGACTGCAATTATCACATTTAAAGTTAAAGCCAGAAAATTAAATACATTAAATAAGATTAATTAAAGCTTTAATTTCCTACTCTTCAAACCAAAAATCATTTCTAAGGCGTAAAGAAAATATTTCTTAAACACTGTCAAGCTGCACTTTAACAACTTTTTGATGACTTACAAATGAGTGAATTTCACAGGAAAAAAGAACAAGAGGAAGAAAAGTCTGAGGAGGAAGTCAGCACGGGTGAAGGACGCAAGTGGACACTTACTGCATGTAGCACATGAACTGAGAGCATCATTACAAACCTTTGGGGCTGAAGCGCGCACACACACACGCATGCAGACACACGCACGCACACGAGTACAGTGGAAGATACCCCCACTCTCTCTTTCTCCGTCTTGCGTGCACACATCCAAATATGAACATGCAGACACTCTGAAACTCGGCCGGAGCCGCGGTGATGGAGTGCATTACTGGAAAGCAAGAGTTTTAAGCGCTCTCCTCCTAAGTCATTGTAATCCCTGCATTTATCTCCATACATTCTGCTTTTTTGTGTAATCCTTTAAATGTTTAATTCCTTCTAGCTGTTGTTATCTACCCCCCCCCCCCTCTCTCTCTCTCTCTCTCTCCCTCCTCGACCACTTTGCCAGGATTGAGCAGTTTATTAAAAACACATTTTTGCCACTTCTAAACGTGCTTTAAATTCACGAGGGCACACAACACCACCCCCCCAGGAAATCCCCCCGCAATCCAGCCCGCCGACCCTGGTTTATCTCAGAACAAAAGATTAGTTTCATCAGTGCAAAAACAGAGGGTTTAATGCGGTAAAAGTCAAGAGGGAGAGAGGAGAGAACAGCGTCATGATATGTGTGAGTTAGAATTAAAATGTATTAGAACATAATCTGCCTCTCGCGGCATTAGGATCATGCAAGCATTATTGCACGGGCGAAAGCCACTTGTGTTGACAGTGCAAGGTTAGAGGGTTCACACCTCTAAATGAAGGCAGGCCTGCACAAACAACAGAGGAGCACAGTGAGATTAATATTAGCATAAGGCATAACAACAAGAAGAGTGTACAGATTGAGAAGAGGATTAACGGAGGGTTTGTTTTCATGCACTGAGTTTGGATTAAAACAAAACCCCAAAATTTATGAGATGAGGCATTTCAAATCGTGATTTAAATATATATATATATATATAGATATCTATAGATATAGATGTATATATATAATTTTGATTCAGTTGAGCAGTTACATGCACTTTTGAGCATATGATTGCATCTAAGTATATCAGGCTGTTACAAAAGGAGACGTACGAGAGCTGACAGGGAAGCAGAAGTAAATAAAGTTGTGGTGAGAAGCGGAGAGGAGATGAGAGGAGATGATCACACATTCTGACTGACACGTTTCGCCTCTCTCCTTACAGACTTGTGCCTGCGCTGTTTTTTGCTGTTCGCCTATGGAATCATTGATTTGAATGAGCACAAGTTTCAGTCAGGACAGATAGAGGGGAGTGGGGGCAGGGAGGTGCAGGGAAAGTCATCTCTGTCGCTGAAGCTTAAACAAACACATCTGCGAACATATATCGCTCTATTTGCTCCGGCTTTGCATATGTTATCAGAACTAAAAGGATAGGGAGTGAATCATCAACTCTCTCTTAACATTTCGTCTCAGTCACACTCGGAGTCAAACTCCGCTCAAACAGTTACTTACTAACGCACACACTGACTAAGTCTTGTTTTCACACACTTTACACATTTCTGCCTTTGGATCTTCCACTCTGGACCAGTGTCCGCTCTTCTTTCTCTGTCATCTACATGTAAATATGTGTGTGTTTTTATATATATATATATATATATATATATATATATATATATATATATATATATATATATATATATATATATATATATATATATAGGTGTGCGTGTGTGTGAGTGAGTGAGTGAGCGGCAGAGCGTGTCACGTACCTGTTACACTCCTGAGGTAGCTCAGGCTCAGTGAGCATGCTGGAGTAGGGGTCCGTCTCTCTCGACAACAACAACATAAAACAGTCCGACAATGCTTCAGATGAACAAGGTTAGTCTCCCCCAAAACAAGACGGGATTGAAGTGATCCTTCAACCTCTCACACACACTGCTGTTTCTCTCTCTCTCTCTCTCTCCCTCTCTTTCACTCTCTCTCTCGGCTCACACACTTCCAGCCTCGCACCCTCCCTCTCTGTCTTTCTCTCTGCCTCTGTCCCTCCTCTTCGCCCTCCCTCGCTGTAAGCTGTGAGATCTGAGCTCAGCTCTTAAAGGGACAGCAGCAGAGTCTCCCTCACTCAGACGAGCGGGGGAGAGAGAGAGAGAGAGAGAGAGAGAGAGAGAGAGAGAGAGAGAAAGTGTGTGTGTAAGCAAAAGGGAGGGTCTACTTGACCGAGGGGGCTTGTCAGTCCATCAATGTAAATGCACAGCAGGGCTGTCCCCTTTCCTCAGGTCTTTTCCTTCATCCTTTTTTCCTCCCTAACACAGTTTACAAAGACTTTAAAGTGAATGGCCAGTGTACATTGTTAATAAAAACACCATTGTAGAAAAAGTATGAATTTGCAATGCAGGATTTCACTAAAATATAACGTTTCTAAAAATCATGCAAAGAAAAAAATCCCCCAATCTGCCTAGTAACCTTCACAGCAGGTCATAAGGCTAGATAGCTCGTGGCTAGAATAATTCTAAACAAAGAGAGCTGACATAAAGTTTGGGGGTGAGCTTTTGGTTTTAGTAACATTATGCTAGACGAGCAACTTTCAACCGATTCTAACCTGGATTCTGAGGCAGTACGGCTCTGGCGGAGGAGACACTCCTGCTGCAAGTCTTTTAGCCTCATGTTTGAGCCAAAATCTAACTGTGATGATCAATGAGCCACGATGAACAGTAACATGGGCACAGACGCTGAAACAAGCACTAAGGAGGATAATGATCGTCTTCAGAACCTGAACCTTTTTTGAATTTACTCAGATTACATTTTGATGTTTTCCATTTTTCTGCGCATGTTCGCTACTTACAGGGTGTTGTGCTGCTTTCACATCAGTTACGAGACACGTCAGCACAGCCGTCATAAAGCTGACACAAATCAACTCCTTTTCAAAGTACACAAATAGAGTGGAGGACCTCGTTCTGTGGATTCTGCTGAACTGAATCAGGGGCTCAGATTGTGTCTGACAGATGAGAGCAAAGCTAAAAATATTGAAAAATGTAAACATTGAAATATGACGCCTAACAGAAGACAGTTTATTTACTGAGGATAAAAACAAAGATAGAAAAATCTTCTAAAAATTCCCAGTGAAGCATCAAATGTTGACCATGTTGACTTTGGCCATTTATCAGATGCTTTTTTATTGTTGTATAATTTATCCAGGGCATGGCTATACCTGATTACCCTTAATTAATTGAAAATAGTCAAACCAAATTCCAAGTTCAAAAACATAATAAACTAAAATGTATTGTTCATTGAATAAAGTTAAGAAAAGTTTTCCCTGACCAAAGAATACCGAAAACGTACTGGTAGCTTGACTTTAAAACTAGGGTACATATTGGGATTTTATTGTAACTTTCCATCCTGATGACGGCAGAAACCGGATATTTCTCCAAGGAAATGCAATGGAATAACTATGTTTAAGTATATACAGTTAAAAATAGACTTTATGCAGCCTATAAAGCTGCCAAAAATCACAAACGACGCACGAAAAAGAGAAAACAATGACAGGTCATTTCTTCTCGCTTTTTATTTGATTAAAACTAGATGCTGTGGCGCCGTGGCCTGGGAAAACTAACCACGGACTTACACGGCAGTTCATATATGTCATCTATTAGCTTTTCTCTGAAAACCTTTTATCTGGCCCCATCAAACTATTAAATTGACAGCATTTTGTTTCAGACAGTGAGATCTTTTACATTTTGGTTCCTCGTGCCTTAAATCAGACACGCCCAAAACAGAGATGAAAGAGCAGCAGCATGTGTGACATCGGCCATTCGGGGTCGGGCTGTCGAAGTGTGCATAACAAACGAGGCTGAACGCTTCAGACAAATGGAGGGAGTTGTTTAAAAAGCTGTCCATCGAAAAGTGGATGAGAACACATTCAGCTGCTGTCAGGTTATCGTTATTTTCATGTATATAGTAAATAAACGTTATAGAAAGGTTAGATGAGCAATCTCATTATGGACACTAATACATTTACAGGATGCATAATTTCAAAGATTTATGTTATCTCTAGTAATGGCTCAGACTAGCCCGTGGTTAATTGGTTAACTTGTGTTGTTCCTTCCTCTTTCCCTGTCCCTTTGGTTCCAGTGTGTTAGCAAAGCAAAGCCGTTTTGTGCTCAACTTTGATACACATCATGCTTTTCACATGATTGGCTATGCTAACAGAATAAAGCAGCAGAACAGTAGATGTGAAACAAACCTTGAAACAAGATTAATATAAGGTATCCTGAGATTGAAGCCTTTGAATTCCTTTAATGGCTGCTGAATTCCTAACAATACAGTCCAAAAAGGTCAGGCATGTTGCGTTTGAAATTATTTCTGAAATTGTTTTCCTTGAGTTTTGAGGTTCACTGCTTGTTGGAAATTGAAGAGGGGGAAATGATCGTGTAAACTATGGGGTGGAGGGGAGTGAAAGATGCCGATCGTAGTTTCCTCCATTTCTGCCTCCAACCATATATGTTTTTAGCTGTATGGTTCTGCTCATGCTTTGATGCTTTAAAATCTCCTAAATGGCATTTCTAATGCATTTAGCAGATTTAATAATGGACCTCTGCATGTTATTACGTTCCTGTCATTACAATTTAACACTGATGTGAACGTGAAGGGGGAAACCCTCTCACATCATGGCCACTTGCCAAATATCAACTGTAATGAACCTGAATTCATGCTCTCTTGAGGCAATCTTGAGATAAATGTCATTTTATTACTGCACAAGCATTAATGTCAACATATTTGGGTAATCCATCTCCATCAATTTAGCCAGTCACTTTTTCTCTGCTGTTTAAACACGGTTGTAAGATTTGCTACCATTAACTCAAGCAAAAATAGGTTAAAGTACTTTATGTTTTTTACAAAAAATGGCACATAAAGCATCATTTATTTTTTTTACCCTTTGAATTTGATGCAGCGACCTGCACACTTGATCCTTCAAGAACACAGCTGAAGTCTTCCAGCGGGGCTCAAGCTGAACATGAATACGAACCGACTCGGACAGCTCACATATGCAACCTGACTGAAACCTTGACCGATCTACCACACCCTGCATGTCCTCAGGTGTGTGTGTGTGTGTGTGTGTGTGTGTGTGGTACGTGCATGGGTCTGTGTTAGCAATGTGTGCTGCTTTCAGCCTATAGTGCCGTCAGTCACTATTAAGGGTGTGTGGTCTGGGTGTCACACATATGGGCAATCCAGCTATTGTTCTGGAGAGCTCAGAGAAAAGCAGAGCTGACAGGCTGCCACTTCTGCCGTACTTGAACACACAGAGACGCACACAAATGAAGCAGAGAAAGCGCGTCATATCTTAAGGTGGAAACAAGGTGTGCTTCAAGACACACGTGATACGTCAAGCATATTTTATTTAACTGTTTTTTGTTTATATTTCAATTGAGTGAAAGAAGACCTAAAGTGACATTTTTTTCAAGTCCCACCACTTATATTGGCACCCATGGCAAAAGAGCCTAAAACTTTTTCATCTTGAATTGCAGCAAAATCTCAAGTGGAATAAATGTGAAAAATCAAACCTTTTATTTTAGTACATTTATTCAGTGGGAATAAATATCCATGTGAGGAAATAAGGTGACCTCAGTCATTAAGGACTTTTAATCAATAAATCCTGACTTTCTGTTTATGTGACAACACTTTCTTAGATACTCTTTGGGAAATACAAGGACATTTTATACAAATAAGCCAGATTTTGATTGATGCCCATATGTCAGGAAATAGCAACAAGTAACTACTTGGCAAAACCTGTCCATATTTATAATACGAGAAAAAATAAAAACAATTAAGATGAGGTTACCTAAAATGAAAACATAGTTCTTCTATAGTAATAATTTAACAATCAAGTTTATAGTTTTGGCTACAGTATTTAAGCCAATGCTGGGGAAGAGTATTTTTCAATATAAAGCCTGACTATTAATATTAATATAGATTTTAAATTCAAATCCAAAATATCGTGTGGTATTTATCTGACAATACAAGTAATGACAAAATTAATTTAACAGTTGTTTTCAGCTATACATTTAACATATAGTAACCAGTTAGAACCAAGCAATCATGAATACTGCTCCATAAAGAAAATGTAACCATAATCAAACAGGTTACTTCACCACAGCAGTGTATTAGTTAGAGCGAGCTGCAAAACACTTAGTGATTATTTTAACTTTTGTTTTAATGTTTTGAAACCTCAAAACAACAATCATAAACACTTTTAAGAGCTAACAGTGAAAAGTAATTCTAACGGCAAAAAATCCTTCATAATCATACTATGAGTTTGTGGGATTTGCAAACGCTGTGAATTAGACCATATGCTTATAGTATTATTACAGGATAACTAATTGGTACCACAGGAGCATATTTGTACTTTATAAATGTGCCTCTTGTACTTGTTTCAGACTTGCTACCACTTTATAAATCCAATCATGTATGTATAAATCCCTGCGTGTTCACCAAATGTCACCAGAGATACATTCTTCTGAGTGCCTAACTTCTTCTGCAGGTAGACGAATAAGAAGACATTTCAGAGAGATAACACGTCTTTTGAAGTTGACGGTCTCTAACCCTTGAACCATAGAACCGGTCTGACAACATGAAGTAGGCTAAAAGAACTCAAAAAGCAACACATTAGGTCCCAATCTATGGAAATTTAAGAACAGATGAGGCATACGACTTTGGGCATCCAAAAGTGAGAACCACTTTAGATAAATGGAGAAACCCTCCGAGTAGTGGTCAACAGGCCCGGAGTGGGTAGTTGGGAGAATCTGGAAGATTATTGGTGGGCTGGTCTGATGTACAGTACGTGCCGCAAAGGGCCTTTGTTCCATGGGAAGCTGAGTCTTACTAGTGTGCCAAAAGTGCAACTTGTAGGCAGTGCACCTTGTCGTAAAACATCAGAGCACTCAGTCAGTGGTGTTTGAAGGTAGGAAGAGCAAGGGTGGCGCAGAGAAGGCTAGAATTAAAAAGAGGACAGCTCTGGAAACAGACACCGCGAAATGTGGAAAAATTGGGAACTTTTGTACTAAAACAAGCTCCTGGTTTGTAACGACACATGAGGATGATGAAACAGGTAAAACAACACGTTGAACTTTGCCTACAAACCAACCACCATTCAAGTTAATTAATTAAAAAGTCAATGAATTGTGTGGCCTTTTGGCAACTAACATAACATATAATTTTAATAATAAAATGATGTGACGCCACATAACTAGGAAACTTAGTCTTGCTGCTCCACAGAGAAGGAAAATTCAGTACCAAGCAATATGAGCCCACAAGTCAATGATGTAAATTGATCAGAGGCTTTTTAAAGTTGGGAAATTTGTGCTGATCATTTTGACCATTTTAAAATGTGATTTAGTTTCAGAAGCAGTCAGGAGTCAGTAGTGATGAGGGGATTTCTTTTAATAGTATGGAAGGAACATGTGTGTGAACAAGCAGGCATTAGTTCCAGTATAAACACTTTGTATGCCCAAATGACAGTGTGACCTGTTTCTTACTTTAAAAGTAAGACAATAAATACACAAAGCCTAGATTTGAAAGAGAATAGGATCAAAGTAATATAAAATAAACCTGCATGTTTTGCCTTTGAAAATACCTTAATTGGTTAAGTCAAATGTGTTTGTCATATCAAATGCACTAAAGCTTTACAGAATAAATATTTTTTATGTGACACAGGTGCAGCAAGTGAGTTTAGGGAAACTGGAGGAAGTTTGAACAGGATAGCAGAGTCTACCCAGGGACTGATTACAGAGGCAGCAGCTCAGAAAAACAGATTCTGATATTGTTAATGGATGTGTTGGAAAGAATAATGTAGATGTGAACACATTCTGAAATAAATCTACATTGTGAAGCAATTAACCCTCATTTGCACTACATGTGACTTTTGTTTTTAGAAACATACTCTTTACAGAAAGGTGTGCTGTTTTAGCTTTAACATGTAAGGTTATAATTACATGATTTTAATAATAATAGGTTGTTGTATAAAGTGGCCCGGGCTGAGTCATAAAACTGCAAGGCTAACAATAAGTCCCACTCTGGCCCTGGTGGTCAATAGAAAAAAAAAACATTACTCCAAGAGTTGCCCAATTACTAAAAAGTAACTAAAAGTACCAAAGTACCCAAAGCAAAATCTAAAGCTCTGCAGGCTATCTTATCTTATCTTATCTTATCTTATCTTATCTTATCTTATCTTATCTTATCTTATCTTATCTTATCTTATCTTATCTTATCTTATCTTATCTTATCTTATCTTATCTTATCTTATCTTATCTTATCTTATCTTATCTTATCTTATCTTATCTTATCTTATCTTATCTTATCCATAATAACAAAAAGTAAAATGTGCAAAAACACCACTTATAGGAGAATTCCATGCCAAAAACCACTGCTAACCCAAAAAAACAAAAATAAACATTGATGGAATAATTAATGGAACCATGCACTTTGCTAACTTTTTATTAAACTATATAAAAACATGCTATTAATTTTTGATTTTACTTCTGGCAGTGGAGATGGTACAAGTAGGGATAAGTTATGCAAAACGGTCCCACTTAAAGAGATGAGAGAGGTCTTTAATTTTCATCCTAGGTACAGTTCAACTGTGAGAAACAGAATGCAAAAAAAATCCAGGAAATCCTACTGTAAATACTTTTTTGCCCCACCGTATCATAATTTCTTAATTGTACAATTTCTGAATCACATATTTCCAATTAATCCCTACGTTCTTGAGTTGTGGTTAAAAATGTATTGGCACAATAAAATCTAATCTAATCATGTCAACCATGAGTCTGAGTCAATGTTTGTGCCAGATTCAATGAAATCCAATCAAACCCTTCTTTGTTCACAAGACTGGAATAGCCAGAAAGCAAGGGGAAAAAATGAAAATACCTCTTCCAGCTGCTTCCAGGGCACATTCTTCCTGAATTAAAACATGTTATGGCAATTTAATGAAATGACAATACATTTAATCAGTAACAGTCAGTTGACCCGCAAAGCCTTGGACAAATAGTGGTACTTTACAGTTTTGTCATAGTTGCTGAAATACTATGGGAAAACCTGAAGAAAAGCTGGGGAGGAAAAACACCAAGCAACTCCAAGTTTCTGGGGCCGACAATTAGCGCTGATGTGAATCCTGATCCTAATAGTAATAGTTGAAAAACATGTCTCAGTGTGTGTCTACTCTATTGTCACACTAAGAACAAAATAAAAGGTACAACTTTATACAACAGCTAAACACAGATTCTATGCAACGTTTACATTCCCATGGGAGCCACAAATCCATACCATCTCAACGCTTCTGTTTTTTCTGTAATATGAACATTACAGCGTCAACCACAATCACTGGCATTAGTTTTCTATTTACCTAATCTAATTCATGGCCAGATGGAGAGAATACACTGGAAGGGCTAAATCTAATCGCATTCCCGACTAAATTGAGCCCCGATTGAACACAGCATCTCTCCTTGACCCTGTAAACAGCTGCAAAACCAATGATAACCTCATTTGTGCATTACAGAAACTTAATTTCTCCATTATGCAGCTGAGACGGCCGCGATCGGTCAACATAACGGAGCAGGGCTGACCTGGGCACACCCCTCTCCATAACCCCCCTCCTGCTGTCTAAAGACAGCTGGAAGAATGGGCATGATGCTCGTGTTCATATTTTGAATAGCTCTTTATAAAATTACCATTCACACAATGGGAAAGGCTAATAGCGTCTCAAAGATTTTACTTGCCTTGAACTTAGCAAAGATTAATTTTGACTTGATAATGGATGCTAAGGCAGACAAAAGATTAGAGAGACTATAATGCAAATTCATGAAAATCAATGTGGCTCAGTGTGTTGCATAAAAAAAGTTTAAACCGTTTTTGATCCAAAATGCTGACATTTGTTTGGCTATAGAATCATGATATACAAAGGAAATACGAAGAACAAATATTGACAAAAAGTTGTTTAAATACAAAAGGTTTCACAAAGGTTGCTTGTATAAGGTGTTCACAAACACAGACAGAAAAATTATTAACCAAAGCTTTAGTAAAATGTGAAACAGAAAAGACCGGATGTTCCAACAAACATTGCTTAACAAAGGAACTATTGATCCTATGTCGGGACCCTCGCAGCTGTATTGCATTAGGATTTGACCATGAGCGAGAACAAGCAGAGAACAGTAGTTGGAAGACACAAACATTTACCAGCACACATCTCCTTGACATTTTCACAAACATTCATGTCCCATATCATGCAAATTCTGAGATAAAGACGTGGGACACAATGTGGCAAATCAGTATTTAGGGACGATGGCAATTTTCCGCCCAAGCTCAAGATTACTTTGCAAAAATTGCATCGTTTGCATTTAAATAGGTGAGAAATGAGCATGCTACCATTTGTTGAATATTGCTTTCCTGGCAGGCTGAAAACCAGAGCACCAGGACAGAAGAGGTCTCAAAAATCCAGATTTTTTTTTTCTTTCATCATCGATTTCAAAACAGAAAAGTTTCACATTCTATTGGTGAATGAGTGATTGGTACAGATCACTGCTCATGAAGCTTTGTATTCCAAGACATTTCTCATTGTATACGTTTAATAAAGAATACGTCTTTAAGGTCCCAATGTTCTGATTGAGATGCTTTTGATCATCTTCATCATTTTCCCCCCAGTATTGCTGTACATTTAGCTCCACCCATTATCCCATAAACTAAACTTCAACCAGCTTCCCTGCCTCTGCTGAAGAGAATAATTCCCTCCCACTGCATAAAGGTGCCGCCACCATGTTTCACTGTGGGGGTGGTGTTCAGAATGATATGCAGTATAAGTTTTTCACCACACAGAGCATTTTGAATGTAGACAAAAAAGGTTGACTTCTGGTCTCATATGTCCCCAATATGGTGAACTTCAAATGGGACCTCTTTTGGCGTTCTTTAAGCAGCTGCTTTTTTTTTGCTACACTTGGGGCCAGACTTATGTCACGACTAATGGTTGTGCCATCAGCATCTTGTCCCACCTGAGCTGTCTTTTCCGCAGCTCCTCCAGAGTTATCCTGATCTTCTCTGAATAAACCTCTCCATGCTCTGCCTATCGTTTCTACTGACGGCCATGTCTCGATGGCTTTCTGTTTTCCAGTGATGGATTGTATTGTGCTCTCTAAGATGTTTAAACGCTTTGGACATTGTCTGATAACCTTCTTGAAACTTCTCCACAACTTTCTCCCTGACCTGTCTGCTGTGTTTTCATGATGCCATATGTTCACTGTTGTTCTCTAACAAACCTCTCAGGTGCAGAATAATTTCTATTTGTAAAAAATCTAGAAAACCGTGAATCATTTTAATTTCACTTCATAATTTAAATAACAGTGTCAATCTTTTACATAAAATGCAATAAAGTTCATGGTTGTAATATGAGAAAATGTGAAAAGGTTCAACAGGTATGAATACTTTTGTATGGCAATATATTATTTTTATCCTGCCTTCCAGTGCATTTGGACAGGAGACCAAATTTAGATCAAGAAAAGCATGAACTGGCCTCTCCTCTTCAGATTTTCACTGTCGCCATTGCTCATTTTATACTTTAGGCAACATAATCGGACAATATTCCATAGCATAAGCGATGTGGTAAGTGTGAACTGTCCCCCTCTACCATGTCTCCATCACAGTCTGAGGCTGTGCACACGTATCAATGCCTCAGGAACCTTCTCTTCTCTCTCTTTTTCTCTCTCCTCTTCTCCTTGGAGAGACGAGAGGCCAGCGTGGAGAGGCACAAGCCCCTGTGAAGTGGTTTTATCGTGGGAAGAAGTGTGCAGGCAGAGGAGTCCGTCTGAAGGCTGAGTGGCAGGCGGTGGAAACCATTAAGATAGAGCCGCTATCTCTTGCTGCCAGGGCCCACTTAATACAAGCAGGGGGTCAGGCCAATGCCTTTCACATACACACACACACACACACACACACACACACACACACACACACACACACAGACGCGCACCTTCCCTTCTGTGGTGCTTCCAGTGACATGAAGTAACATGGATGTGGACATGTGTGTGTTCATTTACAGTTACGACCAAGTCTGTCTCTTTATCGCTGTCGATTTTGCAATCCCCCTACCCCATCAATCTCTACATGAGCAGGTGAATAGGGAGGTGGACAGGTAGAGACAAGAAGACAGACAAAACACATTGCTCTGTGTCACATTTAGCAACGTTAGCAAGTGAGGCTAGGTTTCCAACTTGAAGCTTTAGGAAGCGTTCCACAAAAAATGACCAGCTTGTAAACCAAAGTCTAAGTACAAATAGAACACCCCTTAATTCTCCCCAAATAATTCCATATTTTCACCTTCTACTTACTCTTACAATTAAGCACTGTGAGACATATTTGGTGGGGTTAGATTATTAACTTTCTGGTGGAGTAGTTTAGTGTTAACAAGAATCCAGGAGGCGTTGCAAAGAGTAAGAACAAGTGATGCAATGGTTGAACAAACATACAGCACTTGTTCCCCCTACGGCCATCCCAGTATCATTGGTAGCTAGAATGTTTTCGCTTATCGCTGATTGAAACAAAGGGTGTGAGTTTCTAGGTTCCGTCATGTCATCGTAACCAGATATTTTTGACGTTGTGTTATTGTGAACAGTTTTAGAATATCAATATTTAAATGAAGGCAACTGAAACCTAGGGATGTGTGACAAATTTCCCCAACTTAGTTAATCAATAATACTGCTTATGTTTTGTGTGGTCAGAAGGTCTCTAGTTTTGATGCTGCATGTTTTGTTGTTGAGTAGTTGTTTTGGTACTTCAGTTTTTTCCAGGTACTGTATTTTCTGAATTGTTTAAAAGGCGCGTTTAATGTTGGCTACTGTTTTGAAATTATGTCTTAAAGTAAATGTGAATGTTCATGAATGTTTTTCTCATGTGTTTCTGTACTGACCCTGCGGTGGACCAGCGACCGCAACGACCTGTAGGACATCTTCCTTTTCATACAACTCTAAACAGGGAAAAGGGGCACAAAAAATGAATGAAAGCATCGTTCACTCTTTTGTCTGACTCTCTAAGAGTCTTCATTGCAGTTTTTTCCTTATTACACCTTTTCTGACATGGAAGTGGAATTCAGATGTAATATTGACAGACCTTTCCCTGCCATGCCCTCGTAAGTGAGCTATAACCACTACAGTAAGAGCTGTATTGTAAACAGGCTGTTTTTCTCACCAACAATGGCTGTGTGGAAAATTAATTAATCATCTGTACTCTTTGTGCGAATCTTAACTCATTCCTAATTAGCTCCTCTCCTTCAAAACATCAAGTCGGTTAATTATGAGTGAGGGAAACAGGCTGCTTCTGGTGTCACTTATTTATTAGTAATCCTCAATGCTGTGTGAGAGCGAATGGCTGGAGCAGACAATGCGAGTGGTGAATCAAAGGGAGTTCGTGTCACATTAGGGTTAATGAAAAACTAACCTGGGAAGATAAATAAAAAGTGAATGATTTATAAAAAAAGAAAGAAAACACCAGACATCTTGAAAACACACACACAAGGTATGCACACATTACAAAGACAGACAAGTACACAAAAAGTGTAAGTACATGGTTGGATACACTACAGACTTTACAATTCAGTTGTGCTGCCACCTGACAGTAAAATGGAGCGAACATACGTTTTTTTTTCTAAAATTACTTCAATCTTCAATCAGGAAAACAAACAAATATTTGGCCGGATGATACCAAAGATGTTTAGAGAAGTCTTGCAAATGATAAAAATACGGCAGGGGAGGAGGAAATTGGGTATTTTAATTTTAAGCAAAGATGTAGCTTTTGTTGGAGGAGCTTACTTTTTACATGCAACATGAACAATATGCACACTTTACACAACATTTTACTTGTTTTCAAACATTATGAAGAGTTATAAACTCATATTCAAGTAGCATGGACCAGTATGAAGTTCCCACATAATAGCTAAATTAACATGAGTAAAAAAAACGTCATTCATTCATTTGACTGGCAGTGACTAGCAACAGATGGGGGAGGGACAATAAGGCTGTATTTTATGATATATACAGCAGCAAAAACTGTGGTCACTCTAGGTATCTCTCTGGCATATCGAAAAAATATTTTGCGGTTCTGATAATATCCTGTCCTTTACAGTTTATACCCACTTCTATGTGTATATTCTTAAAGGGTCACTGGGGGTCCTCCATCTATCTCCAGTAGTGTTTAACAACCAAGCTTGCACAGATGCATACCTAAGGGCAATTTGAGAGATCTATTAAGCCAACGGTCCAATCCTCGCATGGACAGAGATAATTTGAAACCTTCATGCACAAGGACCCCAGGCTGGGGAACCCAGAACCTTCTTACTGCAAGGCAACAGTGCTACCAACTGCTCCACCATGCAGACCAGATTCAAGACCATAACTTTCTAAGACCTTAGTAGATCTTGCTACTGGTAAAGAACATTTGCAGAGCATGAAGTGAAGATGATTTTCTTGGAGGCTGATATATGTGCTGTATCTCACATTACAACAAATTGTTTTAGATGTTCACCAACAAAATGCCCTTTTTAAAAGAAAATATTTCATTTTCTTAGCTAAAAGATGAAACTAGAGAAGCCAGATGTCTAAGAAATTGCCCAATAAATAAGCTTGTTTAAAGACAGTGACATATGCATTGGTCTGATTTGTTGGTATGTTTCTCATAAGAACACTAAGCTTTAGATTGTTTTATAACTTAATTAGTTTTCAAAATGTTATACAAAAACTTAATCTAGAAAAAACTAGAACCACCTTAGCTGCAAGTCTTTGCTATATGTCTAGAGGCAGACATTTTTTACCCATTCTGATTTGTAATATAGCTTAAGCAGAGGTTAAAAGGTGAAAGATCTTTGAACAGCAATGTTCAAGTCTTGCCCAATATTTTAATTTAGATTTGGGGTAGAGACCTTGACTGTTCCATTCTAACACACTCTTTTAGCTCTGAGAATGTTTACGTCTGTTGTCCTGACAGAAGGTGAGCATCTTCAAGACTTTTGCAACCTCCAGGTTTTCATCCAGAATTGCCCTGGTTTTAGCTACACCACTCCTCCTATCAATTCTGACCAGTTTCCCTGTTCCTGACAAAGAAAAGCCTCCTATCATGATGCTGCCACTACCATGTTTCACCATTCAGGGTGATATGAGATTTTATTTACCTTCCACTTGAAAACTCTGCATAACTCTGCATACATGCAGTGCTTTTGCAAGGCACTGCACATGTTAATCAAGTAGTCATTGATGCTGACATTTACTTTTCCCTTTACATCCAAAGCAGTGGATTTGATAATCGGCCCAGAATCTTCAAACTGCTATTACCACCAGAACCACTACTAAAGGGTTCACATTATTGTCCCTCACTGGAAGACACAACTATTAAGATCCAGTTGGGTAACTATACTTGAAATATACTGAAATAAGTTAAATGTATGAGCTGCAAGGACTGTAGTCTGATTCAGAGCTCAATAATGACGTTTGATCCTCAAATCTTTTATAAAATAACCTTTGAGTGCTCAACAATATTAAAATCTGCACCATTGCTATTCTGTTTCAACTTCATCTACTGATGAAGGTCATATACGCAGCAACTCATTTCAGAGAACCTTCAGCTGAACTATTGTATTAGGTATTCATAGTATGGAATAGAGTAGAATGTGAAGTAAAAAAAAAACCAAGGCTTTTGATCTTCTGCCCAAGGGGATGACAGATGTTCATGACAATTTTGTCAGATGTAACTGGTCAAACTAAGAGATTAAACCTGGTCTCATTATGTCACAGAGATGTGGAAAGGCAACACATTTTTAAAAATATTAAAATACAGAAGATTATCACTTTATAACTCCCAGAGCATTACTTTTATCCCCCGAAGCTGATGTTCACTCCCTACCTCTTCATCTCCCATCTCCCATCTACCACCCTCCAGCCCCATCTCCGTTTCCTCCCCCCACCTCAAAGCTGTCAGGATGTTGCCTTCTTGGGTCTGAGGCTGAATGAGGGGATTTGGCACTGTTCCCCTTACTCGCTTCAGCCATTTCTTTTTCTTTTTTTTTTCTTTTTTCTTTTTTTTTTTACTTAAGCACATGTTTATGCACCAAATCTGTGCACTTTGTATTTCTCCACGTCAAGCCACAAGCTCAGCCCTGGATTGATGCGGCCTGGCAGCCCGTTGTGTACTTGCTCAAAGGAAGAAGAGAAAACAGAAGAACTGGGAGAGAGAGCAGAGAGAGAAACCCAAAGTGGAGAGGAGATGATTTTCTGATTTTCTGCACAGGCTTTGTGGTCCTGGAAGGCTCTTTATACATATGTGAGAGTGTGTTCTTTAAGTCCATTGGCGAAAACAAAAGAAGAGGATATTGTGGTATTCACTGCCTAAGGGTGATGCTGAGCCTATATATTTAAGCCCTGCAATGTTCTTTCCTTGACAATAACGCCTACAAGTTTTAACTTAATTCTGTCATTTTCTTACTAAATAATCCACTTCCATTTATATGTCACATCTGAAGGGCTAAATCTAATCTTATCGCATAGCAGACTGGGTGTGAGCCCTGACGCTTTCTATAAGTTTCTCTTTTTCCACCAATAAGGCAATATGCAAAGAATATCAAATCCGGACAAACATTTGAGAGTGTGCAGTTTAAGTAAGGCGAGTTACAGCAAGGGTACAAGAACATACACTACAGCTTTTACAGTAAGTTTTTTTTTGTTTGTGTGGTATTATTGTTGAATATGTGACTATGCGTGCTTGTGATAGAAGTTTTTATCTGAAGGTGGGAGTAGAGTGGATTTAGATAAGACTCAGAAGCTATACAATGATGTCAAACTAAGTCACAAAATGACTAGATGAGAAAATTGAGAAAACAAAGAAAAAAAGGTATTTTATGAGCCAGTTGGCCCATGACAACTCCATCGTACACCAGCATGCACACAACATCCACCAGCATTACCAGCCCAGATTTGATAATCTTTTCCAAGACTAGGATTGGATTTATGTAATAGATAAATATAGTCGGAATGAATGCTGCTACAACAAATTGACCATAAAACTAAATCAAAAACACAATTACAACATTTTATACAGTTTGTTTGTGTCTGGTGTTTGATTTTGATTTGTAACTTTATTAGTAATTTTATTTGGAAGTTGAGGCTGTGAAAGAACAATCTGCATTTTAGTATTACCCTCACAGTCAGTGTTGTGCCTGAACAGGCATATTGAACGATTGTTCATGAACTCCTTCATATTTCTGGTAAACTAAACTCTGTGTTTTGTCTGAACTTTACAGTGAGCGCACTCATTCTGGCATTTGTGAACGGCACTCTCTCTCAGCATAATTTTGTTCAAGAGAGTGCCAGATTTCCATGGAACCTTCCAAACAAAGGTCTGGCTAAAGCCATGACTAAATTAATGGGCAGTAGAGGTCAATGCAACGTCTACTCTTTATAATGTCTATGCTGTTGACAACATGCGTTAAAAACAGCAATTATAAAACCACTGCTAAAGAAGAATAACCTGGACAACAGGTTAATGCAGAACTACAGGCCAATTTCTAATCTTCCATTCATCAGTAATATTATTAAAAAAGCTGTGTTTCAACAGTTAAATAGCTTCCTAACAATGGCCAACCATTTTGATGTTTTTCATTCTGCTTTCCGTGCTCACCACAGCACTGAGACTGTCCTCGTCAAAGTGTTTAATGACATCCGCATAAATACAGACTGTGGTAGAACCACAGTGCTGGTACTTTTGGACCTCAATCCAGCATTTGACACTATTGATCATGCTACATGCTCCCACCAGCCCAGATTATAACAACCAATAAGATTAGCTACCATAACTATGCAGATGATACTCAGCTCGACATTACAATGTCACCAGGTGACTTTGAACCAATCCAAACCCTAACAAAATGCATCGAGCAAATCAATGGATGAATGTACCATAACTTTCTCCAGCTGAACAGAAACAAAACAGAAGTAATTATTTTTGGACCTAAAGAGGAACGATCAAAAGTCAGCACACAGCTTCAGTTAATAAAGCTAGAAACTACTGATCAGGCCTACAATCTAGGTGTATTAATGGACTCAGACCTGAACCTGCAGGGTCACATAAAGGCAATAACTAGGGGAGCCTTCTATCACCTTAAGAACTTTTCTAGGATTAAAGGACTGATGTCGCAACAGGACCTAGAAAAATTAATCCAAGTGTTTATCTTTTGTGGAATTGATTACTGGAACAGCGTCCTCACAGGTCTGGCTAAAAAGTCAATCAGACAGCTGCAGCTGATCCAGAACGCTGCTGCTCGTGTCCTCACTAAAACCAGGAAAGTAGAGCACATAACACCAGTTCTAAAGTCCTTACTCTGGCTCCCTGTAGCTCTGAGAATAGACTTCAAAATTCTTTAACTAGTTTATAAATCATTGAATGTCTTAGCACCAAAGTATGTTGAAGATCTACTGTTACTATACCAACCCCCCAGAACACTCAGGTCCTCTAATACCAGTCTACTCAACATCCCTAGAATTAGAACCAAACACGGAGAAGCAGCTTTAAGTTTCTATGCTCCTCTAATCTGGAACAAACTTCCAGACAACTGCAAAGCTGCTGCTTTTAAATCACAATAAAATTGCCTCGCCTTGCCTTGTCTAATGCAGGGGAAACGTCAAATCTGACAACACTAGTCACTGAGTCACACCGAGCATGCGTCAAATGCAAGCAGCAAAACTACTTCTGCATCAATGATCTGAGGGTAATAGCTTGCTGCAACATACTGAAAAGAAACAACTATGAACTAGTTTATTTTTGGAACTGGTTCCTTTTAAAATGTGTGAACTGAACTTTGAAGTAGTTCATATAGAAATCGAACTTTACCAACACTGCTTACAATAGTTTAGACTCTCCAATTTGTGACTTTCCTGATTTATTTGGTCCACTGAGTGCAAGTCAGCTGTCAAGCTCCAGGATCAGAAGTGGTGTGCCACAGAAGGGTAAAAGAATATGGTCAATAGGCAAATCATCAGAGATGTCGATCACCTGAATCGTAGCTATATGTTTATTAACTTCGCTTGCAAAAATATTAATACATTTCTCCACATTATGTAATGTTCCAACCCCCAACTATTACGTATTTTATGTGGTAGACCAATGATCTCTAACTCTGGTTATTGGGAGCTACTGTTCTGCAACATCCCTGTGCCAACTCAACTGAATTAAAATATAAACTTATCACCAGGCCATTGCAGAACTTTATGGCATGCTGGGGAGTAGAGCTGGACAATAATTCAATAACAATATCTATCGATCTATAGGCGTTTTGGATAGAAAAAAAGGGTTGAGAAAATTTTTTATCAAAGTTTCCCTTTCTTTTTCATCATAGCATATCAGGTAGCTTAATATTACAGTCATTACTTCAAACCAATGAAACCATTCACAAACGCAGACCCAGGCAGCTCCATCACTGAGTCCTCGCTCCTCTCAAACCATAAAAAAGGACAAATTACTTGAACTGCAAAAGATGGCACAGCAGGGAGTGGCAGAAGAAACTGTCCCGAAAAAAGGTTTCAGTAGTTCACCAGCAGGTAAATGTTGCATCCTCTACGAACATCAACACTAAACATAACAATAATGAAGGAAATAAAATACAGGAAAGGTCCGCGCCAATAATATAATAAAGTGTCATAAAATATTTAAAAGATATAAAACAGCATCATCATAAGCCCTCAATTTAAATGACTATAATCATTTAAAAAGATTATGATATAATGGTTAATAACATTACTTTTCTTTGCATTTACTGGTGTCACTCAGGTCTCTTAACTTGATTATTTTTGTTTATTACAATCTTTCAGTTATGGTAAAAAAAAAAGTGTTTGAATAAAGAGCTGACTTTAATACAAATTTTAAAAAAATCTACATTTTTTAATAGTTGTCAGTAATTATTGATATCGATCAATATGACAATTCTATTTATCAATATGCTCTTTTTCTATATCGTCCAGCCCTACTGAGGAGGTAATTCGCCCAGTTTATTGGTGTGTGTTGGAGCAGGGAAGCATCTAAGAATTGCAGGGGTGGAGTTCACTGGACTAGACACTGGAGACACATGTGACAAAAAGCTGGTAGCTTGGTGGCAAGTAGCTTGTAATTTTGAAGCTAAACGAAAATGACACATTATTTTGTATTATATTTATGGATAGACATCTGAAAAGGGTTGTGTGCAATTGTATGTAAACTAAATGAGGTGAGCTATTTCATATTGGATGGAGTTTTTTGTAGAAGTAGTTATTCTGCTGGCAGAACTGTTAACTGTTCCATCAACACTCTCCCACGCAAGCCGTGGATCTCTGCAGGTCCTTCAATTACCATGAATCTTTAGACTGTCTCTGATTAATACCCATGTAGTTTGTAGCTGTGTATTGAGAGGAATTTTCAAATGTTTATGGTATGGGGGACAAAAAACCCTGAAAGGGTCTCATTCTAAAAGATGGCTAATGTCAGTAACCACACAGTGATTCATCAAAGACGCAGAAAAGATCAATTGACTAGGTGGCCCTTAAACATTGGAGTGTGACCAAATAAAATCCATGAAACAAGTGTTTCCACCCACTTCAGGTATCTCCTATTTTACTTATTCGTCACACTTCGTCCATCCTCAAATGATGATTTCATTTATTAAAGGAAAAAAGCAATCCAAACCAACTTGCTCAATGTAAATCAATATTTTTTGGCTGAGTTTAGTTTCACCAGCCAGACCCAGGCCTGATTACTCCTATGCTTGTAAAGTAAAGAGATCACATACACTAAACCTGTCTAACAACATGAAATTAGCTAAAAGACCTCAAAAAGCAACACTCATGTCGGGATCTAATCAAGTTCAAGAACACAAGAAAAAGAGTACCTGATTTCTGTCACAGAGAGGGTTACAAAGCCATCTCTAGTGGCCTAGTCAAAGCCTGGGCTTCATGTTGATTGAAATTGAGAACAGGCTGGTGAAGCTCAAAAACCCTTCAATGAATCTAAGTTAAAACAATTCTGCAAAGCAGAGTAGATCTAAACAGTAATGGGAAAGACTTGTTACCAGTTATCACATATACTTGATGGTAGTTGTGCTGCTAAGTTTTTAGCTGCGGGGGGGGAGGGGGCTACAGGTTGCTTGCAACATTTTAGGACTGCATTTTGCGTTTCCTCTGGTTATCTTTAATAAGAATTGTTTGATGAGCTGAGACATTTCATTGCTACAAAAAAACATAAATCTGAAACCCCCACAGGGATTAAATCTCAGAAGATGTGTGTTAATGGAATGCTCCAGAGTGCAACCTTTTTCATTAGATATGCTAACCATGACCTGTGCAATGCAAAAATCTGTTTTTACTGATCTTTCGGACTTTTCCTGCAAAACCACACCAGGCTGTCCCTCCATGTGACACATCCGTTGAAGGGCTTCACAGCGAGAAGGTTAATCTAAAAGAACATTTCCTTGTTAATTTGTGCTAGTATATAAACATACATGTCTCTGTGAAATATGGCTGCTTCGTTTTGTTTTACCAAAATTCTGCTTAGAAGCAGACTGTCGCAGTCAGGCAGTCTTGGCCCACTTTCTGAGTCTGCACAAAAGTTTCAACAACAGCTTTTCTCCCAGACTAAATTACCAACATGACCAACTAGTGTTGCTGTGAGCTCATATGTCAGTGCTTCGTCTAATCTCAACATACAGGGCACTGTGCTGTTTTTAAATCTTTACACTTGCTTTTGTTGAGGGAACCTCACCACTATCATCACCCCCAACCCCCCTAAGTCATCCTTTTGTCACTGTGGGAACACACTGGCACACAGATGGTTAAGCCCACCCTTGTGATGAGTGGGAAGGGTGCGTGTGGTGGTGGGGGGGCGGGGAGGGGGGCGGGGTGGGGTGGGGTGGGAGGGGGTTGCTGCAGATGGCACAGAGGGCATCGCCAATAAGCCAACATGCACTCACGCACACATCTACATGGAGGAATAAAGGGGAAAAGATGAACACAAAGGGTTAGTAGGATATGGATATATATAAGGATAGAAGAAGGTGTAGGTGGGTGTGTGGGTCTTGTGTGCCCGGATGCGATATGTGCTATGTACGTGCGATGGCTGGTGTTGATCTCGTGTGGCACACAAAGCCTTGGCATCTCGCTGGCACCTCTGCCCACGCCGTGCCACACTGAGAGGCACAGCGAGGCCTGCCAGAGGGTTTGGCAAGGCTCTTTGTGCCTTTGACTTCATCTACATCTGAACATGTCTTTGAGGTATACACATAAATAATGTGTTTCTATGAATTTTGCAAAGCATGTCCTAACACCAATTAGCCAGCGTCATTTACTGGCTGATTGGTGCCAGGTACCATCGACTTATATATGCATTACAAGAACAATATATGCATATAGCATGCCACTTTTAAGGTGCGTGTCTATGAATGTATATGGTGTTTGTGACTCAACCAAATACTGCACACACATCAGGACACACAACCGATACCCTTCTCATTAGAAATACCCTACCCTGTATCTCTAATGGCAGAGCCTTTGATATGCAATGACGACTAATTCCCTCCTGTGTTTCATTCTCTGCAGACAGCACAGTCATTAGACCATGGAGACGGACACACACATACATGCACAGTTGTGTGTGAGCAGGAGTCTAATCATTTAACCCATCCAGAGGTTCAGAATTGCATCTGTCTTCACCTTACGTTAGGAATTGTCTACCAAGGGACGGCCCTCCTCACTTGTAATGTAAATAGAACAATATTTACATAAAATATTTGAATTTATCATTAAATCTGCTTTTCTTAGTGCAGACTGGATCTTCCTGCTCTTTAAGGCAAAAAAGGTGAAGCCTAATTTCTTGTTGCAATGTTTGTTGTATGCATAAGTTATTCCAACATCATCTTTTTGCTGTAATGAGGGAGAAGTATCCAAACAGCACCAACATTTTGAAAGTGAGAAAGAAAGTAGCGTTTGTAAAGTACATACATTTGTTTGGGACAAATAACAGAAAGTTCCCAGTTACATTAAAATGCAATACTTGGCCAGAAAAGAATCAATGTTTTCCACTTCTTTAAAAAAAAAAAGCTCTTAATGGTGTGTCATTCACTTTGCAGAACCATCGTTTTATAACTACAATTCTTTTGGGGTATGCATCTACCAATTTTGTAGATCTGTAGCTCTTGAGTTTTGCCCATTCTGCTCAGCAAGATTGGATGTGGAGCTTTTGTGCATGTCAACTTTTATTTCTACTCAGAGATTCTCAGTTGTATTTAGGTCTGGACTATGACCAGGGTACACAAGAATATGCTTTGGTATAACCTTTTCACTATAATAGCAATTAACTACTTTCCAAATCTTCTTCCCCTATTGATACAAAAAGGTAGTTGCTCCAACCCCACATTCTCAAATTGTGTTACACCTTCTACGCAGAGATGGGTAGTAACTAGTTACATTTACTCAGTTACATTCACTTGAGTAACTAAAGCTCAAGAGTAGTTTTATCATGGCGTACTTTTTACTTTTACTTGAGTAATATTATTCTTAGGTATCGCTACTCTTACTTGAGTAAACTTCCTGGACACTACCCACTGTGAGCAAATTCACTGAATGAAGAGCAAACATATTTTAACCACAAATACACCAGATGCAGACACACACGTACAGTTTATTAAAGGAGACCACCTGTGTCTACACAAGCTTTTGTTTTCTAATGTGATCTTCTGTCTGTTGAACTTTTTGTTGCATTTTGAGGTCAAGTGAATATATAGTAAACACCATAAATTGTCATTGGAAGTACTTTTTACCTAGTACTAATATAAGTAAGTACAAGGAGTAAGTAACATTGAGTAAGAAAAGTCTTTCTTCTGCTAAAAACTCATGCAATTATGTTATTTATTTGAATTTTTTCTTTTTTCATTTTAGTCTTTAAAATACCATAATTTGCCCATGACTTTATATTTTTTTCTGTCTGATGACATAATTTTAAGAATATTAGATCAAATTACATATTACATACTCAGTACTCAAGTAGCCTTTTTACCAAATACATTTTTACTCTTACTCGAGTAATTTTTTGAAAGGCTACTTTTTACTTTTACTCTATATTATTAAAGGATTCATAATTCCTTCATAAAGACTTTAAGAAATGCTGCTAATAAATGTATTAAAAATGTATCTTCTTAGCTGTCAGTTTCCCAAAACCTTATACCACAGAATGGTTTTTAATGATACCGTTTAACAAGTAATTACTAAGGGTTGCCCTTCTTATAAAGTTCAGGGACACACAAAGGAAATATTTGTTGAAACTGAAGCAGCAATTGAGATGTCATTGATTTCCATCCTTGGTAGGAGTCAAGAGTCAATGATTACTGGATTCTACTAATCCAAAGTATGTAACAGACTTGTTGGCAAAGGTAAGCAAACTAAATCAAATATTTCAGATATTACATCATTCAACTGTTCTTACAGGGTCAGGTTTTCTCTTCATGAGGGTCAAAATTGAGTAAAAATTTTAAGTTTTCACAAAAACCCATTCCTGACACATTAATTGGCTGATATTCTATTAAATCAACTCCAAGATGTTCTTCACTCCACAGGCTCTATCAATAATATTAACACTGTAGTGTAATCCCTAATTAGAGAGACCATATAGGAATGTAACCAGGATATTCACTGCACATACTTAAGGCACATACCTCATACATGAAAGATAAAAAAGGGGGACCATGAGCCTACAGTGTAAAGACGAAAGAGGCCTACAACCCAATTATGTAGGGGTCATGAACTGTGGGTACTGCTGAACATGTCTGATGTTGATTTACAAGTCAGGTGTAAGCGAGAACATGTTCACAGCAAGAGGTAGAGAAAGGACAGGGCTTGTTTAAAGTCAGTTTCAGACTTCTTTCAAAACAGAAAAATAGGTGGCCGAAGACATCATTAGAATTCCCACATGACGTGAATACATAAAGAAAAAAGGTTCTAAGAGTTGTGGCTTTCCCATGGGCAAACTGTATTAAAGGTGTGACATGAAATTACATTTTTCAATTTAACTTGGGGTCTACCGTGGGGTAACCCACTATCTTGTGCTGTTTGTGAATAAACACCAGTTATGGAAGAACTCCTCTGCCGACTCATCTTGAGACACCATTGAGACATCGGAGATGAAAAGGTTTAGGTGAGTAATAGTTTTGTCAGACTACAAACAAGTTAAAGGTCGTCCAGCAACATCCACACTCCCTACTCAGCTCTAACCATCACATCTCTACTTTCCTTCTCCTTTTTTCTCACATTTTACCCCCTAATCCAGTCATCCCCTCAACAATTCTTTATTTTTCCCTCCTTTTCTGCACAACTTCTGCCTGATTCACATGCCATGACTCCATTCCAGGGTTGTCAGTTCATTCTCTATCCTGGTGAACATCCTCCAATCTGGCAGGGCTGTACAGCGCGCGTTAATTGAAAGATCTTTCTATGCAATAAACTATTTTTCACACGGAGCACTAGTGCGACAGCTTTGAACACTGCTTGTTTTTTTTAACTGCAAGGAAGATGCGACCGCGACAGATGAAGCAATGGTACCTCTCAATGCTACATAGTGCCTTTAGACTATTGTGATAGCCAGGTTTTTCTATATCAATGTATTTGGCCTTATATCCTACAACTTTTCCCACAATTCCTGCGTGTTTGTTGCCTGTCCATCAGTAGACGGCGTATGCATCCTTAGAGAATCCGACGGGAGTTCGGAAGCGGGATTTTCAGGGGTGCATTAATCTCAAAACAACTACTGGAGCATGCTGGTACTGTTCTATACTCTTATATCACATCATGCTAAGTCCAACCACTTCCATGGTGGGGAGATGATTACCGCTGAAGTGAAATGAAATCCGGTCTGGTAGAAGATACTGTGTCGGACGAGCCCCCTATATTTCGGTCATAACTGACGGCGATACAGACGCTTCCAACAAGGCCTGTAAGATGTTTATGTGTGCATGATTCAAAATGGAAACCCCACAAAGAAGCTAGTTGAGCAGCAAGAGCTTAAACACAGCTTGCAGTTGGTGAGTAACATTTATTATTATAGCAGTTGTTAGACTGTACCATCACTGCTCCCAACAAACTCATTAAGTGTGCTTGCTGATATTTGCACTCTAAACTCATTTCAAATAACGTTTAGGTCGTTTTTCAATTAAGTTAAATTCAAAAATGTCTTATTGATCCCAAAGGAAAATAAAGTCTTGTAGCTTATACTATTTAAATCAAGGAGTTGTTGTAAATGCTGATGGCTGTGGAAAGGAAGGATGTTACAGCAAAAGTGATGAAGCTTCTGACTGAAGACACTTGTTGTATGATAGTCTCACAAAGAGGATGTTAAAGGTCCATTATTACACATCTCGGTTTGCACTGTTTTTTTATTTGTCACTTTTTTTAAACAGCCCATTCTTTAATGCACATACAGACGTGGATTTGGTAAATATCAATTTAAATTATTGTGCTCAGTTGCAAATTTTTTGAACTGGAATATGGTACTTTTAATAATGTCAGTATTTTATTGTTGTAATTTTGCACTTACTGTACACTGTTACTCCTGAATCTGTTTTAGTTTTGTATTTTATGTCTTTATATTTATGTGAATCTGTCACTTTGCTGGCATTACATTTGAATTTCCCCAGTGTGGCACAATTAAGGGAATTCCTATTATATTATACAGTATGTTTGGTATCATGACCTATTGCTCACATTATTCAATGCATATCCCCACTCCTATGTATTAAATGCATCCACACTAATATGAATAAAGCGAATATGTTAGCATTTTCACTTTGTTATTGCGTTCATTGTAGGCATTTCTATTGAGTGTCTGTGTATTCTAGCATTGAGATGCTCTACAGTTGGTTTTAAGAGATTTAAAAGACAGTTTGTGTTGGCGCTACAACTTTTTTGTCTCTGCTACAAAAACCAGCAACCTCTGTAGCACCAGTGCTTTAAGCTAAAAAAGTGCACGTAGCCTACAGCCCTGCCCTGCTAACCCCCAGTCTAGAAATGCAGCGTCCAAACTATAAAACACACACATATTTGAAGAATTAATCATTGTAATATCAACAAATTCATTGTCATTAAAATGACCCTCAGAGAAGGAGAAGCACACCACAGAAATAGCTCGTTTTAGCACAAGTGGAAGGGTGGTGTTTGGGGTAAATAGTGACACTGAGTCAGAAAAGGGGCTGCTATTTGCAGAAAATGTGTAAAAGCATTTGTGATATTAACAGCTTTGGAAATGTGACCATCAAAGTGTGCCACTGATGACTGTTACCACGGTTACGACTTATCACCACTGCTCCAGGAGGTGAAGGTGAGAAGCCAAGGCTCAGGTCAACTATATGCTAGATTGAGAATCATGAGATACTTAAATGAGAAAGGAAGTGCAAAAAAAACTAAAAAAACTGAGTAAAGTTGGTGGATTTTGGTAGGCCACCCTCAGTGCTAATCAACGTTCAGTTGCTGCTGCTGCTGTTGATGATTACTTAGCTCATATTCAAAGTCTGACATCAGCTCAGCATGAAGATTATATTCAACTTCCTTTTTTTGACAGAGTACCACATTTTCAACACAAACAGTCCAATTCAGAATGTAAGCTCTTCCAGATTCATCCATTTCTATTTACAGTACTTGCTATAATGAGACCCTTTCTTTACATACAATGCTGATGAGCACTTTGGAGCACAGTAAAATCTTAGAGTGCTGAGGAAAAAAAAAAATTCTTAGATGCTGTTTTCCAGGACCTAGAAGATTTGTAGAAACTGGTGGAATCATGAATTCTGCTCTTGACCAGAAAATCCTGAAGGAATCATCAAACTCATGTTCACTTGGGTTATAGAGCGGGACCAGATATTCGACTTCAAGATGTTAGCTGCAGCATGACAAAATCAAGACTTTTTAAGCTCAAAAACCTTTCAGTGTGGCTAAATTAAAACTAAGCTATTCTGTAAAGAAGAGTGGGCCAAAATCCCTCCAGTGTTGCAAAAAACTCAAAAACAGCTATCGCAAACGGTTGATGCCAGTTGTTCCCACCAAGGCTAATACAACCAGTTGTTAGATTTGGAGAGTTTGTTCTCTAAATAAATAAAATCGTAATTTGAAAACTGCTTTTTTATTTGCTATTTAAAGGGGGTACTTTTTTTTTACAGCTCTATAGAAATTATATGTGATCAAACAGCAAATATGTGTAGCATCTTTGGATGTTTCTGCCATAACAGACATCACATACATGCAAAAAAGTAATTCCAAAGCAATTTGTATATAGATGAAAGCAAGGAAAATACAAATGGTAAGCAACTCGGAGCTATAAATCATTGCAATCAGACAAGGAAAATGTGGACTAACTTGTTTATAATTATGAGGCTGAAGAATTTAATGTGGACTTTAAAGAATGTGCAATAAAGGAGACCCAAATTTTATGAAATTGGATTTAATTAAATTAGCTTTTATAGTTGCTAGGTTTGTATAGTTTAACTAATTAAGTCACTGATGTATTGATGGTTTCATTTTGTTTTATCAGTTGAGTTACTCCTTGAGTTAGTCCTTTTACTAGCCATAAACATTATTACTTTGACAAATGTTTGGACATTTCTTGGAATTTGCATCATTTCATCTAGACATCTGACAGAGCATAAAGAGACGGTATTAAGGTTCAGTAGGGATGTAAGAAAATATTGATTGGCCGATATTTCTCAATAACTTATGTCACAATATTGTATCGATATTCAAAAGCAATGTTTCGATTTTTATTTTTATTTTATTGTTTAGAACTTAAATGGAGCCATTGATGATGACAGTATTTTTTGCAGTAAATTTTAACGTATGATCACTAGTTGGTGGCTGTTTTCACATTCTTCGTTCCAGTGGATCAACAAGATCTAGTAATAAAATTGCATGTCTTATGTATTAAACAGGTTGGAGAGTTTGGAATGCTGTGACAGTTTTTCTACAGTTAAATTAAGTTTTAAAAATCCCAACATATAGTCTTACTTATAGTATCGCAATACATCGCTATGCATTGTATCGCCCCCCCCTGTATTGTAGTTATTTCAACAGCTAGCATGTGACAGAAAGTTTTTGAAGGTTTAAAAAAGCCAAAAGATATGGAAAGAGACATAACCTTTTATTTCATTTTTAAATTGGTAGAAATTTAACTTCTTAATGCTTTTTTCAACCATTTTATGGCTTAGAAGGTTCAAGCTAGCTTCAAAAACACATCATGCAGTGCTGGCGAATGGTTTGCGTATGCTCATCATCTGGATTCATGTCAATAATTTTGAACCTTTTCAGAGAAACGTGAGCTTGAATGTCTGGGACAAATGATCATGCAACAATCAACTTCAATGAATTTCAAAATCAACAATCAGTGGTTTACTGCCACAAACCCGACTTTTAAACATAATTACATTTTCAAAATGGCTGACCTCTTGGCCATGCAAAAACTTTACTGTTTGTCATATCAATATCAGCTTTAATAGGTGCGCTTGGAATCATTGTTTTAGTGGAACACCCAGCAAAATCCAGCTGATTCCTTGGTTCATCTGACCTAAGACTAGAAGGCATATGAATGTCGATTCAGCAGCATGTGCGTATTCTTTGTTGGACTTCCAGGTCATGGGTATGCAAAACTTGCTTTGCAATGTATAGGGACATTCTGTCAGGTTTTAGGCAGGTTTGGCCCTCGGTTGTTACTGGGTTTTTCTTCACATCTGACCTAATTTTCTCTCTTCTGACAGAAGATTGAAACTTGGGCAGAACAATGAACCCAAACACTCATCAAACCTGGTTTAGAACAGGACAAATCAGAGTAATGAAATAGCCCTCCACAAACCCTGTTTACGATTTATAGACTATGATTAGAAGCCAGCTAAAAATCTATAAGCAAGCACTACCACTTCTGCAAGGTAAAGTTATAGAATATGTAGCCGGGGGTTATGTTAGAAGCAACAAGTTAGTTAGTTGAGGTGAAACTAGCTTCGGGTAGCTAGAAAAAAAAACATAGTCATATTCAATAAATCAGAATATTCGTTCAAATGAGGCTTCCTTGTCAGTTAAAAGCGAAAGTGAATTTAGTTACAGCAATAAATTAACTTCTCAACAATATACTAATTGTTGGGACATGACTGTAAGTGGGAGGGTATGTAAATATTTGATCCTGTAAGTTTAATTGTGAGCCTGTGGGTAAAAGAAAAAACACAAAAAAATCCAAACAGGTGCACTGAATTCTTCCTAAGTACTTACGTAGAAAGCAACTGCACTTCTCTTGGTTATTAAAGCCATATCACCTTAAACAATGGATTCATAAGGGCCTGAAATGGTGAGTGGTGATTTTATCTAACTTCCCTTAATGCAGCATTCATATTGTTATTAAAATAAAACCATTCCAGTGATAGTTGTTGGGTGTATTTTAAAAGTTATTCTGAATGCTACAAACCAGATGAGTCTAGGCTTAGGCAAAAAGTGATTTCTTTTTCACAGAAGGTAAGAAATTTATAGAGCTTAAACACAATGCAATTATAAACGATTAGATTTCCAGATATAATCTTTATTAACAAGGGAATTTTCTGCCAAAGGAAACTTGTGATGCAGACAAAATGACTCTGATCCATTCTGCTGGCTGGATAAGACAGACACAAAAAGCTGGTTAATACTATTGTCTATGACACAGTGATGTTTGGCACCATGTGTGTTTGTGTTCCTGTGTGTGTGTGCATAGTTCCCTAATCTTGACATGTGAGCGTTTCTGCATGCTTCTGCATGTGCATATCCCCGACACTGGGGTGCATTTAAGTGAGTGAAAGCATTAAAGAGGGCTGCTGGGGAGCCCGGCTCGCTCATTGCCGCCGATAATGAGGATGTTTTCCATCTTCAGTTCAATCAGCGCACCCAGCTCTCTGAGATGGGCGAGAGTCTAGCAGATGCATGGCACGTAGCAGATGTGTGCTATTGGAAAGACATCTGAAAGTAAAACTCCAGTCTTTTTTTTCCTTTCTTTCTTTCTTTACAACATTGTGCGCTGCTGTTTAGATGCCTGCGATTTCCTGGCGCGGAGTGACGGCGACAACAGCAACGTGGGGGAACTAGCAGAGGAATACAAGAAGAGAAGAAAAAGGGAAGAAACCTTTGGCAGGAGTCTGGTGTTTGAAGTCATTTGGAGGGAGATGACATGCAAAATTAGAGAGTAGCGTTTCGCCCTCTCCACTTGACTAGACATTAAACGCAACAAGGCGAATTTTTTCCCTCCTCAGTAAAGATAAAGTGGTCCCCCAAAAACACAGATTACCTTGTCTGCTTGTTTTCAGGCTGTTTGATTAACAGGTGCAACTTCTCAACTATTCAGTTCTGACTTTTCAAAGCATAACTTTTCTTTTCAACATTTTTTTTTTTAAAAAGGTCCTTGGACAAAAACGCCTAATAAAAAAAAAAGCATAAACAGAACTCACTGTTTAATTCTAACTGTATTGTTTCTACTCCTGATTCCCACATGAGAGGTTGCTGTTAGACTGAATTTTAGAGGTCAAAAAACCAAAACAGCTAAACTAGTTATTGGTAAAAGAAAAAAAGAAAAAAAGTTGCTTAGTTCTGTTTTTTGTGCAGTGCAATCATGTTAAGACCATAAAGAAGAGCAGTGACAACCAAAACCATAACATCAATAGATTTGTCCTGTTCCTCTGCAGCCAAACCTCTAAAGCAACTCGAAATGCTTCAGCGTAAAAAGTTAAACAGGAGAACGACGGTTTGTGCTAATTTAGATTTTGTGTAGGTGAATGCTTAACAGAGCCTTCCTCACTCACATACATTTATTTGTGTCTTTGAGGCCGATGCATTGTGCGAGCGTCTATAGTGTGAGGCTGATGGAGAGGGAGTTTTATTGTTGTGCCCACGGGAGCAGATGTCACTGGCACTTGCTCAATACTTTCTCTCATTCTGTCTGTTTGCTCCCTTGCTGCGTCTCTCCATATCTTTCCATCTCTCGGTCTGTTTGTCTATCTGTCTCTGCGCTTTTTTGTGCTGACCAGATGGAGAGATCCTCCGCTCCAAACCTTTTTCGTTCAGGATCACAATTATTCTCAGTTATGTGATCCAGCATGTGATTTCCTCCCTCTTTCTCTGTGTCTTTTCTGGCCGTAAGGGCTCGTTCTACCTCTTTCTCAGTGCCCCCCCCCCATAAAAAGCCAGACAAAGGCCTTTCATTTCTCCATGCCCGCTTGTCCTCCGTATGTTTGTACTGTACCGCACTAGGCTCCCTCTCTCATTGTATTCCCTCTCTGTGTTTCCAAAGAAGGTGTCTAGGGGCCGTGGGGCCCCCGCTTGGAGGCTCTCTCTCTCTTTCTCTCTTTCTCTCTCTCTCTCTCTCTCTCTCTCTCTCTCTCTCTCTCTCTTTCTCTCTCTCTCTCTCTCTGTGAGGAAGCTGGCAGGGGTGGGAATGGTCTGTGTTGTGGAGTGAGCGAACGAGGGAAAGAAGAAAGAGTAAAAGCGACAGAGTATATTATTTCATTAAGTGCTTTGGAGCTTGGCGGCGATTGGGGAGGAAAACTTTGCAGCTCTGTGTGTGACAAGGGCATGACCCCCCACAACCTGGGAACTCCACAGACAGATCGTGCTGCTTTCATCCGATACTAGGGGTGTGTGAGAGCTCTCAGTCACTGGTGCTGAGAAGGCTAAGCTTTTAAGTTGGGGCCCGCTGAGCTGAGGAAAGGTGCCGAGGATGATGAAGAGGAGGGACAGAGTGAAGGTAAAGGGACAACGGTGGAGAGGGTTAAAGGGGGGGGGGGTAGGTGAGCAGAGCAGAGGACACAAGGAGGGGGTTTGCTTTGCCCTGGTAAGACAGAATTGGGCATTGTCGCCAAGCGGAGTGAAGCGGAGCTGGCCCATTCTGTTGATCTGAGCAGGATCCTGGAGAAAACAAAACTGCATTGTTCCCCGCAGATGGAAGCCAGTGTCTCCTGGGTAACAGCATTAATCTCCTCTTTTCTCCTGCTTCCTCTCTTGTCGGGGCCATAATCGGTGGGCTCCTTTCAGCAGCCGAGCCAGCCTCAAAGCCCAGGCTCCTAACTAGCCTCCTAATTAGCTGCAATTACAATGAAGACAACATGATGAGATAATAGAAATTTGCAAAATAATGACATACCACGGGAAAATATTCCTCCTCCCCAAGCACCGTTCTTTTCCCTCCAGGAGGAGCACAATAGAGAGCCGGGGCCCTTTTCTGAAAGCGGGGAGCTCAGAAAAAATGGTGGCGCATTATGTGGCATAGAACCCTATTGTCTGCCTTCTGGTTGCTTCAATCAACAGGCCATTGTCTGGCTGCTTAAATCAAAATGACTCAAATACGGGCTCCGTAATGATGCCCTCTCAGCACTGCATACTGAACACAGAGGCAGATTGAGGGAAAAGAGAGAAGAGAAGAAGAGAACAGAGGAGAGGAGCTATTCGTGGAGCATGTAACACCAGGTTAAATAGCTCATATTTGTCCAATATCCCAACAAGGGCAGCTCGATATGATCGTAAAGTCATCAGTATCATCCACTAAATGTTTTTAAATGAAATGCCAGCGTCGCCCGAGATATAAAGACAGTAAAAGTTAACCCGGTTGTGTTCTTTTTTTACAGGTTTTGCAAATGAATATTACTTTAAAATTCCATGTAATGTCACTTTATCAAAGTCCACGGTTAAGTTATGGGAAGCGGAAGTAAAGACGTATCACTATCCAGTTAAATGATGAAAGCCACAGCTAACTTTGTCCATTTTTTCTGTTTGTTTTGTTTTCCATATATGATTATGAGAAGATATTTGTTCATAAAATAAAACTGAAAGTGAGCCAGCGAGGAGAAGGGAATAAAGGAGGAATCCACAGATAAATCAGGGAGGAGACGGAGGTAGACAGCAGGTGGTAGTCATGCACAGAGCAACATTTTTAGCAACTATAACTAAGAACAAGAAACAGTTTTATGTTTATCTTATTTTCTGTATCTTCTACTAAAACTGTTTAACCGTGATTTGTCTTCTTTTCCTTTATTAAATCTGAACCAACGAGCAGTTTGCTTTTCTCTCACCTGTCCTCAGGCTAAGCGCTCTGTATCTGATAGCCAGGCTGACATATTGACGAACAGAAAGACAGAGACAACATGTGGACAGACAGGGAGATATTCAGTAAAGGTTAAGATTCTGGGGAAGGACATATGTGAGTGTTCCTATGTGTATGCAAGTTGGGAGGGTGTGTGGCCAGAGCCTTGGATAATTATCTATACCCCATTTTAGTTAGTTTTTTTTTAAATAAATATATTTTCATGCAGCAATCACAAATCTAAATGCCTTTATTGGGATTTCATGTGACAGACCAACATAAAGTGGTACATAATTATGAAATTAAAGAAAAATGACCCCTCAGTTTTAGGTCATTTACAACCTTTAACAGGTTCTGTTCCAGAATTACTCTTTAGCTCCATTCATCTTCTGATCGACTTCAACCAGCTTCTCTGCTAGAGAAAAGCTTTCCGGCAAGTTTCATTGTTGGGATGATGTGTTCAGGTGGATGTGCAGAGTTAGTTTTCCACCACACTGTTTTGCTCATAGGCCAAAAAAGATGAAAAGTTAAATTTTGATCTCGGGTGACCACAGCACCTTCTTCCACATTTGCTGTGCCATCTGTATGGCATGTGGTGAACTGCAAACTGGGCGTCTTATAGGTTTCTTTTAACAGTAGCTTTCTTTCTTCTTACTCTTCCATAAAAGCTCCATTTTATTGATGTTTAAATGCCTAATTGGTGTCATCCCGACAGATTGTGCTATCCAAACTATTACATTTAACATGGGCCTATTGGCTACCTCTCTGAATAATGCCTGTAAATTTAAGCGAATAGCAATGCTTTGGTACGTTTGCGGGTGTGGCATATTCTTTTCCATTTTCAGTATCAAAGTGTGTTCAAATCCTGAGTTGGAGTTTCCATGTTCTCCCTGTGCACGCGTGGGTTCTTTCTGGGTACTCCAGCTTCCTCCCACAGTCCAAAAATATGACTGTTAGGTGAATTTGTCTCTCTAAAACTGTCCTTAGGTGGGAGTGTGTGTGTGCATGCATGGATGTTTGTCCTGTGTGTCTCTAGAAAGCCCTGTGAAGGACTGGCGACCTGTCCAGGGTGTACCCTGCCTCTCGACCAATGACTGCTAGAGATAGGCACCAGTGAGCCTGCAAGGATAAGAAGGTATAGACAATGGAAACTTGGGATATTGCTTTATAATCTAATCCCCAGTTACAACCATGTCCCTGATCTGTCAGATGTGATCTTAGTCTTAATGTATGTGTTTGTTCCCTAACGAATTTCTGACAAACCAGTGCATTGATTAAGAGGTGACTCTTTCTTTTTATTATTATATTTAACAGCATTTGAAAAACTTGTGCCATCTCTTTTCATGTCACAAATATGTATTAATTGTATTAGGATTTTACATGATGGACAAACTCAAATACTTTGTAGTTGTGTAACTTTCCAAAATATGAGGTATGAGTAACTTTCCAAGGCACTGTAAATAACTATGTATATAAATCTAGTCAGTAAACTAATGTGAAAATAATGAAGGGTGCGTTACACACAGGGATTTTAGGATGTAAAACCAATGAGAACCATGAATAACTACAGGGCATCTTAATCATCCCGAGTTCCAACTCTGTTCTATAAAGCTGAACAATAAATACGTGCATACAGATCTAGAAACATAATTATAACCCTCTTAAAAAAGACTTAGAGATGTCTGTATTGGGATGCTGGAGCTGCACAAGATTGCCCCCCCCCCACCCCCAATCCAAAACATAGAGGACTACCATGGAGTAATTAGCTTGTGTCAGATAAGTTGACAAGCTCGTTAACACGCCGCATCATCCGATACGGTTGCCTTTGTTTTTGTAGGCTTCTGAGAGGAAGTTAGCAGTCTAATTAGCATAATTACGACCACAGATTTATATGGGCGTAATTAGCGAGCAGCTTTCTGCATGTTGTGATCTGATGGAGACATGCTGCTGCAGAAGAAGAAGCTGGAGAATCCGGTAGATCGTCAGCGGCTCAAACTGTACAAATACACACAGCGTCACCACATGAAGGGGTGAAGCAGCCATTGCCTCTTGTCTACTCTCAAGATAATACAGCAGCTGATTTTGCAGACTTGATGCTCATAAATCAATCCTAATGTTAGATATGTTCCATGTAGACAATTGCATCTTTAATATATTTGTAAAAAAAACAATTACGGATAAAAGATAAAAAGCTTTATTTATGCACGCCTTAATCTGAAAAGTATTAAAGCAAAGGACACATACATACAAAACGTTGTGCAATATAAACACACACCCTCACAGCCACTGCACAAACGTATGCTAAAAGGTGTAAAAATGAAAGAACAGGAGCGAACAGGCGACTCGGAGGCATGACCCGCCCGACAAGTTGGCCTTAATTACAGCAGACATTCACAGTAGGACGGTGAATTAGTGCAGTTACCTCTCATTGCTACTGTAAAACCCTGGGGTTACTAGATTAACACCCACCCACACACGCACACACACATACACGCTACATGTGGAGACACACAAAGTGCGGGGTGCCGTCAGGCGGTTTGAGCGGCTTTCTAGGTGACATGGGGTGAAGCAGGGGTCAAAATTAATCACTGTGCCAAACCAGCAACCACTACAATGAGCAAACGTCATCAAAAGCTGACTGGGAGAGTCCCGGTGCCTCAAGAGGATTGAAAGTCTTTTGTGAGTCTTTTCACGCAGGTTATTTTTTTTCAAACACACTTGTGCTTGTAGCTTAGGAGACACCTCAATCTGTCATCAAGGACTTCCTTTTAGGGAGGAAAAAGTTGGGGGCTTTTCCACATTTAAAACAAAATTTACTTTTTAAAGACTCGGGGAAATAAAATAATGGACTCTAATGAATGCATAGAAAGAAGTGTTTACTGTACACTGACCCTTAACAGAAGCTTTTCTGAAAAAAGTTGACTAACTTATTATTTCTGAGAGATTGCATTCTCCATCAATTTGTAGGTTTGTACAAAAAAATATATTATTCTTTCTTTGTGGGGAACTTCAACCCCATACTATCCACTACATGCAGTGAAATCATTTTCATGTCTTAACCTGATTTGGGTTATGCCAGATTTTCCACCATGCACTGTCATCTAATGCAAACAAGCTACAAATACAATGAAGACAGTAAGACAATTACATGCATGTAGTCCATACTCTCCTTTAAGTCCATTCATAGATCACAGACCGGTAACAGGTAGTATTGTAAATACCGGATTTTTTCAACACACAAAAATGCATAAATGCCAATATCCTGCATAACAGAGGTGCATGGATTTGGTGCTGTTGTGGATTTGCGATGGATTGTGCATGCATGCAAGTGTAACTTGCGGATTGACTGCATTAATTAATGCAGTGCAGATGAGTCCCCTCTGAGCTGTCTAATTAGACATTAGCATGAAGATGTAATTACCTGAGAGGGCTCAACACGTTTCACTTAACTACTCTGCCTCCTGCATGACAGACTGTGCAGGTAAGACTTGTCCTTTGTGTATGTGTAAGTGTGTGTGCTGCTGCAAACCTGTGTACAGCAAATATATGTGCTTGGCTGCTGAATGCAGGTACAGGTGTTGCTGTGTGGGCCTGGTAGTAGTGGGTCTAATCACTTTAATTCTAACATAATAACCTATTTTTTTCTCTTGGGTTCATTTATTCCTGTTTTCTCTTATCAACACTGAAAAACTGAAGCTTGAAATGTTTTTTTCCTCCCTTTGAGCTTTAACCATTTCTCTCATGGTTGGGTCGAAAGTGCATTAGACAACTCTGAGCGAGCAAAATGGGTTCGATTCTTGATCAATATCCACCACTCTACAGGCAAAAAAAAAGAAAAAGAAAATATAAAGCTCCTTGTTTTTTGGCCTCCCTTCCTCACAAAGACAAGAGGGGGAAAAACAGATCTGTGACATCTGTTTGCCAGCGTCACCACAGCAACGATCACTACCAACCTTGACACTGGAGTTGCATTGTCTGGGACCCTGACATTAGGTAAATAAATTGCACAACCTTTGGTGCAAACAGACACACACGCTCTCCCTCTATCTTATTCTCTATCTCTCTCACACACACACACACACAAACAAAGGCAAATACATTTTTTTAATTTTATTTAATATAAGAAATCCAAAAGAGAATGCATAACCAATGCAAACACAGCCCTTTGGATATAGAGACACATATAGGGTTGACACATCAGTGGAACACTCACACCCAAGAATTAGCTCAAATACTATAATTTGCCATTTCCTCTGATAAAAACAGACTGTTAGGCTGAACCAAGAGCACACTGTCGATACAAGACAACAGATTGCGAGAACCCCGTGAACTCCAAAGTCGCCTGTAACAAAATCTCTCACAGCACCAGGAAGAAATCTATGGGCTGCTGCAAGCATTGTCTTCTTATCTGTAGAAGGGCCTGTCCACTTTCAATGAGGATCAATAATGCTATTGCATTAGCATGTCTGATAGAACAACAGATAGACAGACTGGAGGGAAACAGCTACAGACATTTGAACAAAGTTATAATTACAAACAAGAAGCATTTACACTGTCTTACTGTACCACCCCGGTGTCAAGTCCTAACTAAAAACTTTTAATATAACCCAAAATATTTTTTTGCTAGAGGTCTTGCTCCTTAGCTATTTAGTGCTGTTGGTTGTTTCATACCTGTTTCTTCTGCACACAAAAATAAACCCAGTAACTTTTTATGCCAACAGTGTGTCAATTCATACACTTTATGTAGTTTTATGTAATCTACTCATGGTCACATTTCTTTACAACAGCCTATAAGTCTATAAGAGTCACAGTTCAATGGAAATTATATGTAATTAAAACAATGATATGCAGTTGAATTAAATGATACATATTTTTTATATTTTTATCAAATTTTGCATTTTTTTTTTAAAACTAACTACCAAGAGAAATCCAACAGATATGCAAAGGTCAGGTCGACTGGTGTGAAATGGTTAGTAAACAAGCAACGTTGGGACAAAATGTAGCAAATTGACCTGAAGCTACTGCAGATGCCGACAAGGCAACAGTACCAAAATGTGTAAGTCATTCAAAGTTTAAAGATTTTGGGAAAATGACATTAAGCCAAAAGTAAAAAGTTAGGTACTACACTACTATCTCATTTACTCAATAGATGTAGCATTTAACCCCAGATCAGCAATGAATTTTCTCATAGGGCCACATGGGGAACTATCAGAGGGCAGGCTGGCCATAGGGACGTTGGGTAGTTTTCCCAAACGGCCGGTCTGTTTTAGGGCAGGTGGCCGGAACGTTTTTTTTTTCTTCTTCTTTTTCTTGTAATCCAAAAGCAGTCGTGGTTGAGCCACTGTCGTGACCCTGCTGTGTTTCTGTTTGTGTGCGGGAGTGAGGCATCTTCCTGTATAGAATATCTTTGTGAGCGGTACTGCCGCTGCGCACCTTCGCTGATCTCTACCGTCCATCAGCCTGCAGAGCAGCAGATTGCCTACTCATTTTGTAAATCTTTCCTTACTATTTAGACTCGCTGTTTGATTCTGCATGTGGTCTAAAAGATTTCCAGTCAAGGCAATCATTTGTTATAAGTAATAAGAGAATAATTTTCAACTGAACTTTCTCTAACATGCTGAAAATAACATTACAATGAATTATTTCCATTTCATTTCCAACTGCTGCCATTTATTTGATCAGTAGATTGCTGTTCAAAAACAAAATATGGTCCACAGAGATGTTTTCTCCATTCTTGAATCGCCAAATCAGCTGCAGAAAAGTCTCTCTCTCTCTCTCTCTTTCTCCTTCTGGCAGCGCTCGATTCCATGGAGCTTGCAAATATGCCAGCATATTTTTATGTTGTGACCAGATGTGGATAGAGTACCCAAAGTTGTACTCAAGTAAGAGTAGCACTAAAGTAAAAGTATAAAGTAGCCTTTTTTTACTCAAGAGTAAAAATACTTAAAAAGGCTACTCAAGTACTGAGTAACTGATTATAACATCCGATCTGTTCTATTGGCATTGATTATTTAAAATGATTTCATCAGACAGACCAAAATTTAAAGTTATGAGCAAACTCTGGTATTTTAAAGTAAAATGAAAGAATTAAAACATAAAGATAATTACAAAATACATTTATAGCAGAAGAAACACTTTTTCAAATCAAACTTTTTTACATAAAATTAAATTAATACATACAATAGGTAAGGGATCTGTGTTAGAACAGGGTTCCAGTGACAATGTATAGTGTTTACCGTATATCTAATTGATCAAATAGTTCATCAGCTAGAAAATAACATTAGAAAAAATTACTCTGATTAGGTAGGGGATCCAGAAGTTTTACTCAAGAAAGAGTAGCAATACTTCATAATAATTTCACTCAAGTAAAAGTAAAAAGTGTGGTGCAGTAAAACTACACCTAAAGGTTTTTGTTTGGTTTTTTTCAACAACAAAAAACTACTTAAGTAAACGTAACTAGATACCCACATCTCGTTGTGACGACAGAAAAAATATCATTAGCCTATTATTACTGTACCTTAAATATGTTATTAATATTATTAGTAGCGTAAAAACATTATGTTATACTACCAATAGAAGTATTTTTGTTAAAATTATGGTTCCACTTTGAACAATAGGATAAAAAGCCTCTCCAAACCAAGCTGCCGGGCTGAATTTCAACACCAGCCCACCTCTGGAAACTATGATTATTGGTGAGGGTTGGGTCATTGGCTTAACTAATCCAAAAACATAACTGATAACCTTACTCTAAATAACTATCTTTTAGGAAAAACTATTTCTCAAAAAAGAAAATGTATTTCTTGAATTTCACTCCATGTTTAGAAAGATAATGTTAACTCAAGCTAGAGATCAGCAGTCTGCGCTTCACAAACTGAGCCATATTACAATTGACCTCAGTAAATAAAGACTCATAGTGGGCCAGCATGACAATAGGAAATTGTTTTATGACCATATTGTTTCAAGCATTCTCTGAGACGTTTTGCTTCTTGGTTGGTCACTGTCATCTGCCTGATGAGAACTACTGCAATGAGACTCCAGCAGGCTGACTATCTTCAACAAATACTGCATTCCAGTCTTTTGCAATATTATTTAGGTGCACATTGACATTGCCTTGATATATTCTGGAGCCAATACTTCCAAGTCGATTGTAAGATTAAAGGTTTTTGTGTAAGTCTTTCTTGTAGGATAAGCTGACAGTGGTACACGGACAAGGGTGCTAATGAAGATTGTCAGATATATGGCTTTCAAACCAAAGTGGTTGTAATGTCTAGCAAAAGCGGTAGCTAGAGTCAGTGCCTAGGGGTTATATTTAAAAGACATCTAATACAGACCTAAACGACCAAGACACAACACCACAAACATTGTGGTGGCGAGATCATGATGATACAAAAGAAAGAGTGAGGAAAAAGTGGATTAATCACAACTTAATTTGTCATTGAGACACCCAGCAGAATAATAATAATAATAATAATAATAATAATAATAATAATAATAATAATAATAATAATACAACAAACTTATATACTGCTTTTTTGGACACTCAAAGCCACTTTACATGGGGAATAAAACAAAACTAAAAAGGGGTTTTAAGGAAAGACTAGTTTGAACAGGTGGGTTTTAAGCAGTTATTTGAAATTTGATAGTGAGTCAGAGTTTCTAATGGGTGCTAGGAGTGAATTCCAAAGGGTCGAGGCGGCGATAGCGAAGGCAAGTAAGTATTGCAGCAGTCTATATTCCTAATAAGTCCTAATGAAAGATGGGGCGACTATGGTTAACTAGTAGGACTAGTCCTAGTACAATCAGAAGGTTTTGATTCCAGCTTCCTCTTGTGCCAGACTCTGATATGCCCCTGAGCAAGGCTACAAACCCTAAGTTGCCTGCCTGTGTATCAGTGCACTTTAAGTGTTTACTATGATTTTAAAAAAAGGGTTCTGTAAATTCTGTCAAATTTACTACAGAAGAACGTTATTTTGAGGCCCTTATATGTGCAAGTGCCACATGATATAAAAATGTATTATTTCGTTGATAAACAGAAGCTGCCAGTTGGTGGTTAGCAGTCCAAAAGCATTTTGGAGTTAAAAGGTTTCCAATACATCAACCGGTGATAAAGATTTAAAAACCAACTTGAATATTTGTCCCTCGTGTTCTGCATTTCAACAGCATAAACAGGAGACTTGGCCAAATTTTTTATTTAAGAGTAAGACTTTATACACCAGCTCAACAACAATAGAATGACTTGGTTAAAAAGTTCTGATCCAGTAACATAGTTTTATGGTATTGACAATATCATAGTAGCAGAAAGAGATTGTTAACAGAATCACGGAGCAGCTTAACATATGAATGAGAACAATAATGACGACACAAAGCAGAGATAAATCCATTGTAAGTGCTTTGGAATTATGTCGGCTCAGTGGATTATAAGAGGCCTTGATCCAGTGCGAGTTGGAAAACATGCCGCCTATTCTTACACATTTTCACACAGAGACATGCACACAGATACCAACATGTTATGCCAAGTCAGAAACATGCACACATTAATGCACAGTAACAGGAAGAAAATGCAGGCCCATATGTAAATTACAAAACTGCACATTCACAGAGGCGCAAACGTCAAACCTTAATGTCTACTCATGCTGGCGGATAATTGAATTAATTCACCCGAGGAGCAACTTCACAGATTAGTGACTAAACTTTTCAATAAAAAGAAAAAACTCAGCCAGGCGTGATAATTACATTTGTTTCAAATGAGGGCAGACGTCAAAATGTATCATGGATTGCCACGCGTCCACAGTTTAACCCACATGCTCGCATGCACACACACAGACACATCCCCAAAGTGATTGAGAGACAATGAAAATTCAGATTTGGAAAAGAATGACTAATACAGATACCAACTCCGTTTCAATCCTGATAACTTCAACACTAACCAACACTGGAAAACCAGGGAGTAGAGCACATCCAAATAGCTGCCCAACCATTTTGGGGATATTTTTGTTCTTGCAAAAACAAAAAACATAGTAATTTGAAAAAAAATATTTTTAAAAATGCCCCCACTATCTTAAACACACGCTGCCACCTGGACTGCAAAATTTCAGCTGAAAAAATTAACCAATGGTAAACAGAATATCTATCTTTGAAGTCACAATGTCTTTAAAATGCGCATAACAGAGCACAGTAGAACCATAAACCAACCTTATTACTGCCATTACATTTTTATGTGTTACATAAATTACTTAAGGAAAATGACATTTTAAGTTTGTAAAAACCGTGAAAAATTACAGCAAAAATAGGTCTCAACAGATGCCTGCACCCACAGACTATAACTACAGCCCAAAGGAAGGAGATAAGAACTAGTACTTACTGAAATACTAATCCATGAGACAGGTTCATGCCTTATGACTTGGATTTATTTAGGCATCAGGAATAGAATAGAGCTAGTGCCTAATGGTGACCAGTTTGAAATCTAATTTTCACTTTTATCAGCAAATATACATTTTTTGTCACACATAATCCTTAAACATTTTCAGTTGGGTTCTGGTAGCAATGTCTCTAGACTTATGAATTATCTGATATAAGTATATTTCATATAATATATTTAAAACGTCCGGAATGGACTAGCAACCTGTCCAGGGTGTACCCTGCCTCTCGCCCAGCTGGAGATAGGCACCAGAACATCCCCCTCCCATATGGCCCTTGTGAGCCATATACATCCGGAATATGCTGCAACAAACCTTTGAACTAACAATTGATCCCATTGTCTCAATTTCACTTTTTAATGACCAGTGTTATTGAATTAGGGTGTCTTTGTAATGATTTTGATTGTTAACAACTCATTCTTGACTGGATTGTATTGGATGTAACTCGGCACCATTTAAATGAGGGTTCTCCTCAAATGAACTTTCCAAGAGCATAGAAAATAAGCATTTTCTATGCTGTTTTGACATTGGGACCAACAAAACCCAAAACATATGGACTTTTTCTAAACATTTACTCTTGACACCCCCCCCCCCCAATTTGTTGTATTATCTTGTTATCTGTTATACTGATGAACCTAGCATAATTTTTCATATTCGCTTAGCTCAATGTATCACTCGACCCTTAATAATTTTTCCAATAAAGAACATATTTTTGCAGAACGGGCATTAACAAAATAACATTGTTTTCCTTTTAAATAATGTACAAATGTAGCTGTAAAGTGAAAGACATCCACAAAAGATGTCTTTTGGTGCCTAAATGTGGTTGTTAGAATGACATGTCTTTCAATGTCTATGGTCGAGCTAAATCTGAGCAGGACCTAAGGTCTTCTTTTTCATACTTCCTGGGCAAAACACAGATGAGGATATGCCAGGCTAAAAAAGATATATATGGACAACTAGTGTCCACTCTTGCTACATTATCCTTCAGGAGGAGGGATTGCTGTGAGTCACTAACTTAATGCAATCTGTTGGGTTTCCTTAGATAGAAAACTTTTTAACCAATTTGAACAACAAACTAAACTTGACTGCATTGTTTGATAACTATGATCAATTGGAATGTATGTACTTGTAATCTGTCTGTATGATTAGATTGACATGAATGGATTGAAGGAAAGCAATATTATATGTCCTAATGGGTTGTAGGAAATTAAATAATGGCAATATTTTATTCTGATGTCTTGGTTAATAATAACGTTAATAAAAATGATTTCCAAAGCTAAACAATGGGTACATATAGTTATCCAGTTATCTATAGAATGATACAGGAAAGCTGTGCTTTTTGGACCACAATAATGCCACATTCTTAAGCAGGACAAAGAAGAAAAAGCCATAAAAATTCCAGAGAGTTCATTGAGAACCTCTCTAGTTACCCTCTGCACCCCCATGCTGCACCATATTGTGCTTCCTCTCTGTTCTGCCTCTCCTATTTCTGTCTATTGTCAGCACAAAGCATCACATTCAGGCCCCGATGACTTCTCATATGGAAGCCAGTTGTGGACTTTAACGTACAATGGCCACATGAAGACAAAGGACAGTTTATTAGGCTGAGGAGTCACAGAGAGACAGATGGACTGAGAGAGTACGAGACTGAAAGAGGAAAACGGAGGGGAAGAGTGGCACTCTGAGTTCCATTGTGGCTGGACCCACATCTGGTGGCCATGTGTGACCGGAGCAGTGGGGCTAATGATGGGCTTCCTGAGGCCGGCTCAATTAGGCCAGGTCTCACCGGACTCCCAGAGAGAAGCAGAAAGAGAGATGACTATCGGCATGCTAGTTACTGTTTGTGTGTGTTTATGTATATGAGCCAGTCTATCTCATATACATCCATGTATGTCCTTCTTAGATGTGAATGTGTGCGCAAGTGAGGTCTGCGTCTGGAGTGGCATAAAGGGTCCACTGACAACCTCCTTGACAGGATCATCTTTATCCATCAGCTATAATGAAAACTTAGTTTCCAAATCCCATTCATGCTACTTTTGACCAGGTTAAATCGAAGCATTTAGGCGTAAAGTTATTTATAGTTTGGGTCATGATTTTATGCCCTAATGTGAGACTTCCAACATCTTTACACTGGATGGAAAACAATGAGCAAGTCCTCAAGTATCTGTGGCCATCACTGTGTGCAATATGCGGTGTGTGTGTGTGTAAATGTGAGCACCAAATTAGATAGGTTCTAGCAACATAACCATCCTCCATCATTCCCACATTGCAGAATTTTCCCCCCAAAAGACACGGACTAAAAAAATAGAAACCTAATAAACTGAAAAGAAAAGCCTGTTTGTCTTTCTTAATAAAAGACTTTTTTGGGGAAATGCAATGCCAATTCTTCCCATTATCACGTGTTCCTGGTCAGATGTGTATAATTAGCCTTGCATAAGCAATCACACAAACAAGATCTGGGGTCATCCGAGGCTTTCTGTTTTAGCGAAAGGACAGAACCACACCTACACTATATTAGGTTAATGTTTCAGACATGGTATTTGTCCCCCTCAGCAATATTAGTATGTGTTTACAAAGCATAGTATGGTCAATGATTAGTACTTGAGTGTTCCCCAAATTAAGATTAAGAAATAATTAAAAACTGTAAATCATTTGAAAAAGCTACTATTAAAGACATTTAGTCATAAAGCAAAATACATTGAAATTGAATATCTATGTTGCAAAAAAAACAAAGAATAAAACTTCAAAACAATCATATAATGACTTTTAAAATTTGAACTCATAGTTTTTACAGACACTAAAAATTATGTATAAATATTCTATACATTTTTAAAACATATCCTCTAAATCTACAACCACTAAGTGTCGCATCAGTGATCCATGCATGGTTTGTCATCTACTTGCATGATGATGATTTTGAAAGAACCGATCTACTAGAAAAACTGACTTCCACTCGTAAACTCTTCAATTGTTTTATGTTACACCACAAACCTTAACATATTAAATAAGAATTTAAGTGATACACCTACACAATTGTGAATAAAGAGGTACTGGTTTTATGGGAAAATAACATTTTTGGTGAAAAACACTGCACACTGCTCTGAACACACCAAATGGAAAAATGGTTCTTCAGAGGAAATGTGAGTGGTGCTAAATTTAAAACAATCTGTGAATAAAAACCTGCCATCAAACACTAGAGACTGTGGTGAAGGTTTGCACTACGACACTAGACATACAGACAATCAAATGGTTTATTTAAAATAATACTTGTGTTAGATTGGCCTAATCAAAATCCAGACCCTAAATCCAAGTGACAGTCTGGGGACAAGACTTGAAATAAATGCTCTTCATATTCAGACTCCATCCAATCAGACTGAGTTAGTTTGCAAAGAATGGACAAATAGTTTAGTCTATAGACCTGCAAAGCTTACGAAGAAATAAGCCAAATAGATTTGCAGGTATACCGACAGCAAAAGCTGGTTCTACAAAGAGCTCATTGAGGTGGGCTGAATGCAAATCATGCCACACCTGTTAGATTTTTCTTTACATGCTTTAAAACAATACAGTGGACACCCGGTATTTGTGGAGATTAGCTGCCACAGTTCCTGGCAAAAATCCATGAAAAACTTGAACCCCCTTCTTAAAACGCTTATAAGTGCCTATTTTAATTTTTCTATTACCAAATATAATATATTAATATTCATATGCAATACATAGACAATAATGCGCACAGTGGAAAACCATCTTAGTACTTCCACAGAAGCTTACGTCTACAGTATTCTTGTCTCTGTTACTGGGGTACTGCCAATCAGTGCCAGGGAAAATTAATGTTGCTCCTAGATTGGCTGCTTTGCAAACACCAGCCAATAGCATTGTGCCTAGGTATGTCAGCTTCCCAAGCTGCCTTTTCTTTCAAATATTTTAGAAAAGATCCCCAAATAGGCAAATATGGAGTTGCTTAAATTCGCAACTACTGAACCACAGATAGGCAGGGTTCCAGGGTAGATGCTTTTCCTTCCATTTTAGGTTTGTCTTTTGCATGAAGTCTCAATAAAACCCAGTGGAGTATGTGTTTTATAACATGAGAAACAAGGAAAACGTTTAATGGGCATCTATATTTTTGCAGGATAATGTTTTTTTTCCATTATGCTAAACTAGCAAGTCTCATTTTGCAATAGACTGCAACTCAAGCAGAGCTCATGAAGACTGGATTTCTTTATTTGATGTAAAATTGTATACTTCTGTGAAACCCACATTTTGGGTTTTATGTGGAAATACATAAGTACAATCTGTGAGTCTCAAAAAAGTATTTGGTCAATGAAGATGAACCGAGCCCAAAAATAATCTGTTCTGCCCACATCCTCCTTTGGCCTGGTTTCCTTCGAACACAGAATCAATGGTAGTCGGCTGGAGTGTTCGATCCCCATCTGTGTTCAGAAGCTTCTTTTGTCTGGCTTTACAGAAGGTTTCTGTGGTTACGTGATCTCCCTCTGTGGAGTAGAAGTGGGTCTTTAGTTTGAGAATCACAGGTTTCTGTCAGAACATCCCCGGCTAGCGTGGGCACCATCAAAGTTGATTGTCGTGTATCTGACTGACTTTAACCTTCCACGCTCAGCTATTTGTATCAGTGTTTCTCAACAGGTGTCGATCAAGTGCTGAAGTAAATACCATCTGTGGAAAACTGAGCAAATCTCCTAAGTTTATGACCATTGCCAATGCTGGCATTCAAACTCAGACAGCTCTGGTAGATGTTTAATGTGCTGAAAAAAATCTTAACACCATGAGAGGCGTGATACATTTCACACAATAATTTTGAGTATAAACAAGTTTAGATGTGACATCATGTCAGCTGTGCCCTGAAAAAGTAGCGTTTTGTAAAGAAACAAATGTCATGTGGACTTTATTCCTACAGTGGACATATCTATACAACTCAAGCTTCATCAACTTGCTTGTTTAAGGTACTAAGACTGATTTTGGATTTCATAAAGGCACAGTTGTTTAAGATGACACTTAAATTCCTACATTGTCTCGCAAAAGTATTCAGATTCATTTAAAAAAATTTAATTGACAAAATCATTGTTTTTTTGTCACTGAGTTTTATGTGACAGACCAACACCGAGTAGTATATACCTGTAACAGCTACAACTGCAGGTTTGTAGAAGAGTACGAGCTTTTCAGATCCATTGAACACTGAATTTTTCACTCATTCTTTTTCACAAAATAGCTTCAGCTCAGGCAGTCTGGAATGAACATTATTGGTGAACACAACTTTCATGTCCTTCAACAGGATTTAGTGCATTCCAAAACATGAATAGTATTTAAACCATTCAATATTATCTCTGATTGTATGTTAGGAGTTGTTGTCGTGATGGATGGTGAACATCTGCCAAGTCTTTCCCAGCTTCTAACAGTCCCCCAACCCCCATAATTACCATCCCAACATCATGATACTACACCATTGTTCAAGGTGAGGAGGGTGTGTTCATCTTCAATTTTGGTCTCATCTGACCAAAGCACCTTGTTACACATTTGCTATTTCTCCTACATGGCTTGTGGGTACAACAAACAGACTGATTGACCAGACTTGAATATTTAGACTCTTTGCCTGGGCTATCAGCTTAGTCAAAGAGCTGCAGTTATGACATTTTATTAACACTTTTGTATGATTGAAATATGTATAATTGTTCACTTCACAATTATGTGCTACTTTGTGTTGGAATATCTCGTTAAATCCCAATTAAATGTTCTAAATTTGTAATTGTAATGTGACAAAATGTGAAAATGTTCATCATATAGAGAGCTATGTTCATTGGCTAATGCATAACCAAAGTCGCTCATGATCAGAGCAGCCATGTTGGCCTGTAAGTACAACCTATGCCACCTGTTAGCAGGCAGCAGCACCAAACCACCGGTAAACCCCTCTGTCCCCTTCTCTGTCTCCACAGGAAATGAGCGGGCAAATAAGCAGACAGAGATAATTACAGACCAAACAATAGCAGTCATTTCTGTCTACATCAACCTCCCAGCCCTGCCCTCCCACCGACACTACACAGCTTTTTATTATCCGAGTCCAGTTGGTGGACAGCTGAATCCAAACTGTGCGTCGTGAATCTTCTGGATGTGTATTTCTCATCTTCCTGCATAATTTGCTTTTTTCAAAACAAAACATGTTAACCTTGAGCTGCAAAACAGCTTTGTACTCTCATCTGAGGAGGTATTAGAAGGATGATTAAGTGAGATTGATGGCACTTTAATTCCCCAACAAAAATAATGGCTCCCTCCTGTTGTTTAATCTTCAATCTTCATTACATAAAGAGGAAACTCAAGACAGTGTGGTTTTAAGCAAAAGAAGGCCACACTAACAAAGGACATCATCAAGGATGGCATATTTACATTCCTAACCACAATGAATTATAATTGAAAGCCCAAAGAAGTGAGTGGGGATTCAACATTTGGCCTGAAAAGAAATTGTTAACAAATCTGAAGGTAGATATTTTGAAGATGTTTAATTTTTCATTCTTCTCAGATAATTCAGACTATTCAGTTGCAGCTGAGCACCACCATAATTAGGAATACAATCTCAAATGTCTTGTATGCATTTGTTATTCATTCATTCATAGCTTCTATTTTCTGCATTAAATAGACTTGTTACCATGACCTTCCTGCCAAATACATTTCAAAACTTATTTTAAAAGTTATTTCTTAGCTTCCATTAAAATAAATGTTGGAGTAAAGAAACTGCTTAACACTGTACCTTAATGTGTTTAGGACTGCGATTAATACTCAAGATGTAATGTAGATGTCTGCTGAAGTTCTTTTTCCGTGTAAAACTAAACTGGAGTTTCAGGTGGCTTGGTCTTGGTCCCCCCCGCCACAAATCATACAAACCTATGTTTTCCAGAGAGCCGCACCAAAGTTGACTCCACGCATGGAAATTCCTGTAGTGAGCTGCTAGCATTCTTCCATTGGGTGATCAATTCAGCATATATACTTGGCCAACAAATGCAACCTTGGTTACTCTCTTCAACGGTGAGGTCAAAGCAAAAGGTCAGCAGAAGAGCAGCACGCTCGCAGTGGACAGCGGTTGTATGTCTTGCTCAAGAACACTTGAGGGAGCATACTTGCAGAGATATAGCCGGTTTTCTTCAGTTCAAGGGATGGGTCCTCACTTGCTACAACAATCTGCTCCTCTCAAAGAATCTGCATAAATAATGTGGATTGAACACAAAAGTGCACAGTAAACAAGCATGTCGCATGCTGTTAGCAGGATACAAGGTCTTGCTTTTATGAGGAACGCCTGAGGTTCTTTGGTTTCACCGGAATGAAAAGGAAATTTCACTGAAATTTAAATAACAGAATTAAATGAAAGCTTCAGAGCACAGAGGTTTCATTGCCGCTGTCTATAGTCTACAACATATTATCTATCTTCAAAGAGGCCATAAGGGTCTCAGACAAAGTAAAAACCAGCAAAAATAAATAAGGTCTGTCCTATTTTCTTTATATATTTTTAAGACTATAGAATTACTAATAACATTAACCAATTAATCTAGACTGATTTATGTCATTTTAGGTATGCGTTTTTTTTAGCAAGATAGTGTGCCTTGCCAAAAGATTTATACTTCTTGAGTTTTTTTTTTTCCTTTTTGCTATGTTACGACCTGAATTTGTGTTTTATTTTGGGAAATATTTAGGCCAACACAAGATTACACCGAATTGTAGAGCAAAAGAAAAGCAATGCATGGTTTTAAGAATTTTATTAAATTACTTACTGAAAAGTGCATATTTATTCAGACTTTGCCATCCATCATATTCCACTTATCCAAGATCAGGTCACAGGGGCAACAAGTCCAGAAGGGAACCCCAGAGATAGGTTTCTCCCCAGCGACATCCTCCAGCTCATTCCGGGATATCTTAAGGCGTTCCCAGGCCGGACAGGATATATCGTCCCTCCAGTGTGTTCTGGATATTCCCCTGAATCTCATTCATGTGCCTCCAAAGAGAGGCACCCAGGGGGCATCCTGATTAGATACCCAAACCACCTTTTCGTTGCAGAGGAGCAGGGGCTCCCCCCCCCCCCCCCCCAGATTATGGTGCTCCCTACCCTATCTCTAATGCTGATTCCAGTCACCCTTAGGAGGAATCTCATTTCAGCTGCTTTTATCTTTATTAATAACCCAAAAATAAATTCTAGTGCAAATAGTTGCCTTCAGAAGTCCCGTAATCACTAAATTGAGTCCAACTGTCCATAATTTAATCTCAGCAGCAACACATCAGCTCCTTGAAGGCCTTAGAGTTTTTTGTTTTTTTAGAGAACACACTTGAACAAACCGCAACCACAAGGTGCTCAAAGACATATATGTCTACCTAAACTGATTGTGGTAACTCTGAGGGAAGCACAGAGATCTACAGCATGCAAATGTTTTGAGAAAAATGTGTTTGTTAAAAATGTGAAAACTGTCTTTCATTTTGCTTCCACTTCACAATTAGTCACTACTGTGTTGGTATATCACATAAGTTCCAATAAAAAAAACATTTGTGGTTATTGCTGTTGTAATGGTTCAAAGTCTAAAAATGTTCATAAGTTACGAATACTTGCATGATGCTACATGCTGTAGCATAATTAATGAGTGCAAATAGATGAACTATCAATGCTATTAACTGTATATGCAAATAGAAATGGTCCAACAGGATCGTTCCAACATTTGACATCGTATATTGTTCAATATAATCAAGTCGATCTAGGTCTTTTTATGGATGGAGCATAAATACACATGATGACTTTACTGCAGACTAAGGCCCTGTCTATATTAGGCCGTTTAAGTGCTTAAACGAATAAATATTTAGTCAATACCCCGTCTCGGCCTACTAGGTCGGGGTTGTGTCAGCGGGCGGGGGTCGTAAACGATGCGTTCTGTGGACAGGTATAAGGTTAGGTGGGATATAAACTGTATAACCTTAGCCGTGTTAGTGTAGAAGCAACCTAAAGCAGACCCTCTTTATAATAGTGACTAAAGAAGGAACAGAAACAATTCCTTTAATCTACTGCATCTTTTCCTGCATTTCAGTGTGATATCCGACTGCACAAAAAAAGGTCAGGGAGGGATCAGTTTAGGTGGGTGGAACAAACAACTGGGATGCAATGTTTCTCTCCCTCTAATCCTCCCTCTCTCTCAGTGGCTTCAATTTGCGCTTTGGTGTACAGTTACAGTTAGTTTATTGACCATTAGAGCAAAGTCAGACTTCTAAGTTCACTAATAGACTTTTGCGTTTGTTGTTGTTGTGCAAAGGAATGAATGATGAGGCTTTTTCTATCTCTCTGAAAACTGAACTGCATCAGAAAAAAGTTAACCAATTTGCCAGAAAAGTTCATTGATTCTGTCAGTTTTTTCTTTTTCCTTTTTTCACTCTTTCTAATTTGACTGTTTGGTTTGAAATCTGTGCCCAAAATTGTATACAAGCTAGAAGTCTGAAGATCTACGGATGGATGGACAGATGGATAGATGAAACTTTTAGACTGTATGAAAGAAAGATTCCATACTTTTGTAGACTCTTCCACAGTATGTAGGAACCTCCTGCACACAGCCTAACCTCGCTCATGCTCCAAACTTCAGCACAGTTTATCACGAGACAAGAGGGACTAAAAAGAAAACACTACAAGGGAACAGAAAACAGGGAATTCAAGAAAAACAACACTAAAGGAAAAGAGAGAGGAGGATGGGGGTCAGTGGAGGTAGAAAAGAAGAAATGAATGCAACCTCTGTTCTTCCCGTGTCTCAAACAAGGCCTTGATAAACAGGAAGTGCAGCTGCGTTCGCTTTGTCCCCATTTCTGTCTTTCACCTCCTGCACCTCCCTCCTTGGGTTCTCCTAAAACATGATTCATTTATATAAAAAAAGCACTATGACATGATTTGATATTTTCATTTCCGAATAAATTGATGCACGCAAGAAGACAAAATAGGGAAAAAATTCTAACTAAATCCCGGACATCTAAAATAATCTCTCGCCTCCTTGCCGTCACATGGCAAGGAGTCATGATAGTTGGCAATCTGGACACGCAGTTCCCCTCTGTGGGCCCTAATCCCCCTATTTCTTTAAGAGAGAGGGAGTAGAGAAGAGGAGAAAAGGGGCATTGTGGCTCGAGACAGTGCAGTAAAAAGAGGAGCGTACAGTACCAAATTGAGGTCGCGGCAAGACAATGGCTGCCCTTCACTGGCTCATTCACAAACGGTCTCCACACAGCTCTATCAAACGCCTCTTTCTTTTCTTCTTCCCCTCCTCTGTTCTGTTCTCTTTCTTTCTCTCACGTCCGCCTTTCTTCCCCTCATCATAGAGGGAGAGGGGATAATGAAATTCCCCAGGCTGTTTCGGGGCCTATTGGAGAGACGAGGATCTCTCTCGTTCTTGTCTCAACAGACACCTTTTTATTAACTATATTCAGCACTTTCCAATAGCTCCACCGACTAGTTTTGATTTGAAAGCAAAGTTTTTAATTACATTGTCTAAAGTTTGTCTTTGAATAGCAGTCTATATACTTCAAAGTGAAAAATTCTCAGGATTGCTACCTGGCCATGAAGGCTTCTGACTGGTTTTAATTTCGCCTCCTCACCTGATGTAAGCAATACCGGCTGCTGTGTAATTGGCTCTTTTAAGTCATATAAGTTTGTTTTTCTTTAAAATGTATGAACCTGTTTGATATTCTTCACATGCTTCTTAGTAAAAAAAAAATATCTGGAAATACAGATTGTGTGAGTTTCCAGTTTGAGGTCGAGAAACCAAAACCGGCGTCACTGAATTTACTAAATTTAGTTTACTTGGTTAAGCACAAATTAGCTTGTAGCTTGATTTCCAGACTAAGTCACTATGATTACAAAATCAGTTCAAATAGCTAGTTGGTAGTATGGGGATATTGATAGTCCCATGTGAGCAGAGTGTGGAAACGTCTTGGGCCTAGATACAAACAACGATTCACTGTGGAACTACGTCATGCAGCTATTGTATCCTCTCCTGTGGCAAGTCTGCCCACAGCTCTAGTATAAGGCCCTCGACATCCGGAAGATAACAATTGGATTTAAGTGGATGTCTGAGTAGATCCCATACGTGTTTGTTAGGGAAAAAGACAGTATCACAGTGCAGCCTCAGGAAGTCAGTGATGTGGCTCCCTAAAATCACTACCAGAGGTGACCTGACTTAACACTGAGAGTAATGTCAGTGTGTCTCTTAACAACACTGGCTGTCTCCCCTCAGTCCAAATCCTTAATCACAAACAATAGACATCTATGGTCATGCAGTACCAAGCTTGAGTAACTTTTAGTATTTTTTTTTCCTCCAACAAGTGAGAAAGAGGGTTCCCCAAGGTGGTGTGCCAAGACCAATATTTTTTACTTTTTACATAAATAATCTTGGGCAAAATATTTGTCATTCATCTTTTCATCTCCGAGTCGATTGTACTGTGATATACTGCACAGTACCCTCTCCTGCTGAGGCCTTTGACTTTAACTTGCAATTAATGGATAACAAGAACAACTTTATTCGAAACTTTTTATAAATCCAGTCAAAAAAAATAGTCTGTTGTATACCAAATTAAAAGCTAAAGCCTCAGTATGATATGAGCTGGTCAACCAATTCAATTGATATCCAGTTTTAATTTTTTTTTATTTTTAACCAATAAGCACTTGTTTTTTAAAGAGCACATTGTAAACAATGCTTCTGCTCAGTCTTCAAGTGATGGATAGTGTGTACAATACAATACTGAGATTTGTTGTCAATTGTGGACCCTAACTCACCATTGTTTACTTAATAAAAAAGTTAATTGGGCATATTTATGTGGTTAATGCCTTAATCACTAGTATGTGTTTATATAAACAGCTGTTTTTAGTATCATACCTTTATATTTGCAAAGTTACAGTGTATGATCCATGAATACCCAGGATTTTTTAAAGAACTGGGCAAAAAAGCGTTGGACACCTGATGCATACTATAAATCACAAACTAAACTTCAGCTTCAAGCTCTTGTTACTTTGACTCTAAGGCTGTGGTGAAATCATTACAAAGCAGTGTTTGTATCTTATGTGGTAAAGTGTATTTATGTAACTGTGCTCTTGACCAGGTTTTCTCTGTCAGAGAGATCTTTGATCACAATGGGAATCACTTACCGGTAGTTAAATAAAGGTTATAAAATAAAAACTTTGATAGCCAAATAATTTTCAATCCATTACTGAAAAATGACTAGAGGGGGAAAGTAACAAATTACGTTTACTTGCGTTATTGTAATTGAGTAGGTTTTATTGTGTAATTGTACTTTTTAAAAGTCAATTCAAAGTCTGTAATTTTACTTTTACCTTACTATGTTTTTTCAAAAGTATTCTACTTCGCCACATAAAGTTTAACTTGAAGAAGAAAGGCAACAGCATTATTATGTGTTTGCCCAGAGAGACCAAGGTAGCAGCTTTTAAAAATTTTCCATATCAAACCTGCAAGCATCTAGAGGTAAGTTAAACTAAACTACTGTCACGGTCAAGTTATAGTTTAACTAAACTGGTGCTCAAGTTTATCAAATACATCCGTGAATGACGCGAGTAAACCTCCTCTTTTTCACTGACCTGTCCACTTTCCAAGTTCTGTTCGGGGCACAAAGCGGTTGTACCCGGTTTGGTGGGATTTGCAAATAAATTAAATTGTCGGGTTTTATTGTTTTTCAACAAGCATGTGTCTCCTAATGATTAAAAATATGTAGAATAAAAAAAAATCATCATTAAGCTCTATTAGGATGTTAGAAGTTAATATTCCAATACAGAAAATACTATATACTTGAGCAGCCGCTATGTTTATTTTACACGTTTTAAGATTATTTAAAATGTTCTAATATCTGACAGGTATAACACAGTCTCAACAAAAATGGTATAGTTTTGTCTGAAATGTCTTACATTGTGATGGTACCAGTTTGGTCTTCTTTGCTTCATTTGATGAAAGTCACAGCACTTGTGTTGCCCATTTTGATTTATAAATTTGTATTTAATCTGCAATTGTACTTTAAAAAAGTTATTTTATAAAAAAGCTACCACTTTGAGTTTTATGTCCATTTGTCTTTCTTGCACTACTCTGGAGGGACTTACCGCTGTCAAAAAAAAAAGTACCTAAGTAACTTACTCTAAGTACTATTACTACTATTACTCTAAGTACTAGTATTTTAAATAAGGTACAATTTACTTTTACTTAAGTACATTTTTAGAATGGAATTTTTACTTGTATTTGAGTAAAATTTCATCACAGTACTAGTACTTTTACCTGAGTAGAATATTTTAGTATTCTTTTCACCTCTGAAAATTACCCAATGTACAGTGAAGCGATCGTCAGGCTGATACCACTCAAGTAGTAAAGTTGTAAAGACTCCTGTAACTGCACCGACATGGCAGGAGCTGATATAATGTTTTTTTCTCTAGTGCTTATGTAATACTGTGACAGTTTTTCCTTAGAGTGGTCTGTCTTGGCTTGTGTGATTTCCTGACATAGTCATCAGTGGGATTATTGGGCTAGTATCAGGGTGTTATCGGGCTAATAACAGTATTGCTGCATTCACGATGGCATCATTTATGCTTTTAAGTGCTTGTTCAAGACTCCTTCAAAATTGAATATACCCACCCCTTGTCACCATGTGAAACCAATTACATCCTAATTGGACCACTCCTACTGGCCACCTAAGTGCTTTTTGACGATTGTCAGTAGATGTATACATTACATTTTAATGCCTTGCCAAAGTATTCACACCCCTTAAATGTCTTCACATCTAACATTGCACATCAATCCAAATTCACCATTCCTATCCCCAAAACAGTTCTGACAGCATCGTGTTGTGGGGATACCTTTCCTTCAGCAGGAACAGGAGAGGTTGTTAGGGTTAGTCAGACTTCAAAAGACTTAAGCCTAGGGTGTAGGTTCACCTTTCAGCACCAAAAAGATTCCAAACATATTACCAAAGCTACAATGTAATGCTTTAGGGAGCATGTGCTAGAATGACTAACATGAGATTAAGTTCAGAATTAAATCTTATTGAGAATTTGTAGGAAGACTTGAAAATTAATATTAAGAGTGCCTGCCCAGCATACCTGGCCATGCAGGTGGGCTACAGCTTGGTGTGTGAGAATAGGTACAAGTAGTTTTGAATTGGGTCTGGGTTTTAGGGTGGCCTTTCTACTTGGAAAATGGATGCAGTCTTGATTTAAAGTCAATCATGAAATTATATTCTGTCTTGAGATATCCTTTTTGTAGAGAAAAACTGTATTGGTATTTCAGGCAACCAGGTTCTTTATATGGTATGCCTGAAATGCCAAGACAGGACATGTGGTGAAAAATGTTCAGACCCTCTCCACCCAAATTAACTAAGCTAAGCAAAAAGTTGGGTGCACCTAACTGATGTATTGGTGCACCAAAAAAATAACAAGCACCAGTGCAACCAGTTAGTCCAGAGCCCTTTTTTAACTGTTGAATTTCACTCCTTGGACAGACTTCTTACATAAAGAAAAAATACATAATTGTAAAATGGAGCCAGCTCTGTCTTGGAAAGGTTAGACAAATGTTCTATTCATTAAGTCTGATTGCCTATGGAGTGCTTGTGAGGAAGAATTGGACAGTAAAATATGTTATCTTTCTGCTACTAAAAACATTCATGGAATTCACAATTTCACACAGTCAAACAAGAGGGCAAAAGCACCTTCGGGCAACTCGGGTCACAAAGGCTGATCATCCTCGACCCTAATTTGGCTTGGCAAACCTAATCGTTCAAAATTGATCAACTACAGAATCTATTGGTGACATATAAAGGGTTTATTGTGGAAACAGGGATTGGCATTGTTACACAAACCCCAGAAAAATGGTTGTTCTTCAAATCTTTTTAGCAGGACATCAATTGCCCACAGGGTTGAGCGCATGATGGTCTTAAGGTGACCAACATGGCTCCAGTGGAAAAGAAGTCGTTACAGTTTTGATGGCCAAGTGCTCTTCATTAGAAAACAATGTGTGTCATACCATACACAAGACTAGGGTTGTCCAAACTGTGGCCCAGCTTCCATTTACGCACTTCCTGTTATTAATCATGTTTTATTTTCATTTTAATGTCAGTATAAATAGCACCACAAACAACCAGTGACTTTTACTAGAAAGCAGATATTGGCACACCCAATTAAACTAAATATAGGAAGAAATTCAAAGAAAGAATTACATATAAACCATTTCTTGTAAAGGATAATACACTAGAAACGTCTTGTATACCGAGAAAACAGTATACAATCGATCCAATAATTTTGAAACTTGTATGCTTTTTTTTTACTATCCCAAATTTTTGGGATCCTTGTTATGTTTACAGATCCCTTCTCTACAAAAAATCTGTTTAGTTTATCTATTCCAACACACAAATATTTAGTTAATCTATTCCCTGTTTAGTTTAACAGAAACGTTTAAATTTCACAATACAAATAGTTTTGTATTTTGTTTAAAATAAAATTTAAAAAAATTTGTGACCTGAGAGTAGTTTCAACTTGAACACTTTTTCCTATGTGGCCAAATGTTTGGTCACCGCAGCCAAAACACAACCAGACCACATTATTTATTCTTCAAGACCTTTGTTAACAATTAACTTCTGAAAGAAGTGAATCATCTTATAATGTCAGGGTTTGCAAATGTTGGGGGAATTCTATAACCACAAACTTACTAGGTGATTTCCTCTTTAAGAAACCTATAACGGCCTGCTGTGAGTTAAGGTGTGATGTCATTCATTCATCAGTCACCTTACAGTTGGTTAACTTTATTGTTCAGGATTGTTTTATTTGAACAGAACCTCATAAGAAGAGGTGTACATGATTACTGTGGGTTATGCAATGCTTAACCAGGAATGTGGGGGTTGGTAAAATAGAAAATGCACATTTTAGTGGTATTTCAGTTTTTAGAGAATGATGTTTACATATCACGTGATGTTTTATTGTATGGATTTGTATCTGTACGCGTTTTAAAAAACCAGGAAGCAGCACTTGCACTTGACCCCATGATTAACTATCCTAGTTTTTTGCATAAACGATTTAAAAAAAGAGACAATACTTACACGTACCTGAAATCCTTACTCCCATCGCCTTCTTCTTTTCTGCTTTCAAGTAATTACCTGTGAGGCTATGGTAGGTGGTGACCATTGTGTAATGTCGGCTTAGCACACAGGGATGTCTCGGATTTATGCATGCTCAGTGACCTTTCTGATTGGGGTTAACAGTGGCCTCATTTGCATGAGGAGATGGGGTCTTTCATTAGCTTTGGTTGCAAGATCTCAGGTGCGGAACACATACCTAGATGTTTGACCATATGAATGTAGCTAGAATAAATTCTTTAATCTTGAAGACTCCAGATTGTCCTATTTGGGTTCTATGTAAGTCATACGTTCTTTCTCTGTCAGTTCTCTGTTTCAAATTTAAACCTTGTAACATGGTTTCAGGTTTTGAATATCAAGTTCAGTCAACACAATTTTCTTTTGAAGGTTTTCTCAGCTTTGATACCTTTATTGCTGTAGGCTTATTAATTTGTGTCTTGCTTAAATGTTCTGTGTTCTGGTTACCTTTACAGGCTGTTATATTTTGTGACGCAGTTCCTTTGTTCATTCTCATTTGTTCTCTGCCCTTGAATCATACACAGTTTTTGCCTTACCTGCTCTGTTTTAAGTGATTGCCTCACTCAGAATATTTCTACCTTGCTGTTCTCTGTTTATTGCTAATCCTCATCATTGTTTGTAGCCATTGTTTATTTAATAGTGTTGAGTTCATTTGTTTTTATTCTGTCCAATATTTTATGAATCGTTTTACAATAACATTGTGATTTCAAATGACCTGGCACCTTTTTGTTATAACAGCGCCTTGCACCTTGAATATTTCGCCTTAGTACAACCAGAAACTTCAATATCTTTTATTTGGAATTTATGTGATGGAGCAGCTGTCAATTACAAACACTCCACAGGTAAACATTTTTTGATGTATGTCTACAAGCTATAATCAGACATTTCTATTCTTCTTTTTAAAAGGCTTTGTCAAACTAGTGAAACTATGAAGCTTTTATTCACAGTGTTTTAGACAGAAAATAGGCAGAGGGAGAAGGGGGAAGACATGCAACATGCCTCTGGTCAGGAATCGAACCCTGGCTGGTTATTGGGGCTCCACTCTGCTGCTTCACCACATGCTACCCTATTTCCATTCTTGTTTGTAGTTTACGGTCAGGTTGGATTGAGAAAATAAGTTTTAGTATTGCATCAGATTCTGTAATTTATTTAGGTCTTAACTTCTACTGGGCCATTCTAACACCCAGCCCAAAACAACATCTGAAGAACTTCAGACCTCACTTTCCCCCCAGTAAAGGTCAGTGTTCATGATTCAAAAATAAAGACTGTGCAAAGAAGGGCATTCATTGGAGATTTCCAAGGCTAAAAGCCACTGCTTACCAAAAAGAACAAGAAGGGCCTCAAATTTGGGAATTTGGCAAATTCGGTTGGAAATTTCTTCCCTGCTAAATATTCTTATGTGCATGCTGAATCATACTTTTATTGTAATGTGAGAGGGACTGTTGTGACAATTATCTCAAAGTAAAGAAGGTGTCAGCGGAAATGTAGCTAAGATGTTTGATTTACTTTTTAAAATTACCCTTTTCTACCTTTTCAATGTTTCTCGATATAATTGCTGAGTAATGTAAACATTTGCAAGCAAATTGTTGGCATAACAAACACTAGATCCCCTCAGTGAAGAGGAACAATCGAATACAGTCACGCTACAAACTGGACACTTCACTCACTGACACCTACAAATGCTCTCTCACTCTCACACACGCACACATGCACACGCACACATTCACACACGTTGTCCCTTTGCTGTCATGTATAATTCAACATGTGGTCGGGTGGGCAGATGCCTCATCCCCAGGGGGTTCTATCATGCCTTTGCTAGAATGAAACATTTAACAGCATAGGACAAAATGGAACAAGCTCGGTGAATAAACACCAAAGTGTTTTGGAACAACACACACACATTCACAGACATGTACCCTTACACACCCTTGTCATCACATCATTCCTTTAAGATACACCAAACCTAGTCTCAAATGTTCTCATTGTGACTTGAACTTACATTTACTTCAAACTAAAAGATGACAATTTCATTTTGGCCTCTAGGATGTGTAATGTTATTCTATATCACCACAACCTATTAAACAGCATTGCTTTCATACTTTCAAAGACACACTGAAGAGCATAGAAGGATCCTTGCATCTTATTTAAAGGCCGAAACAAAGACAAATGACCATGCTCTCACAAACAGGCAGATATTGGTATTGGTCATCAAATACAGTAAGCTAGAGCGCAGCTGTAAGAGTGCTTAGAGATCATCTATAGAGATACAAAATGTTCACATGATGTCAATGTTGCTCTATATTCAACATATGATAGGACAGAGAGGGGGAAGTGCTGTGTAGTGTGTGTGTGTGTGTGTGTGTGTGCATGCGTGCGTGTTTGGAATAAATGTGTGGCAGTACTTGATGGAGCAGAGAAGCTCGGCAAATCTGAGCAGATGCTGGGGCTTTGAATATCTCCGAGAGATGGAAACAGCTTAGGAAGGCCTGGAGCGAGTCCATGCAGCTGTAGAGCGTGAATATTAATATACTGTAACCTTGACACAGGAGGAACTGCTGGTACTCTTGAGGAGCCTCCTCAGATGACATCAGACAAGAGGAGGACGACTCCTCCTTCATGTAACACACATACACACACACACGCGGAAATCTTCATCTCCATCTTCATCCCCTCTCTTCACAATACAATCCATGTCCGACACTATTCTGTTCTAATCAGCTCACCTTTTAAATCTCCTTCACCTTTTCTGTCACCTTTCTGCTCTTCTGCCTCATCTCACCATCTCTGTTTCCTCTAGAACTTCTCGACTCTCCATACCTCATCTTCCACCTCACCATTTATTTTCCACTTTAAATTCTTGTTCTCCTGGACCTAAAAGGATGTTTGTTGAAAAACGTCATCACACTTACAGTACCGTCCGAAGATATTCCTCTTGATCTTTTTTCCAACTGTTACGTTAAGTGCCACAAAGATCAATATGATTAATCTGATTGTCAATCAGACAGACTTAAGTTATGGATAGTTTTAAAGTGGAAGAAAAATGGTAGATTGTTTTTAATGTTTTTTTATCCATAAAAATCTGAGAAGTGGGGCGTTCTCCTGTATGCAACTGACTTGAATTAACATTTTGTAGAGCCACCTTTTGGTGCAATTACAGCTGTGTTTTGGGAGCAGTTTCTACTAAAACCTTTGCCCATGCAAAAACAAAACTCAAACTCGGCCAGAATGGATGATCTGTTTACCTCAATTTTAAAGTCAGGCCACAGATTCTTAGTTGAATTTAGATCTTGACCTTGACAAGACCATTCCAACACACAAATAACCTCTGATTTACGTAGCTCCATTGTAGCTCTGGGTGTTGGTTTTCTCCTCAGTTTCAAGTCTTATGTAGCCTCAAACTGTTTTTTTGAAAGAATTGTCTTGTATTTATCTCCTATTACTGCTAAAGTAAAGCATTTCAACAGCATAATACTACCACCACCATGTTTTCCCATAGGGATGGTGTGTTCAGGGCAATGGGCAGGTTTGCATGTATCCAAAAACAAGAAGTTCAATTTTGGTCTCATCTAACTAAAGGACCCTCTTTCTCAAGCTTGTGGTGTCTCCTGCATGGCTTGCGGTTAACTGCAAACACAACTTCTTTTTGCTATGACTCTTCAACAAGGATCACTTTTGCAGTGTGCCTAACTTATAGTTGCCTTGTGGAACAGGTTCTCTCACCTCTGGCTCTGCAGCTCCTCTAAAGTAACTTTAAGGCCTCTTGGCTGCTAGTTAATGGTCTCCCTGCTCAGCCTGTCAGTTTAGATGGAACATCATGTCTTAGTAGGTTTATAACTGTGCCATACCCTTTATATTTTCAGAAAGATTAAACCAGGCTCTATGAGATGTTCAAACCTCATAAGGCATTACCTGAAAGTTTTTCTAGTGCCACAGTAAAATCTCTGTTTCATACAAAATGAGCCATATATCACTTCACTTCTATGATATAATGCCAATGAGTAGAAAGTGAATTCAAAAAGAATCTTTTAACCAACATCAGCATAATTTTTTTTTATCTGTCTACACTATGATTCCATCACATCTTGTCTTTCCTGTGACTTAAAATTGCATTCCTCCATTCTGCTGTTCATTTGATTTATCTTCACCTTCATTTATTACACATCTGTCTTCTTCCCTACTCGTGTTTTAATTCCTTCCCTTCTCTTGTCCGTTATTTTTACTTTCCTTTCTGTCTTCCCTCCTTCTTCTTGTTTTTCTGCCCTACTTCCATCTTTTGTTAGTTTATTTGCCCGCCACACTGTTTCTGTCATTTTGTGTTCTTCTCAACTTCTTGTATATTTTTTAATGTTAACATCCTATTCTCTGATCCTATTCAATTTCTACTAACACCTTGAACAAACCCCCCCCCACCCCCCCCCCCCCCCTACCCCCTGGCACCCCACTCCCACCACCTATCATCATTTCCTCTGTCCTTGCTAAGCCTGTCACTCTGCTCTCATTTCTCCCTACATTGTAACTGTATGTGTTTCAGGGAACACTCCAAAACTCTTTCTATTTTCCGATTTTATTGTCCTTCCATTCTCCATCTCTCTTCCTCCTCCGCGCCCCCTCCCTCTTTTAGCTCACTGCCAGGCTACCACAGCCCAAACTGTTCAGCTGCAACTGTTCCAAGCCCAATAATTACAGCTTGTCAGAAAGAATTAATTTTCTCATTTCTCATAAAGACGTGTAAAAAATTACCATGTTATTATAACGCTGCCACTCTCTTGAGGCACCAAACGAAAACCAAATTTAATTTCAGAAATTCTTCCCTCGCACATTAAATTAAACACATAAATAAGAGTTTTGGAATTGGGGGGGTAGCTGGGTGGGGGGAGCATATGGTCGTTAGGCCAGCCCCAGCTCTGGGTAATGGCCATCGTAATGTTTTGATGGGCCCAGCTATTGGTAAGCACCAATACATTTGCATGATCACCGTCACGGCAGGCGAGCGAGCGTCCAATTAGCTCTCATATAGCCCTGGACAATGCTGGGAGAGAGAGGACAGGGGATCTGTTTGGCATAGGAAACACACAGCAAGATATGGAGCACAGCTAATTAACAAGCACGTATGGAGAAAAACATATTTACAACAGGGGGATTCTCTAAGGGACGAGTAGCCTTTCATGGAGGATTCTATCTATTGAGGAAACATTTATGAGCTAAAGTACAGCAAAGGCTTCACTTCACTGGTGAAAATCCCCGAAAACATGGCTACAGACTAGACATTCAATTGGAATACAATCAATTTTATTTTCTTATCAAATTATGTAACAGTCTATAGTGTCAATGGTATGGTTTATAGTATAATAGTGTTTTCCTCTTATTTTATCTGTGGTAAATATATAGCAGAGCTATTGGCATTCGCAAGTTAGTAATAAGCAAAGTGACATTTTTATTATTTTAGGCAATTATCACAAAATCCAGTTTTAAAGTCTTTCTTTTTTTACTGCCTTGCCTCAGGGATTCAGATGAAACCAAACACTTACAGACAATGTTTAAAAATAGATAATTTGTTTCTCACTGTGACAATAATCCAATGCATATTTTCCTATTTTAGGTCAGTTAGTCCATTTTGCTAAATGGCAGAAAAATTAGGAAATATATAAATACTTTGATCAAATTTAGAAGTTCAGAGGTGTGCTCTCTCTGAGTGCTTCTCTTGTCTCTGGAATGTTCTCTGAAATTTAGCTGAACAAAAGGATATGTTACCGCATTTAAAACTTCCCTCCAAACCAATCTGTTTAGAACATCCTATTTCACACAACTTTCACAACAACGTTCTCTCTATCATATTGCCTATGTTATATGGGCTTGTTGTAAAGGAAGATTTGATTGGTGTACTCTTTTTAGGTATTGGATTTACCAATTTAACCTGTAAGGTACCCTTGTGTGTTTTTAAAACCCTGCATGATTGAATTTTTTTTTTCTTATAAAAGCAAACAGAAAATTTGTTTTCAGGGTTTCCACATATTTTTTTAATTTTCTTTCATACTTCGTGACTATTTTATACTCTATACTATAGAGTACCATGTCATTGTCACCCATTTTAAATATCTAAATACAGAAGCCCACAATAAATTCATGACAAATAGATTTACAGCATGCAGGCTTTTAAGTAGAACCCAAAAATCTAGACAGGCTTACAATAAAACGACTCCCCTTTTTGTGACTTAAAATCACCATTTAAAGACATCACAGTTTTTGGCCGTTGAATTTGGTTATATCTACACATGTATGATAATAATGTTGAAAGTGTTTGATGCTGGCGAACTGCTGAAGCTCGGTTCTAGAAGTTGGAACAAATCGATTTATAACACCACCGCAACTGTTACTGTGATGGGGAACTCCAACAACAACACAAACTCACCCCAACACAGATGAATAAGGTGTCCCGTCTGACTCCCTGGTATAGGGAAGATAGGGACTTTCCCTGCCTGCAGCACATGATATGCACATGGACATACAAACACAGAACATCACCAGAGACATGCATAGCAAAAGGTCGCCCCGTGTTGACACACATGCTGTGGGCAGAGTCATGGCTTATCTGACAAGGCCGCGACAAGCAGTCGTACATCCATACGCATGCACAGAAATGCTACAAGACACACACACTCACAGGCGGCGGTCAGTGCAACCAGTGCCAGCTAACTTTCCCCAGCAGAGCTACAACAGGGCTACAATCTGTGATTATGATATTGCCTTGACACACACTGTCTGGACTTCTTCATACACAAATACAGGCTGACACAAACACACATGCAATGACACTGTTTCATGGTCACTTGTCTTGTTTCTAGTTTTGTTATCACTGTTCTCTCCTCACTCCAGGCATTGTGCTCTGCACAGAATGATCCCCTGCTTTTTGTCATCACAGCCAAGTGATAACTCACACATTTTATACCACAGCATATAGAAACACTAACATCTACTTCTCAACACACTTATAATCTCTAAGTAAAGTTTCAATGATAGAAAAATTACCAGCATTATATAAATGATTGAAGAGTCAGTAAACGAACGAGTGCCAAAGTTTTGAAGGATTCTGAATTTGAGTTCATAAAGTCAATCTGATTCTGCCCTCCACATGTTAATTCAAACTGTATTTTGCAATAAATTTCCAAACGCTTCTTTTCAGATTAAGATTTGGTAGCTTCATTTCACATCCTAATAAGTACATTACTCTTCTCTGTATATCCAAATGGAGTTTATCTAATGTTTTCAGGAGCAATTAACTTTTAATATGGATGTATTTCTAAATGCTTTCAGTTTGGAACCTTTCATAAGCCATCAGAAATACTTGAATATCAGATATATTGATTTTCCTAAAATGTATACTGATTGGCTAATCATTTAGTTGTGAATATAAGACTATTTCAGACAGTGATTTCACCAATTATGATTAAATACACTCAGCCCTATGCTCTAAATGTAATCATGATCTTGTTGTGGTTTATTTATGCAGGTCCTGGACTAACATTCCTACCCCTTGAAACTTTTGCACTACAAACCTCAACAAGTTTCACTGGGATTTTATGTGATAGGAATATTAAGGTTTCTCACGCAGCTACAGTGAAGAAAGAAAGCTGGGGTAAATCCAAAACCACACAGTGACGTTAGATGAGAGCAAAACCGCACTTTTCCGCTTTAATATAAAACACTGTGTGGCAGAAAATCTAACACTGCACGTCACTCAATTCTCCCATCACCATGATAAAATATATGTGGGGGTTGTGGTTTTACCCTGAGAAAATGTTGAAAGGTTGAAGGTGTATGAATACTTTTTGCAAGGCGTTGTAGGAACTTAATATGGCAACACTTGGAAACAAACATTCACAGTTGAAGCATTTAATTAAAAACTTACCAGGAACTGATGAATGATGTCGAGAGAAAATGTATTTTCCTGTGTACTCAGCCCCTTCACTCCTGGACACAAAGGAAAACAAAAATAGACTATAACTTTCAAGGTTTTTGTGTGATCGTATCCAATTAAGCAAAAAATATAAAAAATAATAATTGTTACTTTATAATTAGGGTTATCTTATTTAAGACACATGGCAAAAAGTTTAACTAAAATAAAATCTGAGAAAACAAGTTAAAAAAGACTTTATACACTGTAGTTTTTTAAGTATTAGCTGTGGTTCCTAAACTTTAAGTTCTGATAGTGACAAACTAATAGGACACCAATTTAGAGAAGGCAACAGAAAGCAATTGTAGCATCCAAAACTATCTGCTTCCTTCTTCTGTAATTCCTTTTCCCTTTCCTCCCAACTCTCCTTTTCTCGCTCCCTACACCCCCCCCCATTCACACCAGAATTTTTCCATCTATAAATATCAACAAGCGACTCTATAGGACTGTGTACAAAACTACACACTACAAACACACATAAACACATCAGACTAAACCAATGAACACAGTGGCGTATTGTGCCAGCGGAGCCAATACACACTTTCACGGCCATTACTCCCCATGGAAACAGGCGAGTGTGTTCACGCACACATGTGATGTTGACGTTGTACCCGCACAGTGGCTGCTTTAGACAATAAGCTATTTCAGGGCCAAATCACTGACAAAAATCCATTTTTCCACCCCACTAAAAAAGATCAGGAATGAGGGTGGGAGAAAGAGCGGGATGGAGAGAAAAGCTGAAATCAAATAAACAGTGGCGTACATCTCTCTTAAGCTGGATTTATCTCTGTATTTTGTCATCATTCTAATTTATTCCCCCAACCTGCTTACAATTACTGCCTTTACAAAACTCATAACGGAGGCTTGTTGTTGTTTTCAGAGAGATTGCGTGGTATCTGCGGATGAAAGAGTGAGGGACTTGCATAAGGTGGAAAAGCTCCTAGTGTACTTTTATAGATTATCCACTTGATACCGATTCATTTTCTCTCTCGCTCTTGTCACAGTTCTGTAAAGGAGGCGATGTAGGACAAACACACACACACACCACGCACACACGCTGTACTGTAGAGGAGTGTAGAGGGATGGGAGTGGGCTCATCATCTTTAGCTGTGATTACAACACTTGGCAAGCTCTCCCCTGCCTGTTTGCCTGTCTATTGCCTTACAAATGGATTAGTAAACCCTGTTCCATTTGTGTGTGTAGCTTCTCTGAGATTTAGGCTGACTTACAAATAACACCAATCAGATTTGGAAACAGCCGTTGTGTAGTCTTTTCCGGGGAAAATACTGAGGGATGTGATGTAGGGACAACGCTTTAGTATCGCTTGTACTATACGTACTTATTTTGAAAAAGATAAACTGTGTGTATGTGTGTGCATCGCTGCAATATAAGTGTATGTCTTGCAAAGATTTGACATGTCCTATAACAAGGAAGTCTGCCTTAAACTTTTGGAGTCAGTCAGCGGTTAATCCAAGGGAGGCCTTCTCTCTTATCCCCTAGTTTACAAGTAAGACAGAGGAGAAAATTGCAGAGGAGAAAAAAAAGAGATATTTAGTGAGGAAAAGTAGAGAGGCCTTTAAATATACAAGGACAAATGTATTGGTACACTTGCTGCTCAATGCAATGCTGAAAAGTTATTCTGTGAAAAGTTGTTATCCATTGTGTACATGACTGCCTCTGTTATGTGACAGACTAAGCAAAACTGCAAAAAGGACTGTTTTGTTTGTACTTTCAAGAGAGTAATAATGCTTCAAACTAAGATGTTAACCTTAAGTATTTTAAGTGCCTTAAAGCTGTTGGTATAATTGCATGCACTGCATTGGACATAGACCAGAGAAAGCAAAAGAGCTGTCAGAGGAGCACAGATTGAAGATTATAGAAATCCATGGTAAAGGTGCTGTAAAGGGTAAATGAACATTTACAGGAACATCCACGTTCCTGTTGCAGCACTAGCCAATGTTATTAAGAAATCTAAGTTACTCGAGCCAACCTCCCAGGGTGTGGACACAAGAGCAAATGCAACCCCAAGTAAATCAGACAGCACCTGTGTCTTGTAGAAAAAGAGCCAAGTAAACCATCCAAAACCATTCAGTCTGAAGTCCAACATCAAGGTAAGTGCCTTTCTGGTCATTGTGTTTTGAACTGTAACAGAAGATGACCCAGGAGAGCTTCACTATTGCTAGAAAAAACACCATAAAGGTGATACCATAATTTACCAAAATGAGTAATGACATGTCCAATGTTTGTGGGAAAATATCCGATGGAGTAATGAGACAAAAGTGGAGCTTTTTGGCCCGTCACATTAACTCTGTGTTTACAGAAGGAAAAATGAATCATTTAAAGAAAAGATTGGTTTTGTTTTGGCGGCGTTTTGCTGCATCTGGCACAGGGTATTTTAAATCAACCCCTGATCAAAATCTTAAGATTAGGGAAAGTATTTACTTCAACATACAAAAAGGTGAAACAAAGGCAAGACATTTAAGCAAGGGATTTTTAACTCAAACATAATGCTTATTACAAGTTAAGGTTCATAGCCCCAAAAACCCAAAACAGAGCTAAAAAAAGTCAGAAAAAGGATTCAGTTCTAAGTAACCTCCTTGTTCGTGTTAATAACTAAAACGTTTATATAAATATTCCTTATCTGAGGGTCTCCAGTAGTTTTCATAAATGTTCCTAACCTTCCATTCCTGAATATTTTCAATGGACACAAAATCAAGCAACATGAAGAATGGTCCAAAAGAAGGACGTTATACAGGGATTATGTCTTTGTCAACACAGCAGATGCGCGCACAACCTGGGTGCAGAAAGAGACGCTGGCCCTTTACATAACTCCGGTTCCCACTGTTATTTGCAGTATCTTGCAGTTACAGTGTTGCTTACTTTGTTTTCTAGCCAGGGGTCGCATTAACTGAATATTTTCCCTTTTGAAACATGATAGATAAATCTAAAGGCCATCAGTCATTTAGATGGATTGCAATTCCCATCACTGACCACTTGGTATAGACACGCAACTTTATAGACAGTTCATATAACTAATCAATCAATATAAGATTCCCATAAGAGCATCTGAGCATCATCTCAGACCTGGACACTGAACCCAATGCATCTCGCTATCCGGGATCTGACAGCATCTTGAAGAATTACGGAGGCCTGGAGCGCATCTGTGACTGCACCGCACACAGACCGGCGGTGACAGATCGCTGCAGGTTAACCTAAACACTGATGCAGAAGGAGCGCATGCGGGGATTTCCTCCTGCTAAAGCGAACAGAAAAGCTGCCATTCAGAGAGTCTTGCTGAATTCTGATCACTTCAATTAGAAAAATGTTTCCTGATTTCAAAACTTTGGCTGATGTGGAGCTTCCAGTCTCCAGTGTGGCAACAGAGCGCTGATTCAGCCTCAATAAGCGGGAGTGCACTCCGTCCAATGAATGCTCAGCGCTCCATGCTGAGCATTCAGGCCACAGCAGGTGAAATGTTCATAATCAAATATGTAACCTATTAATCTGTCAATGTGGGATTGGACAATATAAATTCTCTGTTCAGTTTGTTCGGATTGAATGTTAATTAAAAGGAATGTAAATTGAAAACTATTAAGTATGTTATTATTATCTCTTTAAAGATTGATGGGTAAAAAATCGATTATGACAGGATTTTTTGACGCCTTCAGTCAAAATAACTGACAACAAAAAATTGTAGTGACCTCTGGCCAAGGCTTCCCTTGTCATACCTTGATATGAAGTGATCGCTGCAGATACTGTAATTTTTTTCCAGATTTTTTTTTTTTGATCAGAAGTATGTATGTAAGGTAAAGTGAAGTCTTACCACTATCAAGGCATCTTGGATTGAAAGATCTTCACCTGTCTCAGAAAGCTAAACCTCGATGATTCCTTGAACAGGATAAAGACACAAAATCTAAAAAAATACTTGAATAGGTAAGAAGAACATATTGTAATATTCCTTAATATTCCTCAATGACACATTGCTGTTTTTACTTTATATGCTTTTTCTGTGTTTTACTGCTATTTTTATTTTACTCCTTAATCATGTAAAGCACCTTGAATTACCTTGTTGTTGAAAGTGTGCTATACAAATAAAATCGCCTTGCCTTACCTTGCCTTAATTGCTCTAGATGAGCCTGGCATTTAATCCTATTGAACACCTATAGAAAGATTTAAACTGTGGCTGAGTTGATAATCTAAAGCAAAGGCTGATTTGTGTTTAGAATGTCATAAATAGAAAGACATGGTATTAAACTATTCTGCCTATTTCAGAATAGTTCTGTTTTGTATACTGCAGATGGGTAACAACAAATTTGTTTGCATCTTTTTGATAATTTGCAGAGTTATACATTTTATTGCATTGTTAAACACCTTCTCTGTATGAATATGGAGCATACTGATTGAAAGGAAGAGTAGCCGAAAACTAGTATGAAATAAGACGAGGGAAAATTTATGCCTCGTATAAAACTGTGGGCAATCCTGAATATTCTGTCTATCACCAAATCAATAATTCAATAGCTATATAATATGGTTTTTACAATCTAATTGGCATGATGCCCTGTTCGCTCCCTCTCCTCATCATTGTCCTC